>OZ008342.1:12464211-13176757 GCA_963931975.1 Cataclysta lemnata
GAGCCAGGGTGGCAGGTTGCCCGTCATTATCACCAACGGATCTTGCAATTGGCGGTTTGCTTTGGCCGCGAGCTGTAACAATAAGTATTATTATTGATCAAGTAAACATTATATTATTTAACTTATACTATATAATAAATCTATCAGAAAAGAAATTTGTGGTTTGAAAAAGTTCAAAAAACTACAGTCTTGATGCGGGATCCAAATCCACGTCCTCTGCATTCCGCGCTGATGCCTATACCACTCGGCATCGCATAAATTTATCGAACTTTTTCTAACAATTATACTATAATGTTTAAATAAAAATCAAAATATATATATAACTGTAACTGGTTGAGGGTTCCAGGTGAAGCTAGATTCAATCTTCGGCCTTTAAGGCTGCGTTTCTATAGAAGTGGAGCTGCGCGGAAGTTGAGCTGAGGCTTACAAAAATTGACTAATGATATTGCTCAAATCACACATCACGTCATCGCTCCGTAATATCATTGGTCAATTTTCGTAAGTCTCAGCTCAGCTCCGCGCAGCCCCGCTTCTATGGAAACGCATCTCTATCGTCACTTACTATCAGGCGAGATTAAGGGCAAGAGCTTCTCTGCCTAAAGCCTTGTTCGGACTAGGCTAGTATAGTGGCGATTTAGTCTAGTGGCGAGTAATTTAGTAGCTAAACGTGTCTGAACACCAAAATATTTGTCGAGTGGATTAGTAAGTAATTTAGTCGAGTCAATCCATTTTATTCTATTTTTTTTAGTAGCGAGTAGCACCCCCCACCACGCGTCCGTGCTCACTCGGCCGCCGGCTAAACAAGTCCGAACCTGTCGATTTAGTCGAGTTCATTAGTTGACGTGAAAATGCTGTAGGCTGTTCATCTTGCAGAGTACCACTGACTTGTGAGCTTTACTCGACTATAATGCGAACGATTTTTAGGCAGTAGCGAATAGTTTAGCTACTAAATTACTCGCCACTAGATCAAAATACTAGCCTAGTCCGAACAAGTCTTAACACAAAAGAAAAACCGTTTCCTACCTTGGCATTGATGAAGTCCGCGTTGGGCACCAGCGGCCGCTGGTCGGGCAGGCACAGCGCGCGGTACAGCGTGGGCCAGTGGCGCGCGAGCGCGTGCAGCGCGCGCAGCACGCCCAGCGCGCACAGCGACGCGTCGCGCACCTCGCCCGCGCCCGGCGCCAGCGGCGACCGGAGGATCACCACGAGGGGCGACTCGCGCGGGGGCACCACGCCCTCTGGACACCGAGGTACGGTTAGTGTTTTCATTCGCTGAACTACTATGGTCTGACATGGTTGTGCGCGACCCTCCTGCGGTATGAGGGGCGGCGGCGGGGACGGGGCGCTCTGGATGTTGACGGGGTTGGGTGAAGCGGGGAGGAGGGAAAACTCACTCCCAGCATTTACTGCCGCTCTCAGAGACGTCAAATAACGTTAATGAGTAATTAAAGTCAAAAAATGACAATTCAAAACTAGTCTAGATTTAAATAAAAATTTTTGACATTAAATACTTCATTTACATTTAATACGTCTCTGAGTGCGGCAGTTAGAGTACCCTGTACCCACCACCGTCTCGTACCGCAGGAGGGTCGCGCACGAAATTGTCGGACTAAAATTAAAACTGGGAGAGTTAACTCAACATCAAACTCAAAACGGTTGTTCAACCGTACGGCTAACACGCCGTTGAATTACTGTGACGTGGACAAGAGGCCTATAGCAGTACAATCAATATAATTGTATAACACGGCTGTTGTTGCTGTACACGGCGACGGCGCCATGCAGCCGTGCACGTCTACAAGCATCCACGGTGATCCAAACACTGACGACAGTGCCTACACACGACGAATTAACCGTAAATTTTGAAAATTGGCGATAAATCGTGTTTGTACAAGAGGCCTTAGTGTTTTCATTCGCTTGGGAGCACCACACCACACCACCTGAACACCAAAGCACGGGTATTGTTTTCATTCGCGTGCTGCTCTGCTAAGTCAAGAAGAGGAGAACTAACTCAATATCATTTAATCCTCTATTAAATGATCGGGCAAATATTCAGAAAGTATTTCAAATTCATCCTCATGGGTACCTATTTGACTAAAAATTAAAATTTCCAATAAGCCCTTCCATAGTCATAAAAAGTAATTAAATGATAAGGATGATGTAAAGGAAATAAATAAATAAATTTTACACCCACCATTCCACAGTAGATCTGGCTTCCGCCGAGAAGAGAGCTTGGTGGGCTGTCCTTTGCCTTTGCGCGAGGCGGTGGCATCTGACCGCGGCTGCTCGCTCGCTTCCACCGCGCGGTAGTAAATTGTGTGAGTCTGTATCCATATGCCTGCGTTGGCTGTAACAAGCAATATATGCATAATCAACTACAGTCCAATAAAAAAAAGTACGAATATCGGGTATAAAATGCGTTAATTGTACTAGTACATTATATACCAAGGGCGACAAAGAATGTCTCATATCGCAAGTATTTCATGCCCAAGCCGAAAGCGAGGGCGATAAATATGCGATCTGAGGCTTCTTCTCTTATCGCCCGAGGTAAGATCATAGTTTTATGTCACCCCCTGATCAGATAGTGGGATTTTTCGTACGCGTAGCGGTTGAAAAAGTTCATCATCATCGGTCATGATGCCTTTAATGTCGCCACTGTTGGGGTACAGGCCTTCCCTATGGATGGAAAAACATAGAGCGGATGGGCCATACATAACCCACCACATAAAATGATCTGATTGCATAAGCATGATGTCAAGAAAGGTGACCTTACCAACCACCAACTCTAATCGTGACTCAGTTCCCATTGTTAAAGTGAGACAACACTATAAGGCGAGTAGAGCGGCATCCCGTTTTGTCACCCGCGTTTGCGAATTCGTCATGGTACGCGGCCCAGAGTGTAATAAGATGGGTACACACCAAGCGGCGTCTCGGTGTCTGTGTCGGCGTCGGTCTGCTCGCCGAATTGCCGCACGGCCTGGTACACCGTCATGTTGTACGGCAGCACCGTATCACCGATCAGGAACTCCAGTTTGTGGTCCGCACTGACAAACAAATTCCAATAAAAATCGATAATCGATCAATACAATAGATGTCCAATGCGTGCGCTCTCTTACCCTCTGTCCAGGACCCCTAGCCAAGTGGCTAATCTATCAAACGCTTAGAATACAAAATGTATACAACTGACGATTACAGATAAAACAATACGTCAGTTTCATACTTCTATGCGTCCGAATAGATAAGCCACTTGGCTAGGCCCTCAGGCCTACTATAGTGACTCATTTAAAAGTTAGCTATCGTTCTAACGATCAAAATGTTGTAAAGTAAATTATTAATTAAATACACATGATTTTAATAATATCAAATCAATTCTTGGCGTTAATGTAAGCCGCTCAAGCCTTACCACGACATACCGCCCGTCACAATAAATAGGCGAGAATATTAAATGCAACTTAACGGTCCAAACATTCGTAAATACACAAAAAATCACATGGAATTTACTTCTAGTAAAAGTTCAACTAAATGACATGAATTTCGGGGACACGCAGTGTTTTTGATTTTTTATTTCAGTTGTGACATTTTATAATGCCGAATTTCGAAACTACTAGTAGCTCAGCAGAACAATGACTAGTACGTACTCGGTGGGGTGGTGGTGTGGGGGCGTGGCGAGCGAGTCGTCCACGTCGTCGTCGGACGCCCCGTCGTCGTCCGAGTGCGCGCCCGCCGCGGTACCGTCACGAGGCCTCGTGCTCGCGTACCCGCGCTGCGCCAGATATCTAGAATACCGATGCAATTATAACAAGTTCACATAGCTACTCCTCCAGACAAGTGGTCAATCTATTCGAACAAATAGACAGAATAAAAAAATCTTTGACAAGTTCTCTTACATTTGACATAAAGGCCAGATATCTAGAATACCGATGCAATTAGAACAAGATCACATAATAACCCCTCTCCACCCAAGTGTCCAATCAGAATAGACAGAATACAAAAATCTTTGGCAAGTTCTCTTATATTTGACACAACAGTCGCCATGTTGTTTTCTGTGTAATACGTCAGTCATTTGTATTCTATTCGTTCAAATAGATTGGTGACTTGTCTAGAGGGGTTGTACGTTAACTCAGCCTTCTATACTAAAAACTAAACCAATGTAATGTTTGAAGCGGGATTAAATGACCATTATTTTTTGGAGCAGTGCTAACTGGTCAGATAGACAAAGCCTAACAGTTCTCTCACTATCTAGAAACACTATATGTATAATAAAAATTGTAAACATTTACTGCCGTGTTCAGAGTTTGGCGTTGGACCACAAAATCGAATTATTGTGCTGTTGGGTTTATTTTTTTCTAAAAGGGAAATTCTTGGAATAAATACTTTTTAATTACCTTTCGATGGCTTGCACTAATGCTAATGGGTCTATCCGGACAACACCGCCCTTCCATTGTTTCAAGTTGGTGCATGTCGGATGACGTTTGAGATCACACTGAAAACAATCATGGAGATTTAGTTCTTCTATCAAATGAGTAGAATTGTTGACCTATGTGTATCAGGGTAATATCAATGGCAGCACAAAAGATGGAAATTTCGAGTTATCATCGATAGTCAGTGTTCGAATCTAATTGTTTTTCTACCTTTTGCCCCTAGGTGATATCTCCCAGGTAAACATAGCGGAATATCTTTCAAATTGATTTCATATTAAAGAGTAAAACTTCTATTCTAGTAGAACAATTTTTGAGACATTAATATGACTAATTTACTTTTAAAGCAACTTAAATGTATGTAATTGAATTCAAATTTAAGTATACTATATAACTGTTGGTAGTAGATATTGCTTCTAAAATATTGTTTATAATACATGATACAAGTAGAAACACAAATGATCAAGTCAATTTCTAAAGTTTTTTAAGTGCTCATTCTGAAACTCGTGCGTAAATGTCGATAAAAATCACGATATAGCTCCAGTAAGGCCACTGAGACGTGATAAAGAACGTAAACAATGCTGATGAATTTTTAAAATACAAAAATAAAAATTTGTAATAAGTACGTATTTCTCAAAGAAGCCAATCATTTTGTATTTCTAAAACGGATAATGAATTTTTCACTTCTCATGCTCTGAAAGTGCTTGTTTGTGCAGGATATAGGCTGCACAAAATCGAATTTTGTGCTCTAGAGCATTAACGTATCTAATCATAAAAGTATCCATATTAAGGCAAAGAAAATGAGCTATGCAGCCAAACTCAATAAGAAATTCAGACATAGAATTTGTTATTTTTTGATATTTACTTAAATTTATTTGCCTAATGTGTTTTTTAAGACATAAAAGATATTAAAATTTTAATTCAAGTAGGTACGGTAAGTATTAAATTAATTTAAGAAAATTATTATTTCAAAATTAATTTAATACTTGGCTGTATAGGTCTGTAGCCCAAGCCTAATATCAATGGGAAAAACAATTTCCTTTAGTATTCAAAACTGTACTAATTTTAGTTTGAATTTTAAGAAATGTTAAGATAAATTACTGTTTTATTTCCTCGCAATCGAAGTGAAAAGCAGAGTTTCTAACTCGTCCACAAAACCATTTTTATCCTCGACAAAACTATCAGCCCTCGCCTTAGGCTCGGGCCGCTAAAAGTCTCGGACAAAAATGATCCGTTTTGTGCACTTGATGGAAAATCTACTATTAAAATACATCTTTCTTATTTTTTGACGATAAAGAGTCTTATCAAAACTACATGTTTTATCTCGTTATAATGGCTATAGTCCATCGTTCGTTCGCGACCCTCCTGCGGTACGAGACGGTGACGGAGACGCTAGCGGGGGGCGGGCGAGGCGGGGAGGAGCGAGTTTCCCCTTCTCCCCGCATCACCCGCCCCCGCCAACATCCAGAGCGTACCGTCCCCGCTACCGCCCCTCATACCGCAGGAAGGTCGCGCACGCAGTTGTCGGACTATAGAGTATAAGTATGACGTTTATGACTGCCGCCGTTTATGAAAACCGCGTGGTGACGGCAGAGTAGAATACAATTGTCACCACCCCAAATCTCTCCCGTGGGTGTCGTACAAGGCGACTAAGGATAAATCAGTGATGAGGAATGGGCAGCAGCGTTCTTCTTATACCACCTAGCAATGTACTGCAACACTTTTGTGCTCGATATATGGCAATAGGCTCGCCACCTATTACATGGGTCCTAACATAATTGGCGAAGCGTGGTTGCTAGTTCACCTCTGCCTATCCTTTCGGGGATATAGGCGTGATTTATGTATGTATGTATGTTTATGACTTCAAGGCGAATTGTAAGCTCACCATGAGCTGGTGCGTGTTGAAGAACTTGAGCGCTGAGGTGGCAGGCCGCGCTGGCAGGTCGTGCACTCGCACCGGGAACTGCTCCAAGTGCGAGACGCACGCGTTCACCTTGGCCACGAGCGCGCTTAGGGCGGCGGTGCGCGCGCCTGATAAACCTGCGGTCATTCCTAGTTCCGCCTCCTTCTCTTCCCACTCCCTGGGGACAAACAGACGCGGCTTCAGTGAGCAGTGCACATAATCTAGCGCAAAGTAAGTAGCCTAAGCACTTGTGCTAAGGATACTGGATGACGAACATAATATTTAATATCATAATAATTATGTATTGAAAATATACTACATAGACATATATACAACCATGACTCTGTAACAAATATTTGTGTTTATCACAAAATTTGCCCCTACCAGGATTCGAACCTGGGATCTCTTAGCCAATACCCAGCGATCTGAGCATTCGACCAAGCCGGCCGTCAAATAATAAGATAGACGGAAACTCTCAGGCATAGTGTGGCTGAGAGTGGGGAAGTCAGTGGCCGTGCCTGGAACTTGTGACCCAAGTATAGGTTTACGAGGCCCCTTCGCAGCTAGTCAACACTCACTTCTCCCTCTGCCCAGCCATATTCGATACGTGAGAGCTGCCTTTGACACATACAAAGCAGTACAGTTTTACAAAGAGATTCAAATAATAATAAATAAAAAGCAAACGCCAATCTTAACCGAATGCACGGTATTTGTAAAAAACCCTACATAGGTTTTATTAACTATACAATGTTTCTACTAAACATGTAGCTTTGGCTGACATGTTTAGTAGAAAGGTAAGAGAAATTATGGCCATTTATTTTTTGTTTGTATTTAATATAGCCATTTATCGCTGTGAACTGTCAGGCAGCCGCCGCTCGAATCCCGCATCAGAAATTGAAAACAAGGGCCTCCGCATACGCTTTAAAAAAAAAACTGACCCTTTTTTCTTTGTAATATTTCTTTTGTTTTCCTTACGTTCAAAATAACAAACAACAACTAAAAGTACAAGGCGCACTCACTCGTTGGTGAGCGGCATATCGGCGAACACGTGCAAGAACAGCCTGAGCCGGTCCTCGCAGGCGGCGGTCAAGTCCTCCTCGCGGGTGTCACTCTCCGCGGCCTCTGCACTCTTTTCCTCTGCCTCCGCACTAGTCAGGAACTGTAGTAGAGCGCCCAATACTCCGGAGTGGTTCACCTATGCGAGAAGTATGTATTGGTCCAATGTTCTAAGCAAGTACAGTATCTTAAAAATGAATGTGTTCACGGTGTGTTCAACTGTGGTGCCAGGCTACTTCCAAGTGCGTGTACAATAGGCATGATGACTTATTTTGAAAAACCACACCATGTTGTTTATACGTATCTACTTTACCTAAAATAAATTATATTTTTGTAAAGATTAAGATTTTGATTTAAAAATGTTTGAAGATGTTTTGAATAGAACAATTTAAAATTTCGGTCAAAACAGCAATGGCATCTGTGTGACGTCACTATAAAACATTACAGTTTCTATAGTAGTGATTTTGATTGGCAAATAAAATGTCAAACAAATAGTGATGTCACGCGGCGTTTGACCAAATATGGCGGATTGCAAGTTTTGTATTTTTATTTTTATAAAAATATCAATCACAAGTATAATCTGATAACAAGTGAAGTGAACGAATTTCCCTATCCCAAATTATTATTATAAATAGTTTTTTCAGTGATTGTTTGTTAGTGTCATCATCCCTATTGCCGCGAGGCAGACCCCAGACTCTCCCCGCTTAAAGGGCTTGGAGGAATACCGGAGTGGTTTAGTAGGTATTGCCGTGCACCGGGCGAGTCCCACACACGCCAGTCGTCTAGCTACCGGCTGGTCTGTTGCGTAAAGACATTCCACTCCGAAAACAAAAAATGACTAAGAGGAAAGCTGCTGCCCACTCATTGCTGTTTAAACTGTATCTCAAAGAGGAGTAATGCGTATTCGTGTCGGTCTACTTCCAAGTGCAATACAAGTACAATACCTCGAAGGGCGACACGTCATGCTGAAGTAACGTGTCCCTCAGCTGCTCGAGCGCGGCCCTTTGGTGCGGCGGGTGTGGCAAGGCAGCCGCCAGTGCTGCCAGCTGTTCCAGCGGGCCAGCGCCGCCGCCCATTGCGCCCCACTCCCGTTGAAGCCGGGTCGCCGTCCACTGGATCCACTCGCGGACTTTCTCTCTGTCATACGGCACAAACATTGCACATTTTTAGATAGATACTAGCCGCCTTATTCAAAATAACAAATCAGTTTCTAAACACTGTTTTAAGTAACTGATCTGTCTCTTTTCATCACAAAATAGTTACAATATTGTTTTATGTATAAGGGGGTAATACTTCTAGCATAGTTTTGTAAGACAGAATTGTAGCTAATCGATTAATTAAAGTATGATGTGATTTTGTGTTTGTAATTATAATGATCTAAGTTGGTCGAATGAATAAATAAATTGAAATTAAGGCCCCGTTAAGATGTACGCGCAGGTGGGATGCGGTTCGTTGTACATTGCTCGCTATCAAGGAGCACAAGCTGCTAATGAAACTTAATAGCGAGCAATGTATAACGAACCGCGTCTCTTTCACCCGCGCGTACATTTGAACGGGGTCTAAAACTCTTTGTATCACATAATGTATGGTGCCGGACGCAAACGCATGATCCAGAAGCGATCAGATGGGACCTCCCCCACAAATAGCAAATTATTATCATATGAATAGGAAACAAACTGAAATATGTGGACATTAACTCTTCCAATGGTATTCGAAAATAATTAACTAGATTTCTTGCCCATGTAAGTAAGGTTTACTTAAATTTCAATTGGTCGTATGTCTTGCACGGGCAAGAAACCATCGTCTTCTTCACAAAGAAAAATATAAGCCACCTATTTTATTTATTTATTTGGACCATCAACAGAGTTACACAGATTTTATGTTGATCATTACAAACTTTCACTCTTTATGCGGCGACATCCTTGGTCGAATCCAAGGCCAGAACATTATTAGCATTTTTTAAATAACATAATTTTTACAGTAAGTTTCAACTCTCAATGCGACACGTTATTGCCTCCAACAGTTTAATCGCACACACAGTTCATCAAATGTTTTAATGCGAGTACTGACTTGTTCTGCACAGTGAGGTTGGGCGTGTGATGCGGCGATGCCAGCAACGGGGTGTCCTTGTGTGCGTGAGGGGCACGGCCCCAGCGCGACGGGTTAAGCGACGACAGGAACGAGGAGGTCTTTGAAGAGCCGCCCGCCCTGCCGCCCGCCCGACCGGCCGCTGCCGCCGCTACCGTTCCGGCTGCTGTTGTCATGATAGCACGGTAAATAAATAATAAGGTCTCGAGCATACGTAACGGGAAAATACTCCGGACGAGACGTGTACGGGGCCTCTCTCTTTCAAAACGCCCAGTGCAAGTCCCTTCCGTGACATATGTCCTTCATGGTACATTTAGTATGAAACGATGTTTCTGCGGCCCCGTCCCCGTCCCGTCCGGGGTATTTTCCCGTTACGTATACTGAGATCTTTAGTATATCTTACACGGATTCACACATATAACGTCTAGCTTAAAGTAAGCAGCATAAGTACTTTTGTTATGTATACTAGATGGCGGACAAACGATAATTATGTACTACATGGAATGAAGTGATCTCTGCCTACCCTTGAGAAAGGCGTGACATATGTATGGACAACCGTGACTCGAGAACATGTGTCTATGTACTACACAGGAGCACCATTTTAAAGCAGAGCGAAAGCATTTATCCGTCACAGTATTTTAAAGTGAGCCAAAATAATTTAAAAAAAAGAATAAATACTACACAACGTAGTTTTCAAAAGAAGAATTCGTTGTTAGTTTTATTATCCAAAAAAAAACTTCTTTAACTACCATAGTAATTTAATAAAATATGAAATTAAAAAAATAATAAAGTATGAATTTTAGTGGTTCACTCACGATGCGCAGGCGGATGGTGCGCCGGGTGGGCAGGGTGCACGGGCGCATCGTCTCTGCGACGCGCATGGCGACCGCCCGTGCCTCCGGATCGCTTGACGGCGCGCTTGCGCTTCAACATCTCGGCTAGTTGCAGCGGGCTGCCAGATCTAGGGCGGCAAACGGAACAAATTGTATGACTGAATATTGTCTCTGATGAGGAGCTCGATGACGCAGTGGCTAGCGCGCTTGTCCTAAACTAAGCAATGCAGGCCGAATGGGTGACCATCCTTCATGGTATGCCGAATTCCATCATGCTTCGCCGTTACTCCATGCGGCATCACCACCAGTCCACCAGTCCGCACTGGACTATTCTCCCTATATTCTTCGACCCATAGCCAAGGTTTGTGCCCTACAGCATTAAAAGGTTGGTAATGATAACCACTGATGGCACATGAGGCGATTCGTTTTAAAAGCAATAATTATGTAGCTGCGGTAAAACTGAATAACAAAGATCTTACTGATAATCTAATGGAATTTTATAAACAAAAGGACAGTGGTATTAGTATACAAGATCATAACACAAGGAAACTACAAATCTATGTCTGATTCCTACCTGTGCATTGTAGTTGAAGGTTGCTGGTGAGACGCGGACGCGGGTCCCGGCTCGAGTACGCTTCCATCGCTGCTGGCTGTCGTTGCTACATGAAAATAATTTAAGGAATCGTCAACAAAATGAGCTCCAAACATCAATAATATGCCGTTTTACTGCTTGGACTTGGCTGTCAATTTCCGATTCAATTAATGTAAGTTATTAAAATAGGCTTGATTTGTGTATTATTTGTATATAAATAAAAAGCACTTTTTAAACTAAGTGAAACAGAATCGCGAGTTGGTAAACAATTTTCCGGCTTCAATAGAGAACACTAACGGAGGGTCCGAATATTCTATCAACAGTTGAAGATAGACGTACTACACCTTAGATGCTTAGCAACTTCTGTTATTTACCATAAGATAACAAAAAGGGCCAGGCAACTAAACTTTATTAAGCTTACATTTAACTGTAGATAGAATATTGGGACCCGCCGTAAAACTAATAAATTCCAAGACACAATTTCATTTGGAAAGAGTGTTGTTCTAACATTCAGTATTAATGTATGTAATTTTATTTATTTATTTATATAATTAAAGAAGAACACTTACGCAAAGCAGTGGCGACGAAAGAGCTGGATGCGGAAAATGCAAGCGACAAGTTCGGATCCAGGGACGTGGCAGAGGTTGAGGCCGGCGGCGATGATCCACCGCTCGACCGGACGCTCGTGTTGCTTGGCGACTGCATAGGAGGAAATAACAGTAGATTATATACCAGGGGAGATAGAACAAACAATGTCTCAAATCGCAAATATTTAAAATGTCCTGAGGTTTCTTTTTTTATCGCCCGAAGTAAGATCACCTTCTGACATAAGTTTTGTCACACAGGAACTGGGATTTTCCGTACGCCTAGCGGGCGCAAAAGACCCCTTTATGGTCAGGTGTGACATAAATAAATAATCCAGTTACCAACGCCTGCAATCTATTACTATACCCAGGCATATTCTGTGTGTAACAAAACTATCAATTGTTGAATTGAATTGAGATAAAACTCATTCAGTAATCACATGAGTGAAGGCTATGATAGAAAATTAATAAAATTAAAAATAGTTTTGAACATTTACATTTTCAATAGGCAAGTTATCATAGGTATGTTTGTTTATAAATTATATTTTAAAATATGTCTCATCAAGTTATCAGATTGGTGATGATCCGACGTTCCACGTCTCCTCTACTAACAACACAGAATTACGTAGTAGTAAACTAAAATTTTGTAATGTTTTTGTTAACAGTCACGGATGGCGATCAAAAATGATAACCTCTTTTCAATAAATGGCTGTTGCCTGCCTGTGCCTTCGCTTACCTTGACCTTGGCCTGTTTGGGCGTGTTGGAGGGCGCCCGTTCGGCGAGCAAGGCCACCTGATGCAGCACTCCCTCGCGGCGGAACTGCACCGCCATCTCCTCGGGCAGCTGCTGCATCAATATCTCGGCCAGCTGGAGCGAGCCGACCACGATGCGGAGGTCGCTCGACGCCATCATGCCGGCAATGTGGGATGATATCACCTGATGAGGATTCCGTTGATTAGACGATACAAAGAAATAGTCAGAAAATTTTCTAAAAATTATTGTGCTACATTTTTTATGAGCCTGATAGATCCCACTGCTGGGACAAGGCCTCCCCCTGCAACGCCGTCCATGTTTTGCAGTATGCCTCCAGATCGTCTCCACGCCTTTGGCCATCCTAAGGTGTCCACTCTGTTGTGCTATATTTTATTTTGCTATATTTTCAAATAAAATTTAAATCTTTATTTAAAATCAAATTCAAGCCTAACTGAATGCATGGTTATTATAAAATTCTTGCTTTTAATTTTAGACATTCATTTCTACTTTGCGAGGGTAGCTGTTAGAACGCCGCTTAGAACGTAAAGTAGAATGGTTCGAGAAATTTCGGTAAGTTAATGACGAAATGCCCGGATTGCAGAGGACGCGGGTTCATTACTTTTATTTAATGGGCCCTAATTCATCACGGTGGCCTAATGCGCATTGGTAGGTTAATGAGTCCACTTAATATAATTAAAGTATATAGGTTTATTTTCGTCGAACTGTCGGCACAAAACATGCATCACTCATTCGACCGCTGGTACCACGCACCTGCATCTTCAACACCTGTCGCAGCATAGGCGCGTCCGCGTAGTACACGCAGCGGAGGATCGCCTTGAGCGCTTGCGACCGCACGGCGGGCCCTGCCGAACTCCAATAAACCTCGTGCAGTACAGCTAGCAACGCGCGCGCAAGCGACGGGTTGCTGCGCATCATCGCGATACGGGGGTCTGCAAACGAAACGAACGCGCTATTATAGTAGGTTACACACTTTTCGCATCTTATAGATTTTTATTTTTATAAAGTTAAAATCTTAATTTTAACCTACTTCAAACAGGTTGTCAATTAGGTTGTTTTTTTAAATGTATGTTCACCAATGTCGAGGATATTTCGTGATTTTGTTCGATGCGGAATATTGGCCATTTAGTCCCATAAAAAATTAATTCAGTTTGGCCGAGTAGTTTTTGTTTTATGAATATATTTTTGTACACTGTATATCTTAATTTTGAACAACGGGTTGCAGCTGCAGCTTTCCTCATATACTAGGTAAGACCTAGAAATGTACTGTGATAAGAATGCATGTGCGTGTGTGCGCCAATATGTATCTGCACGCGTGTGTGATTGTGCCGTGTGGTAAGTTGGTGGCAGGGGCAGGCGTGGCGTTTGCGGCGCGCTGCACCGGCGGCACCCTTTGCACGGGCCTCGCGGTGCCCGTGTGCTAAATATCTCTCTGTTACACCCACTATAATCTACTATTTACTTGCTCCTCTAAAAGTCACCCAAAAGGAGTTACGGACTTAATACGAATACGAAGTAATATACTGTGATAAGTAGTGCGTATATGTGTATGAACTGTGTCAATATGTATCCGCACGCGTGTGTGATTGTGCCGTGTGGTAAGTAGAGGACAGTGGGACGCTCACCAGGCGCAGGAGTGGCGTTAGCGGGCGCGGCGTCCGCTCGCTGCGGCGGCGGCACCCGTTGCACGGGCCTCGCGGTGCCCGTGTGGTCGTTCAGCTGCTGCATGGCGGCCAGGTCCACCGTGTACGAGCGGCCGAGCGTCGTGAGGCACACCTCGTCCTCGCCGCCGGCCGCGCCCGCCTCCAGCGCTCGGCTCTCTGCCCACGAGTAAGATCGCCATACGCCTGTACATATGCACACTTAGTACAACAGATAGAGTAAGGGATGATTCTCATTTATCGTGCGACAAGTTCGTGCGCGATCTTCCTGCGGTATGAGACGGTGGCGGGGACGGGGTGCTGCTGATGCCAGCGAGGCCGGGCGATGCGGGGAGGAGGGAAAACTCGCTCCTGCCGGCATCACCCACCCCCGCCAACGTCCAGAGCGCCCCGTCCCCGTCTCATACGGCAGGAAGGTCACGCACGAAGTTGTCGGTATAGACGGTGATGTGCCCGGGACGGGCCGTGTACGTGGCCTGGATGTGACACGTACACGGCCCGTCCCGGACACACCACGGTCTAATGAGAATCATTCCTTAGGGGCAGCATTCATATGCCCACGGTACTGCAAACGGCACATCCAAAGTGTGCTGACATTGATTTCGACTGGAAGGTTTTGCCTTCTAAAGGGCCAAAAGAAAATGGACGAGTTTGATGCGAAGCTGATTGACCGTCTTCGAGGCTCATAAGGCATTATCTGTCTGCCGCACTCAGACGTCAATTAACTTTAATGAGTAATTTGATGTCAAAAAATTTCATTTAAGTTGAATAGCGACTAGTTTTGAATACTCTTTTTTTTGACATTAAGTACTTATTAAAGTTAATTGACGTCTCTGTGTGCGGCAGTATGACTACAATAGCACAAAACAATTCATTTTCTAGGCAAGACCAGGCGTCTCTAGCGCAGTTTCTGCCTTAAGGCAAACACTGACCTCTGTCGTCCCTCCATTGCCAGTGCGCAGCGCGGTCGGTGGGCGCGGACCAGGGGCGGTCCAGGTACGCGTCCACGGCGAAGGTGCCGTCGGTCGGCAGCCGCGGCATCAGCTCGCCGATCAGACACGTGATCTCGTACAGCTCTTGCGGCAATCGAGGCAGCAATTCCACTTGCTGGAAAAGTTAAACAGTGCCAGAAATAATAAGACCCAATTAATGAGCATCACCAGCCCTTTAATGTCCCCACTGCTGGGGCACGGGCCCAGCCGGTTAGTTGCCTATGGATGGAAGAATATTGGGCCATAACCCACCACGCTGACCCAGTGCGGGTTGGTGGGTATTAACGACTGCAGATGAAACCGAGACCAACGGCTTAACGTGCCTTCCGAAGTACTAAAAATGTCTAATCCACCATAATCACGACAAAATGAATTAAGGTTGAAATTATGTGGTAGGAATTTGGCAGTTTGGACGTACTGAAATGCTTTGAATATAAATTCGACAGAAATGCATAACAACAAACATAGTAGAAGCTGATCATTACAGAATAACTAGAATATATCAATAAGACTTAGTTTTATCAATTTGGCTCAATTAACCAAATTGTTTACTTCAAAAATAAAATAATTCCACAACCAAGTGTCCCAAAAATAATTGTAAAGAAGTTATCCTCCTAAATCCTTAGAACATTGAGGTAGCAAGTTAATTCTCAGTATCGGTTTCGGTAGCCTGCAACAGTTTGAAAGACTGTTAAGTTTTTGGGATAATCTGGGATGGTTGGAGTAGGACGATATAAGGAGACAATGGCCCAAACTGGGGGATAAGAAGTGCTGAAAAGGCCCAGCTATATTAACTAACCTCTTGATGCATAGTGGAGCCAGATCCGGTGAGCAGGCACAGAAGCGTGTCTGCGATGGACCGCTGGTGGAGGGCCAGCGCCAGTTGGGGGCACGCGCCGCACATCACCCACAGCAGCCGGAGTACCGTGATGAACGTGGCCCCGGAGATCAACGCCGGCTGCACCACCAACTGGACAAAAGCGAAGCAAAAGCATGTCACACTTAACATTGGCGGAGACAGATCCTAAAGTTGAAGGAAATATTCAATGCAAAAGTACCGAGGGGAAGCCACGCACTATTGAGGTGGCCCCCCACTTCCGCTCCCTCGGGTACATGGCATATGCTTGCAGGCCGGCCCTATAGCTGGGCCTTGCCCCACGGCAAATCACCCGGCATTTGACTAGACCGCCGAGTTACCAACGGGGGGCTGAAGTCCCCTGAGTTCATGCCCGGGCTATGAGCTACCACTCGATGCCCGCAGCCCGCCACCAGGCGGATGACCCGGATGATGATGATTGAGGTATATAACTTTCAACCCCCATTTCACCCTCTTAGGGGTAGAATTTTTAAAAATGTTTCTTAGTGCTCACCTACATTATAAAAGGAAGCTTTGTGCAAAATTTTAAGTTTCTAATTCTAGTAGTTTGGGCTGTGCGTTGATACGTCTATCAGTCAGTTTTCCGTTTTGTACAGATATAGAAATTCTATACATAAGTCTGTATGTGAAACATGATAATTTAATACATTCTGACAAGTATAATTACCAGCTGCTGCAAATTAGTCAATAGCTCCGGTGTGGCTATCTCCTGAAGGCGAGCAGGGTCATGTTGGAAGCTGTCCACCAGGCGTGAAAACGCTAAGCAGACGCATTCCACTGATTTCTTATCCTGTTGTGTGAGTCTGGAAGTAGAGATAATAAAACTTCATCGGTCAAACACATAATAATAATGATGGTACATATTTATGAAGATCTATAAAAAGATTAAATAACACGTTTTTTAACGGCGCAAATGTATTTTTAGGAAATATTACGTAAAAGCTGGAGTGTGTTCAGTTGATACTAGTGGCTCTTAAACAATCCCATTCAACAATTCATAAATCTAGATTAATTTATGTATATTTATTATACAAGTAGGTATTTATATTACATTATACAGAGGGTATTTATAGCTAATTACACTTTGCCTCCTTGTGATTTTTAAGATACCATACTAGATAATTCGTATAGCATAATGGCATAAGCTCCTATTGTAATTTTATATTAGTGCAATCATGTTTTTATAACCAACCTGTTAGCCAAGAGCTGCAGGGAATCCCTCACTAGGTGGAACTCATCCGGTGTGAGATTCTGGCAGCAGTTGGCTGTGATAGAGAGCGCAGCGCGCTGCGCGTTTATAGAGAAGAAGTCCAGGTATGTGAGGCAAGCTGACACCCCACGCTGTGAACAAATAATACCATAGTGAAGTCACTACCCTCATCACCAGCCCTTTATTATCCTCACTGCTGGGGCATAGGCCCCTCCTCTAGATGAAAAATAAAGGGTGAATAGGACATAACCCACCAAGCCGGCTCAGGGTGACAGTGTAGTCCCAAAATTATAATTCAACTCTTATCTGTAGATTTTAAACTATTTAGGCAAAATATTTTATCAAAAGTAATCCAGATCAAAAGTAATTATTAGTAGATAAAAATGTTAGCAAAAAAATACCAGTACCGATTTTTATTATTAGTATATTGATACTTGTCCTTCATCTAGTATCCATATAACAGAAAAATGTTTATTTATCGATATGGAGAAAAGCTGTTTACTTGACGGCCGACTTGGTCGAATGCTCAGATAGTATTAGTAGTAGTACGAATCCTGGTAGGGGCAAATTTTGTGATCAACAAAAATATTTGTTAGTTATACAAATAATACACAAGTGTTTAGGTTACTCATTTTGGGCTAGATGATAGGTGTTACACACACCAATCATCTAGAAAGGATATTTTTAAAATATCGTCACTTATGATGGGCGACTACCTCCGTCAAAACGTCAACTCACCGCCTGCAGAATAGATTTCGAGTGTCTGCGCGAGAGCATGTCTAGAGCCGTGAGACTCTGCTCGGCTACGTCCATGCAGGTGATCGCCTGCAGCTTGTCGAGGAAGGCCGGCACCGCTAAGACCACGGCGCCGCTGCTACGGGGCAGGGCTTCCAACATGTATGTGAGCGCGCGGCACGCGTGGTTCATCTGTGGAAGAGAGTGGAGTTTTGTTTAGCACTCTAATCTCATACGTTGTTATGTCGTATACATAAATTATCCAGCAGCCATGGTTACGATTTGTTTACCATGGCTACAACGAATGTTTGTTCCTTGCCTGGCCCAAGACAATCATTTCAAAACCAAAATCAGCCCAGTTGTTCTGAGTTTTAGCGAGACAAAGGCACAGCAATACTATCAGCTATTATAATACCAGCTACTCTATGTACAAGTAATGAACATAGTAGTGACTTGATTTTTATGCCTAAATTCGCGATGCGAAATAAACGCTACACATAATATTATAATAATCTCACCATATCAAAGTTGTGCTCGGCGGCGAGCAAATTGACCAGTGCCGGCACCACCTGCCGCACGGGGAACCCGGCCAGCGTGTCCTCGTTGCCCATCACGAGCAGCTGGCACATCTCGATCACCGCCTGCAACTGCTGGCCCTCGTCCCCTGTGGCCTGTAGCCCGGCCAGCAGCTGGGCGGCTTTGGACGCAGCTGGAAATCCATTTTTATAATCAAATCAACCCTTCAATAAGAGGTGGTTTAATAAAAAGTATTATTTTTTATAGAATTAATCAACCCTTCCATAACATAGGTGGTTTAATAATAAGTATTATTTACTTATTTGTTAATCTCACCACTAACAATATTACAAGAAGGGTTTCACATGTAGCTTAAAAGTTAATGTAATTCGTGGAAGTTTAGTGCTTACGTAGGTTCGTTGACTTATGTTACAGGTCACCAGGCCCGCCATCCTGATAAGACGTAGCTAAGCAAGTTTCATATATCATATACAAGACTGAGAAATATTGGGTTACGGTAATTTCTGCTTAAAAGTAGTCAATCTCCGAATACCATCGAACGAATGATGTTAGACTTTTGCCTGTATGTGCACGCGTCCGTATTGTACGTGCACGGCCCTAGTCTATCAACACCTTATAAATAAGAAGTTGTCAAACTAATCCGACTAATTTTTTGAAGACACGGGTTGGACCCCGCATTATTACATAATTTTTGTTTTGGACACCAACCCGAGTTGGCAGTGACAGTCCTGTGCAGCAGGTGCTGCATCCGCGGCCCGAGCGCCCCCAGCAAATGCGGCGGCAGGCCCCGCGCCTCGAGCAGCGCCTGCAGCCGGCCCACCTCGCCCTCCTCCGAGGAGGACTCCTCGGCGGCGCCGGCCGCGGCGCCGGGCCCCTGGCCTAACGCGGTGGCGGCGGTCGCGCCGGTGCTGGTCCCGCCGCCGGCGCTCGCGCACTCCTCCGCCGACGTTGCCGCTGTTGGAAAACCATACTATTGATTAAACACATAAAGGAAAATAGTAGATTACCTATACTATATACCAAGGGCGATAATACCACAGTATACCCAGAACAGTAAATGCCGCACTCAGAGACGTCAAATAACGATAATAAGTCAAAACTAGTCGCTATTCCGCTATGCCAGGTCTATAGTCTAGATTTAATTCAAATTTAATTCAAATGACATTAGATACTAATTAAAATTTAACGTCTCTGAGTGCGGCAGTAATACGTCTTCATACAAACTGGCCGCTGCCCATTAGAATGTGTGCTTTCGTACTCGGCGCCGTGTAAGCACGCACTGTGACGCACACATTGACACAAAATACGGGGGCATAAGGCAACGGCAGTCTGGGCCGTACGTTTGGTGATCGCGCGTGTACAAGGTGATTGCACGTTCGGTCGCTGCTCGTTTCCGCCCGGCACATACGCGCTCGCAGCCACCGTTTTTACAACGCAAGAGTAGGTTAATAACTCGGCGACAAGCCGCAGATAAACTACTGTTCTGGGTATAAATAATGTGATAAAACAAAGAATATCTCAAGCATTTGACAATACAAATGCGATCTGTGGCTTTCTTTTATATCACCTTAGGCAAGCATACAGTTGTATGTCACCCCCTGATCAGTCCGGGCGGAAAAGTCCAATTTATAGTCAGGTGTGACATAAATGCATATATTGCCCACGTTGCATTGGCGTAAAGGATGTCTTGTAGATACAGATGGTGAGGACCGAGTAAAGTGGAGGTGTTTTAATGGGAAACCAGACCAGGTAAAAAAATACAGTAATTTATTGCCAAAATTCCAATGCACTATCCGCGACCGCGCTAGATTAGTCATTATCTGGTTGTATGAAGTGAAATCAGTATGTGCCATTGAAAACAACCAACTCACCTTTGCCCTTGGGCTTAGAGTCCGCGGACGCGTTGTCGGGCATCGTGGCAGCGGAAGCTGACGCCGGCGGCGTGGAAGACGTAGATGCCACAGCACCCTGGCAAGTATAATTATTTTCACTTCTCATGCTCTGAAAGTGCTTATTTGTGCAGGATATAGGCTGCACAAAATCGAATTTTGTGCTCTAGAACATTAACGTATATACTCATAAATGTGTCTATATTAAGGCAAAGAAAATGAGCCATGCAGCCAAAAACAAAAAGAAATTCGGAGATACAATTTGTTATTTTTTAATATTTACTTAAATTTATTTGCATAATGTGTTTTTAAGACATAAAAGATATTAAAATTTTAATTCGAGTAGGTGCAGTAGGTTATTAAATGAATTTAAGAAAATTATTATTTCAAAATTAATTTAATACTTGGCTGTATAGGTCTGCAGTCCAAGCTTAATATCAATGGGAAAAACAATTTCCTTCAGTATTAAAAACTGTACTAATTTTAGTTTAAATTTTAAGAAATGTTATGATGAACTACTGTTTTATTTCCTCGCAATCGAAGTGAAAAGCAGAGTTTCTAACTCGTCCACAAAACGATTTTTATCCTCGACATTACTATCAGCCCTCGCCTTCGGCTCGGGCTGCTAAAAGTCTCGGACAATAATGATTCGTTTCGTGCACTTGATGGAAAATCTACTATTATATTTATCTTTGTTGTATTTAGCCGTGTGGTGACGGCAGAGTAGAATACAATTGTCACCACCCCAAATATCTCCGGTAGGTGTGGTACAAGGCGACTAAGGATAAATCAGCGATGAGGAATGGGCAGCAGCGTTCCTCTTATATCACCTAACAATAGTACTGCGACTTTTGTGCCCGATAAATGGCAATAGACTCGCCACCTATTACATGGTACTTGACATAGTTGGCGAAACGTGGGTGCTAGTTCACCTCTGCCTACCCCTTCGGGGATATAGGCGTCATTTATGTATGTATGTATCCTAAGGGTCTATTTTAACAATCGACGGGTAAGTTCTGAATAGCTTACTTGGCAGTTCAATTGACATATTATATTTCATATTACAACTGTCAAATGATCTGCCAAGTAAACTATCCACAACTGACCCGTCGTTTGTGAAACAGGCCCTTAGGATTCTAGCAGCAAGAGGGTGAAAGCCGAAAATTGCGACTCTGTCCGGCACTCATTTTGTGACATGCAATCTCGAATCCGAATGAATATCGCGATTTATATCTCGACCACAAATTCCGAGGTTTCGTTTCTAGTTCATAATAATTATCTCAACCAAACGAAACGGCTATTATTCGAGAAACGAGCTACTTGACATGCTTAAAATGAACGAATTTCATTTCTCTCATACTGATTCTGAAGTTTGATAAAGAACATTGATATTTACCGTGGTTAAAGGCTGGGGGTGAGACCGGCTGGACGCACCACCAGTGCTGGCACAGGAACCCAGACTGCTTTTGCCTAAAACACAAAATTCTTAATTATTTAACACATAGGTGACAACATTCTAAACCATACTGCTCAAAGGTTTGGGTTTAAGTTTTACAGCCGGCCGCCTGCCAGACACCAACCCTCATTGGATATATGGGTACTGCCATATCGAATCATTATCATCATCACCAGCCCTTTAATGTCCCAACAGCTTGGGCACGGGCCTTCCTTATGGATGGAAGAATATAGGGAGATTGGGCTATGACCCGTCCCCTGTCCCAGTGCGGGTGGTGGGTATTGACGATTGCAGATACAGCCGGGACCACCGGCTTAACGTGCCTTCCGAAGCACGTAGGAACTTGTGATAATAAATTTTTGGTCACCCATCCAATGACCGGCCTTAGAGAACGTTGCTTAGTTAGCGCAATCGCAGGCCAAGCGCGCTATCGCATCTATAGCACAGCGCTAGCGAGCTCCTCTATCGCTGTCGAACACTATGATAAAATGACGAGAGGCCCGTAGTAGTACCTCGTTTATCTCGTCGCGTGGACGTCGGCTGCGGCTGCGGCATGTCGCGCGTCCGCGCCCGCCGACCGCCCGCCGCACTGCCCGCTCCGCTCTCGCCACTAGACACCTACACAACAAAATAACATCCATCAATAAACATTGTAAATTAAATTAAAATTGTGCGAACTCAGTATCATCGTCACCAGCCCTTTAAGGCTCCTTTCACTCTTCGGCGTGTCGCCGGTTGCGTGCGAACGCGACCGTCTCAATTTGTATAAATCTTCATAGTAGCTTCCATTTGTTCCGCGTGCGGCCGGCTGCGTTAGCTTCATACAAAATGCCTGACCGGTACACGCCGAAGCATGAAATAAACCTCCACTATTGGAGACCTAGACACGGGACGTGGACAAAATGTGTCTCCACCACTTGACAGTGTGGATTTAGTGGGAGTTAGAGAAAACATTTTATTTTCCTCCGAAGAGATTTTCTTCACGTACCGTGCTACGAGGGCTCGGGCACAGGACTTGCCTATCGTTGGAAGAATACAGGGCGAATTAGTTATAACCCATCACTATGGCCTGGCGGTTATAAAAGCCGACCGTTGCAGCCGGGACCAACGTCTTAGCGCGCCTTCCGAACCACGGCGGAACTCGAGATAATACATTTTTGGTCATTCTGCAATGACCGGCCATAGCGAACATCGCTTAATTTACGCAATCGCGAGCAGAGCGCGCTAACCCACTGCGCCATCGAGATCCGTTGATCCGTGAAAGGTATGGTTGGCATGATCATGAATTGAACAACCGTTTCGCTAAATTAGGCAAATAATCGCTCATCAATAAACTTGTGCAAGAGACAATTATGAACCTTTCTTTCAGGTAACCTGTAATTCAGCAAATATAGTAATATACATATTGCATGCAGCCTCAAAAGGTGAAATTATCCATTTCCGTCCTGCCAAATTCAATATTTACTAACGCGAGCGAATACGTGAATGATCACGTGGCACTAAACAAATTAACTGGAAACCTGAATCTTCAACATTCTTCATACATTATTTTAAATAACGTTTGCTTTAACATAAAACCTTAAACATCATTGTTCATATCACATAATTGTATTTAATTCACGTTGTGGCATCATGTGAATCAAATAGCAGTGGGCATCAGTTCTTTTTTACACAAGGAAACTCCTGCTTCTCCGAGGCACATCACACAGGCATTTCATGTATAGACATAAAGCGTAACACACACAGGCTATAGGCAATCCGGTGTTCCTGACTAACTGCCGCACTCAGAGAAGTCAATTAACTTTAATGAGTATTTAATGTCAAAAGTTTTCATTCAAATCTAGACCATAGACCCGGCAAGAATAGCGACTAGTTTCAAATTGTAATTTTTTGACGTTAAGTACTCATTAACGTTATTTGACGTCTCTGAGTGCGGCAGTAAGTGACAAAAGTCATAACAAAAACTCACACAATAACAATATCTCAAGAATATAAATAATGAAAACACGAATCACTCGCACCGCACGTTAACGCTCGAAATTTTGCAATGTACTACAGAGTGAAGAGAGTCACTGCGCTTCTCTTTCTCTGTGTCATTTTGGTATCTCAAAGCGGCCTCGGAACTCAATTCCCAATGTCAGAGTGAGACAACGCTATAAGCCGAGTAGAGCGGCGTCCCGTTTTGCCACCTGCGTTTGGATCGCACTAATAACTTCTTAGTACGGCCGCAGGTTGCAATTAAAATTTCAATTATCTACGTGTTTATTTAGGCCGTTTCAAACCAAACGTACGTATAGTCAGCCGCCGAATGTTAGTAGGGTCAAGTGAGTCCCAGAGTGAACGTGAAAATAAACGGAACTTTTCGTTCACAGTATGCTGACAATACGCTGTAGCTTACAATACGCTAAATGGTGTGAACAAAACAGTCAGCTTGTATACGTTCACATTCACCCCGTATGCGTACGCTGAGCGTCCGCGGCGCGTAGTGACGCGCTATATTATTCGGCCGCCATATGTCAGCGTCTACGCACAACGTAATAACGTATTATCGGATAAATACCGATAACACGGTGACCAAAAATTTAATATCTCGCGTTCCTCCGTGCTTCGGAAAGCACGTTAAGCCGTTGGTCCCGGCTGCATCTGCAGTCGTTAATACCCACCAACCCGCACTGGGCTAGCGTGGTGGGTTATGGTCCAATCTACCTATATTCTTCCATCCATAGGAAAGGCCCGTGCCCCAGCAGTGGGGAAAATAAAGGGCTGGTGATGATGATGATGATGGTGGTTAAATACGAGTAGATGTGAACAAAAAAGTGAATATGTACGGAAATACAATAAACTGCGTAACGCTCGCTCACTTTCGGCTGCTGACAGTCAGTTTAGTCTGAACACAGCCTGAGGCACGTACCAAAATAACAATTGTGATAACCATGCAATAATCGAGTTGACGAATACGTTATTTGGCACGTGAATTATTTTATTTCAAAAGTAAAAGCAAATACATAACACGATAATTTAAGATTTATCATTTGAAACATGGTATTTTGTTTTGAAATAAATAGGCTACTATTAGATAGACCACAGAAGACATGGTTGTTATTGAAGACATGGATATGGTAAAGGAGATATCTAATATAAAAAAGTTAAGAAGGAGGACACGGATACCAAATAAATTATTAATATTTATTTATTTTTTTACCTGTTTCGTGTATAATAATATGGTGTTATCTGCCTACCCCTTCGGGGATATAGGCGTGATTTGTGTATGTATGTATGTTATCTGCAACTAGTAAAATGCTTAATTACAGCAATCATTATCCAATTTTTCCGCTGCAGATTGTGCTATTGAATCAAGAAGTACCTACCTGCCCGTTACGCGTATATTTTTTTAAACAAATGTGTAATGTTTTATTAAAAACGATATTTTAGACACAGATTAGATAATAGTTGCTTGAGCGATTGTACTTTCTACAATTATGATGAGATACACACTATCTACCTACATATTGGTTTGACTAGATCGAATGAAATAAATACTTTCTTTTGAGTATAGCGGTCCTAGATAACAGATTTTGATGAAAGTCATCAACCGACACGTGGTCATACGTGTATAACTGTCAGATGGTCCAGAAGTCCTATGCATCATACCGTGTAGTTGTCTTATTAGGTTCATAAGATTATTTTATGACAGTGGGTTATTTATTGCTACTTAGATATCTACTATATTTGAAGATTGTACCTAGATTCTCTGTCTTTGGGTGCGTCTGTGTTCGCCAAGTTAAGGTAGAAATAGCGCAGCGGGCCCTCAACCGTGTGCCCGTGGGAACAGATTAGATAATATTAACTACGTAACACATACTGCACTATTATAGAAAAGCTCAAATAACTACTTTTTAACCTATAAAAGCACAATAAATCAAATAAAATAATGTGATTTTTTTTGCATCATAATGAAATTAGTTCAAAACTCATTTTATAATTGTGCCCTTTTTTAACGTACTTTATGGTGTTAAGAATCATTAGTATGTACGATCATCTGACTTCTTCACTGATAACGAAATCCATAGTTTATAATAATAAAACCTTATAAAGACTACTCGAATACGTGTGAAAGCGAGGTGCAAGCATTCCTAATTTAGAACTAACATTAGTAATATAAATATAATTTCTTAGCTATGACCAATACTAACTACTTTTACTACTAGATTCAGATTACTATCTAGTAACCAAACATGTTAGTCAAGTAGTATAGTTTAGTACGTATTGAATAAACTGTCGTAATAATGAATATAATTATAATAATGGATAATTAGTATAGCATTTTGTCCTATTACAAACGAAACAAGACAACTAAAGTTGTATACACAAGCATACACACAATGTTGACAGACGGTAAGGAAACCGTAGATAGCTCGGATATTTGCAAAACACGTGTATGTAATTTCAAAAATAATTTAAGGTTCACAATTTCACCTACACATGGAATCCCTACAAATACGAATTAAATTTTTAATTCGCTTAGTATTATTATAGAAATAGATAAAAATATATTTAGATTACTGATTTACACACAATTTCTCAGCGCTATACTAATTAAGTTCTAGTTAACATTTATTTTCAATCACATTTTAATAAGCATATTTATATCTTCATTCATTTAATTTGATGAAGAAATGAAATCAAATTACTTGTCTTTTGGAAGCAGAATCCTGCCTCTGGCGTTGCGAAGTGCTAGTCCTCGTCAGGCAAGCACCCAGGGTCGCGCCCGTCGCAGCAGCGATGCTCTGCATATATCACAATATGTTTTAAGAAAATACTGCACGGCCTACCAAAAACAATACCTAATAATAACCATTACCATATCGCACTTATTATCTCTTATAATTGGATGATTATTGTTGTTTTCATTTGCCTATGATATGAAAAAAACAGAACCGATGTTGTAACAAGAGTTAAATTTAAAATGTGTTAAATAAAATACTTATATAGAAACAAAGATTTTGGTGGTTAGAAAAAGAATTTCGAAAAATTATGATCTTGAGGCGGGGCCCGCCAAAATCTTTGTACTAATTTTTCTAACATTTATATAATGATAAAATTGAAAATCGAATAACTTATATAGAAAGCTAATAAAAAGATGCGAGTTGTCATATTAACATCGGAAATAAATTTCTAATTATAAACAACCGAGAGGATTAAGACATAGTCAGATCATGTGCTGTGACCAGAGATGATAACTTAAGTTGGTAGAGGCTTTTTACACAAGGTAAGCAGTAGAGAATGACAAAAAAAGTGGTAATAAAATTGGCAAACAACACAAGAGGTAATTATTAGATTGCTTAGAACAACAGCTAGCACCTACCTTATCCCTAAAATAAATAATAAAATTTCCTGGCATTTATCTATTCAGAAACACATATATAATATAAATGCAAACTACAGAAGAATGCTTCATGTATGATAGTAGATTACTAATAAACAAATAAACAAAACCATGAATTATTTAAGACCAAACTTTACACCAGAGTTACTAATATATCTTGTTTTAATAAATATAAAATAACTATAAAACCCCAAATTATGACTATACAAGTAATCAATCAATCAATCGCAAAATAATGGTATATCCCTATTATCACTAATACCCAAGAGAAGAGTATAGACAAAAGATCTAGATCTTTAATTTCATACTAATTAACTTCGAACTCAGTGCATTTACCCTATGTATTTATAGAAAACTATATTGTTTATGAGCAAGTGTCAATATCAAAGAGATAATAAACATTTATCACTCAGTCTGTATTAATATTATATGCGACTTCTGTGCCCGATAAATGGCAATAGGCACGCCACCTATTACATGGGACCTAACATAATTGGCGAAACGCGGGTGCTAGTTCACCTCTGCCTACCCCTTCGGGGATATAGGCGTGATTTATGTATGTATGTATGTATGTATTAATATACAAAACTATAACCATCAATTTGACGTTCAAAACAAATACTAACAATAGATTAACTAACATAATGAATGACTATTCAAACTTGTGGTGATAAAAATGCTTTTTGTTGTACAATGAATAAGTAATAGTTACAATAAAGATCATAATGAAACTCACCCTGCGTGCGTTAGTTTGCCGTAGATAAGGGAGGTCGCGTGGAACAATCAGAAGCTTGCTTGCTGAACTGTGAGCTTTTGACGAACCTGGCTCTGCAATAAAACAACATTATAACAATTATCATTAGTGCCCATTCATTCGTTTGTTTGTACGAATAAAAACAGTCGATTTCCTTACCTTGTGTATCTTTATAAGGCGGAGGTGTAGCAATTCTACTGTAATATTCTGTTGCGAATTTGCGTTCCGCTGTTGCTTGACTGTGTACCACGTCGCTAGTTGAGGGACTCGCTAAAACATAAACACGGCATGTCAATATGTGTGTACATAACATTATCTACTATGAACAACTGCACTTGATTCGTGATAACGTGTGATAAGCAGCAAACACATCTAGACTTATGAAGCAGCGTATACTTATTGTGGAGGGATCGGAAATGGAATTTGCATATCTTATATAATTTATATTTTTGTAATCTTTATTGGGTACAGCCACTAGCACATCCAGAATAAGAAACCTCATTATAATTTATAGAGACCGAAAGATAAATTTTAATTGTGCTAGTCGTTTTAAATAAAACAATTTTTATGCAAATGGCCATGTGAAGACCACGGCCACTGTAAAAGACCGAAAAGTCGTATTAAATATTTAAAAACAATGCTAAATATCATCACCACTAGCCCTTTAATGTCCCCACTGCCTGCTGGGGCATAGGCCTTCCCTATGGAATAAAAGATGTTTTATTTCAAATGTGTAGAGCTTGTGCAAATTGCTTAGATTTTAGAAATCAGTATCGACTCTTAGCCCATTAAGTAACTCGAATATGTTATAATTATTATCGTTAAAGTTCAATTACCTGAATTATCACAAATAACGGTAGAGGTAGACGGCCCAAGATCGCGATGGTTTCTATTCCTCAGCGAGTATGAGCACGCAGTGAACGACGCAACCGCGTGGTCTACCTTTTCAGTCTCTTGTTTAGGGATCCTGCTTTCGGCAAATATATCTTTTTGTGTATCTATGAAATCCTTACTATGAGAATCTATTTTAAACTTCTTTCGACACTCCTCTAGGTTAAGTAAACAATTACTCTTTCTACTTGACAGAGAGCGGTGTGAGGACCTCTTCCTCTTTTTCCCTTTCCTTCTGCTGGTCGTCGGGCTATACACAGAATAATCCGAGTCGAGAAGCTCTGTAACGGTCGACGAACTAAATGGGGAATATGCAAAGTCTCTGTCCTCTAGTGGCAGTAGTCCACCTTCAGTGTGACTCAGTGGCAACTGCTGGACCGAAGAATCTGTACCGTCCTCAGCAGACAGCTCAGTCTTGAAACTGCTCGGTAAAAGCTCACAAACACTCTCGGTAGACTTGAGAGCGGTCCGCGAGCGTGTACAATAGGCGACGCACTCGTCAGAGCTGTGCGTGATCGAATAGCTTTTGCGTTTCTTCCTGTCATGCGAGGAAGTTCGTCCGCGTTTCGTGTAATGTCCCGTGGAGGACTTGTCGGCGTCTCCACTTTTGTAGTCTGAGGTGTCGCAGCGCGTCTCGTATACGTCGGCGCCGTAGGACCAGCGCTCGGTTATGGAATAGTCAGATCTAGGCAAGGAGTTGACCAGTCGAGAGCTGCGGCGTAGCTCGACGTGCGGCTGTGACTCGTCAGCGCGGCTGCGGCGGCGGCTGGTGGAGCGAGGCAGTGGCGACGTCACGTTGCGTCGATTACGACGGCTGTGGCTCACTTGGCGCACCTGACGCAAGTACCGACCGCCCACCACCCTGCTGGGAGAAGACCTGCACAACGCACAAATTGTAATGTTATAATTTGATGAATGTCTAACACAAAATGTGTCTAAAAATATACCTTCAAGTATTGATTAAGAAATACATATTTGATTTTATAATATATGAATTATATTCTCTGCCATTAATTGTAGCTTACAGACAGTCAATGCAGTATCATATGGTGGTATAATAAGTCTATGAAAAATGTAGTACAAGTGAAATTCAAATTACTTTATCACTTGTCATGTGGCATGATATTATACAATAGATGGTTAAAAATAGATCTACACTGAACACCTTGCAGGAGCATTGCAATTTAACTAGCTTATTACTAGGAGCTAGCTTAAAATTACAATATTCATAACTTTTTCAAAATTGAGTGGTTAAATACCTACTTTAAAAAAAAAACTTTTACATAATTGCAATATTTTTATTTTGGTGTTGTCGCATTTAATTACCTATTTCACCAAATGGTATCAGAATCTCAAAAGGGCAGCTTCTGGACTAATTCACAAAAAGTTTTATTCATCATACAGCCAGATGTCTCAAAAACAATTGGATATCATTATTAAATTTTATTATATTTTATTTGCATGTTGAGCATACTACATGTATGAAAAAACCCAGAAAAATGTGGATTACAAACCAAATGACCCATTGCAAATTGCAAGTCAGAGTATTATAATGAGAGCTGGAATCAAATACCTATTTTACCTAATATGTTTTTCATGAGGATCTGTTAATATACTTACCCCAGAATACAGAAACGCTAATTAAAGTTTGAGTCTTGCTTAACATTTAAATGTTGTCAAAATTGACGTTTTCCCATACAAATTCTGACAGGTAATGTCCACTTAACTTTTAAAGCAGTGCCCAAATTTTGATTAGCATTTCTGTATTCGGGGGATAATCTGTTAAGTATACCAAAATGCAGACAAATCTTTTTAACAAGTACATACATGTATAAGTTTATGTATGATAGAACATAAGTAACTATGTATTTATTTAATGATGAATGATAATAAATATATAAAACTATATATACAGTATAATATATTCCTTCCATTGGTTAGAGCAAAAATTGGCTCTTACTGTTCTTTTCTTCTAATTGGCCTGCTTCATACCACTTTTATAAGGGAAAATAAGTGTGATATAATAAAAATTACAGTAATCCACAAGGACAAGACATATATTAAGATTATTACAAGTACAAATTCAATAACAATTTGGAAGCAAGATACCAATACAAATGGAAGAGGAAACATACTGCATCAATATCATATATATAAACTGGGAACAGGGCAAGAATATGATGATGGTGACAACAACCACAACATTTGAAACAATAAGTTTAAAACACTACCTACATACGTATAACATATATTGTTAAATATGAATGGTGTTATTACAAAAATGTGTTTAAGGCACCATCTGATTTTTGTTAAAATCAAAAATCAGATGGTGTCTCACACAAGCTATTAACAAAAAAGCAACAATATCAAATTGAAACCCTGCTTTAGCAAAACACATCTAATGACAGCAAAGATTACAAGTCAATTAAAATTGCTTTAGTAATAGCCCTATAATGTACAGTTAACGCAAACAACCTTGGGGGGGGCATTAGTGTGTTATAATAACTCACTGAAAAAACCAATTATTTCAAATCTGTTGAAATTTATTCATATTCACCTTATCCATAAAAACAAATTGGTTTAACACCATTGTAACTTTAATACTCTATCTTCTGTTTTTGTCAGACTATGGCACAAGCAGCTAAATGGTAGAAATTGCTTTACTCTGGGTCAAACTATAGTAATGAGTTACTAGCAATATAGACATTAGAAGGACATGATATAGAAATTACATATGCTGTTGATAAACTAGAAATCTTAGCAATTTTAATTTAAAATATCTATTTTAAGTTTAGTCTTGAATAGATTGAATCTACTGGACTAATTGCATTGGATCTTGATATGCATTTGCTATTCATCAACTTATGTAAAGTAGCAAAACGAAATAATACCTAATACTCATAGCAAGTAAGCAGCAGCAGTGAATGGATCTTTCCACTTAATACAATCACTTCTGGTCATTAGGACAGTTTCTCATACTATACTGAGCTCACAAAGGGTTATTCTCATAACCACCTTTTCTTTTTAAAAATACATTACAGTTGCCTAAACCGACAGTATGTTCAAAATAAATAACATGTCTGCCAATATTTTACATTCCAGTAGGTACTTACAAGTTACTTAATTATAAATACATCAAATGGGATTAAATTTAAGGAAATTACTAAGTATTACATAATCTTAGTGTTAGTAAAAGGTACACTACATCATGATGGAAACAACATTAGCAAAAACCTATAAAGTACAAGAAATTACTCCGTAGTGACAATAAAATCACTTTTTTATTACATATGGAACTTTTAAGAGAATCAACTTTTTTTTCAAATCTTCACAATGCACACTGATTTTAGCAGAAACAATAAATCAATGAACATGGTTTGTATACAATACTGCTTTTGCCTAACAAACTTCAAGAAATATGCTCAATATTTAGGCAAATGAGTGACACAAAGTGTTCATAACTATATAGATTTAAGTCTCTCCTTTAGGTGTTGTACAAGGTGATTAAGGGTAAAGACAGCAATGAACAACAGCATTCCTCTTGTACCACCTGCTATACTGCGATTTATGTGCCCAATAGATGGCAATAGGATAGCCACTTATTACATAGGACCTAGCTTAATTGGCATAAAGTGGGTGTTGATTCACCTCTGCCTATGCCTATCCCTCCCGGCATATAGGTGTGATTTATGTATGTATGTCGATTTAAGTGTTGACTATGAAATTGCCTAAAGGTTTTTGACTTTATTAATTATCCTTCTCTATTTCCTTCTCTTCTTGTACTACGTCCTACAATCAAATCATCGGCATATTATGCCTCAATGTGAGCAGTGGTGGATAAGTCACGTAGCAATAATAGCAAATGGTGGGCCCACACCCGCACACCAAAGTTTTCTGAAAATTTTAATGTTATTTCCCGACCCTGCTACTTTATAAAGGCCCATTTAAAGAATTTGGTACAGGGCCCACACAGGCTTAATTCGGCACTGAATGTGAGGGTCTGGTGTGTTAGTTACAGTCAGATAGTGTAATTGATAAGATCAACTCACCCGCTGGACTCTCTCGTGAGTGCAGAGTGCGACGACGGTGTGATGTGTTGCTCGGCCATAGACGACGCTGGGGGACACGCAGAACTGCTTGTGTGGGGCCTGCGCAGGCCGCCCGCGCGCGCTACCTGCCCGGCACCATGCCAAGGCCAGCGCTATACCGCCGTGTCAGCATCCACTGCACCGCACCCACTCACAAACACATCACTGTACACCGTCTCACCAGCATCCACTCACTTTACCACTACCGAAAAATATTGCGCACTCACTGCAAAACAATCTGCAACAAAAGATGACACACACAATCAGCGATTGAACAATGCTAACGTTACATAAACATTAAAGCAATTAACACATTCTATCAAACCATGAAAGCATTGAACATGTTCAGTACCAATTATGAATACACGCAGGATTAAACAGAATTTGTATAGTTTTTGAGTTAATATGCGTCGTGGTATAATTTAGTAATGGATGACACATCGAACCAAGCTGAAGCTGCGCTTTCAGAGTTATTTTTCCACTCTACACACAGCTGGCCGACTGTCACTGACTGATACAGTGATACCAGCTACAAATACAAAATACTACTATGCTATGGTGGAGTATTGATTGCGAGCATTGCTTTTTTTTATTACATATTCATTTTGATGGTTAAATTATGTACTAGGCTGTTATAAAATTTGGGATTAACGCATATTAAATAATAATAACTAAAGGGAAACATTAAAGATAATTATAGTACGTAACTACAGTTGCAACAGCAATGGTTTGTCGCGATCATTGTAAATGCAGTAAAACCAGGGGTGAAAGTAAAAAATAGAATAAAATATTCCATACATATATCACGCCTATACTGCCGCGCTTACGTAAAAGGGATTATGTACGATTTTATGCGAAATTAAGTTATACATATTTGAACTTGGAAACTTGGAAATCAAGCTCTATAACTTTCCCATAGAGACCATTTCAATATACTGAATATTCAAATTTTTACATCAATAACTAGCTTAGGTCCGGTCAAATGTACTATGAAAAAAAAACATGAAATTTAAAAAATACATGTTTCAATAAAATGGTATTGTTGAATCAAAAAAAAAAAAAAAGTCAAAATTCATTTATTCATATCTGGTATGATTACAATACACTTATGAATCGTCAAGACGCTAGATATCGAAAACCCGTGTGTCCAAGAAAAAAAACAGTGGAGTGCGCAGCATGCCTCAGTCTGTAATGATAGGTCTCCCAAACCCGCCCACGCCCCGGTCCGCAACGAAGCGCCGACCCTGCCGCGTTCAATACCAAGATGGTGGTACTAAACGCATCAGGGCCCAACGCTCCGCTAGCAGAACGGCACGCAAGTAGGCTGTGGAGAAACCCACCATTGTCAACGAGTTATGACATTGCAGGTACATTGTAAATTATGCACCAAATACAATCCCACAACTCGCCAATCACATAAACCGAAACATGCCGCGCACTACCAATCAACCCCCCATCCCCCACCCTACCTATACGGACACACAAGTTTTCAATATCTAGCGAAAAATCTACGCCATCCGTTCGTAAGCTACCGGGAGGCCCTGTTCTGAGAAGAACGGGCAAGAAACTCAGTCGGGTATTTTCCTCCCTTAGTTACATATATAATATATAATCTAAATTCAATGAAAATTTAATGAAAATTTAATGAAAGATGTCAATAGCTTTAACGTCAAGTAATAATAATTAGAGTCACAATTTCTGAAGCTATCAACATCCTTCATTACAGACAACAGCATATTAATCATCGATTATATAAAAATAAAAGTTATTTATTCCAAACATCCTTGTCATCTAGATAATCCTGAATTTTATAGTATCCTTTTGCCATTCATTAAATGTTCCTCTTGATACCTAACAATTATTCTGTATCAAAGGTAAAACATGTAACAGAAATAACGCGCACCTTGAACACTGCGTATGCTAACTTCGTCATATAAAAACTAAAGTGATATTGAAAACACAAAATTGTACAACAATTTGTATGGGGAAGAAAAAATATTTAAAAATTTAAGTTTTTTAATAACACCATAGTATTTATATGACTATGTTAGCATGGGTAGTATTCAGAGTGTGCGTTTTTTCTGTTACGTGTTGTATAATTAATATTTTATTAAATTTATTTGAGACATTGTTCACGGTTAATAATAATCGAAAAAAATATTGACAAGGATTAAATTCAATTATGGTCAATATATTTTATTTAGACAGGCCACAAGACATAAGTTCCTATTCATACATGCAGTCCCAATGAAAATAATTATCCAATATTTATTTAATTTACAGTAAAAGCAAGTGTAATCACTAATCAGTCATCACATTGATATTAACTTTAAGGTTCGCCTCATAATATGAAATAGGTATATAAATAAAGGTTAAAGACCTAATTTAAAGTCTTAAAAATATTTTTAAAGAAATTATATTGCTTTATTTTTATTAATATAATAAATATTTTAATTCAACTAAAATATTTTGTATGAATATTCATGGGAGTATGAAACTACCATGAAAGAAAAGTTACTAATTGTAGCAACACTTGAAATAGCTACCATACCAACATAAACAAAATGAATTTCGTATAGCTAAGTAAGGGTATACAGGGCGTCCCACGGCCATGCCACACGGAGGGAAAGTATATCAAATATTGAACGTAGGATATTTTACTAAAAGATGACATCGTTTTATTTTTAATAATAAGTAGAACTGAATTCACACATTTTTTAAAATCGCCTACCTCAACCGGGAATCGAACCCGCCAAATGTGATAGAAAAATTACTTGTATTTTATAATAGCGTTTGAAAGGGCTACTCACAAGCATTATTTTTTCCTAAATAACCTAGCATATTAAATGAAACTAAGATCATAAAATTTTTCATTTTATTTAAAAAACATAAAATAATAAAAAATTACTAATTGACTTCCTGAAACCCACTAACAATCCGACGGATTTTGTCAAAAATATTCAAAATGGTATGTATACTTAGATGATGTCAAATATAATACATATCGTAATGTAACCCATAAAATAATAAGAACGAAGAAGAGAAGATTAATGTTTATTTAAATCCAATTGTGCTTTTTAGGTACAGTCAACTAAAAAATCTTATCTATAATTTTTTAATAGATGTAGGTAAGTTGATCGACCCAAAACATTGCTTATTTAAACACCTATCCTTTTGTGGAATTTGAATGTCTAGAACAGATAATAGGTACTAATATGAACAGGTTAGTGTAAGTAAACAACAGGTAAATATATAGGTTATAATTTATAGCTAATTGAATCTTTAAACATAAGATTGTAATGGTCTGTTAATAATACTTTTTGACACCATAACATTTTCTTTACAATAAAAATGCAGAGTTAAAAACTTAGTTTCATAAATAGTATAAATATTACTGACACACAAAATAAAATGATTCCTTTCACTTTGTTAGTACTACCTATGTTGAGTATTGAAGAATAATATTGAGAACCTGTTAGTCACAATAACACGAAATATAGTATTTGTCAGGTTATACACCAACCAAGTATTTAGTATTGCATCTTACGTCAATTTTATAGGTTTAAAGGTTTGAAAATTTATTAAGATTAATAACACAGTTCGTACTGTTAACTCACAGAGCATACGGAACATAGGGAAACGTTGACTGCATGTGAATAGTATGAGACAACGGATGTATAACTATAAACTATTGTATTATCACTCACAAAGCACACAAGTAAACAATATCTTGGTATCCCTTCATGGTAGAAACCACATGCGTAACAATGCTAAAGATTTCTTGATAACCTTAACGCCTGTGGAGCGAGCACAATGTCGGAGAAATTGACATTATAATTTTAAGACATTACTTATTGCGTATAATACTGAATCAGGCCACGCGTAGTAATTTTGATGTAGTATTTTTCAATGTATATGACCTAGCAACTTCTTTATATTTAACCGATATTCTCCTAATACTGTTGAAGATAACTTTGCTACAATATGAACAGATCTGACATAAAATTAACGTAGTAGTTTTAAACGTTTTTAAGTCAAGTTTTGTCCTTCTTCGCGCAAGAGTCTTGCACAAGTCGCTAACACAAGGGCGTTATAGCACATCGTTACAGTGTGGACTATACTATAATATTATAATATATGCGTACGCATTCACACATACGCCACTCGTGCGCATATCAGGGCAATGTGTTTGTTTGTCCCGTAGGTGGGGCAAAGGGCCCGGGCGCCTGGTGAACGACCGCAGGCAGTCGGGCCGACCGCTGCTCGTTGCTAACGCTTTAGGCAGCATAATTAACTATTCCACTCTGATATTTAGTTAGGTCCCATGTAATAGGTGGCGAGCCTATTGCCATATATCGGGCACAAAAGTCGCAGTTTCCTCATCACTGATTTATCCTTAGTCTCCTTGTACGACATCCACGGGAGAGATTTGTGTGGGTGACAAGTATATTCTACTCTGCCGTCACCACACGGCTATTTAAAATGATCGAAAGTAAATTGATAATTGAATCAGAACAATTGAATCAGGACCAAAATCGTCTGGTCCGCATTTCAAAATTAAATTTTTGGGAGCAACCTATGGCGTGGGTTCGTTGCACTGAAGACGCGAGACAACTCCAGACACGCGCCGAGGAGCTCGTAAGGAAAACACCAGGAAAGAAGGCGTTATGCAATAAATTATGCACATCATTTAACTCTATACTGTACAGAACCGTATACAGGGAGGCAGATAGGCCTATTCGCTAACTTTTTTTGACACTTGAGAGTGATAATCACTGAACTATTTACTGATCCATTACTACTTTACTATAACGCTATTGTGACACTTGTCCTGTGAAAACAGTAATGGATAAGTAAATAGTTCGGTGATCATCACTTTCAACTGTCAAAAAAAGTTAGCGAATAGGCCTACAGATAGAAATAGCACGAGTACGTTGGGCTGCTCGATGCGATTCATGCGATACTCGCTATAGTTATTGCGAAATCGGCTCTGTCCCTTCAGATTGCCCGATGATGCGGATGATGAAGCGGAGTTGTATTTAGTTAGGTACGCACGAAGTTTAGCTCCTAGCTTAGAAATTGGGACAGTGGCGAACTTTGATTACTTATAAAAAAGTGTACGAGAAAAATGGAAATGCATAACAAACTCTCCATGGAAGAGGAGGGGGAGGAGCACAGCAAAGCTGTGACATTCAATCTATAGCGTTGTTTTTAATATAGCTTTGTTTTAACATGAAACTATCCTCTCAAGTTTAGTCGACTTAGGACGAGTGAAACAAGTGTCCACATGTGACTTCTTATGTGGATAAGGGCTTTTTCAATTCTTAAACCAAGAAAAATATGAATAATAAGCCGTAACTATATAGCTGCTTAAATCTCGCGTGCAGATGTTAGGTAAAGATCTATAAATGTCGAGTGTCGGTTGGTATACCTAATAAAAAACCTTGAAAAAAGTACAAGCGGGGAAGGGTCTCCAACTCGGCAAACTAATGCGTGAATGCCACGAGAAACGGTACAGGCGACTCTCGTCGAACAACATCTACCTGTTTGAATAAACCTGTCCAGTTCCGATTGAATCGTATACCTACCTTGAGTGGAAAGATAAGCCCAGGGGCTCCCTGTTGCCAGGTAGATAATGATAAAGGGTAATATGAATTATCAGACATTGTCTTTCGACGGATTAATAATCTTCAGATACGTGTGTATAAGAGATGAATTTAACACCCATGTCTCGCCAATTATACAAGTAGGTAGGTCCATTATAATACGGCGCGAGTCTATTGACTTAAAGGGCCCGTAAATCGCAGTACATTTTGCTGGTGGTATAAGAGTAACACTGCTGCCTTACTTATCTATACCTAAAAAAACCCTTAGTAAGTTTTACGACACCCGTGAGAGAGACTGGGGCTGGTGACAACTGTATCCTCTTTTCTGTGCCATCACCACACGTTATTCGTTACAGTGCCTACATACAGCTTCAAGCGAGTAAAGCCTGTATGCCTAGCACGGGACGCGGGAAAAATCTCTCTCCATCCACCACTTGACAGTGTTTTGTCTCGGGATTTAGTGTGAGCTAGAGCGAGAGGAAAACATTTTCTTTTCCCCGAGGAGATTTTGACCACGTCCCGTGCTGCGGGGGCTGCGCACGCGTCGACATGCATCATCGACGAGTTGTGGTCACGTGACACCCGTGTTGGTAAACTGCGCGTGAGTGGTCGTAGCGGGCAATAAAAAGACAACTCGAATCTGCGCTTCACGCTCCGCTGCGATTTGTTATTCCAACACGTGACCTTCCTTGACTCTGAAACACGAACGCTTATCCTCGTCTTTTAAAAGTCAACGCATTATTATTGATATCGTGATTTTCGGTGTTACCAGGTAACCTGATATTTTATACATATATGAATAGCTTTTGGCTATTTGTAAACAGTGATGAGTTCTAAATAGCTTTTTTTATAGGGAAATTGTTCTTACAGTTTACGAATATACTTATACGATATACTTAAATGTTCTACCAATCACCATGGCAAAACAAGAATAGTCGTCGAACTAATGAGACAAAGAACCTCTAACCGAGGGAATGAAAGGGAGCGCGATCGATCTTTCTTTCGAATACGTTTTGTGCCTGATAGACTGGAGCTTTTCGCAGTAAGGGTTCAGCTTAAAGATTTATTTTCCTTATCCAATGAAAAATGATAACTGTTAAATTACTTGATTTAAAGTAAAATGCAGTATTTCTCATCCGAATACGTTAAACATGCACTGCGGATAGATCAGGAGGAACATGGCTCGTCCATCCATTGTATATACAGTTTAATAACATCCTAAATACAAACGAAATACACAATTACAGAGGCATATTACATGTACCAGTTTGCGAATCATAACAAGATAAATAAGAAATATGTACCTACTTGACGCACCTTAGCCGCCGGACCGCTAACAAAAGATTTAACCTTACTACGGGACATCGCGTCGATACCGTCAAGATTAAACTTTGCCGTGTTTTTGTTTAAATTTGAGCCGTTGCATCGCATACGATACCGTGCCGTAAACGGGGAACCAATAGAGTGTATTTTGGCTTGGTGGCTTTGGGATGGAGCGAGGGGCTGTGCCCAAGGCCGCGGGTCGACAACCGCTGCGCTGGCGTGCACCACGTGCGAAACCAGCTCGCCTCGACAACAGCCGTAAACACTCCGCTGCTACCAATTAAGTACCAACCAAAAACGTAAGGCTGCGTTTCCATAGAAGCGGAGCCGTGCGAAGCTGAGCTGAGACTAAGGCAGCGTTTCCATAGAAGCGAAGCTGAGCTGAGACTTACAAAAATTTACATCTCATCTCCGCTCCGCAATATCATTGGTAATTTTTTTTGTAAGTCTCAGCCTAAGGTTTCAGCTCAGCTGCGCTTCTATGGAAACGCAGCCTTACAAAAATTTACCCACGACATTGCTCAAATCACGAAGAGTTCGTTGCAGTTCGAACGCTCGGCTTAACTTCAGTTAGCTATAATACAGCTTAGCTCTGCCCCGCTCGGCTTAACTTGAGCTAGCTATAATACAGCTTAGCTCAGCCCCGCTCGGCTAAACTTGAGCTAGCTATAATACAGCTTAGCTCAGCCCCGTTCGGCTCATCTTCAAACAGCTGCACAGCTTAGCTCTGTGTCGCTCATCTTTGCGCAGCTTCAATGGAACCACTGACCTCTTTACACAGCCCCGCTTAGCTGAGCTGCGCTTCTATGAAAACGCAGCCTTAGAAGCCGCGCTACGGAAATGACCAAGACCGCGCACCTTTTGTGTCACCAACAATGAGGATAATTTCTAATAGGTACATGCCTGCCTACTTATAGATATTTATAATAAAAAGCAGAACCATAACAAAGAAAAACATCATCAGCTGTTCCGCTTCAGGTAAACATGTGGACAAAGAGAACGAATCTATCTTTTTAGGGTGAGCGAGCCGTGAGCGTAGACATTATGGCAATCTGACACCAGATACTGACAAATATTCACAAATTCATTTTCAACCTTAACTTGGTTGAGGCAATGCGGAAAATTGATTGACGAGGTTGCATGTTAGTGGTAATATGAGTGTAAGCAGCAGGTTGCTTTAAAATGGTTGCTTGCTATACAAACTTTTATTTTTGTGCAGGATGCATTGTATTTTTTCTATTGACTTCATCAAACAGGTATATTTTCTGTGCGCGGTTCAAAGTAAATAAAGAAATCAGATGTGGACCAAATTGTCTTACCGAAATCGACCTTAGTGGAGGTTTTTTATTACTATATCAAGTTATATTATGATAAGAGAAATTTATTTGCACAGTACCTGAATAAGAGTTGAATAATGTTAAATATAAGTATGTCAAAACAAAATTATGTTTATACTGTAAACCTAGTTTCCTGAAGAATACTTGCCCTATATTAGTTGTGAAATATTGATCAGTCAGCCGACGCACCTGACCATATCTCGTGTACTTACAATAACATTAAATTATTTTTCTTGTTTAGAGTCTTTAGCCTAAAACAATGCCAGTCACTAGTCTAACTTTTTTAGGAAGAATAAATTGGCTCTTATCGATGAACTATCATACAGGGATAACTTGTATTGAGATTGATCAATCAATGCAATTTGGTGGCATTTAGGCAAATAGAAGAAACTTACACACACACATCCATACATAAATAACGCATATATCCCTATATGTGGGAGGCAGAGGTGAATTTAACACCCACGTTTCGCCAATTATTTTACGTCCCATGTATAGGTGGCGAGCCTATTGCAATTTATCGGTTACGAATATCGCAGTACATTGCTAGGTGGTATGAGAGGAACGTTGCCCATTCCTCATCACCGTTTTAACCATAGATATTGATATATCTGTGGTTTTAAACCTTAGTTGCCTACGACACCCGCGGGAGAGATTTGGGGGTGGTGACAACTGTATTGTAACAGCTTTGCCGTCGCCACACAGCAGAAGAAACTTGCATGCTTAAGGCTCGAGTTCACCAACACGTAAAACAAGCGATTGATAACCGCTTATTTTTGACAGTTCTTTCATACGATGAAATTTCAAAAACTGACGGTTAAATAATAATCTCCCGTTTAAGTGTTGGTGAACTCTAGCCTAAATTGAACAATTTGAGGCACTCATAACAAACAGAATGACAAACGAAAACTCGTGTGCATAGAGAAACCAATGCACTTTTGAATAGAGACGGTGTACACCCCAGGAAGAGTCAACGACCGGCCCAGTGCGCCCGCGCCCCCGCCGCCAAATACATACTCCACTTCTCTGGAGCCCCACCGGTTCAACGACCTCCACGGCGACCCTTCGCCAATGCCCCCTGCGAACTATGCACGGGCCAGCCGGACAGATCAGTTCCCAATTAAAAAGTATACATCAATAATTCGCGACGACTTGGCACCACACAACTAGCCGTAGTGCTGCACTACGATTAAAAAACCAAGGGATTCCCAAAAATTCCTTATCTAAGTATTATAAAAATCTCGTGTCACAGTGTTTCGTTATCAAACTCCTCCGAAACGGCTTGACCGATTTTTATGATTTTTTTGTGTAAATTTGTCAGGTCTGAGAATATGTCGTAGACTGTGTTTACTTATACCCCTAGGTGGTAAGGGAAAAAAAACGTTTGTCGGATCAGCCAGAAATTTATAAAGTTTTAGGTTAATTATTAGGTATAGACATGTCACACACATGAGCAAATCACATATACTATTATTAAGACAGCAGAAATAAAACACCCGATTTAATCTATAAGTTGTTACAATAAATAACAATTTAGTTAGTGAGGCTATTAATTAAGCTTAACCGTTGAGTTAGTTTGGTAGTGCGATTGGGCTGTCCACAATATTCGCAATACAATCAAATCTATAATAATATTAAAAAGCTGAAGAGTTTGTTTGTTTGATTGGTTAAACGCGCTAGGAACTACTGTCTCAAATTGAAAAAATATTTTTGTTGGATAGTCCCATTTATCGAGGAATGCTATAGTATAATAACCGACATTAACGCGAGCGAAGCCGCGGGCGACCACTAGTTTGCATTTGCGTTTATTTGTTCCGCTGATGCGGATATAACTACGCTATATTTCGATACCATGTCTTGACAAGTAACAGAATCCAATATTGATCGTGGAAAATTAAGGAAAAAAACTCGAAGTTTTCGGAGGTAAAAGTAGTCAGATGTACACCTAGCCCATAAACAACAATTTGCTTTATTGCGTTAATTTAACTAACCGCATTTTAATTAACCACAATAATTTAGCTCAGTCTGATAACAAACAGGCACACAATATTGGTATCACAGATCTTTATTTTAGCAAGCATTAATTAAGATTGTACTAAATATTTGTTACATTTGTTCCCATTTCATATTACCTACTATGTATTTTTGAATAAGATTAATACTATAAACACAATAGCAAACATACGCGAGTGCAATGTTTACATGCAGGAAACGCCACATGCTTAACAAATCAGTGGACCAGTCGAAGGTAAATATAGTCACTATTTTTGTACTGGCGTGGCGCGTCAGGGACACGCTAGACAAGAAATAAAACGCCAACGCTCGTCGTGTCGCTGAGCGCAACAAAATATACCATGAAATCATTGACATTGCTATTGCAAAAGTGAAGCTTATTGTACTCTTGTTGTCTCCTTAAAATCTATACTAATATTATAAAGCTGAAGAGTTTGTTTGTTTGGTTGGTTGAACACGCTAATCTCAGGAACTACTGAATCAAATTGAAAAATTATTTTTGTGTTAGATAGTCCATTTCTCGAGCAAGGCTATAGGCTATTTAGTAACCGACATTAACGCGAGGGAAGCCGCGGGCGACAACTAGTGTACTATATTGCCTCGTCGTTGTATCACTCCCACATTTATTTCCCCTCGCAGTAACATCTTGCACACTATCAATTTTATCTTTCTTTAGTCTAATTCACGAAATCCATATCAAAATAGGATAAAAGATAGTTAATAAAATGAGTTAAGGAAAACTGTCTACATCTAAAATTTTGGTTAAATCAGTAGTAGTATGTGGTGACGGCAGAGTAGAATACAATTGCCACCAACCCAAATCTCTCCCGTGGGTGTCGTACAAGGCGACTAAGGATAATCAATTAGTGATGAGGAATGGGCAGCAGCGTTCCTCTTATACCACCTAGCAATGTACTGCGACTTTGTACCCGATAAATGGCAATAGGCTCGCCACCTATTACATGGGACCTGACATATTTGGCGAAACGTGGGTGCTAGCTCACCTCTGCCTACCCCTTCGGGGATATAGGCGTGATTTATGTATGTATGTATGTAGTAATAGTGCAAGTTAGTAATATCGGAAAAACCATAAATATGTAGCAAAAGCGGCACACAATTGTGTATTGGCATTATGAAAGAAATATACACAATTTATGCCCTATTTAATTTATACATTATATAATACATTACTGTAAGTGTATGTAGGTACTAATAAAATATTATCTCTGTTACATCTAAAGGGATTTCTACACGATATTCGGGCCAGGGTTGTTAGAACAACGAATTGCACGGCATCTAACTGCACAATGCGTGTATGATCAGCCAATCGACTAGTAGAAATAATTGTTAGGCTAACCTATGATCATTAAGCAGAGTAGTGAAATGTAAAAAAAATATGAAATATATTTTTGTAAATTAATTTTACATACATACAAATTCATCGCTGTAAAAGTTCATAACCAACGTAATAATTATTAGTGTTCGTTACATGCAATAAAAATGACTTTATAGTAGGCATCTACATATATTATAATACAATGGGGTTTTCTTTTCATTTATAGCAATAGGTACCTGATAATTTGGTATTACCACTTGATTCATTAACAATAAATACTTATTAGAACTATGAGTTGTTTAGAATTATCAATACTTAAAGCATAATACTGGTGAAAATGAAAACATTTTGTCAGGACATAAAGTTAACTACATCCCATACAACTACATACATACAACTACACCCGAAATTACAAACATTAACATGACAGACGTAATTTATAAATGAAATTTCAAAAATATTTTGCCGGTGGACACTCCTGGTTCAATAAAATATGATGACGGAAATCGATATAGCAACAACATTGCTCGTGCCTGTGACCCAATTACCTGAAATAACGTGTAACCCTGCAAAAATAGAATGTCGCGAGTGAGAACAAAGAGAACATTTTCTCGAGAAGGTGTTATAGGACCACACTTTAGCCAGTGTTGCACTGTTGAGTAATTTAAATATTCTTGGTATTTTTTAGTAGAAATTTGGTACCTACGTATAGCTTGGCAAATCTGCTTATCGATGTTTAACGTACACCTACGCAGTACCCACAACCTGTTTTTCCATTCGTACATACGAAGGGGTTTGCCCATACGCCCGAGACAGAATATTCCTACATACAGTTCTTTATCTTATCAAACCAATGAACATTTTTGCTTAGTTTTGCTTGGAGAAAATTTTGTTCTGATTTTTAAACAAAACAACATAGCCAATGTATTTTGTGGAAAAGAAACAGTTGAAAGTATATGCCATGATAAATTGAAAAGTCAACGGATCAGATTCGAGTCGAGCGAGCGGTGAAAGCTATCATGGTGTTGCAACAGCCCCGACGCTGACTTGGAGCCAAAGGTTTCTTACACAATCTCAAGCTCAAGATTGAATACAAAATAAATCACAAATACATGATTATAAAATAAGGTTTCATTAAAAGAATGAAACCTTCAGGCTAATTATGCAAACGTCGGCCGTTTAATTATGACGGCCGCTTTGGTCGAATCATCCGATCGTTGGCTTTCGGTCAGGGTTCGAATTCTGGTAGGGGCAAATGTTTGTGATGAACACAGACATTATATTGCTTATTGGCGCGATACAAATCTGTATAGGGTGTTGGTTAAACAGGCATTAGACAACGACTACCTACAGTAAGTAGATAAGATTTTTCATACATACATACATAAATCACGCCTATATCCCCGAAGGGGTAGGCAGAGGTGAACTAGCACCCACCCACGATAAGATATTTCAACGATAGAAAATAGGAGTATAGCAATAACCTAAACTCAGATTGAGTTGCAGCAGAACAATTAAAAGATAAGCCATGGAAGTATTTGCCACAAAGTGTGTCAGCCGATGAGAGAATGAGTTCAAGTCTACGAACGTTTGTTTACGCAACGTGCGCAACTAGGCCAATATTGTATCTCATTCGGTTTGCTATAATCATGTGGTTCAGTTGAAAACGTTCCATTTATAACGGTAAAACAATTATAAATGAATAACTCTGTACCTAACTAATTGCAGTTGCTAGTTGACATATTATCGATCGCGATTTATCGGGAGTCGTTAAATTGTAAACGACACAGAATAAGTTTGGCTGCCCGGCTATCATGACCACCGAAATACGATATGATATAGCCATTTATCGCTTTGAACTGCCAAACAATGGATTTTTGACAGTTATAATCGATAAATGGCTTTATCGTATCGTTTTTGTGTGCTCATGCTAGCCGGGCTGGTGTGTTTATAATATTGGAGTGTGCGCGCTGCTGAGAGACAGGTGGTCTCCGCCTATTTCTGTGCAAACGCAAAGTTGCGTAACAACAACGCTATACCAACGCAGCACGTGCCACCAACAGAAAACAATGTATACCGTCCGTCTAGTTACGTATTTTGAGTCATTTAGTCAGTAGTTTCTGAGGTTAGCTGAGTTACCAACCAAACAAACTCTTCAACTTTATAATATTAGTATACAAAGATAAGTAAATAAGTAATAAGTAAGTATAGATAGATGCATCGAATAAAGAACAGATGATACAGCTTACTTGGTACTGCGACAGGGATTGTTGCATGGCAACAGCACACACTCGGGTGTTTCTCTATGAATGCCAACACAGCAATCGTGCAATGGTTGACGACCTGTTTGGTCGAGTGATCAAATCGCTAGCTATTGGCCAAGAGGTCCAGAATGTTTGTGTGGGGGACACGGGCAATTGTTCCCTAGCCCTAGGGGCCTAGCTAAGGGGCTAATAATAATACTAAATAGAATAGAAAACAAATGTCAACTTTTGACAGCCTTATCTTATATTTGACACGACGGTCGCCAAGTGTTCTTCTCTGTAATACGCCAGTTTCATACATTTATATTCTATGCATTCCAATAGATTAGCCAATTGGCTAAAGGGGCTGGTTGTTTATTCCCCGATTACAGAAACGCTACTCAAAGTTAGAGCCTGCTTAACATTTAAGTATTGTCGAAATTGGCGTTTTCCATTCAAATTCTGACAGGTAATGTCTGTCCACTTAAATTTACAATTAGTGCTCAAAATTTGAGTAGCTTTTCTGTATTCGGGGTATGTGTTTATTCTCGTATAATATTGTAATTCTATGTTTATCTGTCCGTCAACTAGTTTCCATACCACAAGCGTGTGTGCTACTTGTTTTGGCCTAGTTGATATTTGTAAAACTAGTGGCCAAATGCCTAAGTGGTGAAACATTGTTATGACTAAATAAATTAACTTATTTGATAGTGTTTTGGTAACAACAATAATATTGGAACATCACTGGTAACAGGTAGTTACGTTAGCATTACCACAATCAAACCTCAGGCCGTCATATCAATTGTGTCCCAGTGATGATTGACTAGTATTGCCTTTGTGACCAAAACAGAAAATATCAAATCAAATTGATATTTTCTGTTATAATAAATTCTGTTATTTTCCATTTGAAAAAAAACCAAGACTGATAGTTTTAATCTATTAGTCTGACCCGTAGCCACCTGTACTCTTTCCCGTGACAAAACCGGACGACATTTTTAATCAAATATTTATGTAGGTCATACTGAACGTTATGCGAGAGAGAAAATAGTTGGTAACAAGCTGCCGAAAAAAACACCTTCACGAAACTATCATACTCCAACTCCCTACGAGTTGGTTATTTTATAATTTCTTCACATTACGATTTATTTAATTTTCATACTCCATTAGAATATCTCCAATTCTCCATAGCGCGCTCAGTCTGCAATTACGTATACTAAGCAAGTCAATGAGTAGGTGGCCAAAAATGTATTATCTCGAGTTCCTCCGTGCTTCGGAAGGCACGTTAAGCCGTTGGTCCCGGTTGCATCTGCTGTCGTTAATTCTATCAATTCACTCTGGACCAGCGCGGTGGGTTTTTTCTATATTCTTCCTTCCTATGGAATGCCTGCGCCCCAGCAGTGTATGAGCAGTGTATGTATGACATTAAAAGGCCAGTGATGATGATGATTAGAAATATGGAACTGACAAAAGTTTTACCCGGTCTAAAATGACTAAAGCGTAAAATGGGGCAATTTTATTTGATGATTATACAACCTGTAACAAAAAATAACGCACAGCCTGAACACTACCCATGCTAACTTAGTCACGTCAAAAATATGGTAATATCGAAAATTTAAAATTAAAAAACCAACAGATCAGTGATTTAGTAAAAAAAGACAGTGTTTAGAAACTGAATTTGTTATTGTAAATAAAGGGGTTATTCTATATGACACCTAAGAGCAAATACAGTTGCAGTGGAGCTGTGGAGGTAATGAAAGGTGTCGGGCTTGCGGGCGGCCCGCGGGTCGCTCGCGACGGATCGATACAGGCAGCCCTGCCACCTTGTTGCCCTGCCAATTCAACATAGATCCGCGCATCACCAACCGCTCTTTATACACCGCTAACCAATGGGCCTACTCCAGGGCCAGTCACGGTTCTTGTTAAAATGGCCATGGGTTTATTTGCCGTTGGATATATCATTCAGAAATTCTGGTTGATTGAATCAGTCTACTGACTAGAACCAAGCGTCGTCCGATGATATTTCAAATCAATTTTCTTAATTTATAGTAACATAGGTACTATTATGAGTAAATATGATGACGCAGTATTGCTTCAAAGTGTACGTATGTATTCGTAACTCAAAAAGACCTACCGGGGTATTATCTCTCAATGTTATAAAATAATGATGGTCGATAATATTTGTACACTTTAAAGATAGACACATGTACTTACTTAATGTACCCTAGCATTATTTGTATAAAAATTAAGTAAGTATCGGTACTTTTGTCCAAATAACAAAAATAACAAAATACAAAGTCGAATTTCTGTTACCAGCTCACAATGGGTGTTTACCTATGTAAAATGTGCAAAATTCTCGATATGCGGTATAGAGCGGTGGGTTGTTTGAGCAGAACAGATAACAATGGAGTTGGTGTGTGAAAAACTCACACCTATCATCTAGCCCAAAGTAAGTAGCCTAAGCACTTACATACATACATAAATCACGCCTATATCCCCGAAGGGGTAGGCAGAGGTGAACTAGCACCCACGTTTCGCCAAATATGTTAGGTCCCATGTAATAGGTGGCGAGCCTATTGCCATTTATCGGGCACAAAAGTAGCAGTACTTTGCTATTGTTAGGTGGTATAAGACGAATGCTGCTGCCCATTCCTCATCATTGATTTATCCTTAGTCGCCTTGTACGACACCCACGGGAGAGATTTGGGGTGGTGACAATTGTATTCTACTCTGCCGTCCTCACACGGCCTAAGCACTTGTGTTATGGATACTAGATGACGGACACATTTTTAATATAATTATGTATATAAATGATGAAAATATACTACATAAACATATACACAACCATGACTCGGAAACAAACATTTGTGGTCATCACAATGTTTGCCCCTACCAGGATTCGAACCCGGGACCTCTTGGCCAATACCCAGCAATCTGAGCATTCGACCTAGGCGGCCGTCAAAAAAGTTTTTAAAGGAAAAAGTTTTTAAAGGAGTATGCCCATTTTTGGGCCCATTTCGTATCCGAAGCAAAATTGTACAACGTGTTGATAAAGGTTAAATTACTGTACAAAAATTGGCTTGGGACGAATTGCAGAACAGATTTTTTATTTTTTTTTTGGTTTTCGTCAACTCCTAAATGGGCCGTAGGCACTTGGGACGAGATGACGAACTACCCAAGCTTTTTTGAGATACATACATACATAACTTACGCCTATATCCCCGAAGGGGTAGGCAGAGGTGAACTAGCACCCACGTTGAGTTTATTTATCATGTGCCCTTTATTATAAAATAATAAAGAAAAGAACGTTTTTGTGTAAGATTATAACCTAAAATTAGGTGTTCTACGTTAGTTTCTCTTAAACCCGGCGAACTGTAAAAAAACTGTATTAAAAAATAGATTGTGCATTTCAACGACGACGCGCGTCTGCGTTGTATGCGTTGGGACTACTTCCTTTATTTGATTGTCATGGAAGAAAAACTATTGAAAAGGGGTCAACTTGGAGAAAATGCTTTATGTAAAACAAAACTTAACCCCGTAGGGGTCGCTCCGACCCGAATATCTGATAAAAAAATACGATATTTAAGTAAGTACCTACCACTAAATTTCTTCACACTTTTACCATGTATTTAGGACACAATGTTGTGGAAAATCTCTCAATGATTGACTCTCTACAATTATTTAAAATGACCTGGGTAAGTAAGACGTGTTTCAAAATGGCCGCCACAAACTCGATAAGTTATCACAATACAACATAACATGTAGGTAGGTACCTACCGTAACTGTGTTTGGGTAACATGATCGAGAAGGTGAAATCCATTAAAAAACCTTTGTGTTTGAAATGGCTACAGTTTAATATTTGAAGATTATACTATGTTCGAAAAAAGAAAATGGGTCAGGAAAATAATATTTTTTTTACCTCACTTTTATATATTTTTTGGCCTCAGGGTTGAGACTGTTGACAACAGGCAGACTGCCTGTTGTCTGTTGACAAAACTTATTTAGAAACATAGCACATGGATTTTTACATAGATAAGGGTACATATAATAATTAACTTGTATTTTTTAAAATATCATAGTGGGGGATGATATTTTTAAAAATACAAGTCAATTATTATATACAGCGCAGGACATACATGAAATACAGTGCAGGACCGACCAGTTTGGAGATCCTTGGGGGAGGACCAGTTTGAAGATCATTGGGGGAGGCCTATGCCCAACAGTCTTTCGGTTCAATAATGATTATGATTTAAAAATATGGTATAATGTAGCATTATTGTAATAAATACAATTCGCTATAGTAAACATAATATGAATTGATTAGCTATGGTATTTCTTATCAACAGACATGGACTCACTATTTTGGAATAAATCTCACATATTACTAGCTGACTCGGAAAATATTGTTTTGCCCATATAGCCTAGGGGTATGAAAAGTAAGCCCTATAAGGACCTATTCTCAAACCTACCAAATTTACAAAAAAAATATTCATATATTGGTCAAGCTGTTTCAGAGTTTTTTAAACAGACACTGTTACAGTGATTTTTATAATAAAATATACATGTATTCAGAAATATTCAGTTAATTTAAAAAAAATCCAGTCAGCGATCTAATAATATCATTGCGAAACATTTATCATGTTTGGTAAGTCCTTGAAAATTCACTACAGTAAAATGATCATTTTAAAATAAAACAATAATTATGTAAGTATTAACTATAAAATATACTTAAGTACCTACAGGTAATTATTTTAGACTACACAGAAGTAATTAAATTAATTTGTTGTTATTCAATATTTCTATTACGATTTATCATCAAAGAAAATCTACCTAAGATAAAAATTAATTCTCAATATTTTTTACTAATATTTTACTGACATATTATACCTTTGTAGTATAGTTAAGCAATTTTTAACATCCTTATTTATATCAGACACTTAAAACAAAAAGTGCCAGCATAAATTAAAAAGACCCAATGAAAATAATTATAAAAAATTGTTAAGTACTGCTTTCATCAAATATTTATTGGACATAAAATACTTGCACAACAGTTATAAAAATTACATTATACATGGGTTTAGTATCACATAATCTACTATTTGAGAGAAAATAAAAAATCTATTGCATTCTATATGTAAATTTTGAAATTATAACTTGCATGGTATAGGGTAGTTTAACAAAAATACTTATTATGTTCAATTAAGAAAAATGTCTACTATTACCATTAGATCAAAAAGATTAAATGGTCTTTAAAGTAGAATCACACCATTAGAAAGCCATGGCATACTAGTAATAGGTGATATAGCTTGTAGTAGCCATAAAATGTCACACGAAAATAATAAATAGCCAAAAAGACAATTTTATTTGTTGGGTCAATCAAGAATTTAAATTATACTATAATTTTCATTCATTCATAATAATAATAGTATGAAATTTATTACAAAGATTCAATCATGCAATTGAAAACATTCCAAAAATTATAACACCCCAAAAAAAAAATGGTTATAATTTCCACTCCTGACTTTTTTTTATTCTAAGAAAAAGGTCAATAAAAATATCAAATAAAAATAAAAAAGTCAATCTTGAAAATTATTCTTTACTTAACTCTGTACTTGATCTTTATTCTCTGAAATTACAGAGAAAAAAAATAACAAGCACATGATGACGTTTGCCTTCCTACATGGAAAAACAAAAAGTTACTATATCTGTCGGCCATAAATCAAATCCAATGTCATTAATTGCCATCATAGAAATCAACATTACTATATTAGCAATAAATTGATATCTTTCCGGGACTTTAATTTAAAACATATTTTACTTTGAAATTGATTTCAAACATTTAAAAAAAAAATGTTTTTATTTCCACAACGTAAATGCCAGTTTGTCAATATTGACCAGTAAATTTTTTATTTTACGGGTCAGAATGAGTCAAAATTGATTTCACTATACCTCTGTTGCGGTGACGTCATTTGGCGCTTATGTCTGTTTATACATACATACATAAATCATGCCCATATCCCCTAAGGGGTAGGCAGAGGTGAACAATCACCCACGTTTCGCCTATTATGTTAAGTCCCATGTAATAGGTGGCGTGCCTATTGCCATTTATCGGGCACTAATTTCATATAACATCATAATACGAGTAATGTTGATAAAATTAAATGTTGTCAATTCAGGAGCCAGAACTATGTTTGTGACCAAATTATTTAGAACACAAATAAAAATTGTTGGCCCATTTGCTCCTAAATAATTTCAGTATACTACCTAGCTTATACTTAATTTTCTATAGAATTATTTATTATAACTATAAGAAAAACCCATTATGACCATAATAAGTTGGAAATTGGAATTACCTAACTTGTTGTTAACAAAGAAATTTATTTATTTTATCTTACATTTTCACATGGCTAAGGGTCAGGTTGTTTGTGTTATTTACAACTTAACAAAACCAAGGCCCAGAAGGTCATTATAAAATATTTATTTTGGTGTTAGTACTTTAATGCTTTCACAAAATTGATAAAAAGGAGGGTAGTTAATACATTAATTGGCTAACAGAATGAGGTAGACAGTTACGAGAAATAAATCTAGAAATTTTTGCTGATGAAACCCTGAAATGATCTATAAAGAATGGTGGTTTAATTTTGTTATAAGTATTAGGTGTATCATTTATTATTAATTAATTAAAATGAATCTCATGGAATTGCATTTCATACTAATGCGTTTTGTATTCATTTATATATTTTGTTTATAGTTATTATTTATGCAGTCTTTTGAGTTTAATCATCTAGATATCAACATTATACATTCTGATGCTTGATATTTATTCATAAGAATAATTAACAACATTAATAATAAAAAGGTCACTGGTTAATTATAGGAAATGGTAGAAAACCACTGTTACATCATGACCTTCTATTAAATAGAGCAATCGTGCGATAAAAACATAGTACATGCAATACCTACACAGCGAAAAACTGTAATCATTTTTTATAAAATCAATACACTTACATTGAAACAAGATGATCCCAGTTCAATAAAAGAATGATGTAAATATTTCGCCAGTTGGCCTAATTTACACACATTGCTTGTACCTCAAATGAGACGTAATAAATGACTAAAAACGCAGTCCATTTAACGTGGATGACGTTTCACAGAATTTCAAATCAATTGTTTAGCACTTTGCCTGAATTTCAAATATTCACATCCAGTTCACAAATTGTCACTGTATTGAGATGAAAAGACACTATTTAATTTTGATTCATACCTACCTACTCTAATTCACTGAATTCAAGCACAGCGAAGAGAACAAAAACAGCTGGTTTTACTCAAAACTGCTTTGTATTTTTTTCACATTTTGATAGCAAGCCAAGAAGTGCCGCTTAAAACCGATACTAACCGAAAACCGGACTTAATAGTTTTTTATTACGTGGTGGCGCTGATGTCAAATATAATGAATGACAACATTCGAATTTTTGTCTTGTCCTGTATACCATTGGCAATGATTAATTGTTTCTAACTGCCGCAATCAGAGACGTCAATTCACGATAATGAGTACTTAATGTCACAAAATGACTGTTCAAAACTAGTCGTTATTCTTGCCGGGTCTATGGTGTAAATTCAAATGATTTCTATTGAAATTAAATACTCACTAAAGTTAATTGACATCTCTGAGTGCGGCAGTTAATGATAGATTTTTTAAGGGGATTAACACTTGACACTTTGCCGTGTGGTGACGGCAGAGTAGAATACAATTGTCACCACCCCAAATCTCTCCCGTGGGTGTCGTACAAGGAGGAATGGGCAGCTACGTTCCTATTATACCACCTAGCAATAGCAAGTACTGCGACTTTTGTGCCCTATAAATGGCAATAGGCTCGCCCCCTATTATATGGGACCTAATATAATTGATCACCTCTGCCTACCCCTTTGGGGATATAGGCGTGATTACATACATACATAGTATGTGTGTATATTATAAGAATCCTATCATTATTTTCTCATTTATTTTCTAATGTTTGTTACTCGTTCTGAGAAATATAGGTATACTGTAAAAAATGCTGTTTTAGGGAAAATATACATATAAATAAATCACGCCTATATAAAATTGTTATACTAATGTTAAAAATAATCAGACTAATTTTTAAACAATTAGTACTTAACTTTAATAGACTGATATTTAACTATTAGTAACAATTTTAGTAACTAATGGCTAAATATTAGTATGATATTGGTACTAATGGTTAAATAAGATAAGGGGTGGAGTCAATAGTATTCCGTTTAACCGCCTTATATTCATTACTGTAATACGAATTATGGTCTCCATAAAAAATAAATACTTACTATCTTCATCTTAAAATATATTTTAATTATGTGATTCTTCTTTAATTATTAATCACTTTTAGAAACATACTAATAGCATGGCTTATATGTATACATACATACATACATAAATCACGCCTATATCCCCGAAGGAGTAGGCAGAGGTGAACTAGCACCCACATTTCGCCAATTATGTTAGGTCCCATGTAATAGGTGGCGAGCCTATTGCCATATATCGGGCACAAAAGTGTCGCAGTACATTGCTAGGTGGTATAAGAGGAACGCTGCTGCCCATTCCTCATCACTGATTTATCCTTAGTCGCCTTGTACGACACCCACGGGAGAGATTTATATGTATAGATATCTATTCAGTTAAAACTTTAAGGCAGATGCCAGTAGAAACATTTTGATTTACCTTACCCGATTAAATAGCAGCTAAAAAATATTATACCTTTCAAATTAATAGTATATTAAATAATCATGGTATGCCATGTATGCCATACAGGGCGTCCCACGGCCATGCCACACGGAGGGAAAGTATATTAAATATTGAACGTAGGATATTTTACTAAAAGAAGACATCGTTTTATTTTTAATAATGAGTAGAACTACATTCACAGATTTTTTCAATATTTAATATACTTTCCCTCCGTGTGGCATGGCCGTGGGACGCCCTGTATACATATATTATATCGTAGCCATGGTTAGGTCAAATGTTTGACAGGAAAGCGGTTTATATGGGAAATAAAATTGTTGTTTTTACTATTTTCCTCGATTTTTTTTTCTATATTTTCTCACATTTCCTGCCTTGTTTAGCCCAAGGCAATCATTTCAAAACCAAAATCAGCTAAATCGGCCTAGCCATTCTCGAGTTTAGCGAGACAAACGCACAGCAATTAATTTTTATATATGAAGAAGATTTCGATTTTTACTGCAAAAAAAAGAAAGAACTGCAGAAAGCAGTTGGAAAACATAAAATACACATTTTAAAACACGAATTTGTGATTACTTTTTATTTTATTTTGAACATTTTAAAAATGTGAAAAAATTGGTAATTGGAACAAAGAAAATTGTGGTTAAAAAAGTTCGAAAAATTAAAGTCCCAACCTAGACGTCTTGGTTGGTTGAGTGGTAATAATTTTTCGATCTTTTGTAACCACAATTTTTTTGTATGAAGTTCTTTTTTTTGTTTTATGTTAATTTTATTTGCATAAATAGTCGGTCGCCATTTAATATTTATTTGCTAGAACGACTGTCTTCCATGCTGACCTGGGGGCCTACCGCCTAGCTCGATTGCTGATGATAGCTATACAGCAATGCACTGCTTACGACTATAGCAGCCATCCTGAATTTTTAGGCTGTACGGATTTTGTGCCAAATTCATACAAAATCATTCGGTGATCATTCGTTCAAAGCTATCGCTAATAGTTTATTTACATTTGGTGCGAAATAGACTGCCGCCTTGGTCGAATGCTCAGATTGCTGGGTACTGGCCAAGAGGTCCCGGGTTCGAATCCTGGTAGGTGCAAACTTTGTGTTGACCACAAATTTTCGTAACAATTAATTATCTTTGATTTACTAGAGTAATTCACCTTTCTATTATCTATATGTATATTAATAATCTTTCATAGAATTTACAACACATGTGTTAATAAGTAATCAGCAACATTTTTTAACTACATAAAAACTTCAAAATCTTTGTATAAATCAAAATTTTTATCCTCTGCTGGTTCTTGCAATATGTTGATGTAGTCTTCTTCTCTAGTAAGGCTCAGGTTTTTAAGAATTTCAGAAGGTGATGGTACATTTTTGTCCATTACAGGAATGACATCTATGAGATCTTCAATGTTTGCATCAATTGCTTCAGTGGACCTTTGTTCTTTGAAGCATTCATTTTTATTTTGCGGTAGGTAGCGTGTTTTATCTAGATGTTTGTCGTCGCTGCAACTAACAAACGTATCTCCAATCAAACTAAAATTTTCCGATTCCATATCTTCTAATGACAGTTTGGCACCCGTACGGACTAATTCCGCGTTAGCTTCTGAGACTTCAACATAATTAGCTTCTAATATAGGAATTTTCTCTCGATCCTCTACTATTTCGGCCATTACAGAGTGTTTTTTCTTAAGTTTTTCAATAAGATCCCCTGCCTGTCTTATCACAGTCCCTGGGGGCTTAGACGGGCATTTGTGTGTTCTTTGGGATACCTGTAACAATATAATAAATAAACTTGTACTTGTGAAACTATTAATCACACTAAAATCATTAAAAAAAACCATTCATATTCATATAAAGACTAGAAAGATGATTACCATTTAACACAAAATAAAATATATGGACAAGTTATTTAGGAGACTTATTACATGCGCTGTGTGGTGACAGCAGAGTAGAATACAATTGTCACCTCCCCAAATCTCTCCCATGGGTGTCGTACAAGGCGACTAAGGATAAATCAGTGTTGAGGTGGTGGTATAAGAAGAATGCGCTGCCCATTGCTCCCCATTCCTCTTATGCCACCGAGCAATGTAAAGCGACGTTTGTGCTCGATAAATGGCAATAGGCTCGCCTCGCTCACATGGGACTTAACATAGTAGGCGAAACGTGGGGGCTAGTTCCCCTCTGCCTACCCTTTCGGGGATATATGCGTGATTTATGTATGTAGTATGTATTACATACGCTAAATTTAAAGCTATTTACACGTTTATATTTTGCAGTATTTATAAAAAGATGGATAAATGAAGTCGACCTTAAAGGCAATGGAAATATTTGAAAGACAAAAATGAAATGAAATAAGGTATGAGGTATTAGAAATTCTCCGTCGATAATACTAAATAGGTGGTAGAAAACGTAAATAGCAATCAACTTCCATTGTCCTGTCTTGGCTCGCTAGGGGCAGTGTCTGATTCTGGTTATTAATTATGGTTATAGGTAAGCAATTAGTGACAATGTCATCTATATTTAAAATAAACCCCTGTCTCCCTTTGTCACGTCATAATTTAAGAACGACTTCACCTATTTCAATGATATTTTTTTAAGGTTTCTAGTACTTCGTGGAAGGTTTTTAGTTTAGTTTAGTTTAACTGGGCTTTATCCGCACTTAGCCCCCTGATTGGGCCATTGTACGTGTCGAGGAAGGTTCGTGGAAGGTTCTATCAAATGGAAAAAAAATTAAGGAAATTGCGGAGAAAATAAAAATATTTATTAAAGTTCGAAATGAATATTCATAGCTGAGACAGGACATCGTCTGTCGGGTCGGGTCAGCTAGTAATTAATATAATCTTTTATAATCTAAGATTACAGATCAAGTGATTTGATTTAAGAAAATAAAGCCATGCAAAAATTAAATCGTTCCGGGCGTCAATTAATTGATAAACGTAATTGACGGCCGCGGTTTGGTCAAGTGGTAACAAACGTATGAATAATTTACGAATAATTTACGAGATACGGTCCTTTTCGAATTCTTTTTTGGATGAATGTTTATGTGAATAACACAGATATTTGGTCTTACTGCCGCACTCAGAGACGTCAGATAACGTTAATGAGTATTTAACGTCAAAAAATGACAATTCAAAACTAGTCGCTATTTTTGCCGGGTCTATGGTCTAGATTTGAATGAAAATTTTTGACATTAAATACTCATTAAAGTTAATTGACATCTCTGAGTGCGGCAGATAGTCATGGTTTTTTTTTTTCAAAAAATGACAATTCAAAACAAGTCGCTATTCTTGCCGGGTATGGTCTAGATATAAATGATTTTTTTTGACATTAAGTGAAGTTAATTGACGTCTCTGAGTGCGGCAGATAGAGTCATGGTTTTTTTATAGTATAAATTATAAATTTTAATATGTCTATCTGGGGTCGGCGCAGTACGTTTCCTCTACATTCATATCCTTGCCTTCCACCATTCGGGTGCCCCAAGGTGCTTACTGGTCTACACCGGGCAATCTCTTTTAGTCGACTTTTACGACACCCATAGGATGAGTTGGGGCTGGCCTGTTCTACGTTATATGTTCAAACCCAGGCCAGCATAGAAGACCCTTTAAAATTTTTATATGTATAAGTATTTAATTTGTTCGTCATCTAGTATTACGCATACATGTGCTTATGTGTTATACTTACTTTAGGCTAGATACTTTATCTAATACATAATGTCACGATTTACTGTGACATTATGTATTAGAGAGCCTAATATAAAAAAAAAAGTTAACAGTGAAGAAATCAAACGTAGGTAAACTAATACGCAGGTTTCAATATCCTTATTAACTTACTTTGTAACGGAAACTTTTTTCACATGCTGTACACTTGTAAGGCATCACCCCGGTATGTATGCGGCGGTGAACTAAATAGGAGACTCGTTGACGAAAACATTTTCCTGCAAATAATAATAACATCATCACCAGCCCTTTAATGTCCCCACTGCTGGGGCACGGGCCTTCCCTATGGATGGAAGAATATAAGGAGATATTGGGCCATAACCGACCACGCTGGCCCAGTGCGGGTTGGTGGGTATTAACGACTGCAGATGCAGCCGGGACCACCAGCTTAACGTGCCTTTCGAAGCACAGAGGAACTCGAGATATTACATTTTTGATCACCCATCCAATGACCGGCCTAGCGAACATTGCTTTGTTTACGCAATCGTAGGCCAAGCGCGCTATGCCACTGCGCTAGCGAGCTCCTCCCTTATAATAATAATAACGGCAAATCTAAATAAAGCGAAATAATTAGTTTGTTAAAATCTTATAATAATATTACTGCTTTGTTCCCTATGAGGCTATGAGGCCTTTAATTTTAATCCTTCATTCATAAAGCCTTTTCATTCGGATGATTTTTATTCAAAACTAATGTTTTTAATTCGATACCTACTTGAGTCACGTTTGTTAAATAAATAACATGATTTAAAGTCTCTGAACATTCTTACCTAATAGGTATCCCCGGAGATAATTAGGTAATAAACTAATATTTTAAGGACAAAACAAAGAGGACAAAAACTATAGAAGACAAAATTAAAGTAGTCATGATATGATACCGTGTGGTGACGGCAGAGTAGAATACAATAGTCGCCACCCCAAACCTCTCCCGTGGATGTCGTCGTAGAAGGCGACTAAGGATAAATCAGTGATAAGGAATGGGCAGCAGCATTCCTCTTATACCTACCAACTAGCAAAGTACTGCGACTTTTGTGCCCGATAAATGGCAATAGGCTCGCCACCTATTACATGGGACCTAGCCTAATTGGCGAAGCGTGGGTGCTAGTTCACCTCTGCCTACCCCTTCGGGGATATTGGCGTGAATTATGTATGTATGTATGTATGTATGACATGATACGGGCCGTCTGGTGGCGGCAGAGCAGAATACAGTTGACACCACCCCCATATCCCCCCCGTGGGTGTCATACAAGGTGACAAAGGGTAAAGACAGCGATGACTAATGGGCAGCAGCATTCCTCTCACCGTATAGTACCCGAAATATGGCAATAGGCTAGCCATCTATTACATGGGAACTAATTTAATTGGCGAAAAGTGGATGTTAATTCATCTCTGCCTACGGTGATATAGGCGTCATTTATGTAATGTATGGCATGATATCTTACTTACCACAACTTTCACAAGAGAATGGTTTTTCCCCTGTGTGGATTCTTTGGTGGTTATGAAGAGTAGATAGTTCTTTAAAAGCCCGGCCACAAAAAGTGCACGTGTGAGGCTTTTCGTCATTGTGATACAAAAGGTGCTTGTGATATGACTGCTGAAATGTAAATGTCTTGTTGCACTGTGTACAAGAATACGGCGTTTCACCTAAAAAAAAATCATAATTTTTTTAATATAACCAGAGAACATTTTATTTACAAAATGAGCGAATACACCGTGTTTTAAATTGCAATAAGCTTTTGAAGTGGTATTGAATATTTTAGGAATTTAAGTTAATATTGTTATAGCTTAATAAGCATTGAAGATACAAATTCACAATAGCAGTGGATACTCATGTTTGCCATGGGTTACCAATGGCAATCAATATTAATTATTATTTGATCTAGCGAACTGTAGTCCTAAGACGGACTAAAATTGTTCATGATATGTCTTGCAGGTAAACATGATTGGTATTAAAACAGCTTGTTTTCTATTCTCAAAAAATCTAGTAATATTTATAGGGATTTTAAAAAGGTACCATTTTTATCGAAATTATATAGTACAATAATAATAGTACTGACTAGATTGAGCTTGTATTGTTGCGATTTAACTACATTTTTTCCATACATTTCTAGACTGTATTTACTGGTGTGTCTAGCAATGTACAGTATCATTTTGTTAGTATTAATTACCTCAAAAAGTAACACCAATGTTATTTAACCTGTGTGAAGTCGTTTGTGTTTCTTGAGAAAATATTTAGTTGTAAAACATTTTCGGCACACATCGCATTGCCATTGTTTGTTGTCATTTCTTTCCAACAAAAGGATTGTATCGTTTGCAGCTGTTTTTGTTGTAGGTTTTTCTTCCTGGCCTTCTTTATTCGATGGATCACCTGAATTACAATTCCCTGTCAAAAACCCGTAGTGTGCTACGCGAAGATGCACCATCAGTGATCCTCTCATTTTGAAATTCTTGGGACAGAGATGACATTGATAGCGAGTTACATTTTGATTACAATTTTCATCAATATTGTGTATCAAACACCTATGCATTCGTAGTATGTCGGCGTCAACAAATTGTAATCCGCATATGTTGCAAGTGGTGTTTAAATTAATGAAATTAGAATCAGTTTTGACGGCAAGGGTACAGGGTCCAGATTGTATGTTTTCTTCAACTGATCTTGGTGTTAAGTCAATAACAGGTACAGGGTTCACCGATATTACAGGTAACTTTGGATATATTTTCACGTATTTCACTGGGGCAGCTGCTATCGGAGGCGACTTATTTTTAGCTGTTGCCTTAGATTTCTTCTGTTGAGATATGCTTGAACTTTGGATATCAGGTTTTAATTTAGGCTTCGCACTCATGATTTCACGAAAATCTTCGTTTTTTTGATTGGGGATTAGAAGTTTTACGTGACTAAATAAATGTATTGTCAATTTGTCTAAGCCCGACACCTCTTCTTGACAAACTGGACATAGTATTTTATTTGTGGATACATATATCAATCTATCTCTCAAGGATTGAACTGATTCGAAAACACCAGTATGAGCGCATACTGGGCACGATAAGCATGCTGCAGTAGCACTCATGATCACGTTATAAAATCAAGAATATTAGTAAAATATATTTACGAATTCTACGGCCATGCCATGCGGACACGATACAACGCGAAACTAAATCTGAAGAGTTATTTTTAGGAGCAAGAACATACATGCTTTTGGCGGCATTTCAAGATATATTCGACGTAGCCCATCCAAGAACATATTTGATTTATAGACCAAAAACTCAGCATGCAATTACAAAAAAAATGCAGTTATAGCAGTAATATTTATTTATTATATGATTTTTTAAACAATATTTTAAAATCTAATTATGTAAACAAATAACATATAAATAAATTATATGATTATCTTTTTATTTATATAGGGAAAAACAGCGTTTGCCAGGTCAGCTAGTAATTGAATGAAAATAATTAATTATATGTAGCTTTCAGTTACTAATTTATAAAATATCACATTGTAAGAATTAATTTTATTTACATAGTAAGGGTATGTCTAAATAGGTGCCTGATGGGTACGTGTAGTATTTATACAAGTTCAATTTTTATTGACAAGATCCTCGAGATGATGCAGTTTTTATCTTTTTCTTCATTCTTTTAATTCAATAAGCATCATTACGCATTTTTTATTTATTTTTGCAACTATGTAGTAAGCAACTGCAAATTAATTCATAATGATCATCTTCGTGATTTTTATTTAGTATAGGTAGGTACCTACCTATTTATATCACACCTATGATATGCTTTTAAAGTTCTCATTATGATTTCTAAAGGCTCATTTTATATAATTAACCCCCGAATACAGAAACGCTACTTAAAGTTTGATTCTTGCTTGACATTTAAGTATTTTCAAAATTGACGTTTTTTCATACAAATTCTGACAGATATTGTCCACTTAACTTTTTAAGCAGTGCCTAAAATTTATTAAGAATAAACATCGTTGATGTCTACCGAAAATAGAATCATAATGTTTATAAATAGATCAATTCAACCACACTCTTTACGCCGTTAGTAGGTACACCAACGCATTCGCATGCGAAACTTTTGCGAATCTATTTGTAAAACAGTAAAGACATGGACGCAACTTTCTCATCTCGCTAATAACAGATCGAGACAAAATATTCGGTGTTGCGCATTCGCATGCGAATGCGTTGGTGTACTAACGCCGTTAACCCTGCACGCTGGCCCAGTGTGGATTGGTGGGTAATTAGTGGATTATGTTGAGGTTTAAATAATGATATCGATTTTTTATTTTTTATAAAAGTTTACTAAAGAAGATTGTCATTAAGCTTACTAGGCACCAGAATGATGGAGAGCGAACCACCAACAAGGGCATAACCGGAAAAAGATTGGTGTTAGGCAGGCTGTCGGTTGTGATACCTAAATTAAAAAATTGAACAGAACGGATGATCGCGACTCGCGCTCTGCGAATAGACAGACTCTGGCCAATGGCCGTTGCGCGGGGCACTATAGTAGTCCAACCAAAAACGTGTTCCAAATATTGTGCGAAATGTCGCGCAATAGACTACCATGACTCTAGCCAGTGGCCGTTGCGGAAGGCACTCTCGACCCGTGGTACAACTGCGATATCCAACTGGTTGTACTACGGAGAAGTAAAGTTACCCATCGTTCAGCTGGTTGTTCTACAGGGAAATATAAAATCTCTACCAATAATTCAACTCGAGTGAGCTGTTCTTTCCTTGGTCCAACTAGTTGTACTACTGGGAATTGAATGTATCTATGGAACAACTAGGTACATTTCACTCATCCTTAACATTTTATTGCACCAATCGCTTGCACCCATTTTTTACAATCGAAATCGTTGTCAGATCACTTAACGATAGTCATTTGTTTTGTAGACGCTTGTTTGTTTTGTAAATGTTCATTTGTTTTGTAGATGTTCATTTTTGTTTTTGTAGACGTTCATTTGTTTTACACTATCATCTTATCCCCATGGTCCAACCAGTTAGACATAATTCCACCGTTGTACTACGTGTCATAATTATAAATATAAAAAAAAGAGTTGGACATCTCAGTTGTACCACGGGTCGGGAGTGGCGGAAGGCACTATAGTGCAAATACTTGTTTCAAATACGAAGTCCATTTTGACAGGGATGGCGAAATTGGCGAATGTAATTCTGTCGCCTTAACTAAAAATGACTTCATGTTTGGAATCGCATAAAGTATACTCTCTTGGCCACTCCTGCACTGGTATCATGTCTTATAGTATACATTTTTTTATTTACTTATAGTGTGGTGGATGAAACGAATTTAAAGAAAGTACCAAAGAATGAAAGAAAGAAAGTGGTCAACCAGATAACCCGGAAATATGGTAGGAAACAGACCATTATCTATTTTAGTTTTCTTTAAATTATTTAAAATAAAACATACTTCGAATGAAAAGATTACCTAGTTTAGTAAATATTTTAAATAGTTTTCATCCCACCATCTCGGAAAAAGCGTTTTTGCTCTTCGATATCTGTGTGCAAAAGCCGTTTTTATCCTCTAGAGGTTAAAGTAAATTTGAATTTAGAACATCGTGTGCAATGAGTTTGTGAATTCAAAACATCATTAAACATATTATATTTAATTCTACCTCCATGGTGCCGAAATTGTAAAAAAAATTTTAGAATCCTTCGCTAGCTCGGTCATCAAAATTGAGCACGCGGTTAAAAAACAACTTTGCACTCACGTACAACAAATAACTATTTCTATGCACTACAGAATGTCATAAAGTTTTCATGTCCTACCATTTCACATGTTGTTTCAATAAGCGCCTGTTTTTTGAGCCGTAGTTAACTCAACCAAATGTTAAAAATTAATTCTGATTTCTAATAATCAGTCTGATATTTAACCATCAGTAACAATATCAGACTGATATTTATCCAGTAGTAACATAAGTAATTAAAATTGTTACTAATAGTTAAATAGCAGCCTGATATTTAACGATTAGTTACCATTTTTAACAATTGGTTGAGTTAACTACGGATCAAAAAACCGTCCCTTAGTAGGATCTTTGCTTTCAGCAAAGAAAAATGTTAGTTACATAGTTTTCATGACATTTGTTAGCCCTATTTATATTAATATTATAAAGCTGAAGAGCTGGTTTGTTTGTTTGTAGTGGTTAAACGCGCTAATCTCAGGAACTACTGACTCAAATTGAAAAATTATTCTTGTGTTGGATAGTCTATTTATCGAGCAAGGCTATTAGGCTTTAATATAATAACCGACATTAACGCGAACGAAACCCTAGCGTAGTCCAATTTTGATATATCTGTGATAAATATTTTCATTTGTCCGGCATCTAGTATCTATATCACAAATGCGTTACTTACTTTCGGCGAGATGATAAATGTGACCTTAAGAAATCTTCTTCTTCCTGCCCTGTTCCCAGTCTATCTGGGGTCGGCGCAGTATGTTTCCTCTTCCATTCATATGTCAGACGTCATCAAGCCATCTACTCCTTTTGATTCATATCATCCATCCCACCGTAAAGGTGCTAGTGATGAATAAATGTATAGAAAAGAGACGGAACGGACCATGTTGAGAGACCCATGAACGGAGAGAGTGATTAGTATGACAACATTCCAATCCATACTGCTCAAGGTTATGGCTTAGGTTTTACAGCCGGCCGCCTGCCTGACACCAACCCTCTTTGTGTACGTTGTTGTTGGTGGTTTGCCCTCCACCATTCGAGTGCCCCAAGGAGCTTATTGGTCTACACTGGGCAATCTCATTTAGTCGACTTTTACGACACCCATGGGATGAGTTGGCGCTGGCCTATTCTACGTTATTTGTTCGCTCCCAGGCCAGCATAGAAGGTTACCCGGTGACCGTAAGAAATATACCTACATAAAAAAATACAGAGCTGGTTTTCAAGTAGAGTGCCCGCCAGATAAGTCTACGGACGATAGGGTGCTGCTCGCTCACATTAACACTCTAACAAAATTGCTGGCGGAGTTTTAGTTACAATTTTAAACACGCGCAGACTTATCTGGCGCGCACTCTACCAGCACCTCGCAGGACGCATGCTAACACCACAAACAAGAACGTTTGTGTTATGACTTTTGATTGTTTGATAATTCCATGCTTTTGATTATTCATATTAAAAATAAAGTTAATTGAATTCACCGCTTGAATGTTAACAACTCTACACACATCACCGCTGTGTCGTCTTTTCGTTTATGAATAAAAAAACATAGATTTACGAATGTCTTAACAGCGCAATAAACATTTTAAAAATCATTTTAGTTTAATGTATTGAGTTAAGTTAAATCTCGTAAAACAAACACTATTGTTTAGGATGCTTACTATCCAGTCCTGCGAGATTGCTGGTGTGTTACAAATAACCATGATGATAGTATTCTGTTGAAGTACTCAAACTCACGATTTCTGCTATCAGCACGACTGGTCCTGAAAATCATCAGCCCTTTGATATCTCTACTGCTGGCCCACTGACCTACCCCATAGATTTTGTCCCGTTTAGTTCATCATCATCATCATCACCAGCCCTTTAATGTCCCCACTGCTGGGGCACGGGCCTTCCCTATGGATGGAAGAACGTAGGGAGACCCGTTTAGTTGAGTGGTTGGAAATCAGAGTGGTTACAGAAAAAGCTCGTTCAAGAACCACATAAAAACTAAGTTTTACGATTTTTTTCCTATTTTCTTGTTATAATTTTTTCACAATTTATTAAAATGTTCAAATTACAATCTTAAATAATTTAATTATCTCTTTTTTATAATTTACGGAATCAATCGTATAATTTACGGAAAATGACGGTTCTTTAAATTACGGTTGGAACAACATGATATCAGCTGGCTGTCATCATTTGTTATTAAAAATGGCGGTGAATTTGTTTAAGTTACGATTTGCTATTGATCTAATAATTGAATGATTTTATTTCTAGTTTAAATATTTACATCGTATAGTGCCCAAAAACTTGGGTGACCTTTAACACAATGAGCGGAAATACTGCAGTGCCTCGCTACATGGCTCAACTTCTTGAAGAATTGGGATGGAACGAAGGAACGAGAATTCCTCTTGCGAATTCTGATAATCAAACCTTAGAATCTTTACTAATATCCAGGTCCTTATTAAACATTTGATTTTCTAATGCCAAACATTTTTTAAATGAACTTCATTATTTTAGACAAAATGAGATTCAACACTTAAAAGAAGCTGTACTTCTCCAGAATCAAAAACGCGACGATCTTAATAAGTACAAAGATCATGTTCATACAGAATATCAGGAAAATACTGTAAGTGACTACTTTCAAAGATCATTATTAAAGTAATTGGTAATAATTGTGTTCTAAATTAACGGTAGTTTACCTATGTAAAAAGTTTTCCATTTATAGTCATTTCTGCTCATTACTTCTAGAGGCTGTTGTTTGCTCATAAACAACAATTGGAACAAGAGGTGAAACTACGGCAATTATCATGCAATGAAGCTGATAGGCTTGACCGTGATATCCAAGATTGTGCGAAGCAGAGCAAAGATATCAATTCTCGTATTGACAGGACCCAAAGTAATTTCTTTCTTTCATTGTTTTAATACAGTATTTGCTTTTTAATATAGTATCATATATTTTTATTGTTTTATAATGTTTTTGATAGTCTTTGATTAAATATTTTAGAAGCCTAAGAAAAGTTAACTCATTACTTCTATTCTTCTATATTAATAGGCTTATTGAAATAAATTTGCATGGTCTTATTTTATTTTGTTTAGGAACCTTCTTTTTTCTAACTTTGACTAAATTTTCCCTCCAGATAATATTGCTCGACTTCTGAAGAAAGCTGACACATTAAAAAGTGAAGTATGCGGAGAAAGGGGTGCTCTGCAGGAGTGGCGTGCAGCATTAGAGCGAAATGCTGGAGATATCTCTGCCATAGAACAATTCACCAAACAAGATCTCTCTACAGCTAAAGTATTTAATATTATCATTAACATAAGATTTTGATGCCATTTGTTGTTACATAATAGATACATTCCCTTTTCAGTCATTAGAAACTAAAAGACAAAAGTTAAAGATAGAACATGATCATATGCATGACCGCCTCAACCAATTGGTCTCAAATCTTAGTGCAGAGGAACGAGCCTGTGAAAGGATATCTGTACAGGTTTAGTACAACATTATGAGTTTGCAATTTTTGACATAAATAATGTGTTAAGTTCTTTCTGTGTAAAATGTAAGATAATCTTCAATTTGTAGGTGATGGAAGGCATGGAGCAAAGAAAACAGATGATGTTGACATGGACCAATGCTGTGGAGAATTTAAGGCAGCGGGATACTGATATTAGGCATATTCGTGAGGTAAGAAAATTCCTATGTTAATTATACCAATTTTAATACCATTGGACAATTTTTAATTAATTACACAAAGAACCTTCAGGCGATTATTGGCTCTCTTATTTATAAATTAGTTTTATATTGCATATATAAATTTGCAGTAATTATTACCCACCAATGAGCAAGCATTGTGAGTTATGGTCTATTTTCCACTTATTCTTCCATCTAAAGTGAAGGCCTGTGCCGTACCAGTAGGTAGGGCCACTGAAGGGTGGTGATGATTTATTTATTTTCAAGGGAAACACAGAAGAGAAATACATTGTATATTTTCTTTTATACATGTCACAATTAAGTTTCCACAGATTTATTGATAATGATATTGAACATTTTTTTTCTTAGGATTATGCAGTTCTGGAGGCGGAATCGAACAAAATAGCGGAACAGTGTCGCGAGCAACAAACGTTTTGTGAGCAACAGCGGGGCAACAACGCTGACGCAGAGAGAGAAAATATGGGGATAACTCAACGGCTCAGCCAACTCAGAATGTCTTTCCAAGAGCTGGTCGAGCAGAACGCCAGCCTAGATAGTGAGGTAAGAGTTTCTTCACACTATCGCTTTTCCAGCATAGGCGTTAGCTTCTTGACTATACTGCTGCGCTAACATCGCCTAGTATAAAACTCAAAAAAGAGGTAGGTGCGTGAACTATGACAAACAAATCTATTTACAAACATACATAAATCACACCTATATACCCGGAGGGATAGGCAAAGGTGAATTACCACCCACGTTTCACCAATTAGGTTAGGTTCTAATTGGTACCATGTAGTATGTGACGAGCCTATAGCCATCTATAGGGCACGTAAAAATATAATCGCAGTACATTGTGTGGTGGCATAGGTAAAAGAGAATTGCTGCTGTCCATTACTTATCGCTGGCTTTACCCTTAGTCGCCTTGTATGACACCTGAGGGAGAAATACGGTTGGTGATAATTGTTCCACTGCCTGCACCACACGTATTACTTTTCATTTAATCCAATTTATACATCATTAAAAGACTTTTCCTTGTGCCCCTACCAACTATCTTATGTTAATTTTTCACTAGTACTGACCTACAAATAATACTACGCGTCACTTCATTAATATATTGTTTTGAGGAAGGAAAAAAGAACTGTAGTTTTTATTTATTAACTCTCTATAAGTCAGTGTCGAGATTCATGAGAGAAATGTTCGCACCCCAGGTGAACTGCCTGCAACGCGAGCTGAGCAGCATGAGGCAAATCCTGGAGAAGCTGCATCTGCAGAACCGGGAGATCATGAACGACCAGCACCGCAAAGACGACGCATTGCAAAGGATCAACAACAAGGTAATGAGATTGGGACACTATTTACATACATACATACATACACAAATCACGCCTATGTCGCCGAAGGGGCAGGCAGAGGTGAACTAGCACCCACGTTTCGCCAATTATGTTAGGTCCCATGAAATAGGTGGCGAGCCTATTGCCATATCGGGCACAAAAGCCGCAAAAGTCGCATTACAAGAGGAACGCTGCTGCCCATTCGTCATCACTGTTTCATCCTTAGTCGCATTTGTACGACTCCCACGGAATAGATTTGGGGTGGTGACAATTGTATTCTACTTCTGCAACAATAAGTCTTATTGGCATTAATTTAGAACACACAATGTTTCTAAGTATTTTTTGAGTTGCGTCTGTCTTGTATTAAATGAGCGATATGTCCTTTAAGGGTTCCGTACTAAAAGGATAAAACGGGACAAGAATAAAACCAGACTAAGACTCCGCTGTCCGTCTGTAACCAGAGGCGTTACTCTGGAAGTTTATTTTGTTCGATCGAGTCTTTGCGTCTTTGTCGCTCTTATTTTAACACGCAGTAGCGTCAGAAAGACGGATAGATCTATGTTAATCGTTCGGAGTTTCAGAGTATACCTCCAGGCTGCCACTATTCTGAATCTCACGAACCGTGATAGACATGTTAATTTAATTACAGTTAATTTAATAATTTTTACAGTTCATGTATTTCTGTTGCCGCTATAGCATTAAATAGGTACTATAAAATAAATATTTATGGGGTACAACGGGATATGATTTTTTCATCGTTTTTTATAGATTATTGTACGGAACCCTTTGTGTGCGAGTCCGACTGTTGTTGGTCATTAAAGTTTTCAATGTCTTTCATAGATTCGAGAACTCAAAGAGAAGTTGACCGACTCCTTGGACAAAACAAAATCTTCAGAAAAACGCGCCAAGGAACTTGAAGATATGTTGAACGTGAGTGGTTATTATTATGTATTAATAAATTAATTTGTTCACGGCATTATATATTACATAAGTTTGTGATGAAAAAATTCTAAGTGTTGATTGAATATGCATACATACATAAATCACGCCTATAACCCTGAAGGTGAATTAACATCCACGTTTCGCAAATTATGCTAGGTATAGGTAGGTGGCGGGCCTTTATCGGGTACGAAAGTCGCAGTAAATTGGTAGGTGCTATAAGAGGAACGCTGCTGCCCATGTTTCATTACTGTTTTAACCCTTAGTCGCCTTGTACGACACCCGCGGGAGAGATTTGGGGTGGTGACAATTATATTCTGCTCTGCCGTCACCACACGGCATTGATATAAGCCGAAAAATCATAGCTAATTTGTAGGAGCACGCTACCGTAGTGGCATAGCGCGCTTGGCCTGCGATTGCGTAAATTAGGCAATGTTCGCTATGGCCGTTCGTGGGTTGGGTGACCAAAAATGTATTATCTTGAGTTCCTCCGTGGCACGTTAAGCCGTTGGTCCCGGCTGCATCTGCAGTCGTTAATACCCACCAACCAGCACTGGGCCAGCGTGGTGGGTTGTGGCCCAATCTCCCTATATTCTTCCATCCAAAGGGATGGCCCTTGCCCCAGCAGAGGGGGCATTAAAGGGCTGGCGATGATGATGATGATTATGAATTTGTAAATTAGGAGGAAGAACGTTACGCCAGTCAACTGACGGTGAATCAGCAGCGGTCAATGCACTGCTCTTTCGTCGAGCAACAGAAACTACTCGCTCTCAAGAATGAGGAAAAACTATTCCATATGCAGCTAAAGGGTACAATTCAAATTTTGCAGTAGATTTGGGTCTTTATGCTGTCTGTAAGGTTTTTGTATGTCATGTTGCACTCGCACATCGGCACATCGCTCAAATGGCACAACTCAACAAAGGTATTACCAATAGTGTGTTCAAAATGTATGATGTTATGACTTATTTTTGCAAGAACATAATTCCGTTTGTTTAGTACCTAAATGGTTCAGCACCGTGCAGCCTATATATTCACGTTGATATTGGTTTTTGTCCCATTGGCTGGTTACATTATAATTTAGTTTAATTTTTCTTTTCTTGATAAATTGTGACATAGACATAATTTGAAAATTTAATTTTGTTTTTAGCCTCCAAAGCTATCATGAGCAAACTGGACACGAAGCAGCGCGAAGTCGAGAGAAATCTGCAAAGTCAGAAGGAGAGCCTGTACGGCATTGTAAGTTTAAAAAAAATAATAAAATAACTGTTTCAGTATTTATATTAAAATTATAGTACTATTGGAAATCGGTCTGTCATTCTTACTACCTAAATATGCTCGAAGAGATTAAATTAGTGAAGTCCGTCCTCAGTCAGGCAGGCGATAAGTATGCCACAAAAGCCTGTTCAAGCCTAAGGTGAGTTGGGTAGAAAGAATAAAGGATCAGACAAACAAGAAATTATTTATATTATTATAGCCTTTTAGGTACAGTAGGCACAGATACGTCAGACTACTACAAAATGGCAGAATTTCTCAATCGATTTTGTGCTCTATTATTACCAAGTTAGGTTGACAATCGATTGAAGAAATTTGACAGTTTTGGTTAGTCTGAAGTGCCGTTGTCTGTACTCAAAATCATGTAATAATATTGTTTTCACTTCTCATGCTCTGAAAGTGCTTATTTGTGCAGGATACAGGCTGCACAAAATCGAATTTTGTGCTCGAAAATTCAAAATTCAAAATTCGATTATCTCTCATAAATGTGTATATATTAAGGCAAAGAAAATGAGCTATGCAGCCAAACACAATAAGAAATTCAGAGATAGAATTTTTTATTTTTTAATATTTACTTAAATTTATTTTTAAGACAAAACATATTAACATTTTAATTCAAGTAGGTACGGTAGGTTATTAAATTAATTTAAGAAAATTATTATTTCAAAATTAATTTAATATGGCTGTATAGGTCTGCAGCCCAAGAATATAAATGGGAAAAACAATTTCCTTCAGTATTCAAAACTGTAATAATTTAGTTTGAATTTTAAGAAATGTTATGATGAAATATTGTTTATTTCCTCGCAATCGAAGTGAAAAGCAGAGTTTCTATCTCGTCCACAAAACCATTTTTATCCTCGACATTACTATCAGCCCTCGCCTTCGGCTCGGGCAGCTAAAAGTCTCGGACAAAAATGATCCGTTTTGTGCACTTGATGGAAAATCTACTATTGTTTAAAAATGCCGCCGAAACGCCACGTTATTAATCTGACAGCGCGTGACGTCATTTGTGTTCCATCCATCCATTGGGAAACTAATAGGTAGTAGTACACTACCCGTTTCATTCATGATGGCCCAACAATGACGTCACGCACTGTGATTTGTGTAACTAATCTAGTAAAAATCTAAAAACTAAATTTAATTTTTTCATTAAAAAATATTTAGATCCATAAATAATCGTGGAACAGTATATTTCTTTTATCTGAGTACATTTTAGATTTAAATCCTTGTATGTACATAGGCTTGGTTAGGTAGGTTTTGATCCCCTATTAGAAGAGTGTCCCCCGAATGCAGAAACGCTATTCAAGCTTGAGTCTCGCTTAACATTTAAGTATTGTCAAAATTGACGTTTTTCCATACAATTCTGACATTCCACTTTACTTTTTAAGCAGTCCCCTAAATTTGAGTAGCGTTTCTGTATTCGGGGGTGTGTGTCGTGTTTCAGTGCTACCAAGTGGAGACGATTGGCGCCCGCGTTGCCCACATGGAGGGGGCGCAGGCGGAACGGGAATGCTCCGCAGAACTAGTTGAAAGGGAAAACAGGTTGGATTTTTTTTTACATTCACACCTATCATCTAGCTTGCTCAAAGTTAATAGGTGACATGAGCTCTCGACGAAAAGTGACGACTTATCAAACAGAACACGTCTCACTGCCGCACTCAGAGACGTCAATTAACGTAAGACATAGGTGGCTTTTGTCCTGTGTGTCCGTTTCGTCACTCTTAACAGAGGCGCTACTCTGGAAGTTTATTTCGTTCGATCGAGTCGTTGCGTCTTTGTCGCTCTTATTTTAACACGCAGTGGCGTGAGAAAGACGGATAGATGTTCGTTCGTTCGTTCGGAGTTCCAGAGTAGGCCCCCAGGTCCGTCGATATGTGTGGGGACGCGCGCATGCTACGACGTGACAACTGGATGATATTTTATGCGTCTCCTTATAAATCCACGGATGTGTTATGAGTGACGAAAAAGTGACCATGACAAAAGTCGCAGTACGCGCTAGCTCTTAAGGCCCTACGGAAAAAAAAGTGTTTTTCAAACGCATTTAACTCGTAATCTCTTATAAGCAGGTATTTGATACTCAGAATTGTTTAAATTGGACATATATGAAAGGGCGTGGAACAGTCCGTTACCCGATTAAAAAACATTTCCTCGATAGAAAAAAAATTCAAAGTAACCTCTGATTATTTAAATTTTGCAATATTACAGTTGAACGGCTAAACATTGAAAGGTGAGACTTGTATCAATGTAAAGTGTATATAATTACCATTACCGTATGCTCGGCAATAATTTGAATAAAAACTGTTAATATAGTTGATTGAAGTTTGATTTGGCGCTTACGTCAAATTTATTGAGTAGGGTACGCTTCGCTCTGTCTCGCTTTCGAGGCCGTGCGGCACAATACAGCTATCTCAATCAACTTCGGGATAATCTACAAGCGCCGCCACTTCGATACAAATATTTTTTTCCGTAGGGCCTTAATGAGTTAGACCGAGAGACCGAAGACCTTAGTTAATGTCAAAAAAATTCATTTTCATCCCACCATCTCGGAAAAAGCGTTTTTGCTCTTCGATATCTGAGTGCAAAAGCCGTTTTTATCCTCTAGATGTTAAAGTAAATTTGAATTTAGAACATCGTGTGCAATGAGTTTGTGAATTCAAAACATCATTATACATATTTATTTCTACCTCCATGGTGCCGAAATTGTCATGCAACCTATTTTAATTTGTTAAAAACTCAGACTCGGAACCTTCTTGGTGTACTTTTTTTGTAAATTGCTTTGCGCGCGCCATTTTCTTTTCACGTCATAAATTTGTTAAAACCTAGGAGTTCCGTGACGGTCAATCAGCTTGGCGTCAATCTTGCTTTAAACATTTTGATCGTCTACTACGCTTGCTGGATGCTTGAATCAAGCATTTAAAAAGCTTTTTAGGTCTGTTTGATTTGTTTACGCTAGCAACGGAAAAAACATACAGAAAATCAACGTGCTTGACTCAAGCTGATTAACCGTCTCGGAACTCCATTAGGGACGGTAATTTTTATTAGCGACTTACAGGTGTGTTTGGATGAATGTTGCGGGTGTGGCTGGGTGAATGGGTGGGTGTTTGAGGTGTGTCTGGGTGAATGGGTGTTTTGTGGGTGTTTCTGGGCGAATGGGTGTTTTGTGGGTGTTTCTGGGTGACTAGGTGATTTGTGGGTGTTTCTAGGTGAATGGGTGTTTTGTGGTTGTTTCTGGGTGAATGGGTGATTTGTGTGTGTTTCTGGGTGAATGGGTGTTTCTGGGTAAATGGGTGTTTCTGGGTGAATGGGTGTTTTGTGGGTGTTTCTGGATTAATCGGTGTTTTGTGGGTGTTTCTAGGTGAATGGGTGTTTTGTGGGTGTTTCTGGGTGAATGGGTGTTTTGTGGGTGTTTCTGGGAGAATGGGTGTTTTGTGGGTGTTTCTGGGTGAATGGGTGTTTTGTGAGTGTTTCTGGGTGAATGAGTGTTTTGTGTGTGTTTCTGGGTGAATGGGTGTTTCTGGGTGAATGGGTGTTTCTGGGTGAATGGGTGTTTTGTGGGTTTTTCTGAGTGAATGGGTGTTTTGTGGGTGTTTCTGGGTGAATGGGTGTTTTTTGGGTGTGTCTGAGTGTGAATGTTGTGGGTGTTTCTGGGTGGGTGTTGAGAGTGTGTTTGGGTTAATGGGAGGGTGTTGTGGAAGTTTCTGGGTGAAAACAGAAACTGTTGTGGTTGTATTTTTTTTTTGTATTTTGCATTGTCCTCGTTGGGGGGGATGAAAAGTTACGTGTTGCACTCGAGTGCAAAGATTTTTCACCTTGTGCTCTTTTGATTCCCTCGCTATCGCTCAGGATTCTAATTTTTGAATCACTCGCTACGCTCGTGATTCAATTTTAGAATCCTTCGCTAGCTCGGTCATCAAAATTGAGCACGCGGTTAAAAAACAACTTTGCACTCACGTACAACAAATAACTATTAAATGTATACCATATAGACGCGACAAGAATAGCGACTACTTTTGAAGTTATAGTCCGATAACTAGCATTTCGAGTGTCCCGTCTCCGTCTCCGTCACCGTCTCGTACCGCAGGAGGGTCGCGCACGAAATTGTCGGACTATTGTATAGGCGTTCTCGTCTCTTTTACGCCTATTAGCGTGTCCGATGGGGCCATAGTGCTCTAGAATAATATTACTGTACCACCTTGTTGTATATTATGGTTTTGCGATAAAGATATTGATTATTGTGTAAGTTCTCCGCCTCCGTGGTCGCCCACCCGAAATTTGATCTCGAAGTCCACAGGGGAGTACAAATTTGCACTCGGTTTGGTTGGTGGTAGGAGATTTTTTTTTCAAGTCCGCCTGCCTAGCTGCCACCGTCTTATCAAAATATGTCCCCATAAATTAGTATATATCAAGGGCGATAAAACAAAGGATGCCTCAGATGAACTCAGATCGCAAGTATTCGATGCCCGAGCCGACATAAATATGCGATCTGAGGCTTCTATTTTATCGCCCGAGATAAAATCATAGCTTTATGTCACCCCCTGAGCAGAAAGTCTGTTTCCACCGTCCGCGTATGCGGGCGACAAAGTCCACTTTATGGTCAGGTGTGACATAAAAATTAGTTGGAGTTGCCCCACGCTTGAACATTGCGCAGGCTCAAAGAGGTGCGCGCTCGGCACGCTGCCCGCGTGGCGCTCCTGGAGCGGCACTCGGCACGGTTGCACGACGAGATGCGCCGCCTCGCCAGGGACCTCGACGCCAAGGCCTCGGAGAGCGTCAAGCTTGTACGTATCTTCTTCTCCCTGCCCTGTTCCCAGTCTATCTGGGGTCGGCGCAGTATGTTTCCTCTTCCATTCATATCGGTCAGACGTCAGCAAGCCATCCACTCCCTTTTGATTCATATCATCCATCTCACCGTAAAGGTGCTAGTGATGAATGAATGTATAGAAAAGAGACGGAACGGACCATGTCGAGAGACCGATGAACGGAGAGAGTGATTGGAATGACAACATTCCAATACATACTGCTCAAAGTTTTGGCTTAGGTTTTACAGCCGGCCGCCTGCCTGAAACTAACCCTCTTTGGGTATGCTTTTGTTGGTGGGTTGCCCTCCACCATTCGGGTGCCTCAATGTGCTTTAGTCTACACCGCGGGCAATCTCCCTTAGTCGACTTTTACGACACCCATGGGATGAGACGGGGCTGGCCTATTCTACGTTATTTGTTCGCTCCCAGGCCAGCATAGAAGACCAAGCTTGTACGTATATATGTACTATAATGCTGGGTCCACATTAGAGGGCTACGGCGAATATTCGTGATGGCACGATTAGTGTGACCGAGTAGTTCGTTGCAACGCGTAGTATTCGGGCGAAGACGATGTGCTGTCGGGGCACTGTCGGTAAACTGGCGCGCATCAAAGGGATTTGCCGCGACAATATTCGCTTGGGTGGCTACACCTACGCCACTTTAGTGTCGTCCAGACTTTGATGCGGGCACGATGTTTCGCGTCACAAATCTTAGTCCGCCAATGTAGACAAGAACATCGCGTATGCCCGTACACGATGTTTTAGCGCGCCAACGCGACACGAATCCTCGCCCGCTAATGTAGCCCCAGCATAAGCGACACGTATACGTATACTACACGATACGTACCGCCATTGTACGTCAGACTATACATACAAAGTTGTCAAATCATCGCCATCACAACCAGCCCTTTGATATCTCCACTGCTGGGGCACAATCCGCGACATTCATAGTAATATGTAGGTACTGCCATTGCTCTGCTGACTATACAGAACTGTCAAATCATCATCATCACCAGCCGTTTTTAATTTCCCCACTGCAGGGGCACGGGCCTTCCCTATGGATGGAAGAATATAGGGAGATTGGGCCACAACCCGCCACGCTGGCCCAGTGCGGGTTGGTGGGTATTAACGACTGCAGATGCAGCCGGGACCAACGGCTCAACGTGCCTTCCGAAGCACGGAGAAACTCGAGATAATATAGTTTTGGTCACCCATCCAATGACCGGCCTTAGCGAACATTGCCTCTGCGCTAGCGAGCTCCTGAGTTCAAGTGAAGTGTTTCCGCAGCAAAGCCGCCTGAAAACGACCGTGCTGAACGTGGAGGGCGGCGAGAAAGACCTGCGCGCCTCGCGCGAGGTGTGGCGGCGCGTGCGCGTGGACGAGGCGCTGTTGCGTCTGCGCGTGGCGCACGCGGCCCGCGCGCTCGCCGGCCTCGACGACGCCGCCTTCACCAAGGACAAGCAGCGGCTGCAGCTGGACGCGGTCAGTACTATCTGCCGCACTCAGAGACGTCAATTAACTTTAATGAGTACTTAATGTCAAAAAAAAACATTTAAATCCATACCAGATACCCGGCAAGAGTAGGGACTAATTTTAAATTGTCAGTTTTTGACATTAAGTTCTCATTAACGTCATTTGACGTCTCTCTCTATGTCGCTTTATCTACGAAATGCTTTTAAAAACACAACACTAGCACGTTAGATCCCAGCCACTGTCACGGTGCGTATGCATTAACACCAATTTCTCATTTTGAACGAGGCAGTCCCGTCCGAGATATTATCTCGTTCCGTATGCAGGGACCTCCAGGTGCTATCTCGAATAATAATCATATACTCGCACGCACAAAGAAACACACATGCCATAAACACGCACATTTATGGAAACCTATCGCGCGTTCGCCGGCTTCGACGAACCGCGGTTGCAGTTGGACGCGGTCAGTACTAGGTTCTTACTTTTAAGGCGCTATCTCGAATATTAATCATATACTACACGCGCGCAAAGAAACACACAAACATACATCAACACGCACATTTATGGGAACTTATTTATAACTCAACTCACACGTGCGCTAATTTAATAATTAGTTCGGATGTGAGTGAGGTTGTTTTTTTATGCTAGACATGGAAGCTCTTGCCCTTCATCTCACCTGACGATAAGGGGCGAAAATAGAATGCTGTTAACATTATTATTATGGCGACAGACTTTGATGAGATGATGGTAGCTAGTCAGGCGGACTTGAAAGTAGTCCTACCACCAACCAAACCGAGTACAAATTTGTACCCCCCTGGGAATCGAACCCGGGACCCCTGGATCTTAATTCCGGTGGGCGAACCACTAACCCACGGAGGAGGTAGGTAAATGTATGAATCGTGGTTGGCAGGCGATGAGCGAGCGCCTGGTGGAGATCTCCGCTCGCCGCGACATGTTCAGCGTGCAGAGGCGCGCGCTCGCCGAGGACTGCGGCAAGCTGCGCACGGACATACGCGAGCGGGAGCAGCGCATCGACCAGCTCAAGAAACGGCAAGTTTGTGCTACATACGTCGCTTATTTGCTTCATATCTCCATAACGGGACAAGTCCGAAAATTGTGTCATATGGTCTTCCGAGACGGCCAAGCCGCTTCGCGTCAAGAACGTTCAATTTCTGTGTGCTTTATTCTGTTCCTTGGTAAAACAAATCTTTTTTTATGGCTGTTTGATTTGTTGGAACGAGCTTGACGCGAAGCCGCTTTACCGTCTCGGAAGCCCATTACAGGTTAATAAGTTATTGAAGCAAAGAGGCTACACATAAATAAAACTGTCAAATATCTCCAATCGATTGTCAACCAGCCACCTTAAATTGTTTGATGTAAAGCTCAAAGTCTTATCCCCGAATGCTGAAATGCTAGTCAAATTTTGAGCGCTGTGTAAAAAGTTAAGTGTGAAATATCTGTCAGAATTTGTCTGGATAAACATCATTTTGACAAACTTAAACGTTAAGCCAGGCTCAAACTTTGAGTAGCGTTTCAGCATTTGGGATTGAAAGTCTCAAAATTTAAGAAGCTTATGACAATGTTGTGGTAACCTGAAATGCTGTTGATAGTACCTATTAGGACCCGATGATAGAGGGAAAAGGACGAGACTTATGTATGTGAACCTTGTCTTCTTAAATTACAGATATGAAATTTTTATCGGCTCTCTTGGCAAAGACGATTCCGGACAACAGCTCTCAGTCACTTTCTTCAAGATTAAGGTATTGTTGGCATATCCAATTACTTCTATATCTTGATCTACGATTCAGAAATTTTAGGTAACTCAGGAGAGGGTAGTGGCAAACGTTGCAAAGTTTCTAATGAAAAAAAAAATGTATATTTTTGACAACTACTCCGTGTAAAACAACCAAACCATCAACAACAGCATACCCAAAGAGGGTTGGTGTCAGGCAGGCGGCCACCTGTGAAACCTAAGCCAAAACCTTGAGCGGTATGGATTGGAATGCTGTCATTCCAATCACTCTCTCCGTTCGTCGGTCTCTCGACATGGTTCGTTCATCTCTTTTCTATACATTCATTCATCACGAGCACCTTTCCGGTGTGATGGATGATATGAATCAAAAGGGAATGGATGGCTTGCTGACGTCTGACCGATATGAATGGAAGAGGAAACATACTGCGCCGACTCCAGATAGACAAGGAACAGGGCAGGGAGAAGAAGATATCGTATTTCGGTGATCATGCTAGCCGGGCTGGTATAGCTATATTTTGCGTTTTGTCTTCGTTTCACAAACATGATATTGAATGCAAGGAAAAGAAACAGATCACTGACCAACTATATACATACATACATAAATCACGCCTATATCCCCGAAGGGGTAGGCAGAGGTGAACTAGCACCCCCATTTCGCCAAATATGTTAGGTCCCATGTAATAGGTGGCGAGCCTATTGCTATTATTGGGCGAGGAACGCTGCTGCACATTCCTCATCACTGATTTATCCTTAGTCGCCTTGTACGACACCCACGGGAGAGATTTGGGGTGGTGACAATTGTATTCTACTCTGCCGTCACCACACGACGACGACCAACTATATAGTCTATACATAAACTGTGTTTATTAATAAGGCCCCCGCCCGGTGTTTCAGTTTGCAGCGGAAAGGGCCGAACTGCGGACCAGGGGCGCCGAGCTGGACGCCGACATCGGCAGGCGGGAGAGGGACGTGTCCGCCCTGGAGGCGACCCTGCGGGTGGTGCACGCCGCCCACCAACACTTCATGCACCACATCTCGCCGCTGGCTGACGACAGTGAGTCGTTTTACATGATTGTATGTATTTATTAGGAGGAGATCAAATTAAAATTATCTAACAAGAATGTTATTACTCTCCACGGCAGTGAGACTCCCAAGGGAGGTGCCTCCCGTAGAGAAATCCTCTAAGGGAGTGCGCGATTGCAAGGCTCGTGGACCGTTCGAGGTTTTCTCCTTCCCCAATTTATATCATCCACAACCTGTTAGGTACATGGGGTATCAAGGAGTGCTTGGTGGGCTTTCAATGGCGTCAGCAAAATTTTTATTTTAATCATTCATAAATTGTTTCAGAGTGGACTTTGTGTAGAAAAAGTGGTGTTATTTTGATGCATAAGGATCCGTGTTGATGTTCAATTATGAAGAATCATTGAAATAAAAGTGCTGTGCCGTGTTTGACGTAGAGAATTTTATAGTGGTTTTCACCACCTCATCGGTCACCGTCATGAACTCTGTTACCATTCGACTCGCGCCAAGCACTCCCTAGATGCGTTAAAATGTGTTTCACCCATATTTTAAAGTAAAATTCATTTCATCCATTAAATTCATATATTCATTTCATTCATTCATTCAAAATTAAGAAAAGTAAATGAAAATGTATTGAAGAAAGTTTCAAAAGGACTAGTTTCCAGGAACGTTTAACCTCTTAATAATAATGGGGTATCAAGCCGAAACCTACCCATGTTAACACATGCAAGTAAATAGTGTGGCGATGTTGAAAAATGTATAAACCTTACCTCATCTTCTTCCTGCTCTTTTCCCGCTCTAGGCGGGGTCGGCACAACATGTTGTCTTCTTCCACTCCTCTCTATCTTTCACCAATTTGTCATCCACCCCTCTCGCTATCATACCCTCCTTTACACAATCCATCCATCTTTTCTTTGGTCTTCCTCTCCTTGTACGTCCTTCCACGTTCATACCTAACATTCTTCTGCCAACATAGCTTTCATCTCTTCGCATAACATTGACGACCGGCTTGGTTGAATGCTGAGATAGTTGGGTATTGGCCCAGAGGTCCCGGGTTCGAATTCTGGTAGGGGCAAATTTTGTAATGAACACATATATTTGTTCCCGAATCATGGTTCTATACCTATATGTTTATGTAATATATTTTCAACATTTATGTACATAATTATTATGATGTTAAAAATATTCCCGTAAGACTACTTACTTTGGGCTATATGATTGGTTTGGGTGTAAAAATATTAAAAAAAAGATTCATGCCTCGCAGTCGAGCACTGCCTGAGAAATCCTCTCAGGGAGTATTCGATTGCAAGGCTCGTCGACTCTAGTAGATGCTGTATATTAGACCTATCGACCAACAGCTTAGGTCCCTCAAAAAAAATCGTGACTGTATTGACTTGAAGCATAATTGGTTAAACATTCAAATTATTTTAAATGTTACTATATGATTCACGTCAGATGGTCTGCTGCTTGATAATGCATTAAGCAGGATAAAGTTTTGAGGGTAGGATGCCGTCAAAATTCGGAGCTACAAACATACATAAATCACGCCTTTACGCCGGTAGGCAGAGATCATTTCTTTCCTAACATACTTCTTTCGTGGGTGCCCATCGGTTCGCTTGAATATATCTGAATTAGTACCTGCCTACATTGCAGGATTATACCTAGAGGGTATAATCCTGCAATGTATACAAATTAAATTCCAGCCCCCGAAATCAGTGAACTGAACGGCCTTATGAAGCAGTACTACGAAATGCGTGACGAACTTAAACTGCAGAACGCACGCATCGCGGAACTGGACAAGGTCATGGCTGAATCGAGTGCAAGGCTCACAGTGCTCTCTGAGAAGAACAAGCAACTCGTCACCAGGCAGTAAGTTATTCATTCATACACAGATCACTTGATGACGCCTGACCGATATGAATGGAAGAGGAAAGTTAATACTGAGCCTACCCTAGTAGGCCTATAGTCCGACAACTTAATGCGCGACCTTCCTGCGTGGTGATAGACGTTGGGGGTAATGTATGGCTGAGGTATTGTATGCTGTATTGCACGAGTTTTCCTTCCTCCCCGCATCACCCGGCCCCGCTAACATCTGGAGTGCCCCGCCACCGTCTCTCGCCCCGTAAAAAGGTCGCGAACGAACTTGTCGGGCTAAAGTAAAAAAAAAATGGCACAGGACGTGGACAAAATCTCTCTCCACTACTTGAAATTGATTTGTCTCAGAATTGACAACATTTAAAAAATGACAACCCTTTAAAATAAAAATACCCTTTCTTTATTTTCCAATAGATGCGATGACGTCACACAGTCACGCATGTTTTTTACATTTTTTTCCCTGTAATTAAGAAATTAAACTTAATATATTTTCGAAGTCAGGATTGTAAAATAAAGAAACGGTATTTTTATTTTGGTGGGTTGTCATTTTTTAAATGTTGTCAATTTAGTGGGAGTTAGGCGAGAGAAACATATTTTCTTTTGCCCAAGGAGATTATGTCCACGTCCCGTGCTACGGGGGCTGATAGCCTGGGAACAGGGCAGGGAGAAGAAGATTAAGGGCCGATTTCACCGCAGAATTAAACGCGATCAGTTGAAGTTGAACTCGGTTTATGCTCTAAACTGAGTATCGCTACATAGTTTGCATTTATTAAACTCAGTTTCTATGAGAGACGGTGAAATCGGCCCTAAGTGTACGAAGGGGCTAAAAGGTTTCGTCTCACGCGAGTCTTCATTTCCAGAGCAGACACAGAGGGCGAACTGGACGCTGCGCGCGAGCGTGTGACGCGACAGGAGATACGCTTGCAGAACGCGCACGAGGTCGTCACAAACAATGCGCGTCGCGCCAAAAAACTTGTTGATGGCACCGACGAATGGCGCATTTTCCAGGTGAGACAATTTAAGTCGAGCATAAATCCAGGTAAATTGAACTATTACACTGATGTTATATGTGTATGTGGAGTTAGATTGCCCAGTAGTGGCATACCGCGCTTGCGTTAACTTAGCAGTGTTCGCTAAGGCCGGTCATTGGATGGGTGACCATATATATATTATCTTGAGCTGTTGATCCCGGCTGTATCTGCAGTCGTTAATAACTAACAATTCGTACTGAGCCACCGTGGTGGGTTATGGCGCCTTCTTCCTATATTATTTTATTGATAGGGAAGGCCTGTGTCTCAGCAGTGGGGACATTACAGGGTTGGTGATGATAACTGTAATGATAACTGATATATGTTGGAACTGTTTTTGGAACAATTGACAATATTTCATTTTTTCAACATACCTTTATTATGATGTTACATGAAATGAAACCGAAAATGAAGACAATATTTTTTATTTCTTTTGAAGACAGACGTAAGCGCCAAATGACGTAACTGTTGTGGACGAATGGCGAAATCACTCTTGACTGGATAAATAATCTTCTGGTCAAAATTGACAAACTGGCGTTTCCGGTGTTGAAAATGAAAACATTTTGTCTGAAATGTTTGAAATTAATTTCAAAGTAAAATACGTTTTAAATTGAAGTTTATGAAGGATTTCATTATATTGCTACTAAAATAATGTTAATTTCGACGATGACAATTAATGACATTGGATTTGATTTATGACTGACGTCTGTTATCATGTCTATGATAACTTTTTATTCTTCCATCTAGGATGGCAAACGATAGACTCTGTTTGTATTCAGCCAAAACAACATTGTTAAGTAATAGCGTAGTCTGCATGGCCCCAAAAATATTTAACAAAGTTCCTCAGGACTATAAAAAGCTAAATACCAATATGTTTAAAATAAATTTAAAAAAATTGTTACTTGACAAATGCTACTACACGATTAATGATTTTTTGAAAGACAAATTTTAATTAAATTTACATGTAATTAATATTGTTGTTCTGTTGTTATTGCTGTCATTAAATTATTTAATTGATATAATTTTAATTAGACTTGATATTATCTAATACTCTAATCTAAGTTCAATTGACTTCAATAATCTGACATGTTATTATTCCACTTTAAATTGTCATTATTTTTCTTTTATTTTTACACGCCAGTACCGGCAAAACATGTTGATGCTAGCTCTTAAGACAACCATGACATCTGTACATATGACGTAAATGTAATATGTTCCTACACATGTTTAGTAAATAAAACTATCTTTATCTTTAACGAATTCATACATCCACGACTGTGACGTCATCGCATGTTTTTTACATTATATTTTTTTTCTCTGTAATTAAGTAATAAAATTATTTTGTATTGTAATTATTTTGTTATTGGAAAATAAAGAAACGGTATTTTTATTTTGGGAGGTTGTCATTTTTGAATACAAAATGTTAATATTATTATCGCGCCAGATAAGATGGTGGCAGCTAGTCAGCCAGACAGACTTGAAAAAGTCCTACCACCAACCAAACTGAGCACAAATTTGTACCCACCTGGGGATCAAACCCGCAGGACCTCTGGATCACCATTCCAGTGGCCGCACCACTAGTTTATTACGGCGGACCAGGCGGACTTGCAAATGTCCTATCACCAACCGAGTACAAGTTTCAATCAATCCGACCTCGAGATCTAATGCCGGTGCAATTTGCACTAGATGGCGCTGTGGATCCGCGACTACGCGGAGGCGGCGCAGAACGCGCTGCAAGCGCTGTGGGACGTGTGCGCGGGCGCCGGCGAGCACCGCGCCCGGCTCGGCGCACTACTATCGTCCACCGACCTGCAGCGGCACCTGTCGCGGCACCAGCGGCGGCTGCACTCCTTTATACAGAGGTGAACCATGCTACGACTCGTAGCGCAATACGCCTCGTATTGGTGAACACCGCTACTGTTCGTAGCACTTTAGATGTAGAGGTAAATCCTGCTTAAAAAGTCGTAGCACTCTTAGAAGTAGAGGTGTAGACCGCTACGATTCGTAGCACACTTACAAGTAGCGGTGAACACGGCTACGATTAGTAGCACACTACGAAGGGGTGGTGAGGGTAGCGTCCTGCTAGGTAAAGGAGAACCCCGCTATGATTCGTAGCGCCCTACGAGGCAGAGGTGAACCCCGCTGCGATTCGTACTGTCATGCGAGGCAGAGGTGAACTTCACTACGATTTGTAACGGCTTGCGAGGCAGTTGTGAACATCGGTACAAATTGTAGCGCACTGCGAGGTAGAGTTGTACCCCGATACAATTCGAAGCGCCCTGCGAGCCAGGGGTGAAACCAGCTCCGTTTCATTCGATAAAATCCATAGATAACTCGCAAATTAAATAGTTGCCATGCATGCGCCCATTAAATGTAATTCTACTTTTTAAAACTAGTTTACTAATATAATTCTTGATAAGTATATTTATTTATATTATTTTCATTCCAGAATTATAGCAGATTGCGTGACGACCAGTATTTCTAAAGAGCATTCTATAGAAGTCGAAGGTAAATTTTTTAAACCTTACTAGGTACTACTGAAGAATTTTTAAATATAGCCATTCCGCATTGCACAGGGAAATTTAATTTTAAAATAAGTGCTAAGTCTATAGTATAATAGTGTTAAGTTTATGGTGACTAAGTAAGGGGTTATTATGTGGGCCGATTGTTATTGCTTTCGTCTATCCGTCACTCTCACTCATTGGAAAGTGGAAACAATAGCAAAATGTGAGAGCGACAGGTAGACGAAACGAATAAAATCGAATCGAAACTATAATTATTGGTGTACGTTAATTTCGCCGATTTCCCATCAGAGTCCGTGTTCTCCACGTCCTCCGAGTCGGTCCACAGCGGCGTCAGTGTCGCGAGCGGGTACACGAAACGGGTCACCGAATTCCGAAGAACGCTGGCGCATAAAATTCAGGAGCCAGTGGTGAGTAAACACACGTCATCACCTCACGCGCCGTTTCAAGTCCCCACTGCTGGGGCACAGCACCTTCGAATATAAATTAAATATAATAATAATATAATACATAAATCAGAGGAGCTCGCAAACGCAGTGGCGTAGCGCGCTTGGCCTGCGAAGTACGGAGGAACACTAGATAATAAAATTTTGGTCACCCATCCCATGACCGGCCTTAGCGAATGTTGCTTAGTTTACGCAATCGCAGGCTGATCGCGCTCAGCCACTGCGCTATCCAGCTCTTCTTAGTTGGTACACACAACGGAGTGTTCGTCCCAATTCGCCCCGTTTTCAATTATTAGGCGCAATTTGATTATACGACATTCGCAGATTACTCCTTTCGCATATTGTCATATTCAGGTCGAATAGGTACAAACTAATGTCCAGTCAATACCACGTCGCGGTACCACACATTATCTATAAATTTTGTCCAAATCTCTTGGTCAATTTACGTCTATCATGATAAGTTTGAAAATCGATATGATATAGATATGATTATAATAATTAAAAATTAATTACAAGTTGTTACAAATTGGAACCAGTTGAAAGTATGATTATACCTATTTATTTTAAATATGAAGATCTCTGTAACAAACAACACTTACTTCCACTAAAAACGCGCAGAGAAGTAGCTGACCTAACTTTTCTTCATAGTTTGTTTAATGGTAAAACTGATTGCAGCGATCTACTATCGAGATTAAAAATTCGAGTACCCATTCGCGCTAACATTAGGAGAAACTTTATGTTCTACGAATTACAGGCAGAATTCATATTTCAATCGAGTACTTAGAAATTTCAACCATAATCACGCTAAAAATGTTGACTTGTTTACTGCGTGAACTAATTATTTCAAAAATAAAATTATTAATCTGAATATATAATTTTTTACTACTATGTATTATGTTCTACTGTATAAGTTATATTTATATTCGATTGTATAGGTTTTATTATTGATAAGAATGTTATTTTATATCATTATTCCTAATGTTTGCATGCATGTATATTGTATAACTCAGGACTTTTTTTTTGCTGATTATTTGTGAAAACTGTCTAAGGCATACTCATTCTATATATCTTAATGTATACTAGTTTTAAATGCTGTTTGTTTTCCATGAAATAGATAAATAAATATGAAACTTGTGATATAGAATGATATTGAAATGAGTGTAAAACGCCCAGCGTCGCTATTTTATAGCCAAACACCAACGGGCGTACGTGTAACGTCATGCATTTGTAAATATAATTTTGTTTTTCATATTGCTTGCTGATTTTTTACGAAATATAAAATAAATTGGATAAATTTGAATTACATATTATTGTAAAACGTCTAGGAGAATAATAATATATAAATTCCTTAAGTAGGTATAAACCCCCGAATACAAAAACTCTACTCAAAGTTTGAGTCCTGCTTAATATTTAAGTATTGTCAAAATTGACGTTTTACCATACAAATTCTGACAGGTATTGTCCACTTAACCCCCGAATACAGAAACGCTACTCAAATTTTGAGTCCTACTTAACATTTAAGTATTGTCAAAATTGACGTTTTTAAATACCTACAAATCCTGACAGGTATTGTCCACTCAACCCGCGACAGAAACGCTACTCAAATTTTGAGTCTTACTTAACATTTAAGTATTGTCAAAATTGACGTTTTACCATACAAATTCTGACAGGTATTGTCCACTTAACCCCCGAATACAGAAACGCTACTCAAATTTTGAGTCCTACTTAACATTTAAGTATTGTCAAAATTGACGTTTTTCAATACCTATAAATTCTGACAGGTGTTGTCCACTTAACCCCTGAATACAGAAACGCTACTCAAAGTTTTTTTTGAATTGATGTTTTTCCATACAAATTCTGACAGATATTGTCTTCTTAACTTTAACAGCAATGCTCAAATTTTAGTAGCGTTTCTGTATTGACGGGTAAGTAGCTTTTTTTTGGTTGGAACGATAATGACGACAAACCTTAATTATTTTAAATTTTATGTTTGGTGACATAATATTGATTTATTGGCGATCTTTTAAATTTGTTTGGTTATATACTTATTAGGACGAACCTATTATAATACATACAAAAACATTTATTTGGTACTAGACCCTATATCTCGATGATTTTAAGTGATTTATTGTTGAATTGATTTTATATTGTTTGGTAACTACAATATGTGGGCCTACCGCCTAACTCGATTGCTGATGATGCACTTCTTACGTAGTATTGTATTCTCTTTGGATGCACTGTTTATCCGAGCGACCGCCTAAAATTGTATCAGCAATAAGCACAGAGTATAACAACAACTGCTAACGTGAACGAACGATATAGTTCTTTTGGCATAAGATGAGCTTTGCATTTGTGTGAGTGATGGCAAAAGTAGGGTTGGTGAAAAAAATAATATGTATATTTCAAAAGAAAATAATAAATATTTTTTCTTAGAAAGTAGTTACGAACGTATATAGGAACGGACATATACACAAATCGAACACTTAACCATCCTCCGGCTTCTCCGCAGCCTAGAAAACACTATTTATGTCCATAACTTATTAAAAAATATATTCTAACCCTTCTACATCGGTCATTGAATATTCGCTATATTCATCTTCACTCTCATCTGATGACACATCAGAGCCTGTGCGATGATGTAGCGCTCCGTCAAACCATCAATAGCGGCGTCGCGACCATCAAATGCTTTTTCTTCTTTTACTGCATGGTCACAATCATGCCCATGTATTTTCAATGAGATTAAAAATTTCACTAATACCTAATTAAAACAGCGAAATATTATTAATATACGTAGCTGCTAGCGGTACAAAGGAAAGTGCGAGGCAGTGTATTGACAGTTGACGGACGCACCGAGCAGTAGGTCTAGCACAGGACGTGGAAAAAATAAGTGTTTTCTCTCGGGATTTAGTGGGAGTTAGAGCGAGAGGAACTGATTTTCTTTCCCCCGAAAGAGATGTGTCCACGTCCCGTGCTACGGGGGCTGCAGTCTTGACTGTCATCTTGAATTTTTAGGCGGTACGGATAATATAGCTTTTGCTTTAGCAATAGAGTTAGGCGGTAGGCCCGCTGGGGACAGATCTACTATTTTGGGGACAAACCCTATTATTTAGGCAACACAAAACTATTTAAATTGGTGATAGCTTAAATCATACCCAAAATTTATTATCCTATCTCAATAAACACGATAAACATAACTGCAAAATTACTTCGAAATACGATGCACCGGCCGTCTAAGTACCTATAAGAGTAGTGAGATTTGTAATATGGCTCTTAAATACTTTACGTATAGGGCGGGTTTTAAAAACGTCCAAACATTTAATAATTAGTTAAACCCCATAGGGTTTAGAATATTATTTTCACTGTACAGTTTTGGCACGACTCATATCACTTATTTGTAATACTTATTGCATAAGTCACGTCTGTTTTCCTAAAAGTAAAAGGAATAGAGCAACCCAATTTTCGCCAGCTTATTTCAGGTCCGAGAGAGATAGAGGGCGAAGCTATTGCCGTTCACCGGGAACGTCAATCGCAGTAATATGCTAGATTGTGCACCACTTCGATCTACTGCCCATTCCGAGTTATACCTACTTAATATAAGTCTTAGGGCCTGTTTCACAATCGACAACTAAGTTCTAAGTAGCTTACTTCGCAAATCATTTGACAGTTGTAATATGAAATATATGTCAATTGAACTGCAAAGTAAGCTACTTCGAACTTACTAGTCGATTGTGAAACAGGCCCTTACCCAGTAGGCAGTATTTAATCAACACCCACGTTTCTCCCAAAATGTCTGTCTTTTTTGCAGTCACCATGTTGCCCAAATATAACATAAAATTTTATTATATATTTGTGATAAATATTTACCTAAGGTTTTTTGTTTCAGTTGATTGATGACATTCCCGAACAAGGTATTATACATATTGTTTAATATTTTGACACACAATTAATATGATATTCATTAGTGTTTAGTATAACTAAATATGAAAATGATAAGAGAACCCGTGATGGTTTTGTGATTTTTTTTTTTAATTTATAGGTTTGGTTTTGTGACTTATTAAATTTATAAATAGGTATCTGCCCGGATTGCAGAGGACGTAGGTTCGATTGCCGCATCAAGACTATAATTATTTGAACTTTTTCGAATTTCTTTGTAAATCATATTACATGGGCTTCCCATTCAATACAATTCATATTTTATTATAAAACGTAGTTTATTTTTAAAGTAATTGTAGAATTAATCAAGAGTTAACCCAAGGGATTACGGCAGAAACTTAATTGAAATAACCTTTTAATGTTAATATTTTGTTATTTGTTGTTGTGATCTGTGAATAATCTTCACTGGAAATTTTTATTTCTAGCACGGCGGTCCACAGTGTCTCTACGCGTGGTAACCCTCGGGCTAGAAGACACCAAGCGGAGCATCCAGACCAGTGGTGTTATATTAAAATCCCGAAAGTCTCTAAGATAATAGCCTTGTGCCATTTATAAAATATTTTACTTAACATTTTTAGAAATGGTTTTCGTTCACTTTGTACGAGTTTTATAATACTATTTTAACTATTTATTCGATAATATGTATGAACCAGCTGTCTAGATGTTAGTGCTGGATTTTTTTTTGGTTAGGACAAGTGGATTCCTAAATATAGTGACACGAGTATGCCAATATTTTAAAGTGTATTTTTATTTAATTTTGTAAATTTATTTGAATTTAATTGTAAATTACAATAAAGTGAACTTGTCGTGAATTGAATGACTTTCGTTTATTTACTATATTTTCCCATCAAATAAACATACATGTATGTTTAAACATAAAATAAATATACATTTCATCCACATATTAAATTACAAAATTTTCAATTGTATAAGTATTTTGATAGGTAACAATATGATGAGAGAATGTTATTTTAAAATTTCAGTAGGGACATACAACAGATTAAATTTTCTATTGTTAGGTCTGCTTGTTGTAAAGAGCTTACCAAAAGTAACATGTTAGATATTTTAAAATGTGTTTGTATATTAATATGACATGTTACACCAATATACAACTGATTATTAATTACAATATATTTATAAATTTTTCTAGTTTCACACTTATGAAATCTTAACATAACAATTATGTGAATACTTGGCAAGAACAGAACATATATAATTCATCAAAATTTGTTCAGGTGGGATGAAAATTATTGTCAAATATACTTAATTAATTTGCATAATTACTCTTGTGTGTACTCTTTCTTACTGCCGCACCCAGAGACGTCAAATAACGTTAATGAATACTTAATGACAAAAAATGTCAATTCCAAACTAGTCCTATTCTTGCTGGGTCTATGGTCTAGTTTTGATTGTAATTTTTTGACATTAAGTACTCATTAAAGTTAATTGACGTCTATGAGTGCGGCAGTTAGTGTGATTACAATCACTATTGGCGCAGGTACTGGCTACCAAGCTTTCTACACTAATCTAAGTGCTAGAATAGTAGAATGTATACACCAGATACAAAGTAGTATAAATATACATTCTGTGCTTGATTTTCAACTTTTATTAAAGTTTATAAAAACAGTGGTCATAAACCATGATATTTTGTATAGTTGAAATCTACAATTCCAGTTTCTACAATTTGAGATGTAGATCTACAAATGAGAAGGCACAAGGATTGTTGTTGAATATCTATTGTTGAATGTTCAGAAATATTTTTCTGTTTTAAAAAAATGGTTGAATCTGTTTTATTCATGTGTGAATTAACTAAGATATACCACAACAACATAGGCGGTATAAAAATCCCAACATAAACTTGCGACAGGGCTATTCAATCCAAGAACCTTCGCTCCTACAGTACAGCAATAGTCATGTACGTAACTCATATACAAATATCAAAAATGATAGTAATTTATTTGCCATAATAAATACTCAAAGGTAACTTTACACTACTTGCAGAGTGTAGGCCAAATTCAAAGGCCATAAAATTGCTGTTTTTAATACAAATTATATTTGATTTTGATAGTGGAGTGCAACAGCTTTTAACAAAGAATTAATATAAAAACAAATTCCAACATGGACGCAATTTGGTCAAATGAGCAATTATTGCACTATTCTAAAGAATACACTTGTGCATGTTTTCACCAATGGGTCTGAAACCGGTCCCTTTATTCAAGTATATCTTACTGCCATACTCAGAGACGTCAATTAACTTTGATGAGTATTTAATGTCAAAAATTTTCATTCAAATCTAGACCATAGACCCGGCAAGAATAGCGACTAGTTTTGAATTGTCATTTTTTGTTGTTAAGTACTCATTAACGTTATTTGACGTCTCTGAGTGCGGCAGTTAATAACCAATACATAATGCTTTAAAATAAGAGTACTCAATTTCATTTATATAGGAAATAAAGTCTTATTGGACCTTAAGTTAGGTGAAGTTGGTGAATACGGGCATAATTCATGTAAAATGAATAATGTCTTTACATATTGGAATTAAAATATATTATAAACAAATAATAGTTCATTGAATATTTCATTAGGATACAGAAATAAATATTTATTATCTACTATTATTACACTATTGACATTGTAATTTTAATTACATTCTAACACTGTCATACATATAACACAATACTTCACCATCAATTTACATAAACTACAATGGAAATTTTACTACTCAACAAATAGAACGCAATGGCTGGAATAGGAACTGCCCAAACCAAACAGCATAGGAAATTCAATAGTAAGCATGCGGTGCGCTAAAGGCCCACACCTCACACCACAAACTAATTGCCGAGAACGAGTACGCTTTGCTTCACACCGCCACACTGGGCTCTCACTTACTTGAAACAGTGTTAGAATATCAAATCGTCATAAGTCAGGGAAACGTAGAGGATCTTCTATATAGTCTGCAGGTACATAAAACAACTCTGAAGGTACATCATCACGAAAATCAAACTTTTGAAAGGTAATTTTAGCTGTCACTGTAGGTAAAATAGGTATGTCTATTTTGACTGGAAAACCTTTGGGTAATTTCATTGCTACAAATTGTCGCAATTTAGCAAAATGTTTAAATGGTGCTATTACTTCAAGAACATTTAAGAGCATTTCAACGCTAAGTGGAAAGTCATCACTCATAGCCAATGTGGCTCTAAAGTTGCGTGAAGATTCTTTATAAACCAGTTCTCTCCCTAAGCTGGGATATTGGCCGAATGGGGATGATATGTAAGTAGCCCAATCCACCCCTCTCTCTGGTGGAGGGTTCAATGAGGCTCTACGTGCTGGTTCACCATTTGTATCTAAGTTATGTGTATTACCCTTGGTTAAGCTTTCAATGATAGCTTTATTCTTTTGTAAGTCGTCTGTAGACAAATGTTCTCTTCTCTTTCGAGACTCCAAAACTAAACCCGTGATAGTATAAATATCACTCCTGTACAAGCCAGCGACAGTCTCTTTTTTGTCCTCCCGAAATATCCAGCCAGTTTGTGCTCTTGAGAATGATATTCCTTTGGTAGACATCTGTGCAGCCAAAATGTCACTAGACATTAAAATGTCAACTTCATCCTCAATTTCATGTTCAGTTTCTTCATATCTCACTTTTTGATATACTTTAGCCTTATTATCAAGAACTGTAAGTGACTCACTTGGTGGTTTTTCTCCTTGAAATATAAATGATATATCTCCTCTTTCCCATTTCATATCAGAAAAGTCAACTAAAGTAGTATCCAGTCTTATACCAGAGCCAGATTTATATATTTTACAGACATCTGATGGCAGTATTCTAGAAACCAGAGGTACCCAAGAGTGAAAGTCCCATTTTAGCTCCATGTAGAAGTCTTGAATTTGAGAAAGAGCCCTAATCAGATCAGGTCTTCGAAGTTCCATTTGTTCCCGAGCTTGTTGTTTGAGTTTACGTACGAGAGTTGATATTGTTTGGCGGTCTCCATAGCTGATGGCCTCTGCAAGTGGCGACCACCCTGCTAAGTTTTTCACTTTTACAGGTGCACTGTGTGCCAGTAATAGTTGCACGCATTCTTTTCGGCCCAGCATAACAGCTAAATGAAGGGCTGTATTTCCATGCTTGTCTTTTCGCGTCACATCATTGAATCTTATTAGTGATGACAATTTTCGCACGTCCCCAAGAAATACACACTCGTGAAGGGGAAAAGATTCATCCTTTTCGGTATTAGTAGACATTTCAAACAACTTCTTCTAGATCATCACTCACATTAAAATATTCATTGATATCACAGCGAAAAGATTTTGATCATTTTAATCTGATAAGATTAGAATCAGTGAAAACTAATTCATACTAAACTTTTAAAGGAACCATGTAAAATTGCCAGCAGGTATATTATTGTCCAATAAGAAATCCATGATGAAGTTTCAATAAAAACAACAAAAAGTATTTTAGTAAAAAATTAATCTTCCATATTTTTTCAACTACAGAACAGATTGAATGTTCCACTTCTGTTGTTTTAACTGTTGTGAACTCCTATTAATCCATAAAACTCAATAAAATGTCGTTGTGTCCATACATTTACTAATGAAAATTAGAAAGATAAGTGTCAAACATTTTTTTAAGCTGTACAAGAACAGAGCCAAGTATCGATTAGATCTATTTTTGGCATCATTCGATTACATACATTGTGTATTCACGGAAGAACTCGGAGTAAATAGGACTCTGAGCGGAAGAAGAATGGACTGAAAATAAAATAGTACTCTGTGACACAAGTAAAATAGGCGAATGGCGAATGCGAGTGTGTACTTGTAGAATAGCGTATCACGTATCGTGATACGGATCACTGTATTTCCAAAAAACTTTTATTCCACGATCTAAATCAAGTATTGTTTTTAAATATCCAGCGTCTAGTCTCTAATCGATATTTATCGCGTCAGTAGAGAAGAATACTTAACCAGTCAAAAAAATTACACATATTTTTTTTTTTCAGAATAATCACAAAGCACTAGCCCATATTTAGTTACTCTCCTCTATTCATTCTGTTAGCAATAGAAAAGAACGCGCTTATACGCGCATCACCCATCGCTTTATTTATTGTAATACGAAACGCACGAGTGTATGTACTCAATGATTTTTTTTATTTATTTAGTATAATCACAAAGCACTAGCCCATATTTGAGTAACTAAATATGGGCTAGTGCTTTGTGATTATTCTGAAAAAAAATTTATGTGTGTTTATTTTGACTGGTTACTCTCCTCTACTGACGCGATAAATATCGATTAGAGACACTCGATATTTATAGACGATACTTGATTCATTAGGCCTATTCGCTAACTTTTTTTTGACACTTGAGAGTGATAATCGCTGAACTATTTACGGATCCATTACTACTTTACTATAACGCTGTTGTGACACTTGTCCTGTGAAAACCTAGCCTACTGTAGGCCTATTCGCTAACTTTTTTTGACAGTTGAAAGTGATGATCACCGAACTATTTACTTAACCATTTTACTATAACGCTATTGTGCCACTTGTCCTGTGAAAACAGTAATGGATAAGTAAATAGTTCGGTGATCATCACTTTCAACTGTCAAAAAAAGTTAGCGAATAGGCCTACTGATCGTGGATTTTAAGATTTCTAGAAATACAGTGATCCATATCACGATAAATGACACTATTCACACTTGATAAATATCGTGATCCTCCAAGTATTACTATATTTATCGAGTGTGTAGCAAGACTGAATTGACTATTTAGAAAAGAGAAGATTAGCTCGTACTATATACATATAGTAGATAAGCGTGTGGTGGTGACGGCAGAGCAGTAGGACTATTCTCTAACTTTTTTTGACACTTGAGAGTGATAATCACTGGACTATACTGATCCATTACTACTTTACTATAACGCTATTGTGACACTTGTTCTGTGAAAACAGTAATAGATAAGTAAATAGTTCGGTGATCATCACTTTCAACTGTCAAAAGAAGTTAGCGAATAGGCCTACTGAACAGCATACAATTATTATTGTCACCACCCCCATCTCCCATGGGTGTCAAGGCGACGGCGACTAAGGGCATACATTTCTCCAGCTGTTACCAATCGCAGTACAGTCATATTTTGTGACAAAGTACTAAAATATCAATCCTCTTATTTCTGACCATACCTATCAATAATGGAAGCACAGCTTCGTTCATTGTTCAAAATACGTATAGGATTTAAATGGAGACTTCGGGTATATGTATTTATTTACTAAGAAATTGTTACTGATATAAATGCGTTCTATCATCAATCCCCATTGTTGCCGGAAAGTAATAAAAACAGAAGAGGGAACAGCATATCATCATTGCCACAGCAAGTTCGTGAGACAACTATTGGTGATGGTCGAGTGGCGGGTCTCGCAACCAATTTTCCGTCTTGGTTTGGATCCGGTAATCTGTAATTACGAGGTGGCTGACTGCTCACAAAACACACCTAAAACAATACAAACAATATATTATAATAGTAGTAGGTACAAAAAGAAATTTTAAATACTTAGTTAGGTATCTACTTATTATTTTTCAGTCTTTAGGTAACTAAGTACTACAAAAAATAGTGCTATATTAATCTTCCTCCTGTCCTGCCCCCGTTGCACAGGACGCGGACACATCTCTTTTGGGGGAAAGAAAATCTTTTTCTCTCGCTCTAACCCCCGAATACAGAAACGCTATTCAAAGTTTGAGTCCCGCTTAACATTTAAGTATTGTCAAAATTGACGTTTTTCCATACAAATTCTGACAGGTAGTGTCAACTTAACTTTTTAAGCAGTCCCCTAAATTTGAGTAGCGTTTCTGTATTCGGGGGTAACTCCCACTAAATTCAAAGACAAAACACAGTCAAGTGGTGGAGAGAGACTTGTCCGTGTCCACGTGGACGTCCTCGTGCTAGGCCCGCTGTTCTCAGTTTATCTGGAGTCGCCGCAGTATGTTTCCTCTTCCACCAATATTATATATCCACTCCCTTTTGATTCATATTTTATCATAAATCACACGGGAAAGGTACTAGTGATGAATGAATGTATAGAAAAGAGACGGAAATGGCCATAACAAGAGACTGATGAAAGGAGAGAGTGACTGGGATGACAACATTCCAACCCAAACTGCTCCAGTCGAAGTTCGAAGTTGATATTGAGACTTATTCATGCCTCAATATTAACTCTCAATTCGATGTCAACATGTTGAAAGAAACGCAAGGAAAATGGTAGTAGGTAATCAAGTTAGGTACATACTACATAGACAACATTTATAAACGTAATAAATAAACTTGTCTATTCTACTGAAATAATCTAATAGAAATACATACAGATAGGATCAGGATAATGCTGATACAGGCAACAAGTTTCGATTCCATGGTTCTCAATTAAAAATAAAGTAAAATTATTTTCAGCAGGTACACCTGTATCTTGAGGTGCACTTTTTCGAACAGAAATAATTCACCTTCTTATATAGGTTTATTATAATTTACTACATATTAATATTGTAACGTATAGTAATCGTTACATTGTGTAACTAATTATTGTGATTACAAATAACTGCTCGGCAGTATGTTTGTACGTGCTTTTCATCAAATTGATAGTCAATTGCGATCTACTAACATATTAATGCAATAATTACCTATATTGTTATTGTTCAAAAATATAACAATGCAATTTATTTATAAAATTTGTGTGTAAATTAATTATCAGTGCGATGCGTACTACAAACTATAAAAATTTTAAATAGTTTTCGGGTTGAAATTCGCTGAGTATTAGGACAAAATGTTACTATAAAGGACAACGGATTATATCTTCTAATTAATTATGAGTTTGAGATTTGTCGTCCACTCTGCCACGGACAAACGATGCATCCTCCCATCGTCCCATCCCATCCCATTTCCAGTATATACTATTTTGAGTATTCCATTTTCAAATGCTATGACCGTGAGGTTGTGACGAGGCTGACACAACCTGTTTTGCTACTACAGTATTGTTTTACTCCCATGCCTGATGAAAGGCATATTAATGTATATAACACTAATCACAGTATTAAAAAACAATGAATAGGGTCAACATTTTTGTCGCTCGAACTGTGTATGTCGGGTGTTTTGTAAGCAACCGTGTAGCTGGATTTTTTAATATTTTACGGAGAGCATTAAAATATGAAAGGTTTTTCATGGGCGTCTTTAATGTGTCTTTAATCCTCCTATATTTTGATACTATATTTTGAAGTTTATAATTTGTTTGACGAATAATACTGAAGATGTGGCTGTAAAGAATTTGTTCTGTTGCCCTCTTAAATGGGAGAAGAAATTAAGAGAATCTACACCCAAACTATATCTTCCTTTCACAGACAGATGGCGCTGCAACTGTCATCTTTGTTTTGAAGCGTAAAAAAATTGACAGATGCGCATAGCAGTAAAGTAAACGCCTTGTAAAGTTTTTACCGGAGCATTTATCAGTAGCAACGAATACTGCAATTTGCAAAATTTTTGTGTTATTCTCTTACTTAAAAAAAGTGTGCGAAAATATACAGTATAAATGTTTAACGCAACTAACTATTTCAAACTCTAGCATAATAATTTACGACACTGTTCGTATTGAGTTTTGTTTTTGTTGTTTACGTATTTTAATTTAAATTAAAGTAATTTTAGTATACAACATTGTTAATATGAATATTCAAAATTAGCATTCGAACTTAACGTTATTTAAAAATATTTGTTTAATTGAAATAAAACTATTTTTAATGTGATCTTCGCCTAGTGAATAAGAAGCTCGGAAACATGTAAGTAAAATTTATTTTGACTTCAATGCTTAGTGTTAACTTTCAACTATTCTCACTTTGAGAATTATTTATCATTTTTCCTAATATTTAGAAAATATTATAAGAATTAGTCTGTATTAATCTCTAGTTCTTTGATTTCTCCGGATGGTGCTACCATTGACATGGTTATTCCCATAACAAAGTTATCAAAAAGTATGCAAGAAAAATTTAATCATAAAATAGTTCTAGGTCACCTTATATAAAAATAGATCTATAAAAGTAACTCTTTTCTTGGGATTTAAATAGTTATATAAATAAAATACACAAATATTAATTAGGATTTTGTGAAATTATTTTCAAAAAGGCAATAGGATGTGCATTGTTTTAAACATATCAACATAATATGAACAAACTAACTCTTTGATATGATTAAACATCAACTTGTTTACATTTTGTTCAGATTTCAGACTTATCTTTATATGAAAGGTTATCAGCACAGCTGCTGTCATGTTTTTTCTATATTTACCAGACCATATTATTATCACTAATGTAAAAGTATTGATGCACAGACTGCTTAACACATGCGTTGTTATCTGTAATTTAAAGGCGTTTATAATTTACTTTCAGATAACAATTGTTTCACAAATGTAATTGCTCTTATATGGTATTAAACTTATATCAATGCGTATAATTAAATGTACAATTTATTACTTTTTTTGCAAAACATATAATATGTTTCCAAAACAAAATGGTCAGAATGTTCTTTTATTTTCTTTGTTACAAATTGTACACTTAACTAACATAAGAATTATATGCTTTGACATAAGTTTAATACCATTTAAGAGAACAATATTTTTACTTCAATATATTTAATTATTAATATAATAAAGTAATAATATATTTAAAATATTTTTTTATAGATTTAGGAAACTAGTGTATTTGTGTGTACTATAAATGAAATTAAACACTTAATTTTTTTTTTGTGAAAATCTGAATTTTTGTCACGCACGGGGCACAGCTCGTACCTATTATTTCACAATAAACTTGTGTTTAGAAACTGCTACACAATCTACTTTAAATGTTATCGCAAATAAAAAGCTTAATACGGAAATGAGATGTCCTACGTGCAGGAAAATTTATAAGAGACGAGCCTGATAACAGACACCTAAAAACTCATGAGGAAGCCGGTAAGACCTTCGATCACTGCGGATAGAGTAGGCTCTCATATATCATCATATATATGATGTGTGAGCCATCAGGTGAAATCTGCCAGGAGTCCATTATTAACCAGACACGTATTAGTATTCCAAGCCTGAAAGCGTCAACATGGAAAGTACACAAAGAATATCTCGCCGTTATATTAGAGTATCCGGGTTCTAAACAAGATCTAGATAGTCAGGTAGTTATTTTCCAAAATTCGATAACAAACCAAATAACAAAAAATGGCAAAAAATGGCTGTATGCTGTTGAGGTGGGAGCGATGGGTAAACCTACCAGCTAAATCCCTATATTCATTACTAAAATACCTAGGCTTATCTAGAACTTTCGTAAGTTCTACACTGGACCGTGTGTCTAAGGCGGCTCTCACGGAATCTTATCAAATATGGCTAGGCAGAGAGAGAAGTCAGGGTGGTGGAGGTACCTACACTTGGGTCGCATGTCCCAGGCGCTGTGTCACTGGCTTCCCTCTTTGCCACACTAGGGACCCGGCGCCCGCACTGTGAATCCATGGACTGCTAACAGTTATAGTCTCTAAATGATCTGCATTTAAAGTTCACATCCATTTATCAAAGAATCCCTTCATGCTACCATGCGACTTAGGTTAATTGATACAGTTACTTTGGTTCTCTCTCGAAATACACACGTGTTCGTTATGCGCGTAATAATAAGAGGAAAAAAGTTGTTATTGCGTACTTACTACTTCAAAGATGAAGAAGACAATAAAAAAATCGAAATGTTGGTCTGATGCGTATTAACTACCGACAATGCAAAAAGGTCCCAAAGATATTTTTTTTCATTCGCCAAAGAGCTGATTATTTCGTTATTCGTTCATACATACATACATAAATCCTGAAGGATGAAATAACATTCACGTTTCGTCAAATATTAGGTCCCATGTTGATGGCGTGTTGAGTTTGGCGAGCCTATTGCCATGTATAAGGGCATGTAACATTTACGTTTCGTTATGATCATATTGACGTTAAATCATCTGTTGTAATAACAAATAGGAATCATGCAGTACTGATATCGGGAGTGTAGCGTGCGCGTGCGAGAAAATTCGATCAAGGGATCGCGCCCGCCGACGGCGACCGCGCAGCAACGCGGCCGCCCCACGATTAGGTTGTTGAGAAGAATTTGAACGTTGTGGCCTTTTGTTATTAGTGTTCAAATTTTCTATTAACAAACACGAGTACGCGGCTAAAATGCTACCGTCGCGCGGCGTCGCAAGATAGACCTCGCGTTGCCTAATTGCGGCTGCTCAGCTTCATACCTAAAAGTAGTATTCCTAGTAAATCACACCCGAAGAGGTTAGCAACGATGTTTTAACGCCTTCACCTCGCATAGATGGGTACTAGACCGATGTTGTTGCCATTTACCGTAAATGTTGAATAAACTGCAGTAGCGCAGCGTTGTGTTACGTTGCTGCGCATTGCTCTTCATATTTACAACCTTAAGTCGTGGGGATAGGATTTGGTATTAACTCTATTCATTTATAACGTCAACATTCGGTACTTTGGAATGTTAGAGAATCAGAGTCATTAGGGCTGTGTCTTCTCGATTAGATACTTACTGCCGCACTCAGAGACGTCAAATTACTACTTAACGTCAAAAAATTACAATTCAAAACTAGTCGCTATTCTTGCCGGGTGTATGGTCTAGATTTGAATGAAAATTTTTGACATTAAATACTCATTAAAGTTAATTGACGTCTCTGAGTGCGGCAGTTATAAACACATACTACCGCGGCAGATGTGTCTTATCGCCCACGTTTCTCCAGCTTATATTAGGTCACATGTAATTGGGCTTATTACCATTCACCGAAAGTGTCAATCGCTACTGCAATAAGCACGGTAATAATAGCTAATTATAGTATTACAGTGGCAACAGTTACACGGGAAAGCTGCTGCCCGTTCTTCGTTGTATTATATATAAGTTTTAGTTGGCTTGTACGACGCCCGCGGGAGGGGCAAGTGTGGTGACAATTGTATTCTGCTCTGCCGTCACCTCACAGCCAAAATATAGCATAGACATTAGATTTATTATCATTTTATAAAACCGTAAAATTGTTATGCTGTCTGTGTTATACCGACGACGTTGCTTTTGTTATTTTCTCTAGTTGTATAGTAATGACTAGATGGTACCTATGAGCTTGTGTGTGATTCCAAACTGTGGTTGACCTAGTTTCGCGGATTCCTGAAAACAGATATACCTACATACATTTGTACCTGTAGTATTATCGGAATGGAATTATATGGATTTAATGGATATCGTGGCACTGGTGGGCATGGAATATAAATTGTTCTGTTATTCCAGTTATTTATGAAGAGCTTCTAACATAAATATGTATCATCATCATCACCAGCCTTTTAATGTCCCTTTTGGTGAAGCACAGGCTTGCCTCTATGGGTGGAAGAATAAAGGGAGAATTGACTACAATCCACCACGCTGACCAAGTGAGAATTAATAGATATTTACGACTGCAGATGCATCCGAGACCAACGGTTTTACGTGCCTTCCGAAGCACGGAGGAACTCGAGGCAATATGTATATTGTTTCTCACCCATCTCAATTTACGCAATCGCAGACCTGATTACCACTGTGCCGGCGAGCTCCTACTATAATAATGTGATTTATTGTTTATGATTTAATTGCAATTTTAAATCGATTTTAGACATTGTCACTGTAACACTCAACCATTCAACAAGCACTTTGTAAAATTACTTTATTTTACAAAGATTTTGGTGGTTAGAAAAAGAATTTCGAAAAATTATGATCTTGAGGCGGGAATCGAAATTGCGTCCGCTGCTATCCGGGCAGGTGCCTGACAGCTCGGCCACCCAAGGCACTAGTGTCTTGTCTTCGAAATTCTTTTTCTAACCACCAAAATCTTTGTACAATTTTTTCTAACATTTATATATTGTTAAAATTAAAATCGAATAGTATAATATTATTTTCAGCCGTGTGGTGACGGCAGAGTAGAATACAATTGTCACCACCCCAAATCTCTCCCGTTGTTGTCGTACAAGGCGACTAAGGATAAATCAGTGATGAAGAATGGGCAGCAGCGTTTCTCTTATACCACCTAGCAATAGCAATATACTGCGACTTTTGTGCCCGATAAATGGCAATAGGCTCGCCACCTATTACATGGGACCTAACATAACTGGCGAAACGTGGGTGCTAGTTTACCTCTGCCTACTTGCTACGATCCTTACATTCTTATTTTGCTTCATAGAATCTCATAGATTCCGGCTTCGCGTACTCTTGACCTCTCACTTTGAAGTAAGTATATAATTAGGATTATGAAATTTTAAATTTATTTAAATGGATTCTCTTTGTGTATTAATACTGGCCAATAACCTTGAATCTTATATGCAGCCGGGACCGACGGCTTAGAATGCCTTCCGAAGAACTAATGCACTATTAGTTGCAGGAACAGATATATAAAAATGCAGGATGTCATATCGAAAGATTATGCGTAACCTAACGACTAATTACTACTATTCTTTTTCCTTCTGGGAATATGTCTATTTTAAACATATTATTAGTACAAAGATTTTGGGGTTAGAAAAAGAAATTCGAAAAATTATGATCTTGAGGCGGGAATCGAACCCGCGTCCGCTGCTATCCGGGCAGGTGCCTGACCGCTCGGCCACCCAAGACACTTTTTTCGAAATTCTTTTTCTAACCCCAAAATCTTTGTACTAATGTTTCTAACATTTATATAATGTTAAAATTAAAATCGAATAGCATATTATTAGTATTAGTTGCAGGAACAGTTATATAAAAATGCAGGATGTCATATCGAAAGATTATGCGTAACCTAACGACTAATTACTACTATTATTTTTCCTTAGCCGTGTGGTGACGGCAGAGTAGAATACAATTGTCACCACCCCAAATCTCTCCCGTGGGTGTCGTACAAGGCGACTAAGGATAAATCAGTGATGAGGAATGGGCAGCAGCGTTCCTCTTATACCACCTAGCAATAGCAATATACTGCGAGTTTTGTGCCCGATAAATGGCAATAGGCTCGCCACCTATTACATGGGACCTAACATAACTGGCGAAACGTGGGTGCTAGTTTACCTCTGCCTACCCCTTCGGGGTTATAGGCGTGATTTATGTATGTATGTCACTTAGATTGAAATATAACTCATCTATTACAATCAATACAATCTTCCCGTGTTGAAAAACAAAGTTGACGACCGAATTCCAATTAACAATAGCGATACCAAAGCACGCCAATTTTTCCGCTGTGCATTTAATGTTATTTTTTCCATTAATGTTACCATTCGATTTATAAATTTTTACAATTTGGTAAGTACCTATTACCTATTTAAATACATAAATCACGAGATATCCCCTATGCAGAGGTAAATTATCACCCACTTTTGCCTCAATTAGGTTAGGTCCCATATAATAGGTCGCGAGCCATTTGCCAACTATCGGGCATGTAAATTGCAGTATATTGTTAGGTGGTATAAGAGGAACGCTGCTGGTACTCATAAGGTACTCATCGCTCTCTTTACCCTTAGTCGCCTTGTACGACACCCGCGGGAGAGATGGGGGTGGTGACAATTATTATTGTATTCTATTCTGCCGTGCCATTACCGCATGGCACAAATGTTCTGGTATTTATATTACCTATTTTACCTGTATAAATTAACCGATACATACACGCAGCTAAGTAAATAAAGTCATTTACTCGAATATAAATTAATACAGGCGATCTTAATAAATATGTTAGTAATAATAACATGTGATTGGTGTGTTCGGAATTTATCAGACCGGAAAATAACAGCCTTTGACCGAGCTAAAAGATTAAAGTCGAATTGTTTAAAACCATGATTATGTATATTACAGTCTTGTTAGTTTCGTTGCCCTAAGAAAACATTGTACCTTCGTTCATCGGTCAGACCTTCCGACGAACCATGTGATAATAATATTTAACGACATGGTTTGCCTGAGCGCTGTAATGTTAACGATTATTTGACGCAAATAAGCGAATAGGAAGCAAATTATTATATACACTACTTAATTTATTTTTATAGAATCTTTAACTTTAAGAATGAAACATAAAGCATTAATATTTCGATGACCTAAACCCAAATATTACAAATCCAAATTGTAATTAAATACTCTTTTTATTACCAAAAAATGCTTAAAAACTATTTCAGTTTTGCTTACCTATGTCGAATTAAAGATATAAATGTAATTGAAAAAAATCTACGTTCAAATACATATTAGTTTTATAATATCAATTCTACGCCTGTCCATTTCGTTAACCATATTAATTTGAACTAAGTGTATATGTGTATAGCGTGGAGAGCTTGTTGTAATTGCTCTAAGAAGATTAACATAGACATTATGTGAGCAAGTTTGTAAGGGATGCTTTATTTTAGTTCAGTTTGAGCAATATCGTGGGCGCTATTCTAAGGGTAATGTTTATTTTATAGCTTAACTCTTGCTTACACTCGTATAATTTTCGGCGGACTTGTGTACAAATTTAGTTCATAAATATCTGAATATTTGCAACTGATTACGTGATTGTATCTGGTCCAAAATTTACAATGTAGGTAGGTCCAAGAGGCCTTACCACCTACACACGGATTTTCGCCGTCAAAATCTACGGTTAATTCGCCGTGTGTAGGCACGGTCGTCACGTCAGTGTTGTATGGATCACTATGGAAGCTTGTGGACGTGCACGGCGCCGCCCACCTCTACGCACGGCGTGATTTTTATCAGTGTTGTATGGGAGTCTATGGTCTTCTGTCCACGCCACGGTTGTCCAACCGTACGGCGTGCTAGCCGTACGGTAGAACAACCGTTTGTAGAAAAGAGGTCTAAAAACTCGTCGACAATGATGGGTTTTGCTAGCTAGGCGTATTGGGGTTCTGGTGCGTTCAGTATCGACTTTTGTATTGAGTGCGTCGGGGTCAGAGTATCGTTGGCGGATTGGGTCGAAGGTGGATTTTGAAGACACATTGAGTGAGACATGCTGCACATTCCCCTATTCTTCCTTGAACACACGGATTTTCGATGTCCAGCGTCTTGACGGTTCATAAATGTATTTAAAACGGAATTTGGATTTTGATAATAGATAAGCCTTCTTTGAAACTCACGAGCGGCACCTTCTTAAATATATTTTTGGTCAAATTCATCTGCCTGGATTTTGCAAACATTGATTAGGTTTTTCTTATCGCAGACTGAATTGGATTACCTCACAGCGCCACTTGCATTTATAAAACGTGACTTGACATATATTTTACAACGGTTTCAAGAAGAGTTGTATCTGAGCCGTGTGAGACAAGTGTATATGTCGCAGCCAACTAGCTTAATTAGCCGTTCAATCAAGAGCCTAGCCTCTTTTGTCAATTCTATAATAGTACAAATTACTGGCGTTCGTTGGTTCATATACTAACCTAACCAACTTGCTTACCCATATCGGTAAATAGTAAGATTTTTGCCTGGCTAGCTGCTGCATATCATTCACGCCGCTAGTTGAACGGAACGGCGCTGTTTAGTAAAGATTCGAGACTAGGCTCTTGATTGAGCGGCTAATCAAGCTAGTTGACTGCGACATGTATTTAAGTGGCGCTCTTATGGTCTTTACATACGTAACGGGAAAATACCCCGGTCGGGACGGGGATGGGGCCTCTCTCGTTCAAAACGCCCCGTGCACGCCCCGTCCGTGCCTCCGTGACATATGTCCTTCATCAACATTTTGTATTAAACTATATTTCTGCAGTCACGTCCCCGCCCCGTCCACTTCCCGTCCGGGGTATTTTCCCGTTACGTATGCAGAGACCTTTACGCGAGCCTAAATAACACCTCACCTGCACTGTGGCCTATTCATGTATGATAAGTAAGACTCCACGGCGGGCGTCGCTTTACATTCAAGTTCCAACGGAATATTCACTAGACTGCCAAGGTCATTTGGCAACGTGCAGAGATTTCTCTCGCATCCTCTCGTGCATTGGACGACCTGTTTGGTCGAATGGTCAGATCCCTGATGGCTACAGGCCAGGAGTTCGCAACCTGGTAGGGGTAAATTTTGTTGTGATTAACACCGACATTTATTTGTACTCAAGTCATGATTGTTTATGTATATTTATTTATATTTGTGCGTCATCTAGTTTTAATTACTTCTTCTTCTTCCTGCCCTGTTCCCAGTCTATCTGGGGTCGGCGCAGTATGTTTCCTCTTCCATTTATATGTCAGACGTCATCAAGCCATCCAATCCCTTTTGATTCATACCATCCATCCCACCGTAATGGTGTTAGTGATGAATGAATGTATAGAAAAGAGACTGAACGGACCATGTCGAGAGACTCATAAACGGAAAGAGTGATTAGAATGACAACATTCCATTCCATACTGCTCAAGGTTTTGGCTTAGGTTTTACAGCCGGCCGCCTGCCTGACACCAACCCTCTTTGGGTACGCTGTTGTTGGTGGTTTGCCCTCCACCATTCGGGTGCCCCAAGGTGCTTATTGGTCTACACCGGGCAATCTCCCTTAGTCGACTCTTACGACACCCACGGGATGAGTTGGGGCTGGCCAATTCTACGTTATTTGTTCGCTCCCAGGCCAGCATAGAAGACTAGTTTTAATTACTTAATCTCATTATAAAGTGTTTGTTAGTTTCTTTCCACAGGGTAGGTAGGAGTGAATTGACACCCACGTTTCGTCAATTAGGTTAGGTCCCATATAATAGTTGGCGAGCCTATTACCACCTATCGGGCACGTAAGTTACAGTATATTTCTAGGTGGTTTAGGTAAGAGGAACACTGCTGCCCATTACTTAAGCTATCCTTACCCTTAGTCGCCGTGTACGACACCCGCGGGAGAAATGGGGGCGGTGGCAACTGTGTCCTGCTCCGCCGTCACCACCCGGCACCGCTCCATATCAATAATCTTATTATAATTTTGTTCTTTACGAGTTATAATCGAATAGGTGTCGAGAAACTTTGATTATATAGAGGCGTGGGTGGGTGCGGGTGGGTCCCCACTGGCGGCGGTCGGCCACCGCCCCGCCCCACACCCCGCCCACATCCAGTCACCCACCCGGTCGCCGGATCAGTAGCACGTTCCTAGCCTTGGAAGCAGGCGGTGCGCGATATGCCGCTCACTTCAGCGCCACACCATACGAATCTCGCACTCCCCCGGTTCGTGGCATCGATGCATGGACCGCACCAACTAGATGCTTGTCTGCACACCTATCATGTTCATGTTACGTTCGCGATGAAATCCACATGTCTGATCGTTGTATCGTCGCCATTCACATTTCGCTGTTTCATTAGGATAATTAGGCGGTGGCGAGATTGTTATGTTTATGCCACCGAGTTCATTGTCACCCATAGCCGTCAGATCAGCTGGTACATTTGTCATTGTCACAATTATTTTCATACTTAGAGGTCATTTAAACAGTGTTCAATTACGAAAATAGGTAGTTGTGCTCATTTCTGCTGGGGTTTAATGTTTTAGTGTTTGTGTTAGAAAAAAAGAGTAAGATTGGCGCCTTTTAAGTGGATCACTAGTGATACAAGCTTGAAGTAACTGTTATTAGGGCGTAGAAAAATAAAAAAAAGTACGTATTTTTTTATTTTTCTAAATCACAATACGATTATATTTCTGTCCGTTTTCGCATATAACTAACTGCCCATTATGAGAACAATAACTTTTATTATTCGAATCTAAGTGAAAATTTGTGTGCTTTGTTGATATGCCAGTTAAAAATGTTAGTAACAGCTGATCACTAGTACCACGCTGGGCGCCATTAGGCGCGAGCAGGCGCGTTGCGACTGCAAGGTCGCCACGGTGGTATCGAGCGGTACCGGTCAAATATTTAACGAGACATACCCGTCCACTAGGTTCGTATACTGAACAGTACGAAGCAAACCGATTAATTGTTTACTATTGACAGATTGACACTGCCCAAGATACAAGGAAGCCGCTTTATCAATCACAATCTTTCTAGAAAGCCTCACCGAACTGCCTTTTGCGTCGTTAGATTCTTTCACGCGTTGTCATCTATTATTATCACATAATATAACAGTTTTGTTTTATGTTTGGGTAGTCTCGGGCAATGGAATTTATGTTATAATTTTCTACTCGTATAATTTAGTTGGTAGTATTTTCTAATATTGTTATTCTAAATCTAAACTGTGCTTTACTTGAAGCAAAGTTATAAATACGAAGTAAAGTTATGGTTAATAAATACTTCTGTTGCGAAGTCAATTCAGTGACGAGTCCTTCATTTTGTATTCTGAAAGAAATGTGCCTTCAGTTCTCTTTACTGACATGACATGTGCGACGGGTCAGCTCACTCTCTGGGAAATTAACATGTCTACGTGGCCGACAATGTATTGAGGACGGACGGCACAACGAATATTGTCCTGCTCGGAACTAGGCCAACGCGTGGGGACAGTTTTATTTGAGTACTACCTTCCATTTTATTTTTTAGTGCACACGGCATATATTTTGTAGCGAGCTTAAAATGAAAAAGAGTTCGGAAAAAAATCGAAAAACTGCCTAGGTATACCACTCGGCCAACCGGAACGTTAAACGTTATATTTTTTTTGTAACATATTAATGTTTAAATAAAAATCAAATATTAATTTTGAAATTAAGTTGCTGTGCACACTGTGGCATAATTAATTTATGGCTTTAAATATATTTTTTGGGGACAACGTAAGACACAGTACCTATTTATCATAGTAACCATGAATATTGTTTGTTTGTTATTTCAACATTATTTACAAATTCTCGAAAATCTATTACTTCTTCTGCTTCTTGTCCCTGCCCTGTTCCCAGTCTATCTGGGGTCGGTGCAGTATATTACTAAAAAAAAATAAGAATAATTCTGAAAATAAAATTTTCGAATTTTTGCTGTATTTTTCGTAGTTTAGTGTATTAAATAGTTTAGGTAGGTACGTCAACAAAGTTTTATTTATTCCATTTGTCACTTTCCATGTCATGATAATTAGTCGAAACAACTTGTGGCGCAATATAGTTGGACAAACTGAGATAGTTTTTCATGAATCTATATTGACAACTCGACCTAGATTTGTTTTCAATTTTGTAGCCTAGGTTCGCGGCACAAAGTTTACAAAGGAGCCTGAGAGAGCTGGCATAGGACTCGTCGTCAAGGTTACGGGTGGGTATGATCAGCTGTACTTACGTAAGGTGCGAGGGGCGCGGGCAGTGCGGGGGCGGGCGGGTGCTAGGGCCGATCGATAGCTGCTTTTGCCTCTTGCTACCGCCCTACCATTTGTGTATTTGCTCCGACACACAGTGGTTTCGGTTATTTTTGCGAACGATCCCCACGAGTTAACGGTACGCGTTTTTGAATGGAATTGTCGGATTTTGGCGTTCAATGTTCAATATTACCAAACAATTTCTATTGCCAATCAATTATTTCATCTTCACGTGTTTTTGCGTATTCACATATTATGTTAAAAACAATAGGTCAGTAAACCGAAGCAGAACGTAGATAGGAGAAGGTCGATGGGCAGTAGCTTAGTGCGCTCGGCCTACGATTGCGTAAACTAAGCAATGTTCGCTAAGGCTGGTCATTGGATGGTTGACCAAAAAATTTAATTTGTACTTGCTCCGTGTTTCAGACGGCACGTTAAGCCGCTGGTCCCGGGTGCAATTGCATTCGTTAATATCTGCACTGGTCTAGCTTGGTACCCACCAGGGCCCATTCTCCCTACATTATTTAATCCATAAGGAATGCCCGTGACCCAGCTGTGGGGACATTAAAGGGATAATGATGATGATAAAAAACTTTGAAAACGTGACTAATATTTACTTAATAATAAATACGGGATAAGTTAAGATAAAAAAATTACAAAAAATAAACTAGTAAGAGCAGAGGCATCGTTGTTTGGGGCGCTTTCGCTTTCAGTTCAAGTTTACCTACATAGAGTTTTGTTCACATAGTTCAGACCACTTTCAGTCGAACTATGCCGTATGAAATAATGAATTATATTTTATCCGTATGTTGGTGCGGGTCATTGAGATTACACTCATAGGATGTGGTATAAGATTCTTGGTAGAAACCAAAGACTAGGGGGCCTACCGCCTAACTCGATTGCTGATGATAGCTTTAAAGCAATGCATTGCTTACGGCTATCAATTTAGCTAGCAACCATCTTGAATGTTTAGGCGGTACGGATTTTCTTCCAAATTCATACAAAATCATTCGGTGATTATTCGTTCAAAGCTATCGCTGATAGTTTAGGTACATTTGGTGCGAAATTACAGCATGACGTCATAAACTATAGCTTTTGCTTTAGCAATCGAGTTAGGCGGTAGGCCCCCAGATCCTAAAAAAAGTCGGTAGCTTACTCAGTGGAACTTACATTTACTTACAACGCATATGATACAACATAAATAGGTGTCACGCCTTTATCCCACAGGGTAGGCAGAGATCACTTCTTTCCACTTGCTACGATCTATACATACTTCTTTCGCTTCATCCAATCTCATCAATCTCTTCATGTATGCCCGTAGGTTTCAGGTACTCTTGACCTGTCCCTTTTTTAATAGACTTTCAATTTGATTATGAAAGATCCACCTAGGTCTTCCCCTTCCCATCCTTTTTGTCATTCTCCTTTTATTAATTCTTTTGACGTGACCAAACCATGCTAGCATCCCTTTCTCTAGGATGTTGACAGTTATGCCTAGTTCATACAAGTTTTGACTTCATTCCCATAAGTTCCATAACCGAAAAAGGGTAATTCATAAATTGCTCGATACTCAAAGTAAGACAACATTTGAACGAGTAAATGGCCGTAGTGACCTTAAAAAAAGGCATAAATATAGTATTTTTTTCAAAGTACACCTCGATTAGGCTTGGTGTTGTCTAGTCACGTACGCGTGGTAATCTCACAATGTGCCACCATATAAAGCGTGGCTAAACGCGTTCCCCAAAATCGTAATAATGAGGCATTGGAATCTATTTCTCGCGTGGAAATGGCAGCAACAATTTGGAATTGAATACCGCTTCGCATATTGTTCGTCTCACATTTGTCACGAGACTCGCTAAATAATGATTACAATAGAGCGGAATACAATATTGTCACCACCCCCATCTCTCCCGCGGGTGTCGCACAAGGCGACTGAGGGTTAAGACCGCAATGAGTAATGAGCAGTGGCGTTGCTCTTTCGTCTTATGACCCCTAGCAATGGACTGCGTTTTTCGTGCCCGATAAATAGCAATAGGCTCGCCACCTATTTTATGGGACCTAACCTAGTGATGATGAGGAGCTCGCTAGCGCAGTGACAAAGCGCGCTCGGTCTGCCATTGCGTAAACTAAGCAATGTTCGCTAAGACCGGTCATTTTGGGTGACTAAAATTTATTATCTCAAGTTCCTCCGTGCTTCGGAAGGCACATTAAGCCGGTGGTCCCGGCTGCATCTGCAGACGTTAATAACCACCAACGGCACAGGGCCAGCGTGGTGGGTTATGGTTATGGCCCATTTTCCCTTTATATATTCTTCTATCCATAGGGAAGGCCTGTGTCCCAGCAGTGGAGACATTAAAAGGCTGGTGATAATTGCCAACGTCTTATTGCGTTACTTGAATGGATTAAACGAAGTACGGAAACATCGTTTAATATCTCGCGACGTAGCTCTGGAAATTTTATCGTTTAAATCGTCAAGTACCTACATTAGTTACAGGACGTTTAATAAAGACGGAATGATACAACGAATGACGCAGAAAATAGTAAATGCATGATATGAAAACAGTTATCTTGGAATTCTGTTAGAATTTCTTACTATTTTCAGTATTATAACTAATTATTTAAATGCGTGCAGTTAAACACTGGGGTCACGTTTTAACCAAAATAAAAATTGTTGTCGGATAAATCCGACCATTGAACGGTCGTATCCCTTTGCCTACCCTTTCGAGAATATCGGTAGGCGTGATTTATGTATGAAGTTGATTACCCGGGCGGTTGCTTATACCTTATACCATACGTCCTGGTTGGCCCAATGGTATTGGCAGCCGGCCGGATTGCGTAGGACGCCGGTTCGATTCCCGCATCAAAAGATATTTTTTTCGAAATTTTTCTGTCGTCTTTTTCTTTGGAGTTAGTTATGTCGGTGTTACGTAAATATTGCATTATATACGATTTAGCGCAGCGTACAATATGACGACAAAATTGACGTATTTCAACTGTTCGCTGAAATCCGGACAGCTTAGGTACTGCTATCTACTGAAATAAGCCAGGTTTAACTAACAACGCCCCAATTCCAACCAACTCTAGACAGACATCCGTGAACTGTGATATTCAAATTATTACGGCGTAGCCTAGTTTGTATGCTGGTCGATGTTGGACGGTCGTGCTTGTTAGGCCGTGCTCAAACCAAACGTATAGTCAGCCGCAGAATGTGAGCAGGCTCACAGTGAGTCCCAGTGCAGAGAATTTTTCGTTCACAGTATGCTGACAATACGCTAAATGGTGTGAACAAAACAGTCGGCTTGTATACGTTCACATTCACACCGCATGCGTACGCTGAGCGTCCGCGGCGCGCAGTGACGTGCTATATTATTCGGCCGTCGAATGTCAGCGTTAACGCACAGCTAACGTATTATCGGTTAGGTGTGATTGAAAAAGTGAATATGTATGGAAATCCAATAAACCGCGTATTGCTCTCTCACTTTCGGCAGCTGACAGTCAGTTTAGTCTGAACACAGCCTTATATAGTGTAGAGGTATTGTGGCACGCGACACGGGCTGGAGACGCCAAGATAACGCTCCGTGCGACATGCGGCACCGCGACACGCCTGACATGCACGTACTTAGCTCATGCATAAATGAGCTCTGATTGGCGCTCTTTGAATGTGGCAACAGCGGCAATTGCAAAAGTGTCTTTGATTAAAATTGTCCTTCCTGAGTTAAAGTACGTACTTGTGTCCGTCGGTTGATTTTGACGTGGCTGTGCTTCTAGATTTATTTATGTATGTAGGTTGCTAGAGTAAATTTATGTTGTACTCGCGAGTGTTGCGTGAGATGCGTTTGACTATTCTTTCGACATTTTAAACTGTCGGATATTTACAATCTTACATGAATAGTTCACGCTTATTTAGTAGGCAGAGGTGAAAAAACACGGTTTTTGCCAATTATGTTAGGTCCTGTGTAAAAGGGGGCGAGACGTTTGCCATAAAATCGCAGTATATTAGCTAGGTGGTACGTTGCTGCCCTTTACGAATCGCTGTCTTTACCCTTAGTCGCCTTGTACGACACCCGTGGGAGAGATGGGATGTGGTGACAAGTGTGTTCTGCTCTGCCGTCACCAAACGGCATGTCGAATATTTACTAAAAAATATTACCAAATCAAGTCTTTAGAAGGTTGTTTCGGTTGTAAAGATGCGAGTCTCGTGTAATATTTATACCTAAAACATTAGTGTATTTGTTTTAACTTCATGACTCACGAACAGCTGTAAGCAATCTGTTCGACTGTGCCTAAAATCTGACAAATAAATTAATACAAGTACAACGCAAAAGCTTTGGGAATTTTGAGTGGAGTAGTTGAGTCCTACAAATTGTGAGGATTTAATGAACATACAGATAATAAATAATTAAGTAAGAAAATGTCTCTAATAAGAAAATATAAGAGTCGGGAGGTTTTTGCAACTGGGACCGCAGTCCCAGACGCCACCTTGCTTGGAATCAAGAATTATTTTCGATGGGACATTCGGGACTAAGATCGCGGTCCCGAACTCCACCTTGAAATGTATAAGCCTAAGCCAAAAGTAAACCCTAAGTCATAACCTTGAGCAGTATAAATTGGAATGTTATCATCCCTTCACTCTCTCCGTTCATCGATCTTTCGACATGGTCCTGAATGTAAAAGGAGTGGATGGCTTGTTGACGTCTGAGGGATTAAGGGAAGAGGAAATATATACTGCGCCGACCACAGATAAACTGGGAACAGGTCAAGAAGAAGAAGTAACACGTAATAATGTTTTTTACAAGTCAACATGTCAGGCTTACATAAAATGCAAAATTTTCTCAATCGACTTTCTGCTTTACTTCAAATAAGTTAAGTTAGTCAAGTTAATTGTAGGAATTTGATAGTCGGCTTGCTCAGATTTCTGGGTATTGGCCGAGAAGCCCTTGATTAGAATCCAGCCCGGCTAGCCCGGCTAGCATGATGTTTCTGCGTTAAAAGTGGATATCGGTCTTCCAGTCAGGATTGAGTGTATTTTCAATAAATTATTATAAATAAATTACCCTCCGCCCACCGATTCTCCGATTTATGCATGTTTTATATAATATTTCCGTCATTCAGTTTCAGTAAACAACATAAGCGCTTAAGCTACTTAACACCTATAGGCGCGCGAGTGTCTGAAATATTTAATCATGTTAAAGAAACCCTGTAAACAAAAAATACCGAGATATTATTCCTTGGAAGTAGCTAGTACTGTTACATAAATTTATGTTGTGACGTGACACAATAATCTTTCCATTTTCTCCTGTCTTCCTGTTACGGTTACAATGGCTGAGGCTCGGCTTTTATTGAACCTACCTACTACATAGTAATATACCAACAAGGGCAATGTTTTGTAATTGACTATGTAAAATACTTTTTTCTTATTTGTCTTTTGTGATAGATAAATGATTTCAGAGTTTTGCTTTACAAAACTATCGCGATCTGAGATGACTGTAAAAATATAATCTCATAGAAGACGTAATATGTGGTATTATCGACGCGTATTATCTTAATTTTTTTTAAAGTTTTTTTAATTTTCTTAGTGTGTCCTTGTTGTTATTTCTTTTTATAATATTAGAAAAAATGTGCATCGAAAAGAGTACAACTTCGAATAACTGATCTGTTTGTTTGTCAGAAAATATAAGAATTGATTACCCTGGTTATCTATTTTAGAAAGTGGTGGTAAATATCACTGAGCTTAAGTTATAAAGTATTTGGAAATCTCTGAATCCCATCGCAAAACTACTCTGGAACATGGTAGAGTCGGGTGCCCATTTGAGTTTTTAGTGAAACTTGAAATAAGAGGAAAATCTCGAAATGGAATTCTTGTGTCACCATCAAAACTTCTCAAGAAATACTTAGTATTATTGATATGAATTTGACACAAGATAAGATTACTTACTTACTTATTGTTTTTATTACTATGCTTGTCTGGTTAGACTATCATGATGGTCATTTATTCGCAATGAAAATTTGAGATGGGGTAGGTTGTAATAGTATGTATCAACCGTATATTAATAATCACTACGTGACCGAACTCAAAAGTTGGGAGTTAGATAATTAACTCTGAAGTATCTCTTAATCCTTTGTTGGATATTTCGGACTTAATTACTAAACAAACCCGCTTTCCCGCACCCCAAAATGTATAAAATGATACAATACACAAATCATGTTTATTTAGCCTCCAGGGGCGATTCCGTTGCCATTTATCGGATATAAGTACTAAAATGTTATTGCATTCCTTAATGTAAATAAATATTGATATACTTAGATGGTTATTTAATTGAAATTTGAAATAATATATCGCAGTGTATTGTTACGTGTTATAACAAGAACATTGATGCCCATTCCTCTTCACTGTTTTAACAAGGCCAGTCCTTAGAATGCCGCGCGAGAAATTGGGGATGGTGTGGTGACAATTATTGTATTCTGCTTTGCCGTCACCGCACGGCTTTATTTAATGATGTTTCCTAGATATCCGAAATGGCAGAGACAAATGTTGCGCAACGCAGCGATCACTAGGACAAATAAGTTCCGGTAGTACATTTTCAATGTATAATTGCTGAATTTTGGCATAGTTTAAGTTCTAAGTAATTAACTTCAGCTGGCTATCAAATTATGCTTTTATGTTGAGAAATTGCGTATAAATTCAAGTATAGTATAATTTTACTTATTGCTAATAATTTTACATGTAGATAAGTTGTGCCAAAATCATAATAAGTATGTAGGTGAGTATCTATAAATCTATATTTCAAGATAAGAAAAATCAAATGGTTCCATTGGTTCATTTTGTCGCCACGCCCGTCTATCTCAAATCAAAACACGCAAAGCAATTACGCTTTCTTCATTAATAATACCCTAGGGATTCAGGTTTCAAAAGAATTTTGATGAAACCGTACTAGTGGTGATTAAACATTGTCGTCGCTGTATGTAGAGCGCTGCCTACGAACTCCGTAATTGCAAGTACGAATTCTAAAGGCGCCAGTTTCAACTCGCGATCACCAAGCAAAATAATAATAGTGTAACTTTCGTGTTTTCACTACATTTCGTCATACTCATGTAGCGTGTGAAATTACTGAGCAATTATTTCTATGGGAGCAAGCTATATTATTATCGAACTATTAGTATTTATCAATACTTCAGACCGAGCATCGGCATAAGTAGTTCAAACGTGTAGGAAATATTACAAATTCAATAAGGATTTTCTTTGGAGAAACATAAGGGTTTCGTAAAATTAATGTTGATATTTAAGTGTAATTCTATTATTCCAGTTCAGGGAACATGGAAAGTTTTTCCAGGTAACTTTGTCAGTCGGCATTCGTAAGGCGCTTATGTTGAATTCAATCGAATTTGCTTGTAAAACATTCGTAGGCGCAAGAACATTTTACAAAGCGTTGCGGCAACTTTAGTTCGTATAGTTTGGAATTCTGAACAAGGAGCTTACTTATTAGCTTTACTTTCCCGCCCCGTTTCTTTTGTATATCGTGATTAAGTTAATAACAATAAATAAAATAATCAACCAAAGGAGATGTTGCAGAATGTAATGTATGTATGTGTGAATCCTGGCCCACTGGCCCATATACTTGTACAGTTATTCAAAATGTAGGCAATAATTTATAAAACAGTTCTTAAGTATGAAGAACTGTTCTTAAGTTTTATGGCTTGTTGTACATAAGTTAGGCTTTTATTGCAACACAACAGCCTAGCCTACCGTCATGGCGGATGGAAGATGTCACTTTATAACATTGACAAAAGTATTTTAATTGACATTAGATGGGTACCTACTTACAGATGAAGAAACTATACATTATTTAGATTTAGTTGCTATTTTCCCTGAATCTTTTATTTGTTTCTCAATTATTGAGATAGGGTACCAATCTGGAACATCTCCTTTGCTTTCTGGAGGTCGAACTTAGACCGTAGCACAAGAGCTTTCAAATCAAAATAACTTGTACTTGACCTATTTGTTCATGACCATTCATTTATAAGTAGCAGTAGGTATGGGAAGTGCAGTCTTCATTTCAGGGGCGTCTGCTTTTGCAATTTAAGTAAAATGGCAGCGATAAATTTATGTATCGTGACATCACGATCATTTATTTTCGAAAGTTATTCATTAATTTGCCTTCATGTTTATGCACCAAGTCTGCGAAATGGCGATCGGAGTCCTTCGCTTGCTGGCTTTAGGTGCCACCTTGTAACTAGGCGAAGTCCAACTGGTGATATTTTTGGTTGTACTCGTTGACTGTTCCATCGCCACTGCTTCTTTGTATTTTCGATATATCGCTTCTTGAATATAAGAGACAAACATCAGGATTACTTTCCTTGCAAAAATAAGTCTTGATGCTTATACATTTTGAATACATAATGTTTCGAAGATTTTGTTTAGTTTAGTCGGCTTTTTATTTAATTAGCGATATATCACACGCCTGTGCAAGAAGATTTCCCTTTACATTTCATATCGCACCGTTAGAGTCGAAAGATGACTTCAGTTCAGTAGGACCAATCACTGTAACTTATTGCTTACGTGAGGATTACAGAAATGTACCCTAAACTCATTGTTTTAAGACAAGTAATTCAGAAGGAATAACTTGTGAAGGTTCGGGTCCCTTCGATTCTATGTGTGTGATGTGATACAACTTCGCTTTTCTGAACTTCTACTATCACATTTATTTGCGTAAATGTCGCGCTTCGCTTTATGTTTATTTATGTGGCTTTTGTTGTTGTTGCTTTGTTGCAGTGAGCGTTAGTGGTGCGGTGGTGTGATGTTAGTGTGCGTGCGTGGGGCTGCGAGGGGTTAGTGCGCCTGCGCCCGCCGCGATGTCTTCGCCGGCGCGCGCGCCGCCTCCCCCGCCGGCGGCAGTGCCCCCGGGCGCGGGCATGCTGCCTCCCGGCTCGGGGCCTGCCAGCATGCCCCCGGGCGCGGGCATGCTGCCCCCCGGCCCGGGGCCAGCCAGACAACGCTCCCTCAGGGACCGGCTGAGGGAAGGAATCACGGGGCCCTTTCATTGGCAGTAAGTCTCGCTGTTTGTTTATATTTAGCCTTACTGCCTTTTCAGGTCCCAACGGTCGGCAGTGACAACTATTTACGGTAGTTCTATCTGCTTTCACGAGGTTTTTGCATGGCTTAGAGTTTTGCATGCGGTTTTGTATTTTTAAACGTTCATTTATATGAATCGGTAATTGTTATCTTCGAATACGGTTAATACAATCATATTACAATTTTGTTTTGTACCTCTATAGTTTTATATTTTATGACAATACTTTGCAGTGACAGTATTGTCGTAGCTTTAGGTGCTAAACAATTGAGACATCTGCCTGAGATGTATAGAAGTATAAGACGACGGCCGGTTTGGTCGAATGGCTTGAATAAAAAGGGAAAATGTTTGTGTGATGAACACAGTCATTTTTCTCGAATCATGGTTGTTTATATGTTTATTAAACATCAAACAACCACGAATCCAACACAATTTTCCTTATTCATTACACAAACGAAGCATCTGGTCGATAGCCAGCGATCTGACCATTTGACGAAACTGGCCGTCGAATTGGTCGTCTATATTTACTATATTATGTAGTTATATAACCATTATTTCAAGAATACTATTAATAATATCCATAAAAAATGTTGTACCATTATCTTTCAATTTGTAATTTCTTTTCGATTACGCATTATTTTTGATGTCGCAAAGGAATTTAACTGAGCCCTTATTATGAGACAATATGTTGATGATGTTATCGCGTGAGTGGCTGCATCATTTTGTTCGTTACCATAATACGTTTCCGAATGGTTATTATTTCTGGCAGGTTGTTAGTATTACTTTATACGGAATGTGCATTAAACTTTAAGAATACAAAATAAGTAAGCAGTTCTCAAATTGACGATCGGGCTTACGACTTCGAAATAAACTATAATGACAATGCAATGCAGTAGCCGTGTGGTGACGGCAGAGTAGAATACAATTGTCACCACCCCAAATCTCTCTCGTGGGTGTCGTACAAGGCGACTAAGGATAAATCATTGATTAGGAATGGGCAGCAGCGTTCCTCTTATACCACCCAACAATGTACTGCGACTTTTGTACCCGATAAATGGCAAAAGGCTCGCCACCTATTACATGGGGCCTGACATATTTGGCGAAACGTGGGTGCTAGTTCACCTCTGCCTACCCCTTCGGGGATATAAGCGTGATTTATGTATGTATGTATGTACAATGCAATGCGCATCTGATGTATGTTCAACAGGCCCCAACAGAATTTCAGAGGATTGGAAAGTCCACATTAACGATAGCAGATTCAACTGTAACACTACAGTCCAGTATTTAAAGTTTTGTTAAGTATATTGATTGATCCTCCTTCTATGCTTATCTGGGGGCCAAATAAAAAAAATAACCTACAATTAAAGATTTTCTCGTTCGATTTTTATCTGAACTAGGTATTAAGAATTAATAGGAACATAAATCTTGGAAAGTTCGGAAACATGTGTATCTGATCCATTGTTACAATATAAGGAAGCACTACCTTGTCCATCTTTCCTACCTCGCACCACTTGAAATAATACCACAAAATGTTTTCTTATATTTGCACGAGCACTACACATTTAAAATAAAACAACTTTTACGGATAAGACTCGCGTATAATTTGGTGTTTGGCATATTAATTATTTAACCCTACGTTTCGATCACTTTACAGTGGCCGGGTCACGGGGGAACTGATGAAATCTAAGAGTATCCAAATGTAATACAGTTTATCGAAAAAATATTTACTTTGTAACAGAAAATACGCTTTGAAGCAATTCGCAACCCTTTATAGTGTGTAGTTTAAAATAACCTCGTTGCAAAGCGGACGCTCGCCCCAGTGCCGGATGCAGGATACCCACCCAGCTATATCGGTTTATTAAGTTTCTCTTGAAGTGGAAAAATATTTTTAAAACAACTTGCCCGGCCGCGGCCGGTATGCACTCTATTAGATTCTGTGTTGTCGACAAGCCGCGCGTGCTTCGCCTCTATATTGACCGCGTCTAATAAGTAACCATCTAGTACATTAAAACCTATAAGATTGAGGACTTTTTTGTTTTAGATATAAATATTTCACTTGATCTGCCTACTGTTTTGTTTGCCACCGTTACTTCTATTAACATCTTTTTGAGTTTTGAATTTGAAGAATGTATTTGAGTAAATTTAACGTACGCTGTGCAACTTTTCAAAAATACTTTTCAGATGACCGCTTTTATTTTGAAGACATGGTCCGCTATTTCGTCTTCCAAAAGTCCGACAACCAAAGTCGTTGATGCGTCAGTCGTTTCTTTCATTGTCATTATCTTTTCGGTGTGATGTAATTTTCAATTCTCGATATTATTATTATTCTATTTTCCGAGCGGGGTCATCGTCGCCCAGCCTGCAATTCGATTTGCTCTCAACTGTGGTGCAATTTGTACGAATGCACCCTCTGTGCCGCAGTCAGTACACAGGCACAGTTTGTGGCTCATATGCCGCCCTATTTTAATACTCGTTACATGCGAAGGGGATCTAATTAATCCGATTTTCCTATCAACTTAATTGGATTATCCTGGAGGCTTCCTTCGGTTATCGTTATACCGGCAATTACAGTGCTCTAGCTTTTGGAAGTTAGATTACACGACGTAGTGCTCGAAGAGGAATTAGGCTAAAAGGTAATATGTGGCAAGAATATGATTATAGAAGAACATTTGTTTATATTCTTCTTTGTTTAGTTTAATAAAGTGTTTGTAACTCAGAAATATGGAACGGCAAGAAATATAGATTGAACTTAATTTGCTAGTGTCAATTCTGCCAACCGACATGTAGATTCTATTGATAACAGGTACCTAACTAGCCTAGGGTCACAAATGTCACAATGCTGGGTATCGGCCTAGATAGGTCTCGGATTCGATCTATGGCCACAGAATTACAAATATTTAAAAATCCTTTTTATCTTGACTACGACATCGACATATCAATGTATTCCTTCCGAAGCTTTAGCAGTTATGGTACTTACTGCCGCACTCAGAGTCGACTTAATGATCATTAAATGACATTTAAGTAAACTTTAAATAAAATTCCCTCTCAGAGTCAGATAATGGGTCAATAGTGACGCTAATGAAACTTAAATTTTGAGTAACCGATGACCCTTACTTAGGTCTTATGTGACGTCTATTTGACATTTCAAAAGTAGGGTTATCTTTTGTTGTAATACTTGTAATTATATTTCAGTGCATTCATAGTGATATTTTCAATAATAGATTATAATAAATTACGTTGTGGATTTTGAGGAGTTTACAGATTACGTAAGAAGGTTCAGACAATCACAACCTAGATTCTATTTACGCGACTATTCTGATACTTTCACTATGTGCTTGAATTTCATGCAAGGTACAGATTTACACTCCCGGCAGTAAATAATACTTTACTCCCAAGTTTGGAACCTGATTTAAAAAGCACCGAAACAGGACAGGCTTGCCAATGCCCCTGAAGTAATAACATTGCGGTATTTAGCAACTGGGATTTTTCAGGTCAGTTAAATATTACTTTACATTCAGACAGAGCAGAATATAATTGTTACCATCCCCATTTCTCCCGTGGGTGTCGTACAAAACAACTGAAGGTAAACAGCGATGAGTAACGGGTAGCAGCAATCCTCTACAACCTAGCCATATACTGCGACTTACGTGCTCGATAGATGGCAATAGGCTCGCCACGTATTACACGGGACCAACTTAATTGGCGAATAGTGGGTGTTTAATTCACCTTTGCCTACCCTTTCGGGATATAGGCATGATTTATGTATGTATGCATGTACTTTCAATATCTGTCATTGTCTATATATTTATTTCAGAAACTAGGTGGTGATGTGATGGAATATGGATAAATATAAGGTCAACAGTCAGTATCACAAATTGTCACCAAAGTGTCTATCCAAGCAAGAACAATGAAAGACTTTGTAAAATTGCCTTTTACCGACGAGGACACAAACAGAATAAAGCAAAATTTAATCAAGCAATGTCACAATAAATATAACTAATAATTGTAAAATTAAAATAATATAGTGAAATTCTTTTATAACCCTAATCTCTTTATTTTTCTGCTAATTCATTTTCATTGAGTGGGGTTTATTTTGTTTTTTGAATAAAACTAGTAGATTTAAAAGAAATATTTTATTTTGAGTTCCAATTTCTTTTTTAATTCCTTGAACTGTAATTTGAAAATTTCCAAAAGAGTTTTACTCCTCTCTTCCTCCATTTCAGCAGCACATTTCTTTTTAACTTGAATCTCCGGGTAATAAAATATTTATTCAAATATTTTATTGACTCGGTGTGTCAGTCTTTAGATTTGTTTGATAATATATCTATGTGATCTGAAAAAAAGATAAGTATAATATCATTAATTTAAATCATTTTTCTAATTGCATGTTATGATTGAACTATATACATTAATAGCCAGTTGCACCAAGTTTTACAATTTTCCTTAAAGTAACATAAAAACAACTTGATTCATATTAACAAGTTTTTAAACAAGTGGCCATTTTATATAAAACCTTATGAAATATAATAGGTACCCATAGCAAAGTCTAGGTCAAACTCATTGTCCCAAATATTTTATACTGTTTTATTTTGATTATTGTCTATATGGACAGCGCAATACCATCATTATCAAATGGGTTATGCACTTCACATATAATTGAAGGTGCAGCCTGAATAATAATTATTAAAGATAATAAGAATAGGTTACATATAGATTACAGATAATTTATATAAATTGTTATACTTTCATAAGTTTAATTAGTGGAAAATAAATGTTACCTCCTCTACTGCTTATGGATAGCTCCTTGCAGTGGAGAAAGTGGTGGATTTTATGGACCACTTCCAGATTAACTCCCTAGCTCTGTAGTTTTACAGGTTATGGTGTTATTGTATCACACTGCAAATTGCAAAGAAATATTAGATACTTTTTAATACAGGATAATTCTATAATCTAAGCACAAAACAATATAAGAAAATACTAATTACTGTGCACATATGCATTACAATTAAATTCCTCAGTCATTCCACTCCCGGAACTATCGAACCCCATGCATGTAACAAAGAAATCATCAATACTTACCAAGACAATCACAGTACTAATCAATTATTTCAATGAAGATAGGGTTCGTGTGGCTTTTTCTTCTTTTTTCTATGGCGTTTCCTATATGATTTCGCCAATATTGAGTGTGCCGCTGAGACTTTTGTATGTTAATGATTTCCCAGGCTGACTCCACTTGCAGTAGCTTAATATCTATTTGATCAATTTTGATCACAAAATAAATAATTTGATATTGATATGTTTTTGTTTGGTATTTCTATGGAATTATTTGGGGTACCTATTTCTTGTTTGTTGACATTGACTTTTTAATTGATGACTTTTGGTCCGGTGTGGCCAAATCTAAAAAGTTATAGCATTTACCGTTCAAGTTTGATTAAATTAAATTATTATTATGGATTTTTACGTAAATATTATATTAAATAGATATTAGTAACTAATTCCTATGGAAAACAATACTTTTGTGATATAAAAACTAGTGTAACTAATAATATTGTTTGATGGCTTTTTGCATGTGGCAATTCCGCACTTACCGATAACACTGGATTACACACGCACTGCACTAACCTGACTTAAAATTGTCACATAACTAATCAATCAATTATTTTCGACTCTGAGAGGAACGGTCAATTAGATGTTTTAATGATAATTTGTAAAATACCCATTATCACTAATTTAATGAACGACTCTGAGTGCGGCAGTTAGTCTTCTTTTAGTTTCCAGATTTCATGCGATCTGAGTCAATTTTGATGAATAACTCTTTGCAGTACCTAACAAAATATGAAAAAAATATTCAATTTTTCTGAACAGCTTTGTTTAGTGACAAGCCTCCGGGTGTGTTCTATCTACTTGGTCCATAAGAGTAACGTGCAAATATTTGGCTTGCACAACATTAGCTATCTTCGTGTTTACCTCCACCTACTTGCTCCTTATCTCTTCGTGCAGCTTCGGGTTGGCTAGTGATGGTCCGTCACGAAAAGCGGTTTTGCAATTATATCGTGTCTGCAAAACACCATTATATTGTTATATTAGTTTCCCCTCCCAAGAACCCCAGTTACCCAAAAAAGGTTGGTGTCAGGCAGGCGATCGCCTGTAAAACCTAATACCAACCACTCTCGCCATTCATCGGTCTCGGCATGGTTCTTTCCATCACTTTTCTATGTATTCTTTCATCACCAGCACCAGTTTTATTAAATTTTAAATTGTGTTTAGTTATTGTGGTTAAAACTACAAATAAAATAAAAGATAGTTTACTTATAAAATTTGTTATGCCCCGTTTGATAAATTAACATAACTTAGGTAATAAAACGGAATAATACAAACTGAAAGTAATTATATATTATAACCAGAAATGTAAAGTTTTATTGCAGATTGTGATCAATTACCAATTAGCTAATTAACTCAACGGTCGGGCCGATACAATAGTATAAAAACATCAGCTCTTTTAAAATCAGGTTTCCCTTGTATCGAGTTGCTTTAAACTGCACGTCACTATTCCGAACTAAAGTGAGTTTCGCTTGTTTGCCACGATCCTTTTGGAGCGGAATTTAATTAAAACCAGCCGTTTATTACGGTTAAACAGAAACACCTTCCTTACAGCCCCCTCTTCAGAAGACTCTTTAAGACGTCAATGTTTTCATAACGAAATTAATTTCTGTTCCCTCCGGTAACTCAAATTTTGATTGTTTAAGATTTCGAGGCGAGGTCTTGGCACTCCGTTGATTTTATTCTCCTGCATATGAATTCGTTTAACATTCTTGGGTAACGGACGTTTTGAATCGTTAGCTAGAGCAGCATTGTGTATTTTTAAGACTTTCTTTGATGAATGAAATATTCGAAGATTTCTTAGCTTTGCCAATTCTGGTTACTATCGTCTATTAAGCAGCTAAGTACATACTTTAGTCTAATGATAAACTCACTCCCACTAATCGGGGATGGTAAGTGAGTGGCTAGACGAGACTAGGAGGAGAGTCGGCTAATGATAAACTCACTCCCACTAATCGGGGATGGTAAGTGAGTGGCTAGACGAGACTAGGAGGAGAGTCGGCTAGATCAACGAAATAATTTTATAGATTCACTCGACATAGGAAACAAATTTTTCTTTCCTTACAAAGACAGCAAACAACAACTGGATAACTTCGTATTTTGAGAGATATAGTTGTTATGGTGTTTAAAAAATCTTTATTAGTTGATTATTGTTTCAATTCTTGCGTATTTGGTTATACATTCACTTCAATTTTATATGTGATGCCCCTAAATATTATAGGATAATGTAGAAGTGGAAAGAAATATGGTTAGGATATAGAAATAAATAAGTAAGATAAAAAACAAAAATGAAATAGCATTTTAACAATAGTTAAATATTTTCATAAAAGTTACTTTACTTACTTTGAACTTACTTTGAATATAGATAAATAGGTAATAGTGCCGCATGGTGACGGCAGAGTAGAATACAATTGTTACCACCCCAAATCTCTCCCGTAGGTGTCGTACAAGGCGACTAAAGATAAATCAATAATGAAGAATGGGCAGCAGCATTCCTCTTACACCACCTACCAATAGCAATGCACTGCGACTTTTGTGCCCTATAAATGGCAATAGGCTCGCCCCCTATTACATGGGACCTAACATAATTGGCGAAACGTGGGTGCTAGTTCACCTCTGCCTACCTCTCCGGGGATATAGGCGTGATTTATGTATGTATGTAGATAAATAGGAGGCGGTGAAATAAGCCTTGAGTAGTTATAGTATGATCAATATAACGTAAGGTGAAGATGGGTAATTACCAAACCAATAGGGAATCCGACAGGAATTGTGTTATTAAAACCGCTCACATCGTGTGCACTATTACAAGGCCAAGGCATAATCGAAATCGGATTACGGGCAGGGCGGTTCGACCCACTTTCTGGAGCAATTCGTTTGTACCGGACATATTTGCAGGGTTTGTTGCACTAGCGTGCTCTACTGTGTCTGTAGCAGCTCGGCCTTGGCCCATTTTAAATGTTTAGATGACGACGAATAAAGAAGCGAAGGGAGGAGGATTAGCCCGCATTGTTCTCTTTGTTGGCGTGACTGTGTAAAAAATATATGTATCTTGAGAGCTTTTCCTATAAATGTAAGCTTCTAGAGTTTAGTAAAGCGGGCTTATTTGCTGTCGAAATCTTTATTGTTAAAATCTATATTATTTTCTATGCACATCTGTCTACTTTTAATATATCAAAAATCTAGTTTCATTTGTATTCGTAACGAGCCAATTGTTGGGGCTTTTTTTGCGGATGGATTGTTGGGACGTTGTTACGAAGCAAAGTGGACCTCGATCCGTCATTATTCTTCGGTCACTCATTCGATATCAATTAATTACCGTTGTTCAAGTTACAAAACGCCCCACGACGGAACCAAAGAAATCATATTTTACAATTTATGAGTTCTTAAATCTAGAAATATGTCGAGGTTTTGTTTATTTGAAATCCAAGAAATTTGTTTAGATTGTCATATTTTTAAAATCACAACAGATTCAACGTAACCTGAACGTCGTTGTTGAATCACATTATTATTTTAAGCCGACATTTCAAACCCTTTTCAGTGTTGTGGTCTCGGGAAGACTGGTGTCTGACCTCTCTTAAAATACACTCCTACCCCAAATCAGGTCAAAGGACAATGAGGCGAACCGTTCTTTGTACAAATTTAAATTGTATCTTTATTGAATTTTGTATTTTTAAATATACTTGACTATTTCTTAGACGAAAATGGATATGGATTTTAATCTGAAACTTATATTTCCTCCCTCAATACTTGAGATAATAAATAATGCAACTGTCTTCTAGATTATGGAAGATTTTGGACGATTACGTGTATATTTTTACATTTAGTTGTATAACCGAAAATAATAGTCATATGACGGTTTAAGCTATATCCTGATAGTATATTTACAATAGGTAGGTACCGCGCAGTGTCGTTAATGTCAAACAGACGCCCTTTGGCGTATTTCCTTTTCTACTTTGTGTTCCTGTAGCATTATGATTGTAGATAAGGAAATACAGCAGCTGTGAGTCATATTAACACAATTTAAGACAAAATTATTCTAAGATTTTAGTTGAACTCGTAAATAAGTTCTCTTCATAATTTGTGCTACTCCTCAGATCATAGCGACAAAAAAAGCGTCGTGAATGGATATTGCTTAAAGGCCTGTATGATTTTGTATCTACCTCCTTCAGCCATGCCTGTATCTTCTTATTTCTGCCCTTATCCCACTTTAAGTAGGGTCGGCACAAGATGGCTCTTTTATCAGACGTGACCTCAGCAATAATTTCCTTCGTCTTCAAATCATCTTTCATACAATCCATTCATCGCTTATTCCGTCTTCCTCACATCCTAGGTCCATCCTCGTCCATTTTTAACAAACATTCACCCGTCCTCATCACATGTACCCGTCCGCTAATCTGTTGCTCCCCAATTTTTCCATGAACTGTGTTACTACTTATTTTTAATCCTGATTTTTTCTACCCACACATCAATCTTCGTCTGCCAATTTTATCACCGAAGAAATTGGCAGAAATGTTATTGTTGTTATTGACGCCCGTTCGCATATTATTATAATATTGCCAAAACGCGATAATCCTTATCAGTGGTAAACGCTTTGAACCCTGATGAGTAAAATAGAATGTTCGTCGCCCTAATCGCTATTTTGAATAAACCGGTGCTTGAAAAGGTATTGGTATTGTGTTCGTTGATCAAGCGTACCTATGTCGTGACGGCGGCGAGTGCACGAGGTCGTGTCATATTGTGCTAGCAGCCGTGGCGTCACGCGCGTCGTATGTGTCGCCGCGCAAACGCACCTTTTGTCACTAGTTGGAGCATCCAAATCGATTTCACACCCCACACTGCACCATAGGTTTGTTTATCACCCCTTTACAACTTTTACATATCGTTATACTGCTATAATAGTCTTTGTTGATTGTACTGAGCACGTCTATACATTATTAAGCATCTATCAGAGTTGGCAAAACAGTTTTTTTTATTGATTGACTATTTGAGCCTTTATAAGAGTTCATATTAGCCATTGGATGTTGTTTTCGTAAATTGATGCCTATACTGCGGAATATAGATCAACTTTTTTGACACGCTTCCCGTGCTTCGTGTGCCTTTGCCATGGATGCGATAGCATTTTGTTTTCCTTACTATTGTTCATTGTTGTGTTATACCCACTAGATAGGAATAGGGAAATAAGCTGTTCGGGTATGCTAAGCACAAATACAAAAAAACTGAGCTGCAATCATCATATTCCTCCTCTGTTCCCAGGTTGTCTGGGGTCAGAGCAGTCCTTTTCAATTCAGTCGGACATCATCTAGCCATCTAATCGCTTTAAATTACTTTAAAATAATACTATCATCCATGTATATAACATTACCATTCATACCGTTAGAATAATGATGGAAAGCACCGATGAATGTACCTATTAATTGGGAGGTCAACATTAGGCTTAGATTTTACAGGCGGCCGCCAGCTTGAATCCAACCCACTTTGGGTATTACAAAGCTGAGCTGGAATATAAAAATAAATAATTATGTATAGATCAACTTATGAGAGAGAGAGAGAGATGAGCTGATGATGATTCCGGTGTCTATGTGAATGTGACGGACACTGATATTGTATTTTTATTTGAATAAATTTCCCGCATCAGCCCGACTAGCATGAAAACCGAAACACGATATGGCCAAACTCCATAGATTTTTGACAGCGATAAATAAATGACTTTATCATATCGTGTTTCGGTGAAACACAATTGAAACGGGCTGGACATTATTTTTTATTTTTCCAGACTTTTCTTACTTCATTTTCTTCATAACGAGTGGTATCGATAGACGGATGCGCAATAAACTCGAGCGTGCAAATTGTAACTGCTCGGTGTAATTGCATGATTGGCGGCGGCGCCAGTTGGACTCCTCTCGAGATGACGTGACGTTCGCCAGGCCCGATGCACAAGTGCGCAGTGCGATTGCCCGATTATACTTCCAGGTTGTGCCTTCGTACGTCACTTGGTGCACTTAAATGCGTACCTCCTTAAACTTGTTTGGATGTCCTTTATCTCTTAATGTTATCATCAGATTAAACTTTAACGTTAATCACCTTCCTGCCATCAGAAATACTGTGTGTGTGTTCTTATTTAACCGACGAAAAAACGGAGGAGGTTACTCAATTCGTACCCGTATGTTTTTTTAATGAACCCCAAACCATTTGAAATTTTATTTTTATGTTACGTTTTTTTATAAAAACACTTAAAATTATACGGTATTGAAGAAATCACGAAAAATTAGAAAGACAATTCATACAGTATCTTGGAATAGTTGTGAATCATAACTTATGTATATCGTCTAACTATAATTACTATGTGGATATAGGCTTTTGTGGAAAATTTAGTTGGTAAAATAAAATGTAGTTGATTCCTCTGACAGCTGTCAACAAATATTAAAGTGTGAAAGGGATAGACAAAAGCTGTCATAATTAACCATATTTCACAAACTATATCTAAAGATACAACATTCTCTTGTTATAGGAAACATTTGCTGTGTGTAGCTGATTCTAGAATCGAAAAATATTTTCTTAGTTATTGTACACAAAGTTTTCTACATTTAAAAACACGGCTTGCCTTCAAAGTTTGAGACTTTGCCTTGAAACTGCAGCTTAATCTACTCTTGCAGCGTCGATCTGTTGAAAGTTGCTATCGATTCCATTGTGGAAACGCCACGAATGGGTAACTTATCAACAGCCGAGTGCAGACTACTTCCTCCCATCATTTATTCATTCATCCTTGGCTATTTATGCTCGATGCACGCGCTCGTTTTCACGTTCATTTTGCGTCACCCATTTGAAACATCTCTCGAATTAGCAATTGTACACTGAACTGCTGTGCTACTGGTATCTACCGACAATTCTGCAATTATTTACCCTGTTTCATATAAACATTTGCCTTAGTACTACGTAATACGGCGGCTTGGGAAGTGACGTTTTGCAGTACACGGTTACTTTGTTACTAATTTACTGATTCAAGTACAGGTTAATTTATGTGTTTTTTGGAAGTTTACTGTTGGCTTTCAGCTACTCTTTTTCATGTTGACACACTTAACGCAAATGGAATAAGACTTAAAGCAAACTTCAGAAGCACGCTAATTATTATATCAAAAACAGTGGTGTGGACGTTTATTTTTAACCGACTTCTCAAAAGGAGCAGGTTCTCAATTCGTCTGTATTTTTTATTTTTTGTTTAGTATTTTATTTTAGTTGCTCTGGAATGCTCATAATTGTGCTCATATGCGTTATAAATGCCTTTGCGAAAAATCGGCTACACCCTTTTTTACATTCATAGATTTGGTAATTGGTCCTGTTTCTAAAATATTCAGATAAGATTTGTAATAGAAAAATTAGATACAAAATACATTATGGACTGATGTGATTTCGATTTGTGTTTTTAAAACCGTAGTTTTTAATTCTTTCCGTCGAATTACTTTGGAATATCGCGTGTATGTTCACTATCGAAATGCGGATGTAATCTGCGATAAACAATAATGATTATCTAAGTACCGATAAATATTTGATTATGTTTGGTTAGTCTAAATGAATAACTTTAGTGGATTGAAGAACTAGTGTGTGGGATATAAATGAATTTCTTTGCGCAATCATTGTGGTATGTATTACATAATTATTACATTATTGTGCGTCACTTATTTTTAAACCATGAGTCGGCTCCAATAATTACCTACTGTGATAAAATGTTCACAATGGCAGACTGAGAATACATTATTCATGTTAACAAAACTAAAGCCATAATTTATTGAAGCTTGCAAGTTAAATGAATAATGAATGGATTCTCATTTTTAAGGAGGTACCGAATCATGCTTCAAGGTTCTAAACGGCAATTTAGAAGTATATATTTATATCACCGACCCAAAGGCATACTAGTCATTCCTTTTAAAAATAATTAAGCTAGAATGAGAATGTTGACATTATGTGTAACTAATTATTATTTTTTGGCCGTGTGGTGACGGCAGAGTAGAATACAAATGTCACCACCCCATATCTCTCCCATGGGTGTCGTACAAGGCGACTAAGGATAAAACAGTATTGGATGAGGAATGGGCAGCAGCATTCCTCTTGTACCACCTAGCAATTTACTACGACTTTTGTGCCCGATATATGGTAATAGGCTCGCCACCTATTACATGGGTCCTAACATAATTGGCGAAACGTGGGTGCTAGTTCACCTTTGCCTACCCCTTCGGGGATATGGGCGTGATATATGTATGTATGTATGTAATTATTAATTTTAACTGTCTCGGTCTGTTATTTTAGATAGTATTTTAGAGTTTTTTTTGGTTCTGGCATATTTTTCCGAACATTGTGTGTTCAGAAAAGACTGTCGTCAAGTACAGTCAAAAGCACGTCAAGTTACCAGAACATGTAAATTTTCTCCACCGACTTGGTGGCGACTAAGATCAAATATGTCAATGTTGACCACCAATTGCCAATAGGTATATAATTTTGACACTTTTGCATAGACACATTTAAAGATTGAAATCAATAATACTATACCTTTAAATATAGCAGTTCGACAGTTGTCACAGCAATACCCGTTTTTCGCAGATTAAGACCTTGAAATTTACTAACTAAAGGATAGCGTACTTTATCGCTTTACATTTTAGAAACCCTGCTTTGGAGACACAGGTTTCCGATGATTAACGTATGTAGTAGGTATAGGTATGCAATTGTACTTTACATGAATAAACCATACCTTTATTATTTTATACAGCAGGTTCTGTTTTACATTGGTCAGCATTTATTGAAAATATTGGTAGTGGATAATTTTAATGTTTATTCTATGTATGTATTTTTATCGTAGCCATTCACAGATAAAAAGGTAACATTTAGAGAAACCCAGAGAAGCTTGGCCAGTTCTCTCTGGGCGAAATTTAAAAAAGACGCCGGGTGACTTTTTTCAGATCGTAAAACGCCTGAATATGCGGGATTCGTCGTAAAGTTTCGCTGACATACAAAAATGCTTGCTGACAACGAGGACGACGACATTTGGAGCACCGAAATCGAGTGAGTACTCGATCGGACGTGTCCTATTGGAGTTGTTATAAAGGGCCACTCGTGAGCAATTCCTCCAGCATTTGGCAGTCCAGAAAGTTCCTACCCACGCATTTGAATTCTCTCTGGGAAATGTTTGCCAATCTAATAAACGGTGGACTAATTCTGACTTCCATTCAGTGAATTAGGTACATTTTAGGGAATATCAAATCAAAGGTTTAATAAGGAAGCATCTAAATTAAAAACTCTGAATATTTAAAGAATAATTGTTTTTTTGTCGGCAAACTGTATGATGAAAGGATAATAACAAAAAGGATTTACATAGCGAAAATGAATGGAGAAATGGGAAGGGGAAGGCCTAGGCGGATCTTTCATAATCAAATTGGAAGTTTATTAAAAAAGGGCCAGGTCAAGAGTACCCGAAACCGACGGGCATACATGAAGAGATTGATGAGATTGGATGAAGCGAAAGAAGTATGTAAGGATCGTAGCAAGTGGAAAGAAGTGATCTCTGCCTAGTGCCTACCCCTGTGGGAGAAAGGCGTGACATATGTATGTATGTAATTGTTTTTACTATTTATATCTACTCGGAATTGATTTTGTTGGTAAAGCAGTCGAAGACTAGGTTAGATTCCCAAGAGGGGTTGTTTTGAACTTGCCTCTTAAAGTAGCTAACAGCCAGAAAAACAAAGATTACATCGCAGAATTTCATGGCATAGATATAGCTAGTTGAAGTGAGAGTTTAGAGCGAAGTAGTTCATTCTCATATCATAGACCTGGAACAGACGTCACAGCCTGTATGTGATCCATGTTAAACATTTGTTATGATAATTATGTTGATGAATGCTAACATATTCTCGGAAGCTTTATTTGCTACCCAACTACCTTCACTTCACTCTATATAAACTTGTCAAGATAACATGAAATGTTTGTTGTGTCTGTGGACCTGTTGTTCTTTGAAACCATTGTGGGTAATATTTAATTTAGACGTAGGGAAATGGTTCAGAGATTGGCGATTCATTAGCTGCTATTAAGATAGGTTACAGACCTTCGACGTGAGTGTTTCATTATACACCCATGGAGAGTCGCCTAGATTCTGATCTACGCATCAACCGTTATCAGTGGCTGCGCACACGCATTATGCTCGTCACTCAAGTGTCACGATTGTTTTCCGTGATCTAGATAGATACCATGTCGCGTGTACCGTTCCACACTAGTAGATATTCTAGTTCATCTACGGTGACAAGCTAACGAGTGGCCGACCATGCTGTACCCAAGGCCTATCAATTTTGAAATTTATATTCTTAACATTTCAGCTATGAATCTCTGTCGCCACCTCCCACGCCGACTCCCAAGCAGTCGCCGGCGTGGCTTCGACGCTTCTCTTATATGACGTACGTTCCTCCCTAGCTATTATGAATATTCAATTTTAGTAAGTTCGCCCCTGCAAGTGGGTGGACGACGAATATTTACCGCCATGAATAAAATATAAAAGTCACACAACGCTAATAAATCTTCAGCGCTTGACACCTAAGTGAATTTTCAGAGGCTTTGTTTTTACATTACTCTCTGCTTTATATCGGCTCTGAAACGAAGTAGGTGCATGCTGGAGAATATTTAATAACGCCTCATCGGGCCTGGATCAGAAATATACTAGCTTCGGAAACTTCTGTCAGGCGAATAGGAGCGAAAAACTGTGTGGAATTTAATCAATGTGCCACAGTTAGTTGTTCTTAAAAAGGATTCTATGGGTTGACTTGCCAGCATTTAAATTTATTTCTGTTTTATTGGAATGTATTTAATAATAATAATAATGAGGTGAAGTAGAGTAGCACAACCCTTTGTTCAATTTAATCTAACAAGAGGCATTCATCGCCTACAACTTATTTTTAAATAAAGTGGTTCTATTGGTTCATTTCGATACAGGTCTGATCCGCACCCACCGCCCAAATACGCCACATTTTAGCCTACAGAATTGGCAAATAAAAGTAATTAATTAAAGAACTTAATTTTTTGAAAATATGCTATACTTTATAGATTCAGATACAGAGATAATATTCAGAATTACTCCATGCTATATCCATTATCTAGGTAGAAATTAACATGATTGAAGGGATTCATTTTATCCGATAATTCACTTGTAATACAGTTTTTGATTAAAAAAATGAAATATCTACACCAATAATATAAAGCTCCAAGCAATATCTAAGAAAATAATATTAACCTTTGACTTAATTCTTATCGTTCCCATACAAAAGATTTAAGTCACTGAAATCGATCGAACGCGTTTATGAGAATAAATACCTGTCATTTGTCGTGTTTGAACGTAGTCTTGTAACATTAAAAGTGCAACATGATACTCCTAATGATGCTTTTATTGAAGACAGTAAATGATGAGCAACAGCAGATGACTCGCATCAACGCAAACGCTGTTTAATAAACAAAGCTGTCCTTCCTCCTGATATTAGCATTGCTCGTTTTATTTGTGCGCAATACGCCACGCACGATCATACGCCCTTTAACACACCTGATGATAATGTTAACAAACGGGAAAATTCTTCTTCAAAATACTCTGGAATTCATTTTGTTTACAATTCTAACCTACTAATTTAACTCGGAGCGTGGTTTTCGAATAGTCAAGTCACAATCCGACACATTTACTTAAACCATTCGTTATAATGTACTGTGAACATCACGCTGAATTAATCGAATAGATTTAAACCTTATATTTGACATAAAGTTTTAAGTTGACTATAGCTAATATGTATTGTCCGTAAGACTACCTTACGTGCTTTTGACTTAAATAAAAGTGTGACTATATTGAGTCCAACTCGATGGCCAGCGTGGTGGGTTATGATGGCCAATTGTCCATATATTCTTCTATCCACAGGGAAGGTCCGTGTGCTAGCAGTCGCAATATTAAAGAGCTGGTGATGTTATACCTAAATTAATTTAAAAAAAATCTGAATTTTATTTATGGATGTATGTCTATAATCTTTTTATGGAGACAACTAAATACATTGAACAAATACTTCACAGAGTGTAGTGAAAAATATCCCAGATTCATATAGCATTTAAAATTTAATTTTATAAAGATGCAGTCAGTCGAAACTAATTGAGATACTTATGCCATCGAGCACGTGCAAGTAAGTTAAATTTGGCCCTCCAAATTGACGACGACGTAGGTATTCATCGCAGTGGGTGATTAACCTTTTTGGGGCTTAGCCAAAAAACCTCTGAAGTTTTGATGAGGCTGCTGTCACTACAATTTTGGATGGCAATTAGTGTACTTGCAAAACGCTATCCGTGAATAAGTTTCTCCAGTGATATTTCGGAAATGGCGAGTCATCTTTTGGTCCGTCTAACCCCTGAATAAATTGTATTAATCACCATCCTATTGGGCAGACTGTTGCTCGACTCATAAACCCACTATCAATCAAATGTCTTTTGGGCTGTCAAAAAATGTAAGCCATCGTTTCTATGATTGAGCGAAGAAGTAGTTCTATTTGTTCGTACCTACGTATCGTAATGTTTGGTGTTTCAGTGTATTTTGCATAACATAACTTTAATGGTTATTACTTATGATACGTCTTCATCATCTCCAGACCTTTAATCTGCTGGAGCTCATAGTCTGAGAGCCAGTGAACCCTCCGAGTAACGGTCATCCTGTAAGGCTAGAAATTTGTAGAATGATGACTTATATAGTTGACAATTGAATATTTTATTGACCATCTTTCTTCCCGTGAATCGGATTACTTTCTTCTTCTACCTACCCTGTTCCCAGTTTATTTTAAGTCAGCGCAGTATGTTTCCTCTTCCATTAATATCGGTAAGACGTCATCAAGCCATACTCTATTTTGATTCATATCATCCATCACACGTATGATGATTGACATCGGAAATTTGCTAATGATTATTGAATGTATATGAACGGAGAGATTAGAGATGACAACATTCCAAAAGCTATTTCTGAAAATGTTGGCATAGGTTTATAGCCGTACATAAATATTATTTATTCTACTGTTATTTATCTAATTAAAATAAGTTTATTAAACGATCAAAAAGACTGACGTCTGAAATGTAAGGAGGTGCATATTTGCTTTGATATTTTTTTATTGAAACAGGAAAGTGTATATGTAAGCAAACAACATACAGTAGCTTTGATAAACAAACACACGTTTCCGGTTGCAAGCAGTGAGATTTAAAGGAATTCACGTGGAGCAGCATCTGTTCGGCGCGGAAATAATATTAAAGTCGGCTTCACAGTACAAGCTTTTATTACGAGCCTCTGCTTATCTTTCGGTTGCAGGCTTAATTGCTTTTCCACAGGAACGCGGTGAGGCGTGGTGTTGCGAAAATGTACCTATTTATCAGTTTCATCTAGCCTTGCCACCCACTCGCAATTTCCGTCAGCTTCTGATTGTTCAGTCTCCGATGTGTCATAAATAGTCATAATAATACATAATATATCAATCTGGCTGTTTAAGTTTTTTTGGATTTCTTCTTCCTTTTCTGTTTACCGTATGAAAAATAAGAAAGCTGCTACAACATTTGCTAAACGCTCGCCCCACTAATTATACTTGTGATTTCTAAATTGGATCAAATTTCGAATACTATTGAATCTACCTTAACGACTTTACATTTTATTGTTACTGCACATTACGATTGCGATTTCTTAAATATTTTATTTTAAGTGGTGATTGTGATTCATATCGTATATTTTTGTGACCCTATTTGTTCCTGAAGGCATATTATAATAATAGGCCAATTTGTTTTTATTATACACCCTATTGTTTCGACAACGTATTTTAGGTTAGGTTATGTAGGTAACAGCGGTTAAAAATTTCAACTCCGACATACGTTACTCCGACCAATTCTATTTACTTTTGATACTGAATTTGTAAATTGATCAATACTAAATTAAGATCATGAAAGTTAATGTATTTATGTTACCAATTAAAGACAACATCTAATTTGTCGGAGTAACGTTATGCTGGAGGGACGTTTTTTTAACCCTTGTTCATAGTTGAACAAAGTTGTGCAACTAATGGTTTCGGTCGCTCTGATGGTTCGCCAAAATTATTGAAATGCTCCTTTGGTGTAATTAATTTATCAGAGAATTCTACAATTCTTTCACTTTAAAATAAATAAAAAAACACCACGCACCTCCCACACATAACTGACACATGGATTTTCGATATCTATTAAAAGGTTTGTGAACTACCGGGTGGTCTTGTTCAGAAGAACTGACAAGAAACTCAGCAATTTATTATCTCCATGCTTTGTTTTGGACAGCTTCATGTCGATAATGAGAGTTGATAATTTTGCGTCTATCAAATTCTCTTAACAAAGCACGCTACACGTGGGCTGGCTGGCCGATGACGACCGTGTCAGTTGTAACGTTTTGTTACAATTCAAGTACCGTTGCCACTAACACTTTCCATTGCTCTATTTACCGTTATAAGTAATGCTGGCTGGCATCAACCTAATATGCTTAATAAGCATGGCATGCAAAACGGAACTGGTAATATAATTTAATCACAAATTAACGACTATTGCAATCCAATATGCCATGAAAGGCGACTTTTTGACTTTTATTCATAATTGTTTGATAGCAATCATAAATCATGTAGGGCTTGCTGATGCAACGATGATATGTCAAGTACGAGCATAAACGGCATGCGTTGTGTAATTCTCTCGGAGCTTGTAAACCGGTGACCTGTCATTGTTGATGCGAATCTGCCTTGTCTGGCGTTGTCAAGCTCGAATTCGGAATCTTCGGATCTTCAGAGAGTTCCTCTGTAAGCTGATCCTCTTAGTCTATCTCTAGATTCAACTACCAATGCAGAGTTAACTCCTCAGTTCAATTGTTTTCATTGAAGGTTACATACACATCTCGTTTTAAAGAATCTTACCGTGCGTGTTATCCTCTGTTCTAGTTTTTTGAGTGTAAGTCGTTGAATATGATAATTATCTTATCACTTTTTTATTTTTTACCAGGTATTTACATCGATAATAAACGACCTCTTTGTGTTGCTCTAAAAATCAACATATGCATTGTGCTGTCATGTCTTGAAGAAAGTATTGATTCTATGTCAGGTCGTTCTATTTTAATTTCTGATTGTCGGGAATCAATACTGTGCCGTTCACTGCATCAATAAATTGGCTTGCTTGAATGTTATATAAGAGTGAATAACTAGATATAGTTAACTCAAGCTATTCCTAATAATAAATCAAGAAATAGGGGATTCAATTATGTACCCTATGTATGTAATTCGATAAACACTACCTGTTTAGGCATATTTGCATTGATAAAAATATTTGCAGTGTAAAATTACATACTCTGATATTTAGGCAAAGTTAAATATTTAATATATGACATTGTGAGAGTAAAATGAATGTATCCTTTATCTCCTGCCCACAATGTGGCCTAAATAACTTCTAAATGACTCCCAGTTCAGTAAAAAATAATTACGCGCTAAATGAATCATGGAATACTTGAAATATTTCACTTAACAATAACAGTATCACAATTAAAACAGTACTCTAGTTGACAACCTCTAAACAAATATCGCGAGACAGCTGAAGACAATAACAAAGATAAGATTTGAGAATTGCCACCGATTTTTACAAGAAGTAGGTCTTTAATGATAAAAAGAAGAGGGTGGATTTCAGCGGCGTTATCTGATGATGATGACGTCCACGCGACTGGAGGCTGGTCACTCCAGCGCGCCAGCGACTAGAGCCAGTAGCTGTACGAGCGCCGCGCGTCTCGCACGCTGGGCATACGCGCACGCGCCTCACGCCGCACAGTGAAAGTCTCACGCGCAGGTTGCGCTACGATTTCGTGCGCAGACGAAGATCTTCGTCTAGTTATTTATTTTGTTTGTTCGTTGCGCCAGTGCAACGGGGAAAGGAGGTCGCTGCTCGGCCGTAGCCCGTAAGAACACAGTGATTCAACAAACGTCAATAAGTGATTTAACAAACACGTTTCCACTCCAGATCCTGTCTTTGTGTGGCATTACCGGCATCAGAGTAAATAAATTATGCGTATATTTGTAGGCATACAATGTTTTCGTTACCTATTTGAAGAGCTTTTTAAAGTTTAATAGGGGTATTTATAGGTTTTACTGCATTGATATTCAAATTAATGTTTTCTATTTGCGATTGAGTTTTCAATATACCTTCGTTATTGCGAAATGACAAATGTTTGACTTTCTCGACTTCTGTAATAAAATAAACTGAACTTGCGTAGCTGCAATTTGTATTTGCTACGATCGTCTACGGAATCGTAGAAGGCTATTTGCTAATTGCAAACACAATTGTTTGAGAACTAGAGAGATAAATGAAACAAGTGAAGCGGTGTATCCTTCTGTAGTGGTAGCAGCGCGCCGCTCGCAATGACAACAGTGAAGTGAAATCGAGCGTGCGGCCGTGACCTCACATGCCATTTCTCTAGCGCTAACACGGGGCCACTTCTGACTAAGCCCTTTTCCGAACACCACATGTTGAGACACGCCGAGGTCAATACAACCCACCTTGCCTTCTAAAGATACAACTAAGCGAACTGCTTCCGTATTAAGTTGGTTGCATCATTTCGGTATCAAAATTAATAAAATCGTTTCCGTTTTTGAGCAAGTTTGCGATATCGATCGGGCGTTAACATCGAGACACCGTGCCTATTGTAGGTAATTCTGCCGCCCTTACGAAAAACACATTATCTACCTTTTTACAACTTCTGAGAAAAACGTGTTTAAGGTTTTTTTCTTAGTACATTTGTATGAACGGAGCTGAGCTATTTATTGATGTAAAAATTCGAATATTCGGTACAATGAAATGGTCTCTATGGGAAAGTTATAGAGCTTGTTTTCCTGATTCCAAATATGTATATAACTCAATTTCGCTAAAAATCGTACATAATGCGTTTTTCGTAAGCGCGGCAGAATTGAGACTGAAAACTGAATGATTTCAATGTAAGCACGATAAACAATATTTATTTCAAAAAGGTTAAAAAAACTTAAAGTTACACATACTAAATAGCCTCGATAAAAAACCTTAATAATTTCCAAAAAATATGTTAGTAGCACGTATGTCGTGAATTCGTTCTGTCAATAAACTTACAATTTTTTATCCCATTATGAAAACTCATTTTGCAGTAAAATCCTCAAAGTGAATTATTGCAAATGAAGCTTGAAATTCAAAATCAACAATTTTGTGGTTTATTTGGGATGTAATTCTTTTAGACAATGTTTTGCATGCGTAGGGATTCTGATATTTAACTACATAGTTATTTAGTTAACATTTAATAAACCGATCTCTGAAAATCAAAATACTGAACATACAATGTGTTAAAATTGATGTTGTATGATTTTTATTTCATTATCTACATCATGTTTCTTGATAAACTATCGTGATTTTAGATTTTCCGGACTAATTATCTCTCTTTTATATACTAACATCATATATAATTGATTAAAGATTAGAGCAATCAAGTCATACCTATAATTATTGACAGTTGTTGTTTTCGGGTTTCACTACGACTTGCATATAAAATAATTGTGTTGCACGAATGTTACCAAATACGATTCTTATCTAAAAAGATAAGAATTTATGCTGAAATATTTTGCGAAATGCAACATTGAATTGACTTGAACTAGACCTGCCGGGCTAGCATGACCACCCAAACACGAACGATATGATATAGCCATTTATCGCGTTGAACTTACAAAAATCATTGGATTTTCGACAGTTCAAAGCGATAAATGGCTAGGTATATCTTTATATTATAGCCTTAAAGGCTTATTCAATTATGAAATTCACGCTTTTTACGTTTAAGTGTTAAAATCCAATGTTTTTTGACTATTCTACGCGATAAATGGCTATGTCATATCGTGTTTCGGTGGTCATGCTAGCCGGGCTGTAGAGGGAATGTGACAGAGTAAAACATTCTAATGACGAAACCTCTAACTTCTATTCGTGTTGATGACAGATGAAAGATATAAAGTTGTGTTCAGCGGCTATAGGGCACGTAAGCATCAGTATAGTGCTACTAGATGGATGGTATACCTACCTATCTATTTTTTTATATGTTTATAGTGCTACTAGATGGATGGTATACCTATCTATTTTTTTTTAGTTTATCATTAATTGTCACCTCTCTAATAATGAAAAATGTGACTTCTTCAGTTGAGTTCTTTCTTCAAAGAAATAGTTTTATTTAACAGCAATGCCATATATTAAAACTTCAGTTAGATAATTTGTTTCTGTTGATATAATGTTAAAATCTATCGTTAATGAACACTTTGGTTGTCCCGAAATATTACGATATCAATCAACTGCTGTTGTAGATGCCGTTTACTGTATAATATTCGAGTTGGTCCCAATAGTTCATTGAAGAGTGCAACTCTTTGGTTTATAGCGTGCGAACCGCCCGGGCCTTTTAGTTGTGCAAGTGCGAGCTCTTTGAAATCTGACTCGGCCTACATTTTTCTAGCGATGGTCGTAACTTGAGCCGTGCTGCGCGTCGCAGTCGTACGTACGTGCGGTTAACTTGCAGCTCGGTGCAACACATTCCATTCACAATGTCAACTAACTACTCCTTATCCATGTAACATACTACATACATTCACGACTTTTTACCCTGAGGCGTAGGCAGTGGTGTATCAACACCCTTATTTCGACAAGCTATGTTGGGTCCCATGTAGATAGATCACGCGTGATCGTGGGAAAGCAAGGCGGCTGTTCTGGTATGTCGTCGTATGGTGACAGCAGATTAGAATATGGCATTCTTCTCCAACTTAACTAACCACATTCGGTAAAAGCCTAGAGTAGAGAAAATTAGCATGAATTATTTATAATACCAGTAAAATATTACCCTTTAACTAGAATCCCGTTATATTGGTCTGTACAAACACACAATTACATATTAGTTATAAGATATTCTTTCTTCCGCATTTAAACGTAATAATATATTGACTATTTTACAAATATCTATTTTATCGCTAATACCAAACACGTTTTAAAACTATTAGTAGCTATCATATCTATGATAGGAGCTTCATTGGCAATCATTGTTTACTAGACAAGCATGTGACCTGGTTATGGCACTAAAACTAATACATACTAATCATTAACTTTTATTGATTCGTTGATAATAACAAAACAACCATGTCACTACTAAACACAACCTTGAAATTCATTACGAATCAAAAATCTTTAAGACATTTGAACGTTATTATACTGATAGTTCGCAACCATACATTTTGTATTTCCATATCCATCTATCCTTAATCCCGGCGTGGGGGTTATAACGGGCTGTTGATGGATGATGGTTCGTATTAGAATGTCACAATCACAATATTCCTAAAATTAAAATACGTTATTGTCGTCTGTAATAAAATAAATAAATTCTTCAAATTTTGAAATACCGAATGGTCATTTCTATTAGGTAACCAAGTAACAAATAATCAGTAGTCAAGTTGTCAATTGCCGATGACGAAAATGGATTGAGAGGAAATAGTGTTACTTGAAATGGTATTTGTGATGTTTTTTCATTCAACCTGAGAAATGGAATTCAGACTAGGCCCGGTGAAAAGGCAGACGTGATTAATGAGAGATTATTTGTGTCAGTTACAGATTTGAAAATACCCCCAAACATTCTCTGTGAATTTGGAGATATCTTTGATTAGGATGATCCTCATTATAATATAACAGCACGTCTCTATTCAATCGTGTAGTTAAAATTTATCGTAATATTATCATTGACTAAGGACAAATTTAACAATCACCCGTTATACTTAATTTTTCATCACTAAAACCTTTCCGGTGTGATGGATATGAAACAAAAGACGTCTGACCAAAATGAATGGAATTATGATTATGCAATTTAAAAAGTTAAGCGGCGTTATTTTTGGTCTAATTTTGTGTTGCATAACGCCTGAAGACCATCTTTGAGATCACTGTTCATTCTAAAGTAAGACGACAAATAATATCAATTAATCTTCATCACTTGTAATTGGTCATGATTCAAGTGAATAGTCGAGGAACTGTTTCTTCTTCTGATTCATGAAATACACCAAATGTGTTTTCCTAGTCAAAAAAAAATTCCCGAATTCATCCCGCGACGTATTTCGTCCTTTTATTGTCGTTAGGAGTAGAAAGCTATAAGTGGTCGAAAAAAACTAATAAATTACCGAAAAGTATTTACAAGTACACACTTTTTTTGGAAAATAATCTGACCTCATTTTCTTTGTACTATTATTTCTAACGTTTATATTATGTTTAAAAATTAAATAATAAATAATATTATGTTTGAATGTTTTCATTGTGATTCACTATTCCTTTTTTATATTGATGACAGCATTCCCCATCAAAAACGAATTGTCAATTTTTGCAAATAATTATTCGTTGGAATACAATAGGATCATTTACTGCGATGGTGCGTGCGCAGCAGGCGTCCGGGCACTGTACGGGTTGATTGGCCGAAGTTAGATACATTATTATATGTTTCTCATTATAAAAAAAGAGTTTTCATTAAAAAAGTTCCAAGCGGTGTGTATTTTCTCAATGAGGTCGCCCCATTGTTACCAAATAGGTTAAGAATTAGTCATGGCTCAGTTTTATTGTCCGTGGTTGAGCTCTCGATAACGGTGCTTTGCTTACAGTAATGTCATAAACAATAAAAAATACTGCAACTTGAAATAATAAATGCTTTTGGTGCCAATTTCATCTATGGTCTCTGATCCAATCCAGCACAATGAACCAAATTTGGTCTTACGTCGTCGTAACTTACTGATAGAAGCAAGCGCCCTGATTAAAAAAAAATGTTTTATTCTCATTTATCCCACTGATTCCTCATTTGAGTTAAAAGATAGATTTTATAGTCTCATATCTATCTAGGAATAATGCTTGACTCCCTTGCCCTATAGGCAATTAAAGTCCATTAAAGTTTAAATTTCGATTTTGCATTCCTCCTCCCCCAGAGGTGTCCCGTTCAGGGATGTTACTTAGTTATTCGTGTCCTGCGATCCTTTGTTGTGTCATTGGTTTCGATATCGTCTTTGTGATTCCTATTTGTGTTTTTGTCGCCTCCGATTAATCAGTATTCTCTGTGCGGTTGTCGTCCATTATCTATTCGTTGTTTGTGCACGCCCGTCGTCGGCGCCTCGTCCTCTATTGGATCTGATTCTGGAGACTCGCTAAGAGTAAATTTAATTATTAAACATCGTTCATATCTAATTCGTACCGGGCTTAGTGAAACAATTCGAAATGTATCTAAATGCCGTCTACCGCTTACCTTCATTGCTTTGTCACTCAAACATGAATCATGCCCGTTTATCTCCAAAGGGGCAGGTAGTTGTATTAACGCCTACGTTTCGCCACTTTATATCTCATGTAATAGGGCCTTACCTATTGCCATCTACCAAATATGGTAATTAGGTGGTAGTCCATCAGGAATGGTACTGATTCCTCGCCTTGTTTATAACTCTTACTGCCGTACTTAGAGAGGTCAAGTAATGTCAATGAGTACTTAATACAAAGACAAATGTTCATTTAAACTTAGACCATAGACCTGGTAAGAAAAGCTACTAATTTCGTATTGACGAATAGCACGCTAGGGAACCCTTAAAGTGACATCTCTGACTGCGGCCCTTTGTCGCCTAGTAAGATACAACGACGGGAGATATTAAGGGGGCTACTATTATATTGTGATCTGCTGTCAACACATAGCTTTTTCATCTCATCGAAGTTTTGCTTAAAAATAATAGGTAACTCGGTACCCACTATCCACAATCTAAACATTCGAGCTTTTAAAATAATAACAAAATGTACGTTTTCCTTATGGTGTCGCGTCTGTTAGACACTAAGCACGAATGAGATGTGTATCAGAATTTTTGTTGATGTATTTTTGATGCGAAATGTTTCCGCGTCCTTGGGACAATTTTCAATGCCGCCATTAAAAGTTATTTTCACTTCTCATGCTCTGAAAGTGCTTGTTTGTGCAGGATATAGGCTGCACAAAATCGATTTTTGTGCTCTAGAGCATTAACGTATCTAATCATAAAAGTATCTATATTAAGGCAAAGAAAATGAGCTATGCAGCCGAACTCAATAAGAAATTCAGACATAGAATTTGTTATTTTTTAATATTTACTTAAATTTATTTTCCTAATGTGTTTTTTAAGACATAAAAGATATTACAATTTTAATTCAAGCGGGTACGGTAGGTTATTAAATTAATTTAAGAAAATTATTATTTCAAAATTAATTTAATACTTGGCTGTATATGTCTGCAGCCCAAGCCTAATATCAATGGGAAAAACAATTTCCGTCAGTATTCAAAACTGTACTAATTTTAGTTTGAATTTTAAGAAATGTTATGAAAAATTATGATTTATTTCCTCGCAATCGAAGTGAAAAGCAGAGTTTCTACCTCGTCCACAAAACCATTTTTATCCTCGACATTACTATCAGCCCTCGCCTTCGGCTCGGGCTGCTAAAAGTCTCGGACAAAAATGATTCGTTTTGTGCACTTGATGGAAAATCTACTATTATCGGCGAATCTTAGCAAAGAATCAAGTTTTTCGCAGAAATATAAATGTGCTTAGAAGACTGTTGATAAGAATATTTCCAGATGGTTTTGAGATACAGCTATGTTATGATGATTGTGCTATTTCTTTTAAAAATGTGAGATTTTGATGATTCCCATAAGGTGGTCAATCCAAGAGATACAAGAAATTTTAAGGTATATTTGCGTGTTGTTTGTTAGTCAATTAGATTTGTGTATTTGATTCAAATACTAGGGCTTGGAATTTATAGCTTATCCTATATTGAAACATTAAAAACCTTGTGCCAATGAGATCTCATGGGAACCCAAATGAAGTCACGGCCGCAATCTAGTTTTATGTAATCTCGAATTCGTGTGTCAGAAAACACATTCAAGAAATACATAATATTATCTTATCTCAAAAAAAATTCAGGGAATTACAAACAAATAATTAACATTTTTTAGGCTTTGGTGTCATTATTAAGCCCCTAGATTTTACGTGCCTTCTACATATAATATTGTTATGTTTCATACATATTTCAATCTATTTAATTATATCGCTTATTAAATACAAAAACGACACAATTCAAAACAGAGACGGGAATGTTATGATTACGAACGATATAACATTGCAACTGAAATTGACTGATTTTGAAATTATATTACTTCCATGGATTTTTACGTTGTTTCTCTTTTGTAATAGAGAGCATAGAACCATGCATAATATGCTAATCCAATGACAAATAGCAAACGACAATTGATAGGTTTATCTTTGACATGAAACATTCCGATATTGTTTCTTCTTGAAGCCTAATCTAATCTGATTCTTCTGTGACCGTCATTGACCTGTTTAAATAATAATATCAGCATTTTCTGCCATCGGTCGTCGTGTAATAAACCTGTCTTCCGTACAATGTTTTACAATGCGTTCGAATGCTTATTTCCGTCTCCGTGGATGTTCTTAAACATTTTGTAAAATAATAACATTCTGTACAGAACAACTAGTCGAAACGTGCGATAACGACGAAGCAGCAGCCGCAGTAAAGGCGACAACGCTTTTACGAGCGCACGCGCGTGTTTTATCATGTTAATATTTCTTTTCGTTTTCTAAAACTGCGTAATGGTGCAGCACTTGAAAAATGTAATTGGTATTTCAATGGAAAACTGTACATTGCGAAACTTTGACTGCAGCATGTAAATAAAACAAAGGCGCAGCAATATCTCACTCTGAAGGTTCAGTACCCATTGGACCTTTTAGATTCAATCCAAAAGCAAAAAGTGCCTGTTGGACCTCATTAATAGGACCGACTGGACAAAATATTATAATTGAAGTGCCCATTGGACCTCTTTTTGGAATTCCTCTGGACCGTCTAGATTAAAAAGACACTTTTGCAATGGTACCCACTGCACCTTACTATGGGTCATTAAGGCCATGAACATGTTCTGGCTATTTGCGTTAGATAGAAGGCGTTACTATACTATTTGTCGATTTGTTATCTTATAAACGCGCCTTTCGCAGCAGTATTTTCACTCGGTCAGTAATCAGTATTGCACTAACAATATTCAGTGGCACCCTTATTATGGTGTAGGTGTTGCAAGATGCTATTTATCATATTTATTATTGTTTACAACGTGATCCGGTTCTATCCGATTAATGTTTGTCGATATATCGCTATCAGAACATATCAAGTTTCTATTCGCTCGTTTATATCGTTGTTTAGCACGTTAGCAGTCTAGATAACTATGTTAACTCCGACCTCACGCGGAAGATGATAATCTGAAATATGCGCAGATACAAAAGGATGTCATAACACTGTCTCTTCGGTAGAAGTTATTAGCTAAAGTGCTGTGTGATATAAATGCAGAACTATCACTAAACTTCACTCGGGGTTCACGCCCTCATCAAAAAACATTGCTATTATGTATTATGTAATCTGTTTGTAACGATTTCATTCCACGACATAAGCTCGTTTTAGTATGTACTAAAATGTGGGTAGATCCTTAATAATTTTATTACTATCGTCCTTTATTTGAAATACTCGAGAAAACTTCTAACTAAAACTTTGGCCAGATTCGATCTGTGTTCGCTGTCTTAGATAAATATGGAATGTTGGTTAAAAACACATTTACCTAAAAACGATTAACTTACGTATTAACTTTTGCTCTGTGAACGATTGATCGAAGAAATCTACAGAATGCTATGCTGCAACAGGCTTGCGCTTAGGCCGCCGTTACTGCGTTACGCTCGCTTACGCGATCGTTATTCACCATAATGATCATAATAATATTAATCAATTCGATCACTCATTTATCGGGCTTTAGTCCTTTCCATCAGTTAAACAGCCTAATATCTCGTTCTTGTAGTTGTGAGCTTAAGATGTTTCCTTAATCTGAAATCTTTATAATTGAAGATAGCGAGCTTATCTTAGTATACATACGGTTGGTTATCGTGCAGATCCTAGTTTGTTGAGCGCGATTTAGTCACCAGTCGGAAGTCAAACTTGGTTGAGGTGAGGTTAATCTCCGTGGTGACATTGAGTGGACCCATTTCTAAACTGTTGATTGACGTTTGTGGGTTAACGTAGCTGATAAGTATTCACGTCGATTCCAGGCTTTTGATGTTGGAAAAGTAATTTATTACAGGATTCCGTTCAGAATACTTCAATGAATTAAATTGATTACTTTCCTCTTTGAGAGATGAAATGTTCTTGCTCCTGTAATTTTGAAAATGATAGTAGATAACTGATTTTCGGGTTTGGCCTACTCATAAAGGGGAATTTTCTGGAAATTTGGCCGTGTAAACAAATTCTGTGCAGAAACCAAAAGACTTTTAACATATTTTTCTTATAAAGAGGCGTAGATTTAGCGCTAATCCGACCAACTCGGCGAGTAAAAGAAAATATAATATTTTTATTTCTCGTTCGCATCGCGAACCAAAAGCCAGGAGCATTTCGTTTGCGTTGGCAGTGTAATTCGCGTTCTTAGCAAATCCTATTACATTTATGTTTTCAAATTCCACTGAACCTTTTTACCAATTAAATGATTATGTTTGACTCGAAACTAATCTGAATTAAGCCGTCACTATTATCGGGATTAATATTTAATACCTAAATAAAACTACAATTATGTTACGTGAACTTGAAGTTTGAACTTATAGAATTTGAAATAAAACAACTTTTACGGATAAGACTCGCGTATAATTTGGTGTTTGGCATATTAATTATTTAACCCGATGTTTAATAAGAAAACATTATAGAAATTTATTTGACAGTAGGTATTTATCTGATAACGTCAGATCTTATTCGGACAGCTATAGGTATAGTATAGATTTTTTTACATGAAACCTATTTATTATAGGGTTCTAAACAGATTACATTTTATTATAGGTATCTGCGTGATATTGTACAGGTGTCAATTGTAAAATGTAAATAAACCTTTCTATTACATATTTATTTTAAAGAACCTGTACGATGTGTATCGTTTATAATTACAATTTAAAAGCACATGATCACGCACAAAGCGTTAACGTTTTTGCACCGTCATTCTTTGCGCGTACCTAACACGTATATTTCGTTACAGTTGCTTGACCCAGATATAAATTGCAAAATTTTAACTTACCGTGCCTGATCGGATTGCGAACATGAAGACTTATATTTGCAGGTTTAAAGTTTGATGCGTACACCTGTAGTATTATACACAGTCACCTCAATGGAATTTAGGTAATAAATATTAGTTTTAATGAAGAAAATATTGTTATGAATTGACAGATTTTTCGCTCAACGACCCCTTAACCCAATTGGGAGAATGCACTAAATAAAAAAATAAGACGTTGTTTTTCAATCTGTGAGACAGCTATGCAGCACAATTTTAGTCTAGGATAGTTAACAAAAAGCCGCGTGGTGACGGCAGAGTAGAATACAATTGTCGCCACCCCAAATCTTTCCCGTGGGTGTCGTACAAGGCGACTAAGGATAAATCTAACTATGATTAGGAATGGGCAGCAGCGTTCCTCTTATACCACCCAGGCTAGCAATGTACTGCTACTTTTGTGCCCGATAAATGGCAATAGGCTCGCCGCCTATTACATGGGACTTGACATATTTGGCGAAACGTGGGTGCTAGTTCACCTCTGCCTACCCCTTCGGGGATATAGGCGTGATTTATGTATGTATGTATGTAATTAACAAAAAAAAAATCATATCGATTTGTAAACCTAGAATGTGAAGTTCATGAATTGTTCTTTCGCATTGTAGGGTGTGCTTTGGTTAAGTTAGTATAAATTAAATAAAACAAGCCTTTTCATTATGTATGATTAATATTTGAGGACCTCGATGACACAAAGGTGAGCGCTCGGTCTGCTATTGCGGAAGCTTAGCCAATGTCTGCAAAGTGGGTGGCCAAAAATATAATTACCTTGGGGTTCCTCTGTGTTTCGGAAGGCAAAAACATATTAGCTTTATAATATGTTTTTCCGGGTGCATCTGCAGTAGTTTGTTCCAATTAATCCACACTGGCGCCGCGTTGCAGGTCTTTCTCTTTTTTTCCATCTACAGGCTAGGCTTATGCCCTATCAGTAAAAATAATAATATTTTAATTTATTACATTATCAATATGATTGTTCAATTTCTAGTCATAATAAAGAATAATGTATCCATCTATAATCACTGTGAATTGTGTGCTATAGGGACTTGGGCGAATTTTGTCACTCCGCAGTAAATTGGAGTACAGTAGAGATCTCGATATTACCACAACATCTTACGCGACACCAAAAATATAAGTGATGTTGCCAAAAGACCTAACATAACATACGAAATGTTGAAGTTTTACATCTATTTATAACTGCGGGACTTTACTGGCATTATAAGTAGGTATATTAATTGAGTCGTCGATATGGAAATTTTAAATATAAGTAGGTACCACTTCTCTTGATGTGCAAAAATTAGCTTTAATTGTTTATGCCGAGTCACACATTACACGTTACGAGCTTCCTAATTTACGGATCCACTTTTATTAACATTATCATGAAATGTATACTGTCAATTGATAAACTCAATTCCACGACGACCTTGATGATGTTGACTTGTTAGTTGGCAATAGTGATTGTAATGGCTGGCTAAATAAAATAACTAGTGCGAATTGGAGCTCTATCTAGTATGTGGCTAACGTTGACTGATTAACCTCTTAAATTTTTAGTGCTTGTTTATTTATTTTCTTTGTCAATTTTGAAGACCTTGGCCTACCAAGCAGTCTGAGATGTACACTAGAAGATGTATCTGATTCAGGCTCTTCTCCTAACTTATTTGACTAAGCAATAGTGGGCTGTGGGCAGACTGGTGAATTGCCTCGCGGCGGACTCTAGACTCTCTCCACTCAAAGGGCTAGGGAACACCGGAGTGGTTTAGTGGCGTATTCCCGACTGTAGATAGACGGGCGAGTCCCACACACGTCAGTCGCCTAGCTAGCGGCTGGTATGGTGCGTAAAGGCATTCCACTCCGTCAAAAAAAAAAGGGTTGTGGGTAATCAGGACATTTAAAAGGATCTCTTCATAGACCGGCGGGTCGCAAAACGCTAATTACAATATTCTTTAGTTATTGTAAAATCGTGCTATGTATTTGGAACGCGCGCGGAGAATTTATGAATTGCAAAGTAATAATTAGCCCTTTCATACCGCGACGATCAATCTGTGATTATACCTATGTATTAAACCTAGAACTTTATTCGGGTGACGGAGCACCATTTTCAATTTTAATTATATACTCACATCCTTTTTGTCCTTGACTCCTCTTTATTGATACACTGCTATGATCGGAAAATCCGTTGAGCAAAATATAATTGGATTTAAGTATACAATTTTCTAAGAGCCTGTTTTACAATCGACACGTAAGTTCTAAGTAGCTCACTTAGCAGATCATTTAATTTTGACAGTTGTAATGTGAATTATATGTCAACTGAACTGCAAAGTAAGCTACTTCGATTGTAAACCACAGGCCCTTAATCATATAACTTTTCCACTAACTTTTATACAAAAACTAACTTAACTAACAAAATTTTATAACAAACTTGTCGCAGTTGAAAATACATTGAAGAAGTTTCGAGATTTTTGTATGCCCGGCCGGACTTAGCCTCGACAGTCCACAAATATTAATCACGCGTTAACGTAAATGAACCTGACAATAACTGTGTGCATAGACAGAAAACGCATTTAATATTGTAAATTAATTTAATCACTTGCATAATGACAACCACGCCTGGAATCACAGGACACGGGGAGGTTAAAACCTATTTCGTAATACGGGTAAGACAGGTGGCGGTATTCAAAAAGCTTTATACGAGTTGGGCGCGATCCAAGTGGCTGGTAGTGGCTATTGAAAGGTCGCGGTATCAGCGATAATGAAATCAACCGTAGTTGTAGAACGGTTAGGGCTATTTATGCGAGCCGGTGACAACTTTCTCCGCATTGGCGTCGATCGTGCGAGGCAGCGCGCGCGCGCTGGTAGCCGCTATGCGTTTAGGAAAGCTGCTTAATACATCTTTATATGGAGTAGCGCCAGTACGTTATGGCTTACTAGTCAATCTAGTTGTGGTTTTTTAAGCAAGTTTTTCTTCTCTGCCTTCCTGGGCACCTTTTATTTATTTATAAATTATTATGCGATATACATATTATTATCATCATCGAATAACAATTTTGAGCGAAATTAATTGAGCACCGGATGAATGCAGTTTTGGCAGCCTCAGAATAACGCCAGATCACTGGCAAACATTACAATAATTATGAGCAGCTATAATGATCATTCCTTAATTGATAGCTTATCTGATATACGATGCTGTTTGTAGTTTATAAATAAACTTTAATCATATGCTCTTCATTTTTATTACATTTGGTCTTTAATATAGAATACATTCAATATAGAAAGGCTACTAATTAGAAAGTTTTATAGTTTAGTCATATTTCAAAAGTCGGTAATGCCACATTGACGGGTTTTGTAAAGATCGAAACTTGAAAAGTTTTAAAATTTTAGCACACATACGTGTCGTGGAACGAATCTTCAGAACTGCAAAAGTACTACAAGAGTATTTTGAGTGTTCTACGAAATTGGAAATGTTAATTAGAAATGGCGGAGCCGTGATCCGCCACAGTGCCCCGTAAAGTTTCAACTGTAGTTAACGAAAGTGCAAGTGAACTAGTGACAATGAGTGGTGGTGAGCCCACGTTGACGGAGTCGCCCGTGCCTTTGGCGCTGGCGCGTCTCCAGGTGCGGCCTCGAGGCCTGCGCATGCACAGGCCGAGCCTCCCGCTCGCAAGCCTTCAGGAGGCCGTGGACGAGACCACCCCCCGCCGCTTCAGTGAGGAATCAACATTCCCAGACACGGACGACGACGAGACGTTCATCGAGGAACTCCCGCCCTCGTGGCCTTCAGCCAATGGGCGCCGAGCGTCTGATGCTACCGCTTTCGCTGAGCGATACAGGAAGTTGACTGATTTCGACGAGCCGCCCCCAGATATTCCACGCCGTGCCTCCCTCGCTGTGCCGGTCGGTGTCGCCAGCTCAGACAAAGGCAGGAGACGTTCTTGGGCCGCGAAGCTGCAGCTGGAACGTAAGAAGAGGCGAAAATCTGGGGGGAATGACACCGACGAGGACAGCGACACGACGGTCGCTTACGTTCGTCAGAAGCGTCCCTCTTGGTGGAATGTATTCGTACCCGACAATATGCTGAAGAACAGGTATTTATTATTGATTAGTACACAACACTCTCGCGTGAAATTGTGGCATCACAGTCATGTAGATATTTCAGCCATTGCCAACTTCTCGACTCGCTAATTTGTAGGTTGTTTGTTGTCAGACTAACAAATTATGAAACTTTTTTAACAGATCGTAAACAGTTATCGATCTGACCGATCGAAGGTAGTCATCGCAATGCATGAATAATGTCAGTTGTTGCAACGAGCTCTCAAGTATGGGATTAGAATGGAAATGTGTTACAGTGCACCATGGTACCCGATTTCCTTGACCCAAGGCTCCATGGCTGACTGTTAGGGTTTGTCAACTAGGTGTGCTATTTTCAGGGTTACATCAAATAACGCGTCGACACTTGTTTCCTTTTCGCATTTGACCATTTTTAGTTCGCCATGTGACATGTCCTGTTATTGAAGGCAGGTGATAAATATTCTTGTATCGCCAAGGTGAACGGTTCAAATTCCTAAAGCGATATCTGCGATTAAATAAAAATAAAATCTATTTAGCGGCGCGTCCTTTATCTGTTCACGGTGTTGCTTTAGTTTCTGTTTCGATATAAGTACTGTATAAAGTTGTTGTAAGTTCAAATATTTTTTTGAAAGCCTGTACTTTTCCACTTCATCCGGTACTATATGAGCGTGTACTTATGTAATATATAACCAAAAACACAACTACGTGATAAATTATTTTGTAAGTTATCTTGATAAATCAGAGTCGCTATCAGCTGATGGGCTCACCTACAGACTTTTGGTTATCTAATTAGGGATTTGTTTGTTTGCCGAATGCCGGGCGGCATATTACATTGAAATCCGTTTCGCGGATTGTCTGATAAGTTACTGTTTAGTTAGGAAATTGTTTGTTCATGTGTATAACGTATTGTTTATAGTATTTTTTATAATTTTCATAAAATTTCCATTGTTGGAAGTTACATTTATTGTAATGAAGGCATACTAACGAGCAAAAAATAATCACAGTTTTTTAATTCTAAGCACTGAAACCTTAATAATTTAATGGTAAATAAATATTACAATCATCAGCTTATTTCAAAAGATAATATTAGAATTCGACACGGAAATATTGTTCTTTAGTTTGCAGATTAAAACACATAACATCACAAGCTAAACTTGTAAAACCAGCGCTAATTATGAGTATTTTTATTATAAAAATAAAAATGTGAAAGTTTTACGATTAACATGTTTATTTTATTCATGTAGCACTTAAATCGACACATTATCTCAGACAGGAGTTTGGCATGGTACTAAGTAATTGTATTGTGTCAGTCGAGTTCGATTATTATTTTATTTTGGATGCTACTTGAATATAAAGGTATTCAAAAGGTTGTGAATTTCTGATCCTTTATCTTAGTGTTCTCAACCGATTATGTCCGACATCCAATGCGTAAAGGATGAAAATTGATGAGGGAATTTTAACAGACTTGTATTAGCCAATGTGCTGTTGACAGTACCTATAACATTCATTAGTGGCTCGTGAGAACCATTGTGTTAAATTATTCATAAAGGAGCCAGTTCGGCAAACGAAATTCGCTCCATTACATCGGTATTTAACGTAATTAACTTAATTAAAGTTTTATTTGAACAAACGTTATTATTTATTCTCTCAAAATTTTTTATTATTATGAAGTAAATACTTCATTCTGTTCTTAAGTAGCTACAACTTAGACGGATGTATAAGTTCTGTACACTTTTTGAGAGGGTTTTCAAATTAGATTTCCATAATCCGGTTTCATTGCTGTTTTTTGACGGCCGGTTTGGTCGAATTGTCAGATCGTTGGTTATTGTGTTGGCCAAGGAGCCTCAATTCGAATCCTGGTAAGGGCAAATGTCCGATCAAGGTTGTGTTTTGGCTTATGTAGTAATTACAAATATTTATATAATAATATGATATGTGTATTAAAATCTATTCGTCAACTAGTATTCATAACACAAGTGCTTATGCTATTTACGTTGGGCTAGAATCTAGCCGCTAGATGATAGGTGTGAGTGTAAGAAATAATTATTTATTTATTGATGTGCTATGTCCAAATAGGTATAGTCTTAATTTTTAATGGCTACAAAGTATAATATTTTATTTCGTGTTTTTACTGAAACATTCGCCGTGTAATACGAATGTTTGTCACGTAGTTAGCGCTCGTGTCCCTCTTCGACTATTTAATCACGATCTCCATACATTGGGCTGTCTAAATCGTGAACATCCCATTTTAACGTTTAAAACCAATTTCGCCTTGACACAATCTGTCTTGAGATTTTGTTTGTCACAAAAGTCTGTTTGTGTAATAGCTGGGCATTCGGCGAACTCGTGTAAAATACGTGAATTTCTGATGAATTTACAGCCACGTTAATAGGTACATGAACGAACCTAGCAAAAAAGCCATGGCAATAAGTAACATTTCATTCGTGAATGAATACTATGGACGTATTTCCCAATCGTCAACTGTGTTGACAACGGGACAAAAACGAAGCGTTATCAAGCGGGAGCAATACGATACTCTTATAAAAGCAATAGTAATTTATGATTCATTCACAAAATTACTTATTTAAATTGGCCATTTATAAGTAATATTTTATATCAAACACAGTGTGCAACCATTTTAATACAATTGTGTGTACCTACGAGAATTTAATTGAAACATCTCGTTCTTTTATGTTGCCTACTCCTATTATTCTATATTCTATTATTCATACAACTGTCTTTATATCGGAAATTCTCAAAGATACCAACGAATAACAAATCGTTTCATACTATCTGACCTCAGCCGCCCACACAACGCGCAGGTAGTAGTTCCGCAAACACGATTATTAAGTCAACCGTCAAACGAAGACAGTTTTGAGATAAATATTAATAAAGCATTAGCGTGAGCATGAGCTTTTGTTACGCCGGAAAATACTTAGTATACAATGTAAACAAAGATGAACATTTCATTGTTGCACATTGAATCTCTTGGGTGTTGCACGGCCGCTTTGCAGAACCAAGTGTTTCATCATGCTCCATGCAGCCTTCACTTGTTTCCGCAATCGTGCATTCCCCTTTCCCCCCACAATGGCCACATTCTCGGAGCTACTGTCTTAATACTCTTTGCACACCACGTTTTAGAAATGCGCGTCAATTTTCCGCTTTGGAATGTGGTGTAGTGTACACAGACCTTTACTGTCTGCTTTGTCATTGCTGTATTTGTTAGTTATCTTATTTTATATTGAAAAATAATGCATACTGCAATGTGAAATGGCTTATTTATCTTCAAGATTAACTTTAAAGTTGGATGTTTCTAATTAACACTAAAATAAAATCAACAATATTCTCTTCTGCTGAAAGATTATATACTTATATATACTTATTACTTATTTACTTAGTTTCTAAGTATTTTTAGGGACATCCCTAAAAATACTTAGAAACTAAACTTATGACAGAAAACTGACTGTTGCAGGAATCCAATTTTGAGTTGTATTTAAGAAGTTTGACTTGGTCCACGGTGAATATCACTACGACGAATATCATCAAAAAGTGTTAACCTTCCATTCGAAAATTCCTGTGCGAAATACAGAACCAGAACGGAAACATCATATAGGTAGGTACGTCTTAATACTAAATTATATAGGGTCATATTTAAGAGCCCTCCGTTCCCAAAGATCATACAGAATTTTAACTCAAGATCCTTGATACTTGTATATTAATGGCTCAAGTTAGTCATTTGAAGTTTGGAACCGTAAAGTACAAAGTGGTGAACGTAAAATGTTCCCAAAACACGTTATTAACATGCACGTTTTAACATAAAACGATTTGAGTTAAATCTCGGAGAAGTGCCAAATCGACTTACCATTCTGTTTATATGTTATGCGTACTTTGTATACATATATGAATATCGTGGAATCATTTTATTATTATCTTATTAACGGCGAATTTAGACGTTTCGGTGAATAATGTTTGTAATTTAACTTTAGTCATGCTTTTTGTGTCATTGTTTTTATTTCGAATGACGGAGCTTTTGGTTTTAGATTAATGGTGGTGACCTTGGGAATAATACGATTTATATATCAAATCTGGCTTCTGTCCAATGGAAAATGCGGCGCGGTCCTGGTGTATTCCGTTTTCCCAACTCACTCCAAGTGTGAGATAAAAAAATAGCATTATCGTCTCGCAACTGTCTCGCGCACATTTTGTAAGTCTATTTTTGTATGGTACACGTTTTCATTATAAAAACAGACCACAGGATAAAATTCCGTGGCTGGTGTAAATTTTTTGATGTCGTTTCTTTAACACCGGCTTCTTGAGCATATAAAAACTCCGATCTTCCTGAGTTGCCAACTATTATCGAGCGGTGTCTTGTTTTATTTTGTTTTTATCGTGTTTAAGACGCTGCTTTTGTTCCATTTGTCACGGTTTGTGCCAGCAACTACCAAAAAGCCTTGGGGGTTTATTGGTCGTTATCTAGCAAAGTTTGAATGTGGCATTATTGACACACAGAAGATAAAAGGGAAAAGTCTGACCTAGTCAAGAAATGATGTGATTATAAGACTGATGAACATGAATGTTGAAGGATGGAGAGAACGAGGCCGATCGCACATGAAATAGATGGATTGAGTGAAAAATGACAAAAATGTAATTTAATTCAATGAGGAGATGACAGGCAACAGGAGTGAATGCGAATAAATAATAGCTCCGGCCCCAAATGAAATAGAATTTAATGATGATGCCATTTGTTTTTCTTAATAGTATTCCAAGTTGTCATCAAATCTAAGTCTAGTCTTTCTAAATGCTGGTTGCTTTAAACCAACAACAATTTTCCTCTCGAGTTAATTTTATTATAATTCTACAACCATACTGTGAGTTTTGAAGTCATGAATACTGTATGATTGATTAGCATCCCTCGCATTAGCCGCACCACGTTCATTGATATATTAACCGTGACCAATAATATCAATGGTTATGACTAATTTTAGTGTTTCTGAGTATAATTAAAACTAAACAGGTGTTAAAACTGCTTTTTCTATACAGAAAAACTTTCTCGTAGACAAATCAAGCAGTCTACGTGATTCATGGGCAGTCTGAAAGTAATATACATAATTTTTTACCTGTGCTTACATTGTAATTGCTGGAGCAGGAGCTTATTGACTATAATTATCGTGTTTGCTAAACACATGCTGACACGTATCGTTAATTTCATAACATACGCGTTTACGTCCCGATGTCGATAGACAGTTCGTTTATTTATATCGTACTGCACGTGTTGTTTGTTGACTTCTTCTGTTCTAAATTTCTGAAAGAAATTTCATCTCCCACGCGAAATTTAGGTAGGGTCTTATGAAAATAAAAGTCCAGTGCCATCAACGGGAATCTGTAGTCATTAATATTGTTAGATAATTGCACAAGAAACGCTGGATGGAACTGGAAACTAGTAAATAATTTTTACATTTCATTTATTTTAATGAATATTTTACTTAGCGTTGATTTAAATACATAAGTACTGTTGTATTCAGAGTATTCATAAGAAAATTTATCAGAAAACGAAGTACATAGTGAACCAAGTTAGATGTTTCAAGTTGGTCTGTTGTGCACGTATTCATTCGATCGTTTGTTTAGAATTCCCTTCCTTGCAAAACCTCCCTGAAGCTATTTATTTATACATTGCTTCTAGCAGTAGCGGCAACAAATCAATTTCCTCCGCCAAAAATGTATTCCGTTGGCCTATATCTTAAATTTTGATCAGCGTGCGTCGGTGGGCGGGTAGGGATCGCGATTATAAATCCGGTTTAAGTGTCATCCACGTCGATGCCTCCATTGTGCCGGATGATAGGTGGGTCTTAAACCTACACTCAGGCTACCTATTGTATAATACAGGGTCGGCGCGATGCCGCAAACGCGGACACAATGTAGACCCTATAAACATCTGAAATACTGTCGACATTGGCCTGCATTGGATACGATCAATACCAACAGTGTCCATAATATCGGCGGGTCTTGAATGGGCTATATATTGTGCATTATTTGCGGCAACCCAAAAAACTCACGGATTAGAACGCTTTAATTTGTGATTGTAAATACTTTTTATCGGTGCTTATAAAAGTACTTCTATATACTTTATAGTCAACTAAATTACTAGCATTAACAATGAAATTAAATAGGTACATATAGACCTGAGTTGAATAAAACAATGAGTAAGACAAGAAGACGGACACCACTGATTTTAAATATTGTACAAGAAACAAACAAAAACCTGTGCATTGTCATCTACCCGTATTGCATAGTATCTATAAAGGCCAGGCCACCACCGTAAGTCGATGAACACTTTCGTATTTTGTTTGTCATATCAATGACAACATCTATGCAGTACTATAGTAGCCATTTGAGATAAATTCATATTGCGATAGTTACGCTCTGTCTTTTATTTTTTAATGTGCCATTTGTAAAAAAAAAATGGTGACAAAACTTGGAAAACTTTTTAAATAATGGTCCGTGAATTTTTGGGACAAAATAAAACACATGTGTGCACAACTGTACTGAAATATGAACCAAATCGCAGAAACAATAGAAGTGCTGCTACGCTTCGCGCATTACCGCATTTATTTGCAGTGTGCATAAGCGGAGAGTATTAAAATTTACGTAGGTGTACTTGGTCACTGAAGCACGTTTTGTTTTAATCTCTACGTATAGTTGGTCATTGAAGCACGTTTTGTTTGCCCTGTTGTTAACTCTGTGGTTGATTCCGTTTAGCATAATTGACTAGAGCCTGTTTGGATGTAAATTGCATCATGTAATCAAACTGTCGGACATTGCCTCCAATGTTTAATCGTTTGCTTCCGAATGAATAAAGCGCGGATTAAGCGCGGAATTTTCTTGACGGAACACCTAACTAATAGGTAGAGGGAGTCATAACGAGTATAGCGCCTCTCGGGGTATACCCGATACCCGTTATGACTGACTGAGCCTCTTTCGCGTATAAAACAAAATTTTTATTTGCTTAACAAATTTTCAAAACCGATTATGTTAGGAGTACTTTTAGGCATCCTGCCCGCTTTGAGCTACCTTCCCCTTCCCTTTATACCTACTATTTACAACAATTATCGAGTTGTTTCATATTGATGTTAGTTAATACTGAATGACTAAGGAAAATTTTCGGGTTTTGATTCTACTCATGAGATGTGTTACTGATATGTATTTCTTTAAATATAAGAGTAAATAATAATGATCAATAATATAAAAATAATTGAGCTAATTGAATCATAATTATTATTAAACTTTATAGGGCAAATGTATGTATGGAATTTTATTCATTAGCTTTTACGTATTGAATAATGATTTATTAAGGACTATGTTAGCTAGTAGAAACACGCCCTTGCCTGGGTTCTAATGATTAATTCTCCGACATATGTGTGTGAAATAATTTCTATACCAAGATCTATTTATGTACAATAGACAGACCAGTTCCAGTTAATATTTCACGTTTTTTCCTGATACTCAAATCTGGTTTCTATGTCGTATAAGTCGCTCAGTGGTAAGCGTGGTCAACCTTCTCGTGAGATGTTTGTCGGCAAATGCCCCAAAATGTAGAAAGTATGTATGGAATATTGGGCTGTGAAAAAGACTGATGAAAGAAAATTGCATGCGGTAGAGATGAGAATGTTGAAATGGATTTGCGGAGTGACAAAAATGGATAATATAAGGAATAAGTACTAAAAAAGAGGGTCTGATAGTGACGCCAATCACAGAGAAGATGAAAGGGAGCCGTCTAGCTTGGTATGAGATCAATGAATGTGAGAAAAAAAAGTTTTGGGACATGAATCAAAACTCAAAAGTCAAAATTAGTTTATTCATATCTGGTATGATACACTCATGAATCGTCAAGACAAGAATTTTGATGGATGTCGAAGTAGAGAAAGACCACTGAAAGATGGATGGATTGTGTGAGGTGTGATATGAAAGTGATGGCTGTGAATGAGGAGATGACGAGTGACAGAAGAGAATGGAAAAAGAGGACATACTGCGCCGACCCCAAGATGATTATGATGGACGAAATTTCAATTTATCTCCTTTAGCTTCTGAAGGCACGTTACCAGTCATAATGTACTCCGTTCTTGTTTGATGGAACACAGCCCGGTCTATCTGCGCTAGGTACATTATAAGGGATTTGACTCGTTTGTCCTCCTCATCCTCTCAATGGTTGATGGGTTCCTCTTAGTTTCATCTGTCAGTATTGGAATATATTTATCGGTATTAATTATTAAATGTGATAGTGATATTGAAAAGAGGGTGAAAGCTGGGAATATGATAAACGGGGCTTTGCACACTTTTATGAACAGCCAAAGCGTGTCCAGAAAGGCTCGTATGGCTGTTCATAATGGAGTGCTAGTCCCGACATTAATGTATGGAAGTGAAAGTTGGGTATGGGAGAAGAAGCATGAAAGTAGAATAAATGCAGTAGAAATGAGAGCGTTGAGGAGCATGGCTGGGGTAAGGCTGAGCGATCGATTGTATAACAGTGTGATAAGAGAAATGTGTGGTTTGAAAGAAGATGTAATGACAAGGATTGAGAAGGGATGCTCGCATGGTTTGGTCACGTAGAAAGAATGGATGAAAGGAGACTGACAAAAAGGATATACATGGCGAAAGTGAATGGAGAAATGGGAAGGGGAAGGCCTAGGCGGATCTTTCATAATCAAATTGAAAGTCTATTAAATAAGGGCCAGGTCAAGAGTACCCGAAACCGACGGGCATGCATGAAGAGATTAATGAGATTGGATGAAGCGAAAGAAGTATGTAAGGATCGTAGCAAGTGGAAAGAATTGATCTCTGCCTACCCCTGTGGGAGAAAGGCGTGATATATGTATGTATGTATGTAATTATTAAAGCCCAATCATTTCACTACAATTGTACACCAATTGTTATAACGTAACCCTGCCGCTTGCGCATCAGTTTTATTTCACTGTCGAATCGACAGTGTCGATTTGCACACAGGACATTAACATTGATTAACAATTACGTGACATTCTATAAACGTTTAATCGTTTGCCAGAGATATTATGCACTCTATTTACAAGCTGAATAAGGTTGCCGATTTCCTTTTGTCTTTTAGGGTCGGTGGATGGATCGTTGATCTGTGTGGTGATAACAATTGTTAGGTAATCAAAACACTTTGCAATGCAATGGGGGGACAGCCTTTAGCGTTTTTTCCTTTTAAATCAACCATGTTGGTGCAAATAAATATATCTTATATATTATTTTTAAATACGTAAGTAAATATTAAGTAACAAATAACACCATGTCCCTGTTTGGCCAGGGTTTAATTTTTATTTTATAACGAAAGAACAAGTCAGGCATAGTATATTTTTTTCAATATTTAGCTTTTGAATTAAAATTACTTATTTCAATGGATTAGATTAGTGTAATATTTAGGTGTTTGGTATTTTGGTCACGGGGAGACCACGCCCGCGGCTGTAAGGTGTTAGAAACCTCGGGTTAAATAATAAAAATGCCAAATGCCTAAACATACGCGATTGTAATCCGTAAAAGTTGTTTGATTTCAAATGTGTAGTGCTCGTGCAAATATAAGAGGACATAATCTTTTGAGTAGTTTTATTGACTTAAATGCGACTTGTTAGTAAATTAGTGATTGATTGGCAAAGTGGATTTACTGGACATACCCGATAGGTACGTAATAATAATGATACAATACAATTAATACGGTCCAGTGGAGTAGGTGCAGCGTGTGACAATGTCGGCTTACAAGGACGGCCGCATTCGAGAGCTCGTTCTGAGGCGCAGGCGTTTATCTCATTGTTAATTTATTTATTTACGTGTACCACTGTGACGTGTGGCCGTCCACTATAGATTTATAATTATTACAAAATTTACAAATGTTCCTCTTTGGGCAGGATATTGAATCTGAATTAATAATATTATTTACATTTTGATGCCGTTCTATTAATAATAACATTGTTTACGTACATTTTGAAATAATAGATCGATGAGTCGGCTAAATTGTTTGTTGTGATGTTCAATAAAGTAGTAGGCGTTCTTATCAAGGAAGTGCGAGAGCGTAACCTTAATCTTCCTTTTTGGCTCTTTATTTTCCTCTTTTGTTTTTCTTAAGTAATATTTTTTACATTGTTTATTTTGTTTAAGATGTTAAGGGTCCTAATTTTTAGTACCTAATCAATTTAATACATTCTGTTTTATAAAAATGCTAAGTATAACATAGAGAAATGGAAAAGATAACATGTTTACTAGTTTAAAAATGGTAACCAAATACAATTGTAACCATTTGTTGCTGGAGTGGGGGATATTAGGGTTTTCTTAATTTTCTTATTGTGATAAACAGCGGCAGTTAGTTCTATACTGCCTCTTATTACCTATGTAGGCGCTAAATAGACTGTGAAATAGAATGTTTTGTAGATGGCAATACACCTCTGCCTACCATTTGGGGGATAAACGAGATTAAATCTTACATGCAAGTAGTTGAACTATTGTTCCGTGGACGTAACACAAAGTGTATAAATGTCTGATAATCGCTTTAGTTGGCCCCCTAATACATTTATAAGCACGTAAAGGTATTCGAATGGAATTTTATGAATCATATTATTATGTGGATAAGGAAACTGTAATGCCACAGGTATGTAGATTCCTTAAATTGTGATTAATAATTATTTCTATTAGTGCTAAATACTACTCACAATTTAAAATGTAGCTACATTCGTTCATTCATAATCGTGTAGGTACATAATCATAATCATCATGTTGACGGCAGAGCAGACTAATATACTTTACTGATGCAGAATTTCGATTGTTTTATTTAGTTAGAGCACAAATACCACTTATGTATAGCGACTTAGGTTGTGGTTGGTTTAAGTTTTACATCAAGTATGTTAAAATGATCAGTCAATAAAAACAGTTTTAAAATACTTTCTTCCGAGTACCTGTATAAAAATGTAAACTTTCGAAATTATACTTCGTTAGCTACAAGTTAAAACGTATAGGCGTGCGTTTAAGAAATACTAATTTATTATTATCAGATGTATTATTAAAAACAGTATCAAAATTTCTTCGTCATCATATATTGGGTTACCAGAAAGTATTACTATTTGAAACACCTGACCGAACCAGCATTTATTCGTGTCAGAAACTGTTATTCTAATCATAGATTCTAATCTTCTCAACGCCCATACATGCTGTTATCGATAAGATCGTTTCATATATTACCTTTTTGAATGTTCGACTCATGTGATGCTCATTAATGTGTTGCCATAACCGCTTGGGTCACGTTTTATCCTAAGTAATTATAATACTGGAACGTGCCTGGCATGCATAAATCTGTTGGTACATACGCATGTCCGTGCACTAGAATCCGTTCATATAGGTCGTTACTAATTGACAGCAAAGGAAATCTTTTTAATATTCCATAGACCGGAAAGAGAAATATTTTACTGGAATAATTTGCGGAAACATTTCGTCATACCAAACTAAGAGAAAATGCCCTCAGAACAAAAAATAACGTCCTCTCCTATTTAAATATCAAAATTCGTATATAATCAGTCATACGAATAGTAGGTTTAAGCTCTTTTTTTAGTGTTTTATTATATATTTCGCTCGTGTTTTATTGTATATTTCGTTCCGCTAGTAATTCCCGTGAGAAACAAACACCGTCAATGCGCTGGTCGGAGACAGGTGTAGAGCACTCACACATACGTGCGTTTTCAAGGATGTTATGGCCGTTTCCTCCCCATTGCGCCAATTGCGCTCGTTTGGTCTAATTGTTAGTCCAGCAATTAGTAAGCTGCCGATGCTAGAGGATACCTCGCGACGCGCAAACTATGCAACTGCGCCAGCGGTCGCATAATTTCGTGAGGATGATAATTGCGTCTAGGTACCTAACCTACAGTACAGTACTGCGCGCACATTAACAAACGCTCGCGAGTAATAAGTCACCAACATCACCAGCCCTTAATGTTCCGCTGCTGGGGCACAGGCCTTCCCTATGGATGGAAGAAAATAGGGAGGGTGGATCCCAATGCGGATTGGTGGGTTGAGCTTTAAATAAAAGCTCTGTCTGAATTATGTACTGTACAATATCCCCTGAGGCGTAAATTATACAGAAACTGTAGAAGAGGCGTTTCGCCGATGCAGTACAGGGGTGGTACATTTGCACAAGCACGTGTGATTCAGAAAACACGTCCTCCATCGTTTTTTTTACAAATCAAGGATTGAAATAAAGGGCACGGCGGACTTGCGACCAGACCAAAAGATTTTTCTTCCTTTACCCGTTCCACGGCAGTGTGACGGGATTTTTTAAGAATTTTTAAGGTAATATTTAGACCTGAGGGGTAAATAGAGGAATATGTATTTTAGTTTCGCATATTTCGCCTATTAGGTCTCATGTAACGGGGCGAATCTATAGCCATCTATCGGCACGTTGCAGACAGTGTTGCTTGACTGATTATGTTCTTTCTTGATATTCGTCCCTCACGATCCTCCAGTTGTATTGTGCTCCAGAGATGTGTAACTCCGGAGTGATTTTGTACAAAAGATTTACGTCCGTAGAAAAGAACGAATCGTTCCTAAAAGCCCAACATTCCCCATCTTTAACAATCCCCATCTTTAAATCTGTAGCGCTATGGTTCTTTCTGGGATGTGGGCCCGTAAAAAGATTTAAACTCTGACGACTACTCCGGGATATCTCGAAACGAAGAGGGATGGAAAATGATTGGAACATTCGTGTGTAAGTGCGGCAGTGTCAGTCACACTCAGCATTAAATATTGTTAATTAGAAATAAAACATAACGTATAATTTAAGTAGATAAGACGACACTACGTAACGATTTGAGAAATGTTAATATGTAGATACCTCATATAAAAACCAAATTAGATCAATCTTAAATTTAATTGATTTAAAGATTTATTAATGTATCGCATGAAATTGCATCTAGTTATATTGACCAATTTATTTGCAATTTAGTTTTACAGTGTGACATGTTGATATCACGCACGATATGTATATTAGACATACTGATATATTTGGGATTGGGATTTAAAAGAGTGATGAACATTAATTTTTTGTGTGAAACGCCGTCAAAATATATACTTATTCTGCGCATCTGTATTAACTCACAGACAACCTGTGTTAGCCACAGTGTCTGCTTTAATGATGTTTAATAGTGTGTTCAATTTTAATTTGTACCTATTCAGTATTAAACTTTTCCTAAGAAGTTTAGAATGAAAGGGAAATAAATGGACGTAACGCGATCTTAACGGCTGTAGATAAAATCAACGGCTTACCGTGCTTTCAGGAGCACGAATGAGCTAGAAATAATATAAACATATTATGTTATCTATGTATTCATCATGGGTGCCAAACTTCCAACCCATGATGAATTTTGTAATACAATGGTAACGAATAATCGTAACACTTCAGAACTAAGAAGTTTGGTTTTTATATTTTCACAATAATATACCAACAGATTTATATACCTATTTGTATGCGTACACCTTAATTCATTGTAATAAAAGTCTTTTCGAAGGGCGATACAATAAACTTGACCTGAAACGACAGTTCTTTATCACTAAATAAATTTAAAATCGACAACTGTTCACCTTGTTATGTTAATAATTTGTTAATTAGTTCAAACATATCTGAAATCATTTATTTCGTGTGTGATTACAAAAGATACCTTTTTACGTGCTAATCTTTATGAATAGATAAACTTTTTAATCTTAGTCATTGTTACAATCGTCTAGTACGCTTGGGGGCATTTCGTGATCGTAACAAAACCTGAACAGTTTAATATATTTTGAGGAAAACAAAGATACAGTAAAAATACTATAGATTTGACTCAATTTGAGATTAAAATCCAACGGTAGGTATACATATAGTTTAGTACTGTATTTTTTGTAGAATAAACCCTGCATACTAATAAATAAACAGCTCGTACTAATTGTGTCTGAAGCATCGACTGCTCAACCAATCCCAGCACGTGTCAGTTCTTCATCCACAAACTCGGTTGTGATAGGATCTGGGCATACTTATCAAAACGTGTTTGCTCTGACGTCAGTTACATAAGTGGAACTTGTTTCTTTTTTAACTTTCAATATAGTATTTCTTCCCTTGACTTTATCAAAGCCGGAAACATGCATTTCTTTCTGACTAGCGTTCTTTTGTTCATTGGTACCTTTCTGACACGATGGATCGCAAACACGCCACGGGTCAAGGTGGCAGTTACCGTCATTCTGGGCTAGTAAAATGACAGTTTTGCAAGATCTCTTTTTCTTTCAATACCTTTAAAGTTTAATGCTCTACATCCTGTTGTATAAGTATCGACGTTTACAATTATAAATTGAGTAACGCGTTTATACGACATCGATGGCGAAACATTCCGCGTACGGTTCTGGTAACTGATTCAAGCTACTTCGATATTGTAGAGAGATGAAAAGGCTTTGACTGTAAATATTGGATTTCTAAAATCTTTTACAAATATTTTGAAGTGGTATTCAGAATAGGATCCGTTCTGGAGGTCTATTCTAAAAGTCTTTTAATGGAAATTGACACACTAAATGGGTTGCTTACAACGCTATATTCATTTAATCCGTACCTTATCCCACGTAGACAAAGCTATGGCCGTTAATAAAGCTCGTAACATTAAAATGTATTAATCAAGTCAACAGCTCTACTGTCTGATCTTCCGCTTCATACCGTCAACTTCGCCTCCAAATGACATTTGGCAGAGACATTGTTCTTTTTTCTTAATATCTGACATTTAACGAAGAACATTTATTCTATATGCGATTGTGTCAGCAGCAGTTTAAGCCGGTTGGATTAGTTTCATTGAAGACTAAACAAAAGAGTGATGGTGTTTGAAATTTATTACCGTTATTATCTTAACAAAGCATAGACGATACAAAACTTGCGCAGTATAATTTTTTGTATGTACCTAAGTACATTTGTTATTGCGCATCTTAAATGGTATTAGATGTTCAAACTGTTTTACGGCTTCCATGTAACGAGTTTTTATTTATTTTACCCTTTTCTTTGAGATATAACTCACCTTTGTAATACATGGGACGTTAAGTTTTTGCTATATAGGCTCTTACTCATTGCTGTCAACTAAACGTGTACAATAACTTTGGTAAACAATGCATGCGATGTATTTAATGTCTCGTTATGTGCCTGTCTTCGGACGGCCTTATGCTTCGAGAAGGCCACCGTAGTCATTAGGGTCAACTGGAACATAACAAATAACACCAGCTCACATAGCATAGCGGCCGCTGTGATGATCTATATGGCTAGATTTATAGACCAGCCAACTATGCTGCAAAATTGCACAGGTAGTTGAAGAGTCTCGTAAAACATCCGAGAAATCGGACCTTTGCTGCGTCACAGTTTTATTTCTATTCACTCGATACTTGTAATCTACGATTATAATTATGCCCGCCGTACCAATTACCACATTAATTGCTTTAATGGTGTGTAAGTATCAAGCTTGAGTATTAATTTGCAATCAACTAGACCACATTCTTTTAAGATGTAAATGTATGCATTCATGCAATGCATGTAAATGTTTATATAGCCACCTTTTTAAATTGTAATGTTACTTGCCTTTTTTAACGTGACTATAAAGTGATTCCAGTAAGAATTAAATAGGTATATCGCAGGTATTCACATACTTACTAAGTAATTAGAAATCTACGCAAATCCTAAACGAGCTTTGAATTGAAACATTCTGGTCTGTTTTGTTTCAAGTAGGTGTGTGGGTACGTGTAATCGCGCATGGCTACTTTCATTCACGGTTTTTTTCGAGTTCAAAACAAGCCACAACGACTCTAATTGCTGCTTGTAATTAAGAGGCGTTTAAAATAATGAGCCGGGGGTGGTGCTCGTTGAGCGTTTCGTAATGAATGTAACACCAAAGTGCGGCTAATCTGTAAAGCGGATTGCATTTGTAAAGGCTCGTCTAGAATGATAATGGCACATTTTTATTTAATTGCGTTAGAGACAGGGAACGTTACGAGGTCGCCATCGGACAGGTTCAACGTGTGAGTTGAACTGCTTTTTATGGCTGTATAATTTATAAGTAGATTACCGCCATAACCTCGTTGACAATTGCCTGCCAGTATGATGAATACTAGTTTGACAATTGCCAGTATGATAAATATTAATTTGTAATATGTGACATTCGAGATGCTTCTTACAGTTAGGTACAGTGCTCAAGTAATTTATTGTTCAAGCGATGGCTAGCAAAATTTTAATTATTGAAGTCTCTTAAAACTTAAGTCAGTTAGGCAGATTTGGTCTGAGATGACTGTTGCTTTTTGTTTATAAACTTCCATCCATTCCATCATAGATGAAGACATTGATTCTTCGATAATAATGTATATAGACTCGCAGCAGAATTATTATGTTCACCATTGCATAAAATTTTATGTTCATGATTATATGACAAATAAGGTAATATAGTGAATAAGGCAGCAATAGACACTATCAGGGCCATTCAAAATTGCAGTTAGATTGAGGATGCACAATGTCCACCAGCGTGTGTACTGTAAATCATGTGCAATATGACACAACCGGCATTTGGCCTGTTGGTTAAGACGCCACCGGAAGCGCGAAGAGCGCCCGCGGAAGCCATTCAAAGGACAACATATGTGATAATCGTGTCTCTTTATTATAGGCCAACATGCCATTTTTTCCAAGAATCGTCAGCAAATCGATATATTAATACATAAATGGAATAATTTTGAATTTTTAAAGGCATGTAGGTTAGTTAACAAGTTACACAAATAGGTATTGTCTGTAGGGTTTTTTAATACAGCACGATAAAACTTAAAAATTTACTTCCGAAAAAATCAGCAACAGCTTTAGTAATTTCAATTTTTTATGGTCTCTTAGCTAAATAACACCTTTCCTTTTAGTGAAATTTTAAAAAGTATTCCTGAATTATCAGATGTTTTTATCTTTTTCTTTTGTTGTTGAATCTACGAGGTGAGTGATGGTTTATATTAACACATATAAGATACGGAGAATGCACGGCGTAGTTTCTTGTGCAACATAGAGCAATACTTCATAAAATGCCATGTAGACTGATTACGAACATAAGGTGGATTTACACTAACAAAACTATTCTAACTCTTGTGTATAATATTATTCCTATAAAGGAGCAAAATGAGTGGGAAAGTAATTTTGGACATTATCTCTTTAATGTTTGATGTTTGGCTTGCTGTTTATCATAATTCTATTAAATTGTTGTAGCTATTGGTTTTCCTTATTAATAAATAAATGTTAAAAACAAGTATAATACAGTATTAACGATGACTCAACGCCTACATTTTTTTTTAAACTGCATGCAAAATCAAAATTCGTTTATTCATATCATATGATTACAATACACTCACGAATCGTCAAGACGTTAGATATTGAATACTTGCATCCACTGTTAGAAATCTTACGCTGTCAATGTTTAGGCAATTTTTGCTTTCTCTGGGTTGTTTCTGATCGTGCTACGGATAATTTGTATATAAGAAAGTAATCATTATATTTTGTCCGCTGTGCGTGTTTCATTCATTCCGTACGAAGCCTTGACACGTACAATAGAACGGCATGCTCGGTGGTAACCGGTTTCAAGATTTGGGTGCTCCAATGTGATCGCGACCTAAGATAACATTCGCGTAATTGAGTGCACGGAGCTGATGCATCTGATACGACAGGGGTTAATTCTCTATGCACTCAATCAAGGATCGTGATGCTACGATAATGATGACGCCTTGCTTTAGAAAAGCATTCTTATTTTCTAGACACTAGAACCGAATGTTCTAGACATTCGGTTCATTATACATTTTGCGAAAAAAAATCACCTGCTTCGAATTCATATACCACCAGTTGGTGAAAGTTCTTTTACGAATATCCCTAAAATAGTTTTTCCTGATTTGTTTATAACTAAAACTGACATTCACTAAAGGTAAATAAATAATTTCATATTTGAATCGTACGTAAACAATATGTGAGCTTAAGGGAACAAATTAATTTTACCATCACGCCACTCTTATAAAGCGGGATTTCATGTTGCCACACTTCCTCGTGTTAAGACATTGTCATACGTTTTCCTTGTGGATATAATTGCACCTATTGCACAGATGAATTTATGATTGATTACTGATTAGACAAAGCGTTGTTTAATAGTTACAATATCTGACAATTCAACAGTCCGTTCATGTATTAGTGATGTAAAAGAGACTTTCTTTGTTTTCGATGCTCTTACTAGAATATGACATAGATTTCGGGTTCCACGCGTCACCTTAATTCAATTTAATATGCACTACACAACTCGATATAGGCAGTTTTGTCGTCAATCGTCATCAATATTCCGCTTGGAACCGTCATGGGTGATTGCCCTAATTGAATAGCCAATTATTGATGTTTTTGTTTCTTCATGAACAGATGCTGGTTTTGTTTATTCGATTCGGCTTACAGTGAATAAGTTCATATTTTGGATATTGTCGTAGTATTTACCGTGAATGCATAAATCACTTAACTTCTGCTATAGTCTCAGATCAGATCTGGTTAAGGATCATATTTTATGTCATATCTATATATAAAATGTAGTGTTGTATGTAGTACAGGACAGTCCTGTACTATCAATGACATGTTGGTAGTACAGGACTACCAACATGTCATTGAGTAAGTTATAAAAAATGCCAGAGCTTACAAATTATCAAAATTATTAATAAATAAAATATTTGCGACTCAGATTTGTTGTTACGCTGCGCCATATCGTTGTCGTTGCTTGTATTCGAATAAAAAAGGGTGTGCAAAGGACGAAAAAGATAGGCTGTTGATAGGTGTTGACTAATTGTTAGGTTTACCTTTAATTATCTTTCCTAGACTACCGGAGAAACTTACAACCTGACAGATGGAGAGACGGATAAACCGTTTAAAACACGTAGTTGTCACCAGGTAACTACGTGTTTTGTAAACAGAAAGGGTCTATTTTTATGACACTGTGGGTATATTGTATCAGCATTGTGTCTTTACTCTTTATCAAACGTTAAAAACTAACCATTTCCTGGATCCAGAACTTTCTGCGTGGAACATCCATGGAAATTAGGACCGTAACCGTAACATATAAGTTTGTACATTCTTGAATAAACTTATATTTTCTAAATATCTTTGTGACAAACAGTCGTAACAAAAATCCGTCTCTGACAGAGACGGATTACGTGTATCGAAATTAGAATCAAATTAGCACCGTTCTACCGTTTGACTGCAGCAATACGCTGCAATACGTAGCGTGCTCTTACGAGCGCCGCCATGCTGTCTATAAAGCCTCCTTACCGAATATCCGCCTCACGTATCCAGCGGTATCAGTTGCCCCAAGACAATGCAATTTTGATGCTTCGGAGCAGGCTCTAAAGGTGAATCAAATAGCTTATTAAACCGTTCTCAAAACGAGTTTCAAAGTGGCACACTCGTGACAGATGTAGCGTGGCATGGCGATAGAGACTGTAATTTGTAATGTTGATTTTGGTTTACGTTTTGATTGAGGCCGGTGCCGAGGTCTTGCTTGCCTATGTCTTTTTTAAGTTGGTTGCCATTGCCATACACATCAATTATATTTTTGCAATGTTTTATTACTTCCTTAATTAACGTTCTTGCTAAGTATCTAGATGTAAATCTCTTTTCCCTGCCCTGTTCCCAGTCTATCTGGGGTCGGCGCAGTATGTTTCCTCTTCCAATCATTTCGGTCAGGCGTCAAGTATGTAGATGTAAATATTAGTGTATTATAGTGTATTAATTAGTGTTTAAAAGGGCCCAAAAGCTAAAGATGCACCGCCATGATTACGAAAGATGAAAAAAATGGTATTTTTTTGCATTCCTTTATACACGCTGTAGTATAAAGGAATGCAAGTATTTGTGATTTCTCGAGATATTTTTGCGTGTAATATAAACAAGATGAAGTCACACAGTGGCCCCAATTTGCGGTAATTACAATTTTGTTTTCATTTAGAAAGACTGAGTAATACCAATATATACGTTTTTATGCTATACATACATAATAGTTGACTTCTATTTATCCCCGACGGGTTGGTCGCCAAGCATACTGTATTAGGGGGCGTCCAGGAGACCGCTAGGAGGAGTATGTTAGGTGGTATAAGATGAACGCTGCGCTGTTCCTCATAATAACAGCTGTTACCTTTGATCATCTAGGACCTAGTAATACGAATCGCATTGGGGTGGTCACAACTGTATTCAGGCATTGTGTTTTTATATAAAATCGTAGTCCTATTTGAGATCCATATTTCATCAGAGCTTTTCTCAGATAATATTTTACGGTTGGACGTAAGTGTGGGGATTAGTGAAAGTACTTGTTTCGTTTTTTGTAAATAGTTATTTTTAATTCATCTGCTGCGTGCAACTCTGTTAGAGCAAGAGTAACTTTTCGTTGCTTTTAAATGTAACATAACGCCAAAATCTATATTATATAAACTGGAATGGTATTTGTCATTGGTTTTAGCTTTTTAATTTGCCCAGACTAATTTTGCCGATTTCCCTTGTAAAAATGTCGACTTATAGTACTTCTTGTAGTATATGCATAGGTAATTCTATATAATCTCAGCTGATAATAATATGAATACAAAATCAGCGCCATTATCTTATTATTTCGTTTCACTATAAAACAGTTTTCTCAGCTTACGTGCGCGTGGGCGCGTAGACAAGCCATCTCTTTTGTTTCTCACCTAGGCACTACAATAGTCCAATGACCTCGCCTATGAAGTTACAACAGCTTCGCATTCTCACTCTAAATCTTATCAGTGCTATGTTGTTGTTTCTTTAAATATCGAAACAATAGAAGAATTATTGGAGTCTATTTTCTAATGTTTTACTCTATAACCGTTCAACGTAAGAATGGTTACACAATTGAAAACTTTCGCGAACGAACAAGTCGTTCGCGAAAGTTTTCAATTTCTTTCCCGACTTCATCATTATCATCCTGCTCTGATCCTAGGTTATTTTGGGTAGATTATGTTTCCTTTATCATTCATTTCAGAAAGGCCACAACCGTCCATCAACTTCTTTTAAATATATGTTATCGGTCACCACGACAAGGTGCTAATGGCAATATTACCTTATATATAGAAAAGCGACGGACACCGACTAACGGAGAGAGTGATTGGGAAGATGACATTTCAATCCATACTGCTTGCGGCTTATGTTTATTTCACAGCCTGGCTTTAACCCTTTTTGGATGTGTTGTTGTTAGTGGTCTGGTCTGACCCCAACATTTATGTGCCCAACATTGGTGGTCAGTATGTTATGTAAACCGCCCCAAATTCGAAGTTAATTACAAATAAAAGAATTTCGTAAAAACATATCAAGTAAATATTCGAACATAGTAACTGTATTGAGAATTTAAACCTAGAAATAATGGCATCCGAAATAGTTCCGGAGTTCTTGAATTCTTGATAACCTTACAGAATTTTTTATCGACACGTAATCCTGTCTAAAGAGATAACTGATACATTCAACTGGTTATGTAAATAAGATGTTATTGATGAAAATTGTTCGGTGCTTGGATACACAATATGTATAAAGTAAGTTATGTCTGCTGAGTTCACTTTCTGATTTAATCAGAGTCGAGTCGACTGTTTTGTGGTTCAGAAGCCGCCATCGTGTTGTTAATACTTTATACATGCGGCGGAATTTCACGAATTCTCCGCCTATTCATTATTTTTCTTTCCTTGTAACTTGTTTTCAACTTTGTGCTTATTGAAAGCAGGCGTAAAAGGCATTTTTTTATTGATCAATCACCGTTTCGTGACTCTTCTTGTTCGTACCGTGTGCTCTCAAATAATTTGTCGTTTGTCAAACCTACTTCTCTAAAATTTGGCTTACGGTCGGTTGCCTGCCTGATACCGCGGTTGTGGTACCTTCCTTGGAACGTTTCTTTGGGTGGTGTACTCGACACCGTGCGAGGGACGACCAATCCTGGGTGCGGTAATGTCGAACAGGTCTAGAAAACTCCCCTGGCGACAAAAAGACACAAAGATTTACTCATGGGATGGGACCCACGGGATGGCGAAAGGGGTTTTTTGAAAGTTTTTGTCTGTAAGACGATTCTCACAATTTCCCGCATCACGCAGCGTAGTACGGGATTGCGTGATACGCGTACCTACACAAAGAGAACCACGCACTTATTCGCTACGCTGCGCGATAGTGTGAGAATCTGAGGATCGCCCAAGTACAAAGAAAAACCTTTCCAAGAAATGACAGAAAAGTGTGAGGAGTTTCATCCTGTTTTTTTTTCAAACGCAACGTTCCACGTCCAATGAGGTTTCTCGTATTGTTAATTAATTGCGGTTAGGTATTGGCAGTGGAATGAATGCGTGCAGTTCGCAATTATGCCTTTAGCCGGTGATCGCGTCGGCTGCGCTGGCGAGCGATGCGCGCTCGTCCTCCGCGCACCATTTCTGAGTCTGACTTCCCGTCATGTTCTATCTTCATACTTCCGATAGTTTGTTGAGAAACGTCTAAATTATACGGTTCGGACACGCCATCGTTCACGCTCGCTGTTGACGTGTACAATCTACGGCACGTCGGACTATGTAGAACTATCTATCTCCGATGCTGGATTGTCAGCTTAGCACTTAACTTGGCAATGTTCGCTAGCGCCGCTCTTTGGATTGATGAACATAGATAAATCATCTTGAGTTTGTCTATATGCTTCGGAACATACGTTAATTCATTGGTCCTTACCTGCAGCTGTTAACACCCACCAACGTGGGTCTCTTGTGTATCGGCTGGATGATGATTGAAAATACAAAACATATGGTATGTTTCATTTAAAGAAAACGCGTAAAGCCGCAGTCACAGGCTAGTCATAAATAAAAACTATCCGCTGACATGTATCGAACTTTCCTGCAAGTGGGTCATTCTATAATTTCCTCTCGTGTAAATGCTAGCCAATTTAATAGGACCCGCTCTCATTAGGAATTTATATGTGTGACGGGTTCAGGTCGTTTCGACTGCCACTGCTATAAAACTCCTTTAGTGTGAGCGCCTATTATTATTGCCTATTAGTAGCTTTTGTGAAAAATTGTTGCGGCTTTCCTCCTGTCCGTACAGAAACTGAAACGTGTTTTATCCATGGAGGCGATTTATTGCTCTTTTTATAATTATAACGGGTATCTGCCAAGTGCAATTAGTTGAATATATATGTTAATACTAATATATATATATATATATATTTATTTATTTATATTTTATTTTAAAAAAGGGCTAGGCCAAGTGTACCCGTAAATGACGGGCTTAAAACGAGATTTAACAAAACTGATTAGAGATGGCTCCTAATGTAATTTTGCCACTTAAATACAAAAGAGATATTATGTACAACTCAAAATTGCATTTCTAGTAGGTAAGCCTGGAATTCACCAACACTTAAGCAGGCGATTATTATCTAACCGTCGGATTTTGACATTTTTCTGTATGGAAGAACGGTCAAACCGTGTGGTGACGGCAGAGTAGAATATAATTGTCACCACCCCAAATCTCTCCCGTGGGTGTCGTACAAGACGACTAAGGATAAATCAGTGATGAGGAATGGGCAGCAGCGTTCCTCTTATACCATCTAGCTATGTACCTACTGCGACTTTTGTGCCCCATAAATGGCAATAGGCTCGCCACCTATTACATGGGACCTAACATAACTGGCGAAACGTGGGTGCTAGTTCACCTCTGCCTACCCCTTCGGGGATATAGGCGTGATTTATGTATGTATTTATGTAGAACGGTCAAAAACTGCTGGTTATCTTTTAATCGCTTGATTTACGTGCTGGTGAACTACAGCCTAAGTCTTATTGTCATAAATGTAGAATACACACTGTGTTATTACTATTACATTACAAATACTGTTTTGTGGTGAAGAAGTATTTAAGTCATAAGCTGTCTCTGTTACCAATTATTGACCTAACTCCCGAATACAGAAACAGTTCTTACACAAAACTCGTCTTAATTTATAGTTGCCCACCTACAATAACACATACATACATACATACATAAATCACGCCTATATCCCCGAAGGGGTAGGCAGAGGTGAACTAGCACCCACATTTCGCCAATTATGTTAGGACCCATGTAATAGGTGGCGAGCCTATCGCCATATATCGGGCACAAAAGTGTCGCAGTACATTGCTAGGTGGTATAAGAGGAACGCTGCTGCCCATCCCTCATCCCTGATTTATCCTTAGTCGCCTTGTACGACACCCACGGGAGAGATTTGGGGTGGTGACAATTGTATTCTACTCTGCCGTCACCACACGGCATACCTACAATAACGATCATACGAAACGGCATACAATAACGGCATACCTACAATAACGATCATACGAAATACATATTTGAGAGACGTGAGCACTGTTTTATAACTATAATAACTGAATAAGATACTCAGCACTTATTTACATTGTATGAACAATTACTAAAGCCGCAGTAGCTCAGACAGTTTATATCTCGAGTTCTCCACCGCTTTTAAACGGAAGTTTGGTTCTTGTGTCCTGTATGTTTAATTGTGGTATGTATTTATTTGTTAGGTCGGAGTAACTCGTATTTGTTTATCCTTATATTACTAGCGTGACTTGACAACTGTCCGCGAACTTAATTAATTGAACCGCGTAATTTATTTACTTTAGATTGATATATTAGTGTTAATAGTATGATTCAAATTGTATTTAATACACTTATTACCATGAGCAATTTTCAATTGTATTTTGGTAATTTAGTTTTTTGTCTCCACTTAGTTCGCCTTGTGGTGACGGACTGCTGAGCAGAATAGAACTGTCACCACCTCTTATCTCTGCCCTTGATGTCGTACAAGTATACTAAGCTTGTAATGTCCTAAATGTGATTATGTGTACACCACTTATAACCATATTGCGATTAACGTGCCCGGCAGAATACATTAGGCTCGCCCATCTTATATTACATCTCTCCCTACTTTCTTCTTCGGTAAACCGACGTATTTTATGTGTAGTATGTGTTCTATCAACATAATTAACCCTTTGACCGACTCATCATGTTTAATTTACCGGCTAATACAGATTTGGAATGATCATTATCGGGAAATAATTTGTGGAAATTACGACACAGGGCAATGGGTTAATTAATATAAGTCCCCAACAATGTACCATGAAATCTTTCGCTTTATTACGTATCTAATCAGACTCTCATTTCCTGAGCCGAATTCAGGACTGTATATTGATTTGTGTAAAAAGGTAATTGCTCCGTTCATTTGGTAAAATAATTACAGGTTTAGGCTGGAGTTCACCAACACTTAAACAAGCGATTACTATTTAACCGTCGGTTTTTGATATTTTATCGTATGGAAGGACTGTCAAAAACTGACGGTTATCTTTTAATCGCTAGTTTTACGTGTTGGTGAACTCGGGCCTTAGAAGTAGTTTCAAAAGTATTTACTTCCGTTTGACAAATGACCGTATTTGCACAAGCGAATACTTAATAATAATATTGTGTGCTAATTTTTTATACTGTTCTGGTATCAGATAATTTAATTTTGGCCCGAGCTGCAAACAGGAATTGGTGTTTATTTATTGCAACCTCTGCCACACCTCTCCAAACCGCTTTTGGCTATAGCTAATAGATAGGCTTATAACAAGGTCCTAATGTAAAATGTTTTGACCTTCAATGCTTGTGAACTGATAATGAGTATTCTATTCCTGTAATTATTTAGATTATTAATTGGTATTATTTTATTATTAATGAGACGTGGCGCACTTCATAATTAATTCCCAAATATTATATTTTATGGGAGGTTTGGTTTTACTTCTAGCTTTTGGTTTTCACGGTGACTGCATACATATACACATTTATCACGCCTATTTATCCCCGAAGGGGTAGGTGTAAAATTGAATTAACTTCCCATGTTGCAATGTAATAGTAGGCAAACTTATTGCCATTTATCGGGCACGAATTTCAGAGCGTATTGCAATTTTTTTTACTTATTTTATAGTACAGTCAATAGTGCGTCAAGGGTTATTATTTATGCATCTATGTGTTGACCGCGTTTGCAATTTGCAACCACCGCTTTGCACATTAAGACTAACATGCCGCTAAAAGCACACGAACATTAAATTGTAGATATTATTGTGCCAAGACTCCATATTGGATAGATCAAAAATATCTTCATTGTCACACTGCGCCCGGTGTAATTCAGACTTTATTTGTCGCATTCAAAGTTGTAGATCCGTTATATCTTGGCGTTCCTATTTGTCGCGCTTATAATAAATATATTCTAAAAACTATTTTGTTTATTTTGTCCTATTCTCGTAAGTGTTTAGCATAGTACACATTGGTATTTCGGTAATCTTATTTCGTTACAGTGCCTAGCAAACACCATGCGTTGTTGTAATCTATGATTTCTATATCATTGTCTACCTGCACGGATCCATGTTTCATAACAGTTGGACGGTCTGGTGTTTTATAATTGTATACGATTTGTAATAAAACTTGTATCATTGACATGTTTGTACAAATTATTCTTAATAACCAGCAATTAATTTAGTTAAAGCTACTAGTAACCAAAGTAGGTATTACGTCAAAATTAGCAATACCATTGTGTTATCATTTGTTTGTTATTTGAACATTACATAAATAAATAAAGGCTCGCCCCTATAGGCGTGATTTGTGTATTTATATATAAATAAATATATCAGTAAGAAATTAATGCGGTACGTTGGAACAATCTTATTTTTTCGATACTTGGGCTAGATCCGATAATTCCGATACACTTGTTTTCTTGAAATCCTCGTCAACCTCTGTCGGATTTCCTCATCAAGTACCTATTTACGTTTATCAGAATTAATATATATTTATATAATTGCCCTAATCGAGTAATGGTTCCAATGTTCAAATATTCATTAATAAAATATATGAATGCTGTATTGAATTGTTCCGTTTTTCTCTAGTGAATTCACCTACACTAAACCTATGTCTCGACGACAACGTGAAGTTCATAAAACTCTAATATTAGATAGATATTAGTTGCTCTTACAGATTTAAAAATATATCAACAATAACCTCCAATTGAAGTTAATCTATTTGAAGCTAAACCGACCGACACAGACACTATTTTGTGATAAGAACTCGAAAAGTCACAAGGTTCTTTAAATATAAATAAGATCTCTGCAGTTAATTTGATACGGTTCAAATATTAGAACAATATTCGCCGATAAATAATATCATAGCATAGTATAGGTCAATATAGTCTAGACGTAATAATCTCGCGACGGAGCTATCGCTGTTGTTAGTAAATATACGGGCTTCAATGTCAAGGGCGTGCTCTCCCCGCTCGCCGAGCGGCCAGCCCGACGAGACCCCGCATACAAACACAAACTGTAGCCGGTGCAGTGATAGAGCCAGAACGCACTGGCTACTTTTTGTCGCCCGATAGTTTGGTCGCTATCATACGCCGGTTACAATTAAATAATCTATCTACCGATTTTTAGTTGATCAAACTATCGTCCAACTAAAAGTCGATAGTACGCTCTCACCCTTTGGACGACCGCAGACATGCGATTTCGAGTTGGCCGACTAAATCGCAGATTGTACCAATAGTCATAGAAACGTATGATAGCCTGCACCCTGCACGCACATCTTTGCAACTAAATTTTACAACTAAAAAACTACTCCAATTATCATCGGCCGCTAGCTTATTAGAACGGGCTACTATGCAAGTCCGCAGACTATGCAACTTAGTTGTTTAACCTAATCGTGCAACTTAATCGCATGTCTGTGGTCGCTCTTTGGAGTGGTACATTCGTGGCTCAACTTTGGTCGGGTGTCCTAAGCCTGCGCGTTTCCGGGGTGGGGCTCAAACTGTGCCTTCACACAACTGCTTAATGTAATACGAGGCGCTTTAACTTTGTCGTCTTCTTTAAATTCATCATCACCAGCCCTTTTTATATCCCTACTGTTGGGGCACGGGCCTTCCCTATGCATGGACGAATATAGGGAGTTTGTGTTATAACCCACCACGCTGGCCCAGTGCTGATAGGTGGGTATTAACGACTACAGATGCAGATGGGACCAACGGCGTAACGTGCCTTCTGAAGCACGAAGGAACTCGAGATAATACATTTTTTGGTTACCCATCCAATGACCGGCCTTTGCGACCATTGCTTTGCAATCGCAGGCCAAGCGCGCTATGCCACAGCGCTAGCGAGCTCCTCTTCTTTAAATTAATGCTAATAATTTACGTAATTACGGATCTTAGTCGCGGATTGCTTCAAGCCCTCTAATTAAGAACAACGGTTGCGTACCGCAGACCCGACGGACAAAAACCCGCGACCTTAACCCGTACTTAATGGCTGTTTAAAACGTCATGGGTTGAATAGGGAACAACCCGCCACATTTTATTCCTCGTCGCGTAATGAGTATATTTACATAAAGACACAAAGACAAGGTACGATTAGAATTAATTTGTGGAATACCCAGATATACTAGGGACAGGACAAAAGGATGGTGATGAAACAGTAAAGAAGTAAAAATTTGTTTTGTTTTAAAAAAGATTTTTATGTATATTCTTATTTATCTATCCTTCGTCTAAGATAAGTGTAGTAACAATATGTTTTAAATATAATATTTATGGCCTGTTTCACAATCGACAAGTAAGTTCGAAGTAGCTTACTTTGTAGTTAAATTGACATATATTTAATATTACAACTGTCAAATGATCTGCGAAGTAAGCTACTTAGAACTTACTTTTCGATTGTGAAACAGACCCTTAAATTCATATTTTAATAAATATGTGAGTAAACGACCCGTTGTATGATAAATTATGGGAGGATCGTATGCGATCGAGTTTGAAGAGAATTTTATGTGTATACCGGTACGTTAATCCACAACACTTTAGATAATGCGATTGATTTATAGCCCGTAAGTATATTAAAATTGCGCTCGGAGAATAAATATTTAACGTTCAAACTCTAATGGAAATGTTTTGTGAAGATGATGCGATAAGAATGATATAAAAACTTTTCTCCTTGGCATTACAAAATATCCAACTTTACTCCTTAGAATATTAATTAGATATTAATTATTTGGACAGATTTATTACTATAACGCATTATAATTTAGTCATAGTTCAATCCAACATTGAATTAGGATTTCTTAATAATTTATTAGATTGAGGCAAAGATAATTTGTACATAAATGAATTCATTACAAATGGTAGAGGAAAAATATAACTTTTTAAGTAATTTTTGAACGCTATGCATTACTTGCCTAATTGCCTATCTAATATACTTTGTAACTATGGGTCGGTAGGTTTCAGGACCCTATCGTTATTTCTTATGTCGGAAAAGTACAGTAAAGGAAGACCCACAAGGGTTTTATTATGTAAAATAACAGTATGATCATAATTTTTCGAAATTCTTTTTCTAACCACCAAAATCTTTGTAGTAATATTTATTTTGTCCCCAAACGAAATACACTAAAGTGAAATAGTTTATATTTTTTTTCTGTAGCACTTGAAACATTCGCCTCGTATTTTTTTATTAGCCATTATTGATGCATTGCATGACGCCACGTCGAGCCACCGCATGATCCGATATGTGTTGTTTACATTGAAAGTTTTATTTATTTTTATATACGAGCATTTCTTATTTTTGTTTGGCATACACTGATTTTAAGCATTTTATGATATTTCTGTTTGCCGCGCACTGTTTATAAGAACACACTGATAACTCGAAACGTCATAAAAGCCGTGTTTAGATTGACATATCAAAACACGCCACATGTGCCAATTCTGTAGCGCTAGATGATATTGAAATTTTTTTATAATTTATATTCAACATCCGCAACGAGAATGTTTATTATTACTTCAACAAACAGATTTTATTGGTTCCAAGTGAATTACGACTTTTGACTGAGCCAACGCGCTCTGAATAGGGACGTTTACCAGGGTGTTCAGTGTGAAACTTTATAATGCTGTCCAGATACTTCCCTTGTGACAATTGAGCTCATAACAATCGACCTGCAGCCTCTTTACGTAACTCTGCTGCTACTACTCTCTGTTGAAATCAATGAAGTTGTTGCTTTTGCGATTGCGTATTAACGACAGTCTTCCATCACTCTCACATTGCACTCTGTTGGCAACTGAAACTGTCAAAACGTGAATACATAATCGCAAAAGCAACAGTTGATCTCAACAATTCTCGATTAAATTCAATCTAGAATTGTTTGAAATCCTTGATCGAGAATTGTTAGCAACAGATTAACGTAATCACCATGCAGGGGGCTGATTTTGCTAATGTTAGCATAACAATCGTTTCTCAATGGTGTTTTAATAGAACTGCATTTTGGTACAGTTCTATTAAAACTAAAAAAAATTGCTAAAATTGCCTAAACAAATTCATTTGTTAATCTTTGTTCAGTGGTAACAGTAGATAATGTGTATGCAATGCATGCATTTTTTTCCTTAGGTTATTGCAAGTCAACTATGGTTCTAATTCTGGTGGCAACTATTTTACCACTGCCATATAATATAAAGAGTTATAAAATGCAATACTATTTATTGAAACACCACTTAGACACGATTGTTACGTTAACCTTAGCCGAATCCAGCGCTCAGTCTATTGGCAGTGATAACGGAATTGTCTGGACGGGCGTTGTTTGCATGCGTTTTGTGTGTAGATCATTGTCTCTTGCATGCAGGCCTAGGCGATCTTCGCAGCAACTGTCCAGGAGTGCCGAGAGCATCGACCTATCTTTCAAGAGGTAAGCACTTGACTAGAGCGTTAAAGCCCGTCTTTGGAAAGACTGACCCTCGAGTTCTCTAAGGCCTTATAGAATAAAAAAGTTACTCAGTGTTTTGTCTCTTTACTCGCATTCGAAATCATGTTTGTGAGACGAAGACAAAATGCGGAATTGTGAAACCATGTTTACCACCAGTTTATTAATAAGGGAGTATATCATGTCTCTCGAGTTAGTTACCGCAAAAGGCGTCTTCTTATGAATTGGAAAGTAATGATTCTTCTTCCCTACCTTAGACGGGCTTGAACTGTAGTCGAGCTAATAAAGCTTGATTTACACGAGGCTTGTAACTACGAGACAATAATAAACAATTACTGTAATTAGTGGCGAGAGCTCACTTTATGGAAATTAACTGCGGGAGCGACAGCTTTTACGAGGAACTTTACAGTCTTACGTATTTACCGGCCTCGCAGTAAAATACTTTTGATTTTGCCAAGATTTTCATTTTTAATGACCTAGTTTTACAGCGCACGCAGCGTTTGATGATTTTGCTTTTTTTTAAACCACGATTTTTGTCTAACGATGTTTTTCGTGTAATACGATTATGTATTGACCCCTGAATACAGAAACGCTACTCAAATTTTGAGCACAGCTTATAAAATTAAGTGGACAATACCTTTCAGAATTTGTATGAAAAAACATAAATTTTGACAATACTTATATGTTAAGCAGGACTCTAAACTTTGAGTAGCGTTTCTGTATTCGAGGGTGAGCTAGCCCGAAGGCTACTTATGTCGCCTACGCCGTGTAACTTTGCGGTGGCAGGTGATGCCTTCTTAGGCACGTTTATGTGATGATATGCTTATGTGAGGCTTAAATTGATGACTTACCCGTAGCCGCTGTGACAATGACGCTTCACAATGCCTATTTCAATTTCATAAAATGGATTGCAGATGATATTGTCCTATTCCTAAGTATTAGGCAATCTAAACTCTTACTGAGTATATACAGACAGACTGCGTAGTCTGCAGATGCAGACACTTCTGTTGATGGCACACGAGGTGACTAGGGTTAAAATATGATAAGGAATAGGCAGCATTTGTTGGACACTACATAGCAATAATTGCGATTGACGTGCTGTGTAGTAGATTGGAATTGGCTCATTCCCTATTACCACGACGATTGCTATGTTCACGCCACAGAACAGTAAAAGAGGTACTACTTTCTCTGTTCTGTGGTTCACGCCTATGGCCGTAAATAGGCTTATTTTATGTATGTATGCATGTACAACCCCCCTAGTAGACACATATTCATAGAGAACTCATTAATTGCAACCCGGAACTTGGATGGAAGTTATTGTCAAATAGACATGCCTACGTACTAATGAGACAATGCACATAAAAAGCGAGCGTATTTTATTATCTGGGTGGACATTTGTCTTCATTGAGTCCAGCAATTATTCAGTCATTCTCACTGCGACAACAACATTATACTTACGTCATTCTTATATCGATCATCGTATGAAATCAAAGCGAATCTCAATGTATTGTACTTTTCACAGGATTCATATTAGTTAACGTATGGGTATGGATTCACATTAGACCTAATCTTGTTATATTATTACGTAGTGTGGTGACTCAGAGCAGAATAGGTACAATTGTACCATACCTAATTTATCACGCAGCAGGTGTCGTGCAAGGCTGCTAAGGGTGAAACAATGTTGATAAATGGGCAGCACCGTTTTTGTTTTACCACCTTGCAATATACTGCGGTTTGCGTGCCCGATAAGATGCCAATAGGCCCTCAATCCCATCCACTATCACTTAGGTCACGTAACATTGTTGGCGAAATGTAGATGTAAAACTACTCTGCCTGTGCCTATACCTTCGGTGATAATTTCGGTGATAGTAATTAGGTGTGATGTGTGTATGCATCTGTTTATTTTAGTCCAACGAGTGTGGTGTGACACGGAGAGACAAGATAAGGAATGAGTATATAAGGGGAAGTTTGAAAGTAGCGCCAGTGACTGAGAGGCTGCGGAGTGATAGACTTGGATGGTTTGGTCATGTTATGCGAAGAGATGAAAGCTATGTTGGCAGAAGAATGTTAAGTATGAACGTGGAAGGACGTAGAAGGAGAGGAAGACTAAAGAAACGATGGATGGATTGTGAAAGGAGGATATGATAGCGAGAGGGGTGGATGAGAAATTAGTGAAGGATAGAGAGGAATGGAAGAAGAAATCATGTTGTGCCGACCCCGCCTAGAAGAGTATAGTTGCGCGGTTTGTCGAGTTACGTGTAGTAGGAAACGGGGTGAGTCTTGTTCGTCGAGACTTTGAGAGGTCACGGCTGGCTACTTGAACCTGACGCTTCAGGCCGCGTGCATTTGAGGCAGTGCCAAACATTGTTCGCTTCGACGCGGCTGAAATACGCGCGTGCCTATTCGCCTCTTTATTGGAATTCGGAATTCCAAGGTGTATCCGTTTTATGATTACTAGGTAATCTTCAGGAGTCTGATGGCGCACCTCTAACCAACAGTACATCGCTGTGGTGAACGCCAGTTAGTTAAGCAGTGCTAGCAAACCTCTAGGATATTCGAAGGATGACCAAATATTCCGCCTCGACTTCCTCCGTGCTTCTGAAGTCACGGTAAACCGTTGATCCTGGCTGTTTACAGTACTTAAACCTTAGTGGTATTTCAGGACTGTAAAAACGTACCGACACAATTTGATTGTTTGTAGCCTATTCTCCATCTATAGATGGCTCCAGTGGACTATGATGAATAGATATAATATAGAGTAACTAATGGGCAAAACAAAATTTTTGATTACTCAGTTGAAAGAAGAATAACGACAGGGATGTTACCGCGAAAGTGGATTAGTGGAAGTTCGGACTTTACACGGACGACCCAGAAGAACATTTACTAACCAAATCAGTGATGTTCTCAAAAAAGCCAGGATCCGATGTGGCAGGAATAAAAGGATATGTATGAAAATAATTATTTATGGAAGTGAGCTGTGCGCGGATTGAGCTAAGTGGCTGTCTGTAGTCTCTCCAGTGGTTCAGAAACGCGAGCTGTACTCAGTTGAATAGGAGTTAATATCGGAACTTTTGTGAAGACCAGGAATCAGATAGAACGAGTAATTCTCTCGATCAAAAGTCGAGTAAAAGACTCGTTCTGAATTTTGAAGGATTCTGGAATGAAAGGTGAACTAAGGAGAGTTCGAGGCCAAGTTCTTAGTTTACATTACAATATATTATTATAACAATAGGCGGGCACCGGACAGTCGACTGTCATTCATTCAGCCACCGCCACCTGACTATTGTTCCGCTTGCGACAGTAATTTCGCGGAAAATTGTCGGCCATTACCAGGGAGAAAGTCTTTTCACGGACGTTACGTAATCTGGGCCGGAGATAGTGATTTGCATTATGCTCCTGGCGTTTTTTTAACGTAGAAACATTATTTTTAGAATCTACATGTTCACCTGAACATAATTCGATTTGATTGAGCAAGTGATTCTCATTGTGAAACTTTGGTTTGATAAGAAACGATAATCACGATAGATGGCTAAACTCCACCTGATAGCGTTTTTTTAACGTAGAAACGTTATTTTTAGAATCTACATGTTCACCTGAACAAGATTCGATTTGATCGAGCAAGTGATTCTCATTGTGAAACTTTGGTTTGATAAGAAACGATAATCACGATAGATGGCTAAACTCCACCTGGTCGAAAGTGGATGGCAAGGTCTATATCCACATGTGAGCACCTTTGCAAGTGCGACCGATTACTCCACGCAACCTGATCGAAAGTGTTGGTGCAGTCAATATACATACAAATTCAAGCGTGAACACTCAAAAACGGACTCATGCCTTCAGTCCACCTGATCGAAAGTGGATGGACAAATCTCAAATCTGCTGGTCTAGAACAGAAAAAGAATTTATAGAACAGACTGGCACCAAGTCCCCTCCAAAGCAACGTGTTCGAGTACACGTGGTTTTTTTTGCCATCAGGTTATTGACCCGGTAAAGATTATTATAATCTGGTACCGTGGGAAAAGTGCCAATATTATGAAACATTAAAAAAATCTTTTAGTTGCGCTTATTGCGATATATAGAACTGGATAGTACTAATCGTAATCTAACCTTTATATTGTTGTATTTTGAATAGTTCCACTATATAGCAATAACTCTGTCTATTGCCTTTTAACGGCTTATTTTATTGCCGAGGGTTCCGGGATAAAGTCTTTCTGTAACAAACTAGGGCATACACGTTTGTAGACGTGGTGAAAATCTTGTGGTTAATATGAATAAATGCTTCGATTCCATTCACTGCATTGCAGAATGTTCTATTTTATACTATACCGATCCCTCCCCAAATTGTTTCAAAACTGACCCGTAGTGAATGGAAAATGGGCCATAGTTCCCATTGCCTGGTTTTGTAGTTACAAGTACACGAATCTTCTTTCTGGCGGAAAAAAATGAAAGGCCTTGTCCGTCAACAATATAATATACTGACCCGATGCGGGTTGTCCTTGCCCTCCGAAGTACGGAAGTGGTTTACTATATCTACACATGCTAAACAGAGGTTTTGGTCATTTAATGTTAGCGTTAACGCTGGTCCCGAATAATCTAACTCGCCAATTATTTGCGGACAGCCAGTGTCGAAACGATAAGCATTGACCTAATTGTGTCTTTTTCACCCTATTCTCCTCCCATATTATTTGGAGCAGGTGCAGTAGTGTCTTTAGTTATACTGCTCTAAGAATTGGCTATATAGCGTTTTATGACCGGCCGCTTGCTTAACACACCAACCCCCGTTGACCTAATTATGTAAATAGTGGTGTTATTAGCAATTTATTTATTCATATCAGTTTTCTATCTGTATATTTTTCTTTTAATGTGGATATCCATTATCATCATAATAACTTCCACGGAAAATCTTCCGCTGGATGGATTCCGGACTAAAGTTTCCAGGCTGTTCAATTACCTGGACGGTTGGATAATGTACACATTAAATTTTAATGTAATGCTAATGCCAAATAGTTAAAACAAGAGAAACAATTTCATTGTAAATATATTCAAATCTCTCGTATCTGTAAATGGAAATCTCATTGTGCCAAGCGTCTCGTGATTATAAAATCCATAACGCCAACGATAATGTTGATGGAAGTTAAATGAAATACGTCAGGCATTAAACAGCAAACTAATATTGGTAGTCCATTAAAAACACCGTCCAACTCGAGTTTTGTTCTGCGAATGAAACACAACTCGTAATATCAATCAATCTATCTGCGTTTCCTACAGTTTCTCCGTCTCCCATATCGAACAAACGGTTCAGGCTTCAATTAATTCTGCATCCGCTGGAGAACTAACGTGAGTCGGCTGGCTCGAGACGTGCTCGTTCTATTTGTATCGATAACACATACATACCTACTTCGTTTATTTCAATGTATACCTAATAGCCAGATTTTCCTCCAATGACTGGAATTGATGTCTTAAGGGTATATCAATGCCACGTTGTATGCGAAGTATGAAATTGGATTGAATGTTTTTGGCGATAATGCGATGAGGGCAGCAGCGTTTGAGATATATGCTAATTAATCTTAATCAAATTTAGGAAAGGTATTGACTTCATCACACGATTGGATAAGAGGACGGAACAGTGTCACCAATATACCCAAATTAATAAATGACATTACTTTAACGTTATTGATGCAGGAGTTGCCATCAGACGATGAATTTTGTTATCGATTATTTATAACACCTCCGAGGAGTTGATTCAATAATTATGTGAATTGTCTCATTAGTTTATAATTGTATTCCAATTTGTTAGTATGAATATCAGATGGGTGTTTTTTCCGTACAAAAAACAACCCATAAATATAATAAGTGTCCAATTAATTCGTGTCGAAACGGTTTTTTTGAAATAATGCCAATTCATTTTAACAATAGACAAATGTATAATGGTTTCTTGTTATTGTGTTCTAGGTCTAAAAGCAGATCCGTGGACCATGGCATCGGGGCGCCTTTCGACTTGGAGGCTCTCCGTTCCAAGGTCGAGGGCAGATTTGATGCTGTGCATCGGGGTAACTACTTTTCCATATTTTTGTATTAGTATATTAAGATCAGGGGTGTGTTAGAGAAGATCCCCATGGCGCAGTGGCTTACGCAAACTAAGCAATGTTCGCTAAGGCTGCTCATTGGATGGGTGACCATAAAATATTCTTTCGTGCTTCGGAAGGCACGTTAAGCCCTTAATCCTGGCTGCATTTGCCGTCAGTCCAGTGCGAATTGGTAGGTATTAACACCTACCAATTCGCACTGGGCCAGCGGCAGCGTGGTGGGTTTTGTGTCCATTCTCCCTATATTGTTCCAATCATAGGGATAAAGCCTGTTCCAGCAGTGAGGACATTGCTGCTATTTACATACCCGATTGGTGGCCATAGGTCGCCACTTATTACATGGGACCTGTGGGGTTTTTATGTAGGACGATTGCAGTTGCTTTCGTCTGCCTGTCTCTAACTCATTGAGAATAACAGCAAAGTGTGAGAGTGACGGGTAGACCAAGGCAATTGAAATCGGCTTACATAATACTGATTCTGAAATAAGCTGGCGAAATGCGGGTGCTAAACACCACTTCCTGACGCTTATGAGGTGATCAAATTTTCAATGTATACCGTCTCTTTTAGTCGATCTAAACAGTTGTAGAATACGTGCGTTGCCCAAAATCCAATTACGGTACAACCTCACGATCATAACGTTGGGTTTTATTGGCTTGTGTGAGCTAATGCCTCTGACCTGATTCAGCCGCTTAAATGTGGAACTGACACTGTTACAGTTATAATAATAATAATAATAAATAATAAATAAATATTTTTACACTCACACCTATCATCTAGCCCAAAGTAAGTAGCCTTAGCACTTGTGTTATGGATACTAGATGACGGACATATTTTTAATATAATTATGTATATAAATGTTGAAAATATACTACATAAACATATACACAACCATGACTCGGAAACAAACATTTGTGGTCATCACAAAGTTTGCCCCTACCAGGATTCGAACCCGGGACCTCTTGACCAATACCCAGCAATCTGAGCATTCGACCAAGGCGGCCGTTGTTAGTAGCCGTAGTTAATGTGCTATTTGAACCGCTGACACAAGTTGGAGCTAAGTACGAGGTCAGTTTGGGCCAGGCTTTTATTGGAGTTTGAGTTTTATTATGCTGCTAGTTTAGTTGAGAGTGCTGAAGAATTACTGAGAAAGTTTGTTCTGGAGAAAATATTAGTTTCTTACAAATACTTACATAGATCATGCCTATTTTTATACTTAAAGGGGTAGACAGATGTGTATTAATTAATACCTACATTAACTATAAATAAATGCGTAAATGTGAAGATTGGTAATTTTTGTATACATTTTTTAGTCTCATGTTGCTTCAAAGTACTCTTTCTGAACTTTTTTCTTTCTCTCTGGGACTGGTGATGAAACTACTATTGAATACAGTAGTAGTAAGTAGTACAAACAATAACATTGCTATAAAGTAAAACAAACCAGCAATGTAAATTTCTATATGCGATGTGCGATTTAGTTAAATGCCAGTAACGTTAAGTGCTCACTAAATCGTATGATTCTGAAACATGTGTATATTCTACAGTAATGTGTTTCGACCGTTTAGCCGTACGTATTTCGTAACCCGCACTAAAAGGTTTTGGAATGGTATGTTAGGCCCAAAACATTATGCATTAATTCGCATGTTTAGTCTTTAAAACCTAATTGAATTAGCTTTAGCGACAATCACACAATGGTTGTGGGTGATGAAATAAGCGAGAGATTGAAATCAAATGGGAATATTGTCTATCAAACGTGTCAAATCAAAATCTCACCATTCGTACGCAACACAATCCACTGAAAGGTCGTAGGTGAATAATCTGATTTCCGATGGAATAGGTACCCAATTTTCCTCATATCAAATGAAGATCTGCGTTGGCGGAGATATGCGTAGTTTCTCAGGAAATATATGACAAATAGATCGAATTAGATAGTAATTCTGCTAAGCCTTTGTCATTTTGGTTGACGGACATTGATGTATTTTGTTTTATATAAGTTCAGATAAGTAGACGTAATTTCTTATGTTATTCATCATCGGACTTTAGCCCCACTGCTGAGGCACTGGCCAGCCGAATAGAAGAATATATAGAGGAGATTGTGCGCACCTACTTTGAAGGCCCAGTGTGAGTTGTTGTGAATTTCAGACGGCTTCTCGTGCCTTCACAGAAAAACTTGCCTTTATATTGTTATCATGATTTAAATTGATCTCTAGCTAAGGACATTCAGATTTACCGTTCTTTAGAGGTATAGTGAATCTTGAAACAGTAGATATTAAGTATAAGAGCCGTTAAGCTGTTTGGCTCGGGTGTTCCTGCAGTACTAGCACTGCCGCTTCCATGGATTCGTTGTCCTATCGTCATGTAGACGTCAAAGAACCTTGGCAATCAACCCATCTGCTATGTCTCCATTTTTGTCAAGTAATTTGGACTATGCTTTATGTGACCTTTACATGACATGCACACAACCTCACATGAGGACCTAGCTAACCACAAGACTTTACTTTCGATACAAGATCCAAGCTGTATTTTTGTTAACGTTTCATCGGGATTGCTTTCACAGACAGGGTTTTGTTATTTTCGAAAACGCCATTTCTTTTAAATCCTAATTTACATTTCTCCTATGCGAGCTTCATAACTCGTGATATTATGCGGAGAGTGAGCTTCCCAGCGCTTTCTGTGCTAATAAAACTGTACAAATATTTAACATTAAACTCCCATTCCTCGTATTCTATGAAAAAAGCTCTTTGTAGCTCAGCGGCATCGACTTATGAGCTAAATAAAGTGTTGTTTGTGTTTCTGTATTTGATAGGCCGTATGTATGTTCAACTGAAACGAGAATACTAATTTAACAATATAATTGCGTTCGTATGTCGGAGCTTCGTTTTGATTACGTGGGTGGGTGGGTTAGTGGGGAGTATAAGTGGTCGCCTGTGAAAAAATCCTGTAAAGGTATCCATGCGCAGAATTGGAGGCCATTTTTTCACTCACTTAAAAATGTTATGTAAATAAGGCTTCAGCTCGAGGCCGCTCCCCTAACTAAGATCAAGGAGAATTTAAAAGCTCTAGAGGATTTTATGTGAAAGCAGCAAAGTAACTCATTTTCATAATAGGTATTGCTGCTACATTTTTCATATCTGTTGATTGGATTTTCTTTTATTTAACATAGTAGTCTTTGCTTAGCGTGGCTCGTGACCTTTTTAGCTGTGTGTAAAAAGGAAGGGCGAACCCTGTCGTGTGATTGTGTGTTTGGGATTTTCTCAAACATTTCAATTTGAATTGGATTGGATTGGGACTTTGATTTAAAAACGTTCTAAAGCTGGGATTTGGTTAAGGCTTGACGCAAATTTTGCTTAGACCCTAATAAGGAACAGCGAGTTTGATGATAATCTTCACAATTCGAATGTAGGCAACGTGTGTAGAGCGTCTGCTCTACACACGACGCCCTCAGTGAGAAGCCCACACTGCTGACAGATATACAATGATTGGTGGTGATTGATTCCGATTTCCCAGAAAACAAGACCATCAGATCCACAATTTGAGACATGTATATATAAAAACCTCGCGCCGTTGTATAAAAATCTTGATCCGATATTACGGGCCAGCGAAAGATTCTACATTATATTGATTATAAGCCATGCCCTGATACTTCGCCCTGAATCCTCGATTAGGATTATTGTGGAAATCGGTAGTAAACCATGATGTCGAGGGCTGCCTGTCCACTACAGCGGAGAGGAGCGGAGATACTGATTCATTGAAAATGTAATGTAATTGAAATAATACATTCATGTCTAGTTTATTTTAAACACACATGTGTTTATATTATGAATATTATGAACATTGTAAGGATAATAGTTAGACTATAGTTAATTTAGAACCTAACTATGTTAATAATAACATTCATAGATACATAGCCTGAATGGAACTTACATTGTAAGGTCTTCCTAATCTAGTTTTCGGTTAGTCAACATTGATTACAGCACACACAGTTATCCATTATTCGTTCATTAATTTCCATCAGAAGTTTGGTGTGTTTTTTAATGGAAAATATAAAAATTAATTTGGTATAATAATATTAACTTAATTGGAAAACCTAAGTATAGGTTGTAAATTTATCAAGTCTAATTAAGTCTTTATCATGTTTAAAATCCTTTCAGTAACGGCTTACAAAGTAAAACATAATTAGATTTTCTAATTAAAATGATTCCGAAATACCCACGATTACCTCTTTGAAGTTTAAATCGTGTTTGAACAAGTGACATATTTTAATAGGGAAATTCTTGCTAACCTCCCGAGTGTAGGCTTAATTTAATTTATAATTAGAAACCTCATTCTTATCCACACCGTGTGTAAGTAACGGCGCCTGTGTTTTACACATAGCAATTCCTCTTTTGAATAACTCGCTGCATGAATATTTCGCGTGGCGTTATTTAACCAAGTTTTAAGTTTGGATTTACATGTTATTCAAATTCAAACTTTTATTTACAGGTTCTATAGAGTAATTTTATTTGTTCAATGTTTTTAATGTTTTTGTGTTTTTGTCTACAGATGAGGATGAGCACGCGAAGAGGCTTCCACCGCCCCCGCCTATTAAAACTATGACCCACACGGTATGTAGTCATGTAGATTGTAGAATTTACCTGGGATACTTGGCCTTAAATCGTTTATTTATTTATAAAAAATTTATGGCAGACTTTATACCATATGGCACTTTCTACCGGTCAGGTTTGTTACATACTTACCACAGGGAGCAGCGTGGGTGCTAGTTCACCGTTGCCTACCCCTTCGGGGATATAGGCGTGATTTATGTATGTATAGGGAGGCAAAGCGTAATTAGACTAAGGGCCTGTTTCACAATCGGCAAGTAAGTTCAAAGTAGCTTACTTCGCAGATCATTTGACAGTTGTAATAGACTAGACTCGCCACCTATTACATGGGACATAACTTACTAATTGTAGAAAAGTGTTAATTCACCTTTGGCTTCCTTCGAGGACATACGCGTGATTTATGTATGTAAAAGGCCATAAGTCCATTACCACGTCTATAGTTATATTCGCATGCACGATTCTCTAACTAATAGCTATGTGTGAGTATGTTTAACGCACATGCGTACTTACAGGTTCGCGATCGCGACACGCTGACGTCGCTGGCTGCCCGGTTCGACACCACCCCCTCGGAGCTGACCAAGCTGAACAGGCTCGGCACACAGTTCATCTTCCCCGGGCAGACCCTGCTGGTGCCCGACAAGAGGAAAGGTACGCGAGCTACGGGCTATTCGTTTTAATCTTCTTCTTGTCCTGCCCTGGGGGCCTACCGCCTAACTCGATTGCTAAAGCAAAAGCTATAGTTTATGACGTCATGCTGTCATTTCGCACCAAATGTACCTAAACTATTAGCGATGGATTTGAACGAATGATCAATGAATGATTTTGTATGAATTTGGCATAAAATCCGTACCGCCTTAAAATTCAGGATGGCTGCTACAGCCGTAAGCAGTGCATTGCTTTAAAGCTATCATCAGCAATCGAGTTGGGCGGTAGGCCCCCTGTTCCCAGTCTATCTGGGGTGGGCGCAGTGTATTTCTTCCCGGGCGATCTCCCTTATTCGACTTTTACGACACCCATGCGATGAGCCGGGGCTGGCACATTCTACGTTATTGTTTCGCTTCCAGGTCAGGTTCTTTTTATAATCATGCTCTCAACACTGTTACCATCCACTTGTACAGCAGTCACCACCTCTCCCGCGGGTGTCGTACAATGCGACTAAGGTAATGTAACTAATGATTAATGGGCAACAACACGGTACAGTCCATAATATACGGCGATTTACGTGCCTGATAGATGGCAATAGGTTCGCCACCTATTTCATAATGACATAATGGGTAGGTCCATAATTTGCGAATCGTGGGTGTTAATTCACCTCTGCCCACCCTTTCGGGAGTAGAAAGGCGTGATTTATGTATGTATGTAACATGATCCTATTGCCCTATCAGGTTAGGTTTATATTCTCGTAGAGGTTGTCAGAGTGACAAAATGACATTCATTATTATTTATAAAAGCATTAATGGGATAAGAAGTTTTTAGTGCACTGTTAAATTGAATAATGGACAGAAGTCATAAAGTCTCAGAATAGAGAGTTAGTCAGAAAACTCACAGATATTTTTATTTGAGAAATTTTAACGATAGCATGGATGATGTCGTGAAATTCTTCTGTAATGGATACCAACCGCAGGGTTTACTAGTTTTCGATGTCACTGCCACTGCCAAATGCATTTGCCAAAATAGCACGTATATCAGAATGGCATAAGGTGCAACCGGTGTGAAGAGCACCTTTTGGTGTCGGTTTCATTAAACAATGCTTCTGTTGGTGGAACGACCGAGTGGCGTGCGCTCGTCTGCAAAATTTACGCTCGATTTCTTTTAAAGCTGCTCTGTTCATTCCGAGAGCTTCGAGTTTCACTCCCTCGTAAAAATGCGATGGCACTCTCGAGTGTTTTTCTGTAATTCCATTTGACTAAACGGTAAAAACGGCTATCGAACATTTCAATGATAAAGTTTACTAGCCAAAATAATGATAAGCTTAAATGTTATGCAATGGATAGGTCGAGGACTGACTACCCCAGGGCCTGTAGCCAAGTGGCAATCGTTTCATAACCATAACGTGTCGAAGTTCGTCACGATCGGCCATATTACTTTGGTATCTACAGCGTCTTAGCTTGCGCTACCAACATAACTAGGAACTTACTAAGACGATTTTGGTCACGTGATTTTACGACGACTTACGTCAAATCCCATACATTTTGCTTTATCGAACTTCGTTATCTTTGTCGGTATGTTACTTTGTCTAGGCCCCCAGAAGAAATGAAAGGATTAGATATGTGAAAGCTGATATGAATGACATCGGAGTTGATGATTTTGAGAGGTTGGTGTGGTGAAAGCACTACCTAACCTATGGTGGGTGCTAATTCACCTCTGCCTATTCCTTCGGGGATAAATAGGTGTGTTTAGTTATACCTATTTATGACCGAGATGTATACAATCCATATATAACCTGGGAACGGCGGCGCGTGCGCACTATGATGATTTCTTAACTAATGTCGATGCTTGGAAGTCTTTCTCTTAATTACGATTTTATTGGGTAAACGAATTTGGATCAAATTAAGAACATAATACCCAAGTAATTTTAATAGAATTCTACGGCATGGAAACCCTAACGTCAAAGATACTTTTGGCAGGCAAAGAGTCATGACACCGTTTTGAAATAAATTATTTTCATTCAAATACACCCGCCATAGCAAAAATGTCACTGTCGTGTCTTGAGATAGACTCAAAGGCTGCGTAACCCACCATGACGGATCCGTCAATGAGAAACTAGATTTACGAAATGTTGGCCTTCGGCGCTGTTAAAGATTTGGTACCAACCTGATTTTATTATTTTTATTTGTACAAATGTTTGTACGAAGTTTCAATCCTGGTTCGCGGACAATTTTGCTCTCGAAACGTAAATTTTAATTATTAATAATGTAAATTATGAATTGCAGTTTTGATTTTATCGATGCAATAAATTTTTTTACTTACTAAATAATTATGTATATTTGTCCTTAGTCTCGGTACCATACCTTTACTTACATATTACTTACCATGGTTAAATATTCATGCAAAGGTGCATTACACTAACATAATATAAAAAAATATATGCAGTATCTATCCAGATAATTAAATAATGTTTTCTTATATTTGCACGAGCACTACACATTTGAAATAAAACAACTTTTACGGATAAGACTCGCGTATAATTTGGTGTTTGGCATATTAATTATTTAACCCGACGTTTCGATCACTTTACAGTGGCCGTGGTCACGGGGGGACACCAAATTATACGCGAGTCTTATCCGTAAAAGTTGTTTTATTTCAAACAGATAATTAAAGTTAAATTCTGAAACGTAATTTTATTGAAAAATAAACCTTTATATTGCCGACGTTTTGGTAAATTTTTTGTCTTTTCCAATATGATCGACCACTCATCTTTTCGCGTTGGAGCTACTTGATACTGGCCCTCATAGATAAGGATATTATGTCAACATATCTAAAATATGATTCACCGTTACATCTTCAGCAATATCACTTGTTACATTAAGATATTACTGTTACTCGTCGGTCAACTGATAGACCAGGGGCCCGTAGGCTCTTCAGAGCTAATACAATACCACAATGAGAGTATTAAATACTAGGCACAAATAAATTCTGCCATATTTCGTGCTGTATATCTGTTAATCAGCATACTGAATGACTAATTAATGTTCTTATTGAAATTCAAGGTTTTTATAAATATTCATTATTTAGGGAATGAGGGGATACTGCTTAATACAGTTTCGTAAAGTTTTTACAATGATCCTATTATCTTTATACAAAAAGAAACGCACGAGAAAATTTTTGTCTTAGTTTGACAGCCGATAACCGACTCCTTTAGTTGCGATCGTGTAAGCAAGTCCTGGGGGCCTAGACAAAGTAACACACCGACAAAGATAACAAAGTTCGATAAAGAAAAATGTATGGGATTTGACGTAAGGCGTCGTGAAATCACGTGACCAAAATCGTCTTCGTAAGTTCCTAGTTATGTTGGTAGCGCAAACTAAGACGCTGTAGATACCAGGTTACATGGCCGATCGAGACGTACTTCGACACGTTATCGTTATGAAACGATTGCCGCTTGGCTACAGGCCCTGGATTGAAGACATACACACACTCAGAAAAGTCCCATATGCCTGTTTTCACCAACTCTATTTCAGGGTCCTTTATATCATAATAGTTTTTATTGGCCGTGTGGTGACGGCAGAGTAGAATACAATTGTCACCACCCCAAATCTCTCCCGTGGGTGTCGTACAAGGCGACTAAGGATAAATCAATGATGAGGAATGGTCAGTAGCGTTCCTCTTATACCACCTAGCAATAGCAATTTAATGCGACTTTTGTGCCCGATAAATGGCAATAGGCTCGCCACCTATTACATGGGACCTTACATAATTGGCGAAACGTGGGTGCTAGTTCACCTCTGCCTACTCCTTCGGGGATATAGGCGTGATTTATGTATGTATGTAGTTTTTATAGAAACGTAAATGAAATATATCGTATTTGCTTAAATAAGCCACTACTGATACTTAAGTTTTTCAGAGTAGGTACACATACTCAGTTTATTTTAATTTAATTTATAAAGGAAATAAAGAGTCTTAGTATAAAGTAAGATGTTGTTGGCTAGACGCCTCTCACATGCGACATCCTGCGACATCCACCGGATGTGAAATAATGATTTTAATTTTTATACACGAGAATGCTATAACCACCAATGTTCGTTTGCGGCTCAACGTCCAGCAACAATGTTAAGTTATGCTCGCAATAAAGCAGCCATTTTGGTTGTTACACCGGCCGGTCAGAAGTGCAGCTTGCCGACCAACCACCAGTATGCACCGGGCCGCCACTTTTCGCGCTTAAAACAAAACAATAACACACAACCTTGGCTATAGTTCGCGCGTGACGTAGCGTGGAACGAATTTTTCTCGTGTTTGCAACGCAAACAGTAGTTAGTGGAGCCGCGGGCAGATGTTGCCGCGCCACGGAATCGACAGCACGCGTCCGTTCTATTTTAAAACTGCCCCAAAACACAACGCTTTAATTACAGCTGTGCTGCTAATCAAACGCACGCGCCGGGCGGGCCCGCGTGATAATATGACTTCGCTTTATCGTGCGCGATAACCGTCCCGATATAATGGACCTTGCGACACTCGATTTCAAGAATGTTCACTTTTGAATTCCTGAAGCGGTGGTATCATAGTGCGTTTTGTGTATTGTAGTGGTTATTTTCTTTTGAGGAGCTGTGTTGAAAGTGATGTTGTGGCTTCGCAGATGGCGACAAGGAATCGGATGGCCCCTCAGAGAGCGGCGACAATACATCCGAGTCCACACAGGGCGCGCCGAGCGAGCCGGCACAGGAAAAAGGTAATCATATTTACAGGGAAAACGTAGTGACTCTAATTTACAATTCTGTACCGGTGGATTCGATTGTTTGTATATTTGTATTCACTGATTAAACAGCCCGATTCGCAGCTGAAACATTTTACCATTGACATTATGTTATTTATAGTCGATAAAACCTCGAAACAAAGTCACCTTATCACCTGAAAAACGGGAAAACTCTAAGCCGTGACAGTGTTTCGTGTGTATTAAAAAAATGACTAAACACAGTAAAGGCTTTATGCACGACGTCCAATTGCCCACTTACTTGTAGTTATTAGCATGCAACTCGAGTAATAGCGCGTTTGAATCTTCCGTTGGAATTATTTGAGGCACGCAATTTGGGAAATGCAATCATTTAATTTCCTTACAAGCAGGTGTACATACTCGAAAGTGACCGGTAGGAAAGTCTAGATACTAAACACCTAGCCAAATCAGGCAAAAATGATTAATGAGCATGGCATGAAGAAGAACTTATCATTGATGATAGCAAAGTAGAATACAATAATTGTAAAATCGACAACATCGCTCTTGTTTCCTTTACCACTTAGCAGTATATTGCGATTTACGTGCCCGATAGATGGCAGTAGGCTCGGCCCCTATTACATGGGAGAAATGTAGGTGCTAATAATACTACTTTATGTAACAGTAACTACAATTAGGCGTGATTTATGCATGCATTCATTGTCCCAAATAAGAAAACTGCGGGTAATGTACGCTGTCAAGGAATATTTACAAAATTATAGTAGAACAGATAGTAGAAATAACAGAATTGTAACCGACATACAATTACGTGATATAATTCTCAAGTTACTAATGAAAAGTGGATCGTGGAGATCTTGCGAAATTTCAATTGCACGTGGATCGTGAGCTGTGTTTACGTCTGTTTGTTTTTTTATATTAGAATCAACGAATAACAGCGTTAGAAGTTTTTCCATGTCGATTTCATTTTGAATCTTAACAGCCAGTAATAATGGTTTTTCTCCAAGGAATATTTCGAAGACTGACCAATAAATAGGATCCACAGAGACATGAACTGTATTAGTCCAATGTTAGTTATTTCTGATTTAATTTATAATTTTCCGGATCAGTGTCGTCATTCTCTTACATTTTTATTTTCCGGATAATACTACCTGTGTCTACATCCCCTTGTCCCATTTCATTTAGGGTCAGCGCAGTATGTTTTATTCTTCCACTAAAATTTGCAAAATAATTGACAATAAACACGTAATTCCGAGAGTTCCCTTAATTATATGGTCTGGTACAGTGTTTAGATTAGTCCCAAGAATCGTTTAAACCCTACGACACATTGTTTTGAGCAATATGAACGAGAAAACAATAAGCCCGTGGTCAGCGCCGTCAGGAAAATGGATCTTATTACATTGTACTAAGGTGCAACAAGTGTTGGTGAACAACTCGTGTACGAATAGCCGATCGAAATGCCTAAACAAACAAAAGAACTCGATAAATATAGTCGAACGAGTGTTGCAGTTGCAGTGTGAAACAGGCGGTTGAAAGGAATGTTTAATCTTGCAGAGATACTGGACAGCCTGCGGCCAGTGTCCCCCGAAGCTCCGACCAGCAGCACCTCCCCGCAGAGGTTCCTCAAGATCAACGTGCGCCACATCACTGATGGACAGGTATGCTTATATCCGAAATATAGAATTCATACTGACAACAAAAACAAGCACTCTGTCACCCGCCACCACTGACCCCTAATATACAAGTACGCTGGACTGAAGGTTGTCATCCAAAAAATGATGCCATTTGATTATCGCCATCTTGGCGCAGGTGGCACTGGTGTATGAAGGTGAACGTCCGTGGAATTAATATTTGAGATGCATTTGTAATGTTAAATACAAGCAACAAACGTCAAATTTAGTACCCCTGCCGCTCGAGGTGGCGCTTCTAATCGGCACAAGAAACGATTAATATTATAGTACACGTATTCAATCCAGCGTACTTGTATACTAGAGGTCAGTACTCGCCACACAATTACATATTAATTGGGGATATTTTGTTTTGAACTTTAGTTTACAAATCGAGGGTATTCTGGCAGAACCGAATGAGACGAACTACCCACTTAGTTTTGTCTGCTTTTTTTTATCTGGCTTACCCGTATAACTGCAGGAGCTTTAACTACGATATTATTTTCTGTGCAAAACAGTTATCTAGCAGTTTTACTAGATCACTCAAAATTTCAAATCAATTTTTCATAATGATATAAATATTTGGCACTTATTTCGTTCTGCCATAATACCCTCGAAATATAAAAGAAAATTGAACTAATTGTACTGTTAAAATTCGAACAGTTTTGTGCATTGTGCAGTTTCTATTTCTTTGATAATTTGTTTGCATGTTTGGTCCTATTCAAATGACTACAATCTAATTACTTGATGGTAATTGATTTTAAATCAACTGAAATCGAAGAGGTTTGATAGTTTAATACCATAAAGACAACAGTCTGAATATCCTTGGAAACGCGAACAATTGAACAAATGTGTTCTACAATATTTCTCAACTGGACTGAAATCAGCGGGTTTTCCTAATCGCACACTTGCAAATTATACCTTCAAAACAACTACGCAGAAGCTATTTACGTATGGCCCATTTACCTTATCGCAGTTTTTTCTTCTTTCTCAGATAAAGGCTTTCTATTGTTACCACCTAGTATTTAAAAGAATATATATTCTGTGTGCCCATAATAATTAATTGATGAACATTTATTGAACTCAATTGTTTAACGCAAACACATATATCCTGTTCTATTTGAGAGTGTCACACTGTTAACATAAGATGATTTATCGGCAAGACAGTCCCCAAGTGCAATGTTTCATGTTTCCTATTCTTCTTTGAGTAGTATCCACATTGTATGTCAGGGACGGTGCCGGTATAACTACGCTACTTTTTGCGTTGTTTGTTATCTTGTATTGTTTTCAGTTATTATATCACTTATGTACCTACGCCAAGTTAGTTCTCTCTAACTGTAAGCTAAGCGAGGTTGTCGTATATATTTAATTAACGAAAATATTCAGAAAGTATTGCGAAGTAAATTTTTTGTTTTAACAACTTTTGCAAGGTATCTCTAATTACCTACGTTGATTTCTTAGTGAAAAGTCTAAATCTTACTGTGTTGCAAGTTGCGAGGAACACATTCCTCGCAACGCATCCTCGCACAGCTCTGGTGGAAAAGCATCCTTATAATGCGCATGGTTGTACCACATGAGTAAAGTAACGGAACAGAGTAAAAGCTAGTCAACTGGCTGTGCGATCACAACCGGTTTTTTCCAGTATCGCCTGCTGGCGGCGGCCAGTTGACAAGCGTATTTTCTGTTCTATTTATTTACTCACGTGATTGTACTTGCAGGGTGTCGTGTCGGGCGTGCTCCTGGTGACACCGAACGCGGTGATGTTCGACCCGAACGTGTCGGACACGCTCGTCATGGAACACGGGCCGGAGGCGTACGGCGTGATCGCGCCCATGGAGTACGTGGTCAACACGGCCATCTTCTACGACATCGCGCACATGCGCACTCACGGACCGGACCACCATAATGCGCACAAGTGAGTACCCGGGTCAATGCGTAAGGCATCATCATTATCATCGTCGTTACCGGCCCTTTAATGTACCCACTGTTGCCCGGCTAGCATGACCACCGAAATACTAGATAGAAAAATCATTCGATTTTTGACAGTTCAAAGCGATAAATTGCTGAAACTTTATGATATAGTCTTTATGATATAGCCATTTATTTATCGCTTGGAACTGTCAATAATCCAATGATTTTGACAGTTCAAAGCAGTAAACGGCTATATCATATCATGTTACGGTGGTCATGCTAGCGGGGCTAGGGCACTGGCACATTGTCCTCATAACCCACCCTGCTAGCCCAGTGAGGATTGGTGGGTATTATCAACTGCAGATGCAGCTGGGACCAACAACTTAACATGCCTTCATGTGTATTCAAATTTGACCGTCATCTAGTATCCATAACACAAGTGGTGATAGGTGTTAGTGTATGAAACATTTATATAATAATGTTATGATGATTGGATGGATGGATTTAAGTTTTTTTTATCTGTATAATCTACAGAATCTGTCCTGAAATTTATGTGACGATATTGAAATTAGCATTCGCCTACTGCTTAATAACTGTCTATAACACGCTTATGTCGGATTATAGAAGGGACTGTATTTTATTCTGCCGCCGTCACCTCAATACAGTATATCATAGTCTTTAGAACCAGTAAAGACATACATACATACATAAATCACGCCTATATCCCCGAAGGGGTAGGCTGAGGTGAACTAGCACCCACGTTTCGCCAATTATGTTAGGTCCCATGTAATAGGTGGCGATCCTATTGCCATTTATCGGGCACAAAAGTCGCAGTACATTGCTATTGTTAGGTGGTATAAGAGGAATGCTCTGCTGTCCATTCCTCATCATTGATTTATCCTACGTCGCCTTGTACGACACCCACGGGAGAGATTTGGGGTGGTGACAATTGTATTCTACTCTGCCGTCACCACACGGCACCAGTAAAGAGACTGTATTATGTTCTGTTCTGACGTCACTTCGCTATTGTATCTAATACTCCTTAGAAGAAATACGTATCTAAAGTCATGAATCGAAAGCGACGCTATTTCGCATTACAATAATCAGTAACGCAGAACATAATTGATTTCCCCTGCTGATTTACATTCGTAATGTTTATTGCGTAAGGTGTTTGTTTGACCTGTCATGCTTTTGACCTTGTAGGTGTATATTTTAGCGTAAGTAATGGATTGTGTATTCTGAATGTGTATTTTTCTGCTTCCAGAGCCGACCAAGCTGAAATTTATTACATGAATAAATCTGAGCATTCCCCCGGGAAGGATTCACTTCTAGTCAAAGTGAGTAGAGACGCGTGTGAATCATTTAATGGTAGCACTCTAAAGATGAGCTTGTGCTAATAATTTCGTTTTTTTTTTTGTGATACATATTAAAATTTTCGGCTTTGTTTTAATTTCTTGTCCATTAATCACATATTTCCATAATGTCACATTTTCAACGATATGATTCTTGAACCTAATATTCATAAACACTATCGCCAAATAACGCCAGATTTATGTGTACCACACCAACCTTGTCAAAATTCCAAAATAAAATCATTCATACTCATCTTAAATGTTGAACATAAATCAATTTTTTTTGGCTGTATAATTCCTGCATTTCACAATTACTCACTTCACGGCCTTGATTCAATTGCTTCTTTAAATGATTGACATGAGGTGCAAACTTGATTGAGTGTTATTTGGAGAAAAAGAATTCCTCTTAATTCCGGTATTGATTAAAAATAGAAACATTTTGCTTACTAACGGACAATACTGGAATATGGACTCAATTGCATTTGATCTACTGTACAATATATCTCTGTATAGGATATCCTGTTTGGAAATCATCCTTATCATCTTAACATCGTTTATCTAGCCTATCTTTCTTTTCATCGTGTCATAATTATATCATCATCGTTTTATACTAACCCCCGAATACAGAAACGCTACTCAAAGTTTGAGTCCTGTTAAGTATTGTCAAAACTGACGTTTATTTTTCATACAAATTATGACAGTCATTGTCGACTGAACTTTATGAGCAATGCACAAAATTTGAGTAGCGTTTCTGTATTCGGGGGTCTATATCTTTTACCTATACGTAGGTATCAAGGTACCGAGTCAGTGCCGTCTTGTTTATTGTTGGTACAAGTATTCATTGTGCGGCGTTACAGGACGAGACATTCCCCGAGTTGCAGGCGGCGAGCGGGGAGGGCGAGGAGGGGGCGGAGCACCCGGCCGACGAGCGCGCCGCCTCCGCGGAGCCCCACGAGCGGGGCGGCGCCGCCTTCCCGAAGGCGTTCGAGCGGGAGCTTGTGACTCCCACTTCCTTGCAGGTAATTGTAGTACAATAATAATAATGTATAATTCAGACAATTATTCCGTGCGATATTGTAGATAAACGAAAGAAAATAAAATCCTTTTTATTTACCTGCAATGTGACTGTGTGGTATGAGTAATATTCAGTAGCTATCACCGTTTATTTCTAGAATACACGTAAGAGCGGTATTATAATATTCAATTTACATTTTTTGAGTGTTGCAAAACATTTGATCAGCTGCGCTCCAGTTGATCAAATACCCCGCCATGTTTTCGTATCAAAGGCCAATTGCGTCTCGCGTTCTCAGTTTAAAACTAGTATTGGATACATAACAAAGCGGTTTCTGAAGCGGCTGGTGAGACGCAAAAAATTGTATCTTATAAAATATTCATCATTAGTGATACTTTTAAGATGAATTGTATTTCTGTTACGTGCCGTGTGGTGACGGCAAACCAAAATACAATTATCACCTCTCCCTATATCTCTCGCAAGTGTCGTACAAGGCGACTAAGGGTAGAGACAGCGATGAGTAATGGGCAGCAGCGTTCCTCTTAAAGCACCTAGCAAAGCAATATACTGCGATTTTTGTGCCGTTTAGATGCTTACAGGCTCTCCCCCTGTTGCATAGGACTTAACATAATTGGTGAAACGTGGGTGTAAATTTACCTTATTAGGTGAATAGAAATATTAGGTAGGTACCTAGTATGCCTACCTCTTCGGAGATAAATAGTCGTGATTTATGTATCTATGTATTCTTTTGCAGCAACAAACTACAGAGGACAGGCGGAAATCGCTGCTGGATCAGCACTGGGCTATTCCCAGCAAAGACCGAATGTCTATTGATCAGGGAAGCGAGGTACGTATCATTCCATTGATCGTGTGTGTAATATTGAGATTTATTTATACTTTAAAAAGTCCGTAACAGAGTGACTAACCCCCGAATACTGAAACGATACTCAAAGTTCGAGTCCTGCTTAACATTTAAGTATTGTCAAAATTGACGTTTTTCCATACAAATACTGACAGGTATTGTTCATTTAACTTTGTAAGCAGTGCTCAAAATTTGAGTAGCTTTTCTGTATTCGGGGGTAAAAGTGATAGTAGTAATAATAACTATTATAGATATATGCATAAATTGAATGTATTTTATGACAGTACATAGGCAATGCTAAGTTTAAAGTTTCAAATTCTAGTTTGTAAACTCAACCCGTCTATGGTATTAACAGGTGTCCTCGGGAACTGAGCCGACGAAAGACGAAAGCATAGAGGCGTCGGGCTCCCGATCCCGGGGTGACAGTGCCTCGGGCGATGTGGCCGACGCGCCCGACGCACCCGACGCGGCCGACGCCCCTGCCGACAATGCGCAGCATCTCGTCAAGCTGTCCTACCACGACTCCGGCATCGATATCAGAGATCCCCTGCTGCACGTTACTCCCACCACGGCTAAAAAGGTTGGTGAATTTACGGTCATAAACTTTTTACATTTGGTCTTAGCAGCACTGTACTACTGCTAGGACCAAAAAATGGCCACCAAATACGTTCGAATTCTTCTGTGGTGGAACTAGTATTCAAAAACTATTCAGAATAATCTTGAACCACAAATTAAGAGTAAACCAAAAAAGTAATTCAATCATAAATTCTTAAAAAATATGTAGAGACATAAACACGCCAGATTACCAATATTTGTTAAAATTTCTCAATCGAACAAAAAATATATATTATGAAATATTATATTTATCAATGTTTGAATACTTCAAACTCTTTCATTGTTACGCTGATCTTTTATGATAAAACAGCTGTTCACACTAAGTAAGCAATTCTAGACACTAAGTATATGACACTAAAGGTCGCAAACGCCCCCTAGTCGTACTAACACGCACGCCTTTCTAGGAGCACCATTTTCACCACCACATGATCATAGACGACGAGCATTATCATGACGTACTTCCGGACACGATTTACGAATCGCCCGAGCCGGATGTGTCGTTTTACGACTGGCACTGTGACGTCACCTACGAAAAAAAGTTCCTACAGCGATTTGAAATGGACCACAGCGATTTGGACGTGATGTCACACTCCTCGATTGATAAGGAGAGCGAGGTATCACACGGTGCTTGTGAACTCTTCTCAGTGACGTCATAATTGTTATCTGGGGACGGTTTAAAGGAGTCATCTCTCACTATCTCTGGCTCTCTTTCTAATGCACTTTTGATTCTTCTGTGAACATGTTTCTTTTATTATCTTGGTGGAAGTGCAAACATTTTCTTTATGTATCTGATGATTGTGTATGTGTTGTTATTAAGAGACAGCCTAGTCTCTTAATTATTGCAAAATGGATTTACTCAAGCTTTTTTCGTGGCTTGCCTAAGAATGGAGGATGGACCGAGTTTGCCCATAAGGAGACCTATCGGTCCAGATACGGCAGGCTTGTATTATATCGGTGATGATAAACGTGAACAGGGAATGCAATTTTTTTGCAATGTTTGTGAGATACAAAATGGGATGAGTTGTCAAATTCAATAAAATTCACCGAAATATAGTCTGTACAGAAAACACAAGTTGGTTGGAATGGTTACACTGTTACGAGAATATTTAATAAATATCGAGCTACTTAATGCATTGAATGAAATAAGTAGTTGGTCCTTTGAGCCGGATTTTGGACCTTACAATACGTACACATCAATGTTATTTTGTTCTGTATTATTCTATTTAGATAAAATAGAGTACTAAAATGTACTTTTAGGGGTTGTATTATCAAAATTCATTGTTGAAATAAACTGTTGACCATAAATTTGCTTTGTAATCAGATAACTTTCAGATATATATATTCTTTTTCATATGTATTGTATGTATGTTTATTACAACCTCGTTCGTTTTTTCGACAGGTTTACAGTGACGCCGACATAGTTTTGTCTGCGGAGTGGGTACCCCCCGTATGCTTGCCGAGGGCTGAACCACCCCTGTCAGCGCCCCCCCTTGGGGAGAACGATAGGGTGCAGAGGAAACCGGCCGCTGTCTCCTTCTCACTTGACGGAAACACGCATAAAGATGACGCTGCCAAACCGGATAAGAAAAATAAGGTGTGTTTTTATTGACTCAGTTAAAATATGTGCACAAAATATTTCCAATAAACTTGTTCGAAATAACACTTTTGAATATGGCGTTGAAAAGAGTAGCATTCAGCGGCATCAGAAGTAAGGGAAGGTAGCACAAAACAAGCATATTAGCTAAAGCGGGCATTCTTCTGTGTAAAATAAGTTCTATACCTATTACAATTTGAATTTAAATTTGCACTTGACTCAAGGGAACAGATAATAAGGCTTACGGGAAAATGTCAAGCCTTCAAATTACTTGATACACGAATTTGTCCGTTTCATGCACTGTACTACTTTGGGCCTACCAGACAATTCTGTATATTCTGTTATTACTCTTTCGTTCTCTATATCCCCGGGTTTTGATTACCTTGAAGATTGTGAGTATCATAGATGTTTAACAGTCTAATGTTTGTTTGGCAGATGTTAAAACGCCTCTCCTACCCCCTGTCGTGGGTGGAAGGCCTAACGGGCGAGGGTGCGCCCGCGCAGGGCTCCCAATCCGACTCGCTACCAACCTCCGCGGACAGTCACAACTCGACCAGTGTTTTCTCCAAAGTTTTTAACAGGTATGTCAACTGATCAACTGACCTTATACACGTTGAAACATCATACTAAGTTGAATACTGCTAACACGTAACTTACATGCTACGTTCATTCAAGTTTTTGTACGTGGCGTGTCTCAACAAAAACAAATACATTGATTAAGCACAGAATCAAGAGATTTCTGTAAAAAAAATCGCTCTTGACATTGCTCTAAGCTGCGGCATCCGCTACAGTGCTGCCCGGCTAGCATGAACACCGAAACACGATATGATAAAGCGATTTATCACTTTGAACTGTCAAACCTCCATAGATTTTAGACAGTTCAAAGCGATAAATGGCTTTAGTATATTATCGTGCTTCGGTGGTCATGCAAGCCGAACAGGCCTTGTACATTGGCCACTTTGGTGTCTAATAAAATTCGGCAGTACTTGAGACACGTTTCGTGATTTCGAGTAGATTGAAATATTGGGCCGCAATAGTAGATTGGATTATCATACGCAGCTGCCACTTTGTTCGTAGGCACTATAAGGACCGCTGTATTGACAAGCCTATATGACTAGCACATACGTACATTGTAACATTATTTTATTTCACAAAGACACACACACACACACAAACATAAATATACAGGGTTAATTGTAAAGTATCGGAAACCTTGCATGACTAGATAGCTAACATCATAACCAAGAACGTTTGCTCTACTACGTTCTTCTGAATATTCGTTAGAAATTACTTTTATACAAAAATATATATTAATTTGATTCACCTCTGCCCGATATTATTGTACAGAGTGCAAACGTAGCGTCGTCCTTTAGTTATGAATGAAACATAGATTTACAAATGTCGCGACAGTACAATAAAAACTTTAAAAATCGTTTTTGTTTAATGTATTGATTGAGTTATGTTAAAACTCGTAAATCAATCGTTGAAGTTTAACATTGTTACTATCTAGTCCTGCGAGGATTATTTATGTGTTACAAACAAGGCTGTATATATTTTGGTAATGTATATCTTGTTAGTCGCAAAAGACTATCTCCGAAGCACAATTTAGACACTGGTTTTCTATGTATTGTCAATGAAATTACTTGCAGTTAAATAAGGAATAGAATAATCGCTGTTTCGCATTCGAGTCTGTTGAATTGTTTCTTATCAAAGAATATATTTATTATTTCGATTTTTCTTTGAACATTATGTAAACGTTAGAAACTTCTAAATTGTTCTAACCACAAATTTCTTTGTAAAGCATAGAGATTTCTTTAAGAAAGAGATGGTGTTAAACAGCCGATTCAATTCTTTACTTAACCAACCCCTGCTGGCTACTGACCAAAACAGTAACTTGAGCGACAACGCTGAGCTGGCCGCTAACGAAATTAATTATGGTGTCCGTTTCTATTGCTACCGTGGATGCTAACGTGGACGTAAAGTTCGCCCATGAATTTAGTTGAGTTCGGCACTGGCCTGTTCCTGAGTAAGACGCCGTCGGAGGAGGCGCCGCAGGACGCGATCGCCAGAGACGGGTACGTCAGCTCGATGTGCCGACGTTGCGACCGCCTCTCACCAAATTATATCTTATTGTTCAGTATGACGTAACGTGGCTCAGAACTGGCGTTTGCACTTTGGCTCCGTTCAGATTTTTATAATTACTGATAGCTAGGTCTAAAAATTGGATATGGAATACCTGCGTACATTTAGAAAAATTACAATACAATTTTTGTACTTTGTCCAACCCATTTTTCTTTGGTACAATCTTATTGCATCCAGCCAAAATGTAAACAATAATGTGTTGTATGATAGATATAGATTATATGGATGTTATGTGTATACATACCTGTATGTGTATACATGAGTGAAACAACCTTTTGACAGAATTCAGGGCATTGTTTATACATATTATTAATTTCTTATTTCTACATAGATAATAATTATATTGCAAATTAATTTTTCCAAAAAAATACACCAATTAGCTTATTACAAATTATCTTTAACCTATTTTGCTATGATATATTTTACGATTTAGAGTAATTTAGGATTTAACCACAAAATTAGAAGTTATGAATTGGAGCCAAAGCGTCGGATCTGACTCCATGGTCCTTATTGTTAAACTTCATGTTTGTTGTAAATCACTTCTTTGTTCACCTGACTATTATACGTTGTTTCCACTGAAATATCTAGTTTATTGTATTAATTGTCTTGTCTTGTAAGCAATTGTGAATTTCGTCCACACAATGTGTTGTTGTAAAGGCAGGTGCACGTTATGTTTGACACTATGCTTTACACGTTAGTGATAAGTGTCATTTTACAACGAAATGTAATGTACACTTGATAAATTTTGTCGCGTAATTTGTTTCACATAAAACAAAATATTTCTGTGTGTGAACATGCTCGATTTTAAAAGGAGATAAAGGGACTCACGATAAAATTAAATAAATGAGAGTAGAGAAGCAAGAAAGAATGAAAGCTTGGCTCTTTCATCTCTCTCTCTCTCTATCTCTCCCTCTCTCTCACACACCCGCCATTAAAATGATAATTAATGGTGTTCATTTATAATAATTTAAAATGGTGTTAATTATTATTATATGTTAAATTATTTTCTCTAATAATTTAACACTCGTACGAAATTCGTAATTGTTTTCAGAAATATTCAACAGCATGTTGTATATGTGTTAGGTGACCATGTCAGACCTTTGTAGTTGATTTTGTATTTTTTATCATGACGTCATCTCCTAATAGTGGTTCATACTTTATAGTGATTTATTTTTAATAAATTTATTGTCGTGTGGAGCCACATTTGTTACCATGAGGCACAGGCGTATATTATTGTCAGCACCCTGTATAATGTTGTTTCTTTCTTTTGTTTTTCAGCATGTTAGCTTTTATGCTGTCTTCAAAATAAGCCTTAAGTGTTAACTGTTAAGATTTATTATTATCAAATAAATTAAGTATCTTTGAAAATGTGCACGATGTTACAATTTTTATTTTCAGTGAAGGTGTACTGTTTACTGCTGTTGTTGTGTACGGTTTTGTTTTTATAATTTTATACAGCGTGTTTTGGATGTTAAGAGGGAGGTATTATTTATAACATCACAGTTTTGTCAGGTATCGGTTGATAATTATGATTTGAAATGATTGTACTATTTGTATCCCTTCACAAAATGTGTCCTGTCAAATTTTTATTTCAATAACGTTATAAAACTGACGGTAAATTATCATTTTCTTTTCTGACCAGATTGATCCTATCGCTTAATTTAACAATTGTGATTCGAAATATTAATTAATAAACATACGAAAGATACACATTTTGAAATGGATTTGTAAGATATTGTGTGTAGTGTATATTATTGCCGTCACAGTCTTAAACTATTCGATTTTAATTTTAACATTATATAAATGTTAGAAAAATTAGTACAAAGATTTTGGGGTTAGCAAAAGAATTTCGAAAAATTATGATCTTGAGGCGGGAATCGAACCCGCGTCCGCTGCTATCCGAGCAGGTGCCTGACCGCTCGGCCACCCAAGACACACACAGTCTTAACCTGCTGCTTAATGCTCAATTGCAAAGGCTCGAGAACTATTCAAAGTTTTCGCCTTCCCCGAAAAAACCCAGTAGATACTGTAAAGGCCTCTCGGCCAACAGCTCAAGGCCTTAAAAAAGTCTAATATTTTTACAAATTAATACTGCGCAGGCCTGATCATTGTGCTGGGTGCAAGGTTTTTTTTGGTATAAGAAACGCAAGAACAACGGTTTACCTTGTTTGTGATGCGCAGGCGCAGCTCCCTTGGCGGGTTTGGGCGTTCGCACTCCAAGTCCACCTCCAGTAGCTCCACGCAGCCGCGACTCGACTATCGTAGCATGGTCTCGGTGGACGACATGCCCGATCTCTTCGCGTCGTTTGATAGTGAGTAATAATATATCGCTCATTTGGTGCAACTATTTCATTTTTGGTTCCCAAACATTATTGAAGGATTATCTTGATTTAATAGATTTATTTTAATAGATTTATTAACTTGACAAAAAATTTCACCGTTTATTTTAATTTACTATTAATTTTCTTATTATTGTTATTATTATAAATTCCATTGCAACAATGACGCATTTAGGTACATTTTTTCTTAAAACAGAGAGTATAGCACTTATAAAAAGAAAAAATAATTTTATTTTATTTCCTACTTTAAAAACACAAAATTTTACAATTACGTCAATGTTGCACAAATGAGCAATATTTTACCATACTTTGGGTTGTATTTATTTTTAAATTTCTTATTTAGGCATATTGCTATGTAGCTGTTACTGATTAGAAACACATGAAAAATATTAAAATAAAATATAGCCATTATGATGGGGTTGATACAATTTTGAGGCAGTTATGCCACCTAGTATTACTACCGATTTATGTGCCAATTACATGGCAATAGTTTCGCCTCTTTGTGTCAATACTCCTCTGCCTGTCCCTTTAAGGACAATTAGTCGTGATTTACATATGTAACTTGTTACTGTGATATAATATTTTACCTACAACAATTTTATATTTTTCTGTACAGAATTAATACCGCGACCGGCGCGGCCCAGCGACGATCCCCCGCTGTACTTGCGCCTGCGCATGGGCAAGCCGGCCGGCCGGCCGCTCCCCCGCACCACCCAGCTCATGTCCTACGGCCGCAAGCGCATGAAGCCCGAGTACTGGTTCGGCATCCCAAGGAACAGGTACACACTTCTTCTTCTTCTCCCTGCCCTGTTCCCAGTCTATCTGGGGTCGGCGCAGTATGTTTCCTCTTCCATTCATAACAGATAGAACAGGTACAGGTAAAATTATCACTTGAAGAACATAAAAGTGAGGAGCATATTACAACATAATCACCAGCCTTTTAATATTCCCACTGCTGGGATACACGCCTTTCCTATTGATGGAAGAATGGGCCGCTGACCCAGTGCGGATTGGTGGGTATGAACGACTCAGATGCAGCCGCGACTAACGGCTTCCTTCCGAAGCACGGAGGAACTCGAGGTAATAAATTTTTGGTCATCAATTCAGTGGCCGGCTTAGCAAACATTGGTTAGTTTATCGGTTATAATTATTTGACATAGCGACTCCTTTGCTGTGGCTCTTATAATGCGTATAAAGTCTAGAATGCTAGAAAGCCACACCGAGCTGCAGTGCACTTCGTTGCGTATGAGTCGGCTGTAAAGAGTTCATTCAATGGACCATTCCAAACTACTCTGTACTTCGGAGGGCACGCTTAGGCCTGTTTGTGCTTTGCATAATAACTTAACATCCATCGATCTGTATATCCGTGTGTTGTCTCTCGTAATCCGGAAATTTGAAATGTGATGGCTACGAATTACGCCTGAGAACTAATTATCTCAATATTGTGTCAACAAAATATTCGTCATGATTGCGGCGATTCATTCGAATCACCTCACATCCGGATGTCGCTTAAAGATTACAAGGGCTATATATTATTTCCACGTCACGACGCTTATGTAGGCCAGATCGTGTATTAAAGGATTTTTAAATTCTACAATCGATATGATAACGAGCCAAATTTAGTTTTGCATCATTTTTCTGTGAATGAATTGTGTTGTTGTTTTTTTCAATCCAATTCTCATATCTCGATGTTTTGATAAGTTTCCTGTTTATAATAAGGGTGAATTATTTATCTGTGTCAGTTATTGATTCACAGTTAAATAAGACAGTGTTGTGAAATTTTATATTTTTATCGCCTCTTTGTGATTCAATTGTAGTGGGTATACTATGTGTATGTTCTTACCAATGGCGTTTATCTACGAGGACTCAATCAAAGAGTAAGAGTATTGACTATGCTAAATGAAAAAAGAGGAAGTCTCCGTAGAGTCTCTCTCTCTATTCTTGTCCTTTCGATTCTCCCTGCCTCTTTCTCTTTAGTATTCTTCTGCGTAATATCTTCAGTTTTTATATTATCTCCTATTCTCTCTCTCTCTCTATTTTTGTCTTAAACACGTAATAAGAAGACTGTAACTACGATAATAGTTGCTTCCATTATATTATTACTACATTTTATAATATTACTTATTTTGTGAACTGTATTGAAGTCAATATATTTTATATTTGATTGTTAACACTCCCAGTGTCATGAGTTGTTCCTAATTAATGTAAACAAGAACAGTAATTGAATATTATGAGATCATAGTTGCCTTTAATTAAAATGCGCTTGGCATGTTTGCGCACTTGGTCCGTTTTATTTCTTCTTAAACAAGGTGTCAATTGAGCTTTTAATATACTATGTCTCTCGGACAGACGACAACAAAAATATGTTATCGGCATTGTGCATTTAATTTTATTAATGGCAGGGCTAAACCAACAAAATAAATGTTATGTTCTATAGCATAAGGTTATAATTAGGTAAAAAGTCATGCTTTTTGTCATTTTTGTTTTATGTAACCTGTAGGTTCTCATTTTATTATAATATACATGTTAGAAAACTTATTCCAACGAAACGTGTATGAACAAAACATGTATGGCGTTGATAATTTACATACATAAATCACGCCTATATCCCCGAAGGAGTAGGCAGAGGTGAACTAGCACCCACGTTCCGCCAATTATGTTAGGTCCCATGTAATAGGTGGCGAGCCTATTGCCATTTATCGGGCACAAAAGTCGCAGTGCTATTGTTAGGTGATATAAGAGGAACGCTGCTGCCCATTCCTCATCGCGGATTTATCCTTAGTCGCCTTGTACGACACCCACGGGAGAGATTTGGGGTGGTGACAATTGTATTCTACTCTGCCGTCACCACACGGCTATAACACGGTTGATAATTTTCCCGCTACAAATTATATTTTTCGAAAATTTACTATTTCTTATGTCGAGTTCCTCCGTGTTTCGAAAGGCACGTTGAGTCGCCTCGGCTGCATCTGCAGTCGATAATACCCACCAACCCGCACTGGGCCAGCGTGGTGGGTCATGGCCCAATCTCCCTATATTCTTCCATCCATAATGAAGGCCTGTGCCCCAGCAGTGGGGACATTAAAGGGCTGGTCATGATGATAATGATGATGCAAGCATGCCCTATAAAGATTGATGCGCTGCTCTCGTTTCAATATCTTATTGGGTAATCCTTTTGCAGGGTTGACGATCTTTTCAAATTCCTGACACACTGGGTTCCTGATCGGTACGGCCCGCTGGGTGACGTCACCGCACAGGGCTACGAACTCATCGACAGTGACACCGAATGGGACGACGACGAGGCCAAACCGGGACACAAGGTTAGTTTTTGCACTGTGTAGTCCACTAAAACAAACCCTGTATACCATAGGTTATGGCTCAAAATACAGAGAAACGTAAATCGGAGACATTTTTATTTTCTATTAATATAGAATTGCCACATTTCTTAATTTTATAATTAGGTGTTTCATGATCCCTTCATGAACCCTTATCCCGTCCTATTTGGCGTCAACTTCATATTACTTTATAGCAACATGAGTTTACATTGGATGTAAAATTTTATAAAGGTTGCACAAACCAACATAAGGGTTGGCGCAGTATGTCCTCTTTCTCCACTGTCTTCTGTTACTGTTATCTTCTCATCCACACCCATCGCCTTCATATCATGCCTCACCCAATCCATCCATATCTTCAGTTGTTTTCCTCTACTTCGACTTACATCGACATTCATGTCCATTACTTTTGTACTGACATTCATGGCATCACGTCTCATAACAATTAGTCTAAGTTCTAAGTAGCTTCATCATTTGACATTTGACAGTTGCAATATGAAATATATGTCAATTGAACTACCAAGTAAGCCACTTCGAACTTACTTGTCGATTGTGAAACAGGTCCATAATATAATAAAATTATAATCTTACTATAATTAGTATCAGTCTTAATCATTACGTGTTTGTTTACCAAATATTGGGGTATATTTAATGAAGGCGCCTAATTTCTATTATTAGCCTATTATGTCAATATGATAGTCAATAGTTATTAAATAATGTTGATTCAATAGAGATTTTAGAGTAGTGGCGGTATTATAGAGATTACAGCGAAATATATTTGACAACACACTGCTTGTAATAATAAATAAATATTGTTACAATCACACCTATCGTCTAGCCCAAAGTAAGTAGCCTAAGCACTTGTGTTATGGATACTAGATGACGGACATATTTTTAATATAATTATGTATTTAAATAAGTAATTGCGGCGACGAATACTGGATCCTTTATCTAAAAACAAACTGAACATTTGTTTAACACATCGCACTTCCTTCGGTTGTTTAATTTAATTCAATTGTTTGTTCTACGTCTAAAGGTGCGATGTGAATGTTGCGCTTGCGCATCTTCGTTCCCTTATCTGCTGCCACTCTAGATAATTAATATTTGCCAAGGCATCCGACTTTATAACAATATTTTATGAGCTAATTAATAATAGTAGGTACCTACACGATGCTATTATATGTGAGGAGCTTAAAATAAAATTTTGTTTGTATTATCTGGGAGATTATTGTTAATTCACTTGTTTTGTCGCAGGGTGAACGCACCGGAAGCACAGGGGATGTGTCGGACATTACCAGAGAGTCATGGGAGGTAAGGCCGGATACAGATTTAATATTATAGTTACTGCATATAAGGCGGACAAAATACTTTCAACACGTGCCGTGACGCCATTCATAATATTATTATATCCTGTGGTGTGTTTTGATCCTGTGACAACAGTTTGACTTAACACTTGTTACTCTAACGAAGAATGGATATTTGTAAATGGAGATTTGGCACAAAGGTCTTAGCAACCAAGCCAAAAACCCTCAAAAAAGAATTAACACTTGTTGCTTTGCGTTGGCTGCGTTGCGTGTTTCGAGTATCTGCCGTCTGTAATGTTATATTTTTTATATCTTTATTATTACTTGTTACTGACACATTATTAACAAATTTACTAACACACTTTTTTCTTATCTACAAATAATGCATCTCACGTTCCACATTACAGTACACATTGGACAATAGTTCTCATTTTTGATGATCCGCCTGGTTGCACTATGAATTGGCTATATCGGAAAAATGACATTGATGTCACAGCATTAATACGTGATGTAAACAGAATAGCGTAACGTTCCCATATAGGTACGACAAGATATAGTCATCAAGCAGATCTTTGTAGGAAGTTTTGATTAATAATATCATTACATACTATTTGACCTTTCTATCGATAATAGTAATAAAGTAGATCCATTAATGGGACGAGTTGATTGTTGTCATTAAACTAAGCCCGATATATTTTCTGTGTCGACAGATTATGACGGTTGATAAAATGTTAATACTGATTGCAACTGAATTCATTAATTTGTCTGTGCATTGTCGTTTTACTTTGTTCTTTTTATTGTTGTCTATAAATTGTAAAATAATGTGCAATGTCTTATGTCTTTTGTAATTTAAAGGACATAATTATAAATATTTTTTATTAAAAGGCCAGACAGAATAGAATTTTACAAATATAATTATAGTAAACTACGGGAACATGAAATTACCTTATAAGTAATTAGGTACCTCTATCTACTTTTTAAATGTAACACCAAAACAATATACCTACTATATTATAAGCAGCACACATGGTCAAACAATACATGATACACGATCGATCGATCGATCAACACCGCAATTGTTATTAATGTGTGCGTGTGCGCATACCTAGTTGCTGAAGGCGCCGTACGTGAAAATTTATTCGATTATGAAGAGCCAAGCGGAGGCGCTCGGCGACTCGCTGGGCGAGGAGCCTCAGCCTGAGGTATCTGGCCAACTCACTGTGAATGCGGGATGAACACACCTACAGAGCTTATTTGTTACTGTTATATATACATCATAGTGGCGGAAGCGTTTCATATACAACATGTAACAGAAATAGCTAACGCACAGCCTGAATACTACCCATGCTAACATAGCCATATAAATACTATGGTATTATTAAGAAATCGAAATTCGTCAAAGTTCGGTCAGTAAAGCAAAATACTATATAGGAAATTAGAAAATGAATTAATTACAATTTTGTATTTTTGGTTTCACCATAGTTTTATATGAGAAAGGTAGTATGGGTGTATGTGGTGTATGTAGTGTTCAGGGTGTGCGATTTTTCTGCCATATGTTGTATAATAATATCATTAACTCCCTAATACGATAAACGTGCCCCATAGATGGCAAGATTAACGCTGTGGCACAGGTCTTAATTAAACTCCCGACTTTAATGATAATAATGGCAATAAGATGTAAACGTTTAAAACACCTCTGTCTTGTTTTATGAATATATTTATCTTAAGTCTGTTAGTACCTGAAATAAGCATGAAAAGGGAATACAACTTAGGTATATAAGATTCGATAGCAATTTGTCTTGAGCAGGGTCAGAAACAATAACCATGGTATTACAAAATAGTGTTTGAGAAGTGTCTTAGTTAGGAAGTGTTTAAATCGGATGCTATCACAATCTATTGACAAAAAGTGACAATATCACATTTTAACCGTAATCTTGACCAATTTTAACACACTAACAAATCGCGCGTCTTTATTCTGGTATATTCTTATTTGCTATTGTTTAATTATAATTAGTGTAGTTGGATGCCAACAGATCTGATAGACTTTCTAAATCATATTTTATTATCTGCAAAGAGTGTAAGCAACAAAATAAGTGCAGTGTACTATTTTGAAAAGGCACCGTGATTTGTGAGTTTTAATAAAAAGTATGAAAAACTTGCCCCATATAGACACTTTTGTTTAAGTACGCGGTGTGATTAATATTGAATTATTACTTTCGATTCATCGTTTGGACAAGTTGACCGATTTTGCGGGTGGATTGACCTCGATGTGTTGTAATTGCAAATCGATCTTGAAGCCAGCTTATGACGTTTAACCTTTAGGTGTAAGTATATGCTGTCTCAACAGCTTCCTGAATGTGTATTCAATCCACTTACTAGATGTCAAATCTCTTCAATAACCTCTAAAGTTTATAATTGGGGTTAAAATTAATGTGGAATATAATTAATATTTTTATTTTAACTTCAACATTATTATAAATGTTAGAAAAATTTGTACAAAGAATATGGTGGCTAGAAAAAGTTAGAGAAATTATGGTCACAGTACACCATAATGAATAAGTAGAAAAAACTACACATACCGCCTAAAATTGAAATATGTATATGATTTGCAAAGTGTATTTAATGTGTGCGAAAAGATTGATAATATTAATCACTTTATCCATGTACCCAACAATTAGTTGCAATAAATGGAACAGCCTTGAATGAAGCATTTTAACGAGTTGGTCGTAAAAATAGCGTTAAAACAGGAACCGCATTAGCTTGGTTTAATTCATTTAACGTACGAGCCTCAGCCATTGTCGTGTTTGGCATTTATAAGACGAGTGCGCGACTAAATTTAAAGTAAGTGGATTTTTTTTACCGAATATAACTTCGAGAAACAAGTCATTCTACTCCTTTCTCAATTAATCGATTAATTCGAGGATGTCTTTTATTGCTGATTATTTTCTAGAAACGATATTAAAAATTAATAAGTGATTAAATTAGCGCACCGGGAGACGCAGCGTTGGTAGACCCCCCGCAAAGTCGGTAACATCGGTACGTGTACGTGAATGAACTTCAACGTGAGGACAATTAAATCAATTGTCTCTGAAGCGTTTAAAAAAATATTTTAAGTACGATAAGTATTTATAAATCAGTAACATTTCGTTGCCATTATTATCTCGAAGATATATGGGTAGTTTTAAAAATACGTACAGTGTTATAATTAAATAAATTGTTGTAAACTCCTGGAGTTGTGTTCAGCCTGTATCGACCCTCGTAGTGCGAGTGTAATGCACCTTAGTGGGATGCAGCTCACATAAACTGCAAGATTTAGTGTCGCCAATCCAGATCTTAGCTCTGATCGATTCTTCAAAACCTATCTCCTACAGAGGTTCACGCTATTCTTGGATGATACGTTTATTGTACAGTAGTGTATATTTGTATACCTCAATGTTTCCGAATGCAAAGTCAATACTCGCTTAATCTCCTACTGTATATTTTCTCTAGAATGTTTCGTGGTATGCTGTAATGTGGTTTCTTTGATTTGAAGATATTTTGGTAGAATTGGTTTTAGAAGGTTGTCTCTAGGCTATTAGACTGCTATTTGAAATGCAGGTTGCGATTCTAAGTTAGTTTAATTTTGATATACCTACTTTACTCATTATGAATGGCCAATTAGTGCATGGGTACAACCACAATGACATTGAAAAATGTACCAACGCAAAAAGCACGCTTTTATGTGATACATATGAAATAAAAGCAATTTTGAAACTTACTAATTAAGTTAAATTAATTTTTTAGATTATATTTATGCGCTACCGCTGATTGGAGAAACTGATGGCAATTTTAGATAACATAAAACATATCTAGAGTAATCATAATTATTTTGTCAGAATCGAAACCTTTTTGCTTATACTTTTACTTTAAACAATCCACATATTAACGTAACCGCATTACAGCAGACTGACTGCACTGAGTAGTATGTTTCTATGTTTAAATTTAAGCTCTCATATCGATTATATATGTAACTATTTGTTATCATCTAGTGTACTTGAGCGTGTGGGTATTTTTAGTGACGGCAAAAAGTGGTCGTGTCGCCTGTTTGATGACAAGCCAAACAATAGTTCGCTAACAATACACGGGCCCCGATGATTGGAGCGTAATTGTGGCGGCGTTATATAATAGCTTGATAGCACTGGCACCCCCGTAATTTCTAGTTCTGTGGCGTAATGAATAGCAAACACATTTTTCTGTTCCTTCTGAGAGGATTCTTCGTAAACGGTTTCCATGAATACCTAATACATTCCTCATGTAATCCCGATCACTAAATGCTAAAAATTAATCGGTATGTCAAGTGGCAAATGATGCAAAGTTTCTATGGAACGAATGTCAGTTTTTTGACAACTACTCAATTACATACATTTGACACTACGGTCGCCATGTTGTTTTCTCATTAGGTAATACGTCAGTTTCATAAATAAATAATAGTTTATTTGCCGATATTAAATATGTTTCAGCGTGCACCATAATTATGTATCTGTTGATAAACTTTATCAAAAATAAAAAGAATATAACCACTCCGTTCGATAAAAAAAAGAAATCAAGTGAAAAGACTCGCACTGTCTTTAAATTTCATTAACTTAAACCTTACTCAGGCTTACTCAGGCTAGGTACTTACTTATTAATTTACTATTCGAGTCAACGGAACTAATTATGTACTAAATATTATTTAAGGTTGGATAAATTGTATTCAACTTTTAGAAGGGCGGGCCATCTCACAATATTTATTTTCCAAGAAGGCATTGAACCAAACAACTTTTGAATGAATCCATGATTCTAGTCAGACTTAGTTCTTTTAAGTACAAGCGAATAATTATAGTATCAATTGGTTTTTTTTATGCTAAGAAGCTCTAGGCCTTTATCTCACCTGATGGTAAGTAACAATAAGAGCTGACGATGGAATCCTCAACCAGGACCCTTAACCGCAGAGGGGCTGGCTATCTCATCACAAATTGTCGGAACACAATAATGCTGTTGACATTATTGTTATTATGGCGACAGATTTTTGAAAAGATGTGTGTTGTATGTTGGACACACCCTAAGGATAGAGACTTTTTGACACGACAATTCTCTTATCTCATGTTAGATTATCATGTATTATATCGCTTCGACTGTATATGTGATAATTACACGATGGATAAGAGAGAACTGATAAAAACATGCACATAGAAATATTGATTCGGTTTTATCTGCGGCGGGTAATGGAAGCAATATTGTTTTATGTTAAGTGTGAGCTTTTGGAGATAAGTTTGGTCAGTGACCCGAATCGAATGAATATATGTGATGGTAATAATTAAAGTGAAGAATGAGGGTAATTGTTCTGGAAGTGGCACATGTGACAAAAATTAAATCCAATCATTATGCACATCGTATTTCTAAGACAGTAGCATGTAATCTTACTCATTTTGGATACCATTAATGGATAGGCAGGGAGAAAATTAGGGTTCCAAAAATATTTGTCTTAAAAATCAGACTTTACTTTTAGGGTTCAATTTAATTGCAGTGCGGTACAGTGCAGAAGTTGCATCATAATTATTAATGAATAAGAAAACACAAAAAAATTACAAAAATGTTATTTCAGAATGTTGTGCTTTCATAGTTTTTTTTAATTTATCAGAAAACAACATTTTATTTCTGCTATAGGTACTTGTCAATTTCTTAAAAAAATACAGCAAAGTCCTATTAAAATTGACCATTGTTTGCCCAAACCGATTGAATAATACTAATTGCTGAACATGAGAATATTAAATTGACCCGCGTTAGGATAATTGCGAAGCGCAATGTGACAATTTAATGGAGGAAATTATCGAGCATGAATAATTCTGTTGTTAGCATGGCAGGCGTATGTAAAGAGAAATACTGGCAGATATGTCCGCTTTTTTATGAAATTAATGAATCATAATGGGGTACAGTCAGAATTCAATACATACCTATCTATTTATAGGCAATCAAAATGTCCATTGCCTCTATGACGCCGGTCTTATATTTTAGTACAACACTCGATGAATTGGCATAATAATTGTGATAGTATAAGGACTTGTAGACCAATTAAATAAGTAGCTACTTCAAATCTTCAATTGTTCCGATGTTGTTGCACTCTGTGAATGTTAGCACAGATTACTAAATAGTAATAGAGAATCAAAGTTGTCGCCGATAATACAGGAAGAATTTTCCTAAATTAAACTTGAACTTATGTTCTCCATGTTGGAAAAGTATAGCAAAAACGTTTGCTAAAATATTTGTATATCCATACACACAGTTTAGGAAAGGTGTATTTTATTTGTTTTTTAATATAGTTAAGCGTTGAACTTAGTAGTGTCTAACATTATTCAATGGAAAAAATCATGGTTCTAATTACTGTCCAATAACTGCAAAAATGTGCATTGATTACGATAAGAATCTATAGAAATCGTGTAGGTACCTATTTTAAAATGTTAATATTTCTTTATCGTATAGGTAATTAAATTCATTTTCGATTGCCGATCAATCGATGACTTATAAAATTTGTACTATTATAGATAAACAAAATATCATATACTTCGTTCAAGACAGTCTATAATTGTTGGTAAAATAGATTTGCCCTCCCTTTCAATTAATTTGCATCGTCAGTCACGAGGCGTTTCAATTAAATGGCAGAGGTTAATCCTTCTGTTCATGAGAGTGTGATGAGATGATGTCGTTCTTAATAAAGGTGATTTATGCATGAACTGCATAGGGTTAGAATGCAGTTTGTAAACATTTTGAGTTATTGCGATAGTCAATATTAAATCGATGACAAATGAAAGTGTAGAATGATTGTGTGAAGTGTGGCATGGCTGCGAAACGAAAGCAATGGGAAAAGAGATTAAGAAAGAGTAAATGCCCACGCTGTTCGAGCCACGAGTCGAACATTGGACACAATAACAGGAGCAGTGTCAGCTCGTACATAGGTACTAATGGTTCTTCGAGCCTGAATATTTTGTTTGAGGAGGCAGCATGCGTTTGCAAGGCGCCGCTTCACGCAGGTACAGGCTTGATGGATAGGAACTACTCCAGGGAATAGCCCTGGCAAGTAGCTGGTTTGTGGTGGTTGAAAACTTACCCTGCCAGCCAGCGGGGATGCAGGAGTTAGACTCACTACGGCCGTTTAGAATATGATTTATTGTATAATAATTACAGTATGTATATATAATTTAGTTGGTCTGTACACACTGGTAGCAATTGGTATGTCTCTCTTGGGTGTAAATTGCCGAGCAAAGACGTAGAACGAAGACAAAACTATCATTGGATGGTCTCTATTACAAAAACTCAGAGAAGGTATTTGTTTAGTTGTAATTGTTAGGTACCTACCTGTTTTTATTTAGCAAATACACAACATATTTTTTTTTACATTTATCCTATAGTGACACTTTTGCATTTAAACTTTACAATGGTATAAAATAGACAATGTTAATGCGCAAGAGTCTAATTTTATAACCAATTTGAAATTATGAGTGGTTGTTGATATACCGGTAGCATTGCAGGGACTGGTTCGTGTAATTGCCCATGTAAAGTGTTGCTGAATAATTATTCACGTCTAAAGCCAATCAGTGAGTAATTGAGTTGATCAGGTTTCCGCTTGTCTGCTTTTGTTGTAATATTGGATAAATCGGGGCTCGGGCGTAGAAGAACAATAGTTAGGTATACGCTCAATCATTATGGGATAAGGCGACAGAAAAATACAATTACAACAGTTTCTGTTTTTACCCAGAAACTTCCACAACACCCTCTTATTAACCCAAACACACTCTCAACACCCACCCAGAAACACCCACAACATTCACACCCATCCACTCAGACACACCCAAAAAACACCCATTCACCCAGAAACACCCACTCACCCAGAAAAACCCACAAAACTCTCATTCACCCAGAAACACCCACAAAACACCCATTTACCCAGAAACACCCAATAAACACCCATTCACCCAGAAACACACACAAAACACTCATTCACCCAGAAACACCCACAAAACACCCATTCACCCAAAAACACCCACAAAACACCCATTCACCCAGAAACACCCATTCACCCAGAAACACCTACAAAACACCCAATCACACCCAAAAAACACTCAATCACCCAGAAACACTCACAAAACACCTAATCACACCCAAAAAAACACCCAATCACCCAGAAACACCCACAATACTCACCCATCCATTCAGACACACCCACAAAAACCCATTCACCCAGACACACCAACAAAACACCCATTTACCTAGACACACCCTCAAAACACCCGTTCACCCAGACACACCTCCAACAGCCACCCATCCACCCAGCCACACCCGCAACATTCATCCAGACACACCTGTAAGTCCCTAATAAAAATTACCGTCCCTAATGGAGTTCCGAGACGGTCAATCAGCTTGAGTCAAGCACGTTGATTTTCTGTATGTTTTTGTTCCGTTGCTAGCGTAAACAAATCAAACAGACCTAAAAAGCTTTTAAATGCTTGACTCAAGCATCCAGCAAGCGTTGTAGACGATCAAAATGTTTAAAGCAAGATTGACGCCAAGCTGATTGACCGACAATTTATGACGTGAAAAGAAAATGGCGCGCGCAAAGCAAATTACAAAAAAAGTACACCAAGAAGGTTCCGAGTCTGAGTTTTTAACAAATTAAAATAGGTTGCATGACAATTTCGGCACCATGGAGGTAGAAATAAATATGTTTATTGATGTTTTGAATTCACAAACTCATTGCACACGATGTTCTAAATTCAAATTTACTTTAACCTCTAGAGGATAAAAACGGCTTTTGCACTCGGATATCGAAGAGCAAAAACGCTTTTTTCGAGATGGTGGGATGAAAAAATTGTTTACTTCGTTGATTCTGGGGGCCTACCGCCTAACTCGATTGCTGATGATAGCTATATTGCAATGCACTGCTTACGGCTATAGCAGCCATCCTGAATGTTTAGGCGGCACGGATTTTGTGCCAAATTCATACAAAATCATTCGGTGATCATTCGTTCATAGCTATCGCTAATAGTTTAGATAAATTTAGTGCGAAATGACAGCATGACGTCATAAACTATAGCTTTTGCTTTAGCAATCGAGTTAGGCGGTAGGCCCCCAGATCTGATGCGAATATAAATGTAATTCTCCTTTATTCTGACATTACCGGAAGATGGATGACCATTTCAGTCATGTCTGTCTGAAATGGTGTTGACCACATATGCATTTTGCAACGTAATCTCATAGTCGTAAAGACTCTTTTTCTTATGACAGTGGTCTAGAAAACCCGGATGCTTGGCGCTCGCTACACCTTGAGGCGCGGGTCAACCGGTGTGCCGCATTGGTCTTGCCACCAATGTCACCTATTCACGAATTAATCGCAACTCTCACCATATCACGTTAAAATCAGGGGTGCTCAAACTTGAACTGCTAGCGCATCTCTACTCTACCTCAATATTGTTAGACTACGATCGATTGAGTCTGAGAGACCTGGGTGCCAGGATTTTCGTCTAGGTAGGGTGCATGCGTGGTATAGATTATAGTTTTACCGCACAATATGCATTTTACCGCTAGCAAAAAGCGGCTTTATCAAAGGAACGTGTGATAAAATAAATCTATGAGGGAGTTAAAGAAAATGTATGGGATTTTTTTCTCGCGATTGACTCAAAAAGCTTTCGCGATTGACTTGTAGATCGCATTCACCCGCTTGAGCACCTCTGCATTAAACGCATCGCTCAAAATAATGTGTTACGGAAAAAGTATGTCACACCATCATGGGCCTTTATTGCTTATCGAATGAGTGCCGTTAGACCCGGCTTATGTCGCGTTGCAATAACCTATTAAGTCAAATGTCCGTACTAAATAAGTATGTCGAAATGCCGCTACGGCTCGTAGAAAATACATCAGCTATGTTATGAGAACCAGGCACTTTCAAGGGGTTCTTATTGATGAATATTGTTTGAACACAGTTTGAGAGATTACCGAGATTATCAATCAAAATGAAATAGGATCTTTGTAAAACAAATAAAGGGACAAGCTGGAAAATGTTGCCACTAAAGTTCTACCGTTTACCTATGTCAAATTAAATAGAAAAAAATCATTTTAGATATTTCCCGACACGTGCCGTTGATAGTTCATGATCTGCCTATTATCTATCAACGGCACGGCCTGCCACAATGGAAAATCTAGATTAATTATGCAGAAATATTTTCGCTTTACTTTTTAGTATTATACATACGCTCTGAGAGGTTTCAGCATACTTTCCGAGAAAATCATGAGATGAATAATAAGCCTGTCAAATGAATACCTGACCGTCTTGGGTTCTCAGCATATTCCCCGAGAAAATTATGAGTTGAGGGTCTGTCAAATAGATACCTAGTCAATAATGAACGCGTCTGCGAACGGCAAAAAATCACTAGCCACATATTATAGGTGCCTAGGTACTGGCAGTTTTCTGTCTGTTGTCAGTTGGCGGGACGTGCGAGGACGGCGGCGTGGGAGCTCTTTCTTTCGTCTAGTCGCCACTTATCGCGGGTGTCTCGCACGCGCGTGTTCAAGCCGGATTTATTATCGAATTTACGCGTTGTGAAGTGTGAACGTCCCACGTTGAGCATACGCAACAGCTAGGAACACAGAATAGTATTTCTGAGGCTAGGAGCATACGAGGCATTCCGCGGTATACGAGCGCCAGCCGTACCGGCCGACCACGCCGACTAAACCAAAAACAAACGACACTTGTTTATAAGCAGACGTCACCGTACGGCGGAGCTCAGTGCTTGGTTACGAGACCTTGCAATCGCGTGGGCGATTTCTAAATTGAACTCGCAGTTGCGTCCGTCCGAGTGTTTTGTGCGATGCATGCACGGCATACCGTTGCAGTCGACCGCGTTTTGAGTTGATGTGCGATAAGTTTGAATGGACAGATGCAGACTATGAAATGGATTGAGATGGTGCGGCTGGGCCCGACTTCTGCGGAACGGTCTTCTAGCTTCGACGGCGATAAGGTGAGCGTCGGTCGGACGGACGGATCCGCCGACCGCCGTAGGCGGCTTTGATGATATCATCCTAATCAATAAGCCGATTATTGCCGATATTGCGAAGCAATCCTGGTAGCAAAATGCAGCGGAACTGCTAAATTTTACTACTGTACTCTCAAAAATAATAATCGTGATAGTTGTACCTAATTGCAAATGACATTGAACTCTCGTAATGTTATCATTACAATGTACCTATCTATCCTTATAAATAAACCAACGAATATAAAAAAAAACTCCAGGCATACAACAATGTGTACAGTGTACAGTAACATTGGCATTGAAACCGGTTCTGATTTTATATGGCATAATAAAACACAAACTTAGATTTGGGAGTGTGAAGAATTCTTGTTTTGGATAATTGGCATTCTCGAGAAGGCACGTCAGCTGTTTGATTCATTCAAAGATGCATACCGAGTATGATAATAGAGAGGCATAGATAATCGCGAACATCTTGGATAAGCTGGGCTGGGTCTCTATAAATAAAGAGAGAGGCGAATGACCGTCGGGAACTCGATGCAAGGTTCGTAGGTGCTGGCCAACAGACCATGTACGGATGTGTTAGTTTTTATATGTATATGTATTTACATTTTAATAACATTAACGTTGCTTGCAAGACACGTACCTACTCGGACGTAATAGATAATGGCAAGAAAAAGGATTGAAAACTTGTTTATCCTTAGATATTCTGGGTAATTGATAGTCATGGCAGTTTTGTGTAGATTTTAGTCATCATAACGATGAAATAAAAATGTAATTAATATCATTAAATTGATTTTGTTGGACAAGAGCAATTATTATGAAATGCGCAGCCTAACTTGGTGACCACAATGTCCGGAGGTATTAAACTTTTTTAATTTTATTTAAGTATTATGGATATTGTGATAGACTCCTACTGGGTGCTCTAAGGGCCGGTTTTTTGATCCATAGTTAACTCAACCAATTGTTAAAAACTGTTACTAATTGCTAAATATCAGTCTAATATGTAACCATTAGTAACAATTTTAGTTACTAATGGATAAATATTAGTCTGGTATCGTTACTAATTGTTAAATATCAGTGATATTTAAAGATAAGTAACAATTTTTAACAATTGGTTAACAGTTAACTATGCATCAAAAATCGGCCCTAAGTGAGGTACAGTGCCACTAACTTTTGGCGGTGTCACTAGTGATGCTCAAAGAATGTCATAGATATTATCTATGGGTTACATATATAATAAGAGTAGTTCCAATTTTCGCCGCAGTTCAAGGGTACCTTAAAAGTGCACTTAAAACAGTACGCTCATAAAATTTCAAAAGGTAATCGTCGCTACAATGTCCGGTTGTTTATTTATGGCTGGCTGGCGACTGTAGTTAAATAGTTACATGCTGCAAATAATTATGTATGACCTCTTGACTCTTTGTAATTATTATACGTTGTAGTAGTTCTTCTTACTTAAAAGAATGTTGTATCTTGAACATACACCGGGCCTGTAGTCATAGTATAGAGGTAGTAAAACTTTTCTCCGTTTAAATGGAGACGTGCTCACCGTACCACGCTCGTAAGTGAATGCAATAACTGTGACTAAGCATTCAAAATTAGGCGGGCCACCATGTTGTGTTTATGATTGCAATATTATCAAATTACACATTTATCTTGAACTATACGACCATTTTTATTACCCTTTGAACTCGTAAACAATACTTTAATCCTTCTATTGGTCCGCTTTCCAATTATTGCACGAATATTAAGATAAAAGTCAGGTAATTCAACGATAAGGACCACCACCAATATAGCGCAACTTATTTATATTACAAGTGCCTTTGTTCGGCAACCATTTAGTTAACTTTGCGCTTTTAACGTGAAACATAGTGTACTTAACACAGAATATATAATATTGACAGAAGGAACTATTCAGCTCAAAATGGCTCCAATAGGAATTCAACCGTAACAGCTTTAACAAAAGTGCGCGTAATTGTAAAAAACACATTCGTATTAATTAAATATATGTCGGTAATCTAAGCAATAAGTAGTAACCATGTTTCGGCTACTTCGCAATGTCATGGAAGCAATCATAAGAAAGGTCCGAAATGCCGAGATATTTGTGTTCAATGTGGCGGTTGTCAGGAGGCTCAGGAGGCGTGGTACCGTGCACTCCATCTGCGGGAAAGAGATGCACTTTAAAGCCCATAGAGCCAATCTCAGAAGAGGAACGATTCAGTCTATTTGTGAGGTGAGCAAAGCCTAACTTTGTCCGTACAAAACGTGTTTCGACGTAAACCTTGTCCCTTCTGAATCCATTCGGCTTCAATTTAGGATACTGTGAATTATCGATATTGGAAATCACAATATTTTCGTATCTCTCTTATACTTTGATTATGAATTATGGATAGGTATTTATTACTACAAAAAAACAAAAAAGGTAAACAGAATAAATTGTAACTAAAATTTTGTTCTAATATATTTATACTACAAATCACAATACTGTCATATCTCCGAAATACTTAAATTGTGAATGATAAAAATGTAATTACTACAAAAAAGTGTTGAATAGAACATATTGTGACTACAATTTTGTTGTGATGTATGCTGCTGACTGTAACTGTATTAATATGTATGTAGGTACTTAGAAAGTCGTTCGTCATACTAATGGTCCACCGATGATCAATACTGTATAAATAAAACGACTATTATGATTTAACTGAATTTAAGGAAACCACTCGAGTCACCCCGTGACCACAGAAACTGATCGAAACTGTCGCCTAGAATTTTATTCTAATAAATCTTCTAAAAATCTCCAAATAGCAAGTACTCGGGTACATTTTCCATATTCTCAGCCGCAGGAAAAACTATATTTATACCAGTTCCAATATTTATATAGTTCGAATTAATTAAAAATATGAAAATACTAATTGAATAGTTCAATTTTTTTTCAGATCCTTACTTGCTTTCGTTAATTTTCTAGAGCGATTGTTTGGCTTCATACGACCACGCCATGCCGTCACAATTAGATATTATATCTACAACCTCTTTCGCTAGAAATTAGTTTACCCACTTATCCAACTGATATTGTCAAAGCACAGGCTCTACCAGCTATTACTGTACCTACGGCAAGAATGGAAATAAAATAATTGTTATCACTTTTTTATGAGATTTCTTCTTCTTTTTTGTGAGTTCTCTTGCCAACCGGTGTGGCATGTGCTTGTTTGAAAAAATGAAATCTATCTTGTGTCGAGTATCAAAATATTTATCGTTATGTATCATTTCATCATTGTCAGGTTGTGTATACTTAAGCCATTATTGAGCAAGACAAAATGTAAATATGTAATGTTTCTTTATCTACGAAACGTGTTTAAAAATAAAAAACACGTGTTTACAATTAGGTACATCATTTATTGTGAAAAATCAAAACGATTAGTGACTTTCGAAATATAGGTATCTATTTTACCTATATTAAACGGCACATCAAGAATATTTACATTTTGTTTGTAGCTGTAACGGCCTAGAGTATTGGTACTATACATATCTAATTATCAGACCCCACATAGTCTTAATTTAATAACTTAACACGTTTGAAACTTAGGACTTACCGTTTACTAAAAAAAACGACGAAATCTACATTGATTATCAGTATCAGTTCTTTTCCCGTTGCCAAGACCAAGATATGAGTGGGAGATGAAATGCGACACGCCACACGCACGGGCTGATCTTTCTAATGTCTCTTTCTAAGTAAATATTATACAAAGAACAAAATATCCAATAGAACCATCGTCACAAAGATAGTTGTGACCATCCGTTTGTGTGTCAGTCAACCTATTCACACTGATTGGCCTGTTAGCGATTAGATGAGTATATAGGTAGGTAGTGCACACCGGTACTGTGAATGTTGAATGTGAACTTTAGAGCAATGGAATGCGCTCATTAGATGTCATCAACGTTTCAGATTCTGTATTATGTAAGCCGATTTCAGTTGCTTTGGTCCACCCGTCACTTTCACACTTTGCTGTTATTCTCAGTGAGTGAGAGAGACTGGTAGACGAAAGCAACTGCAATCGGCTTACATGATAACCCCACAGATATCATTCCGTTCACGTGAATGTGTTCATTCAGCGATTAAATCGGCCACGTTTTTGAAGAGACTTGTATGTAACGCTTCCTGTAATATCATCAAAACTACCAATTTTCTGATATCCTGACGAAACAAATTCAAAGCACTTTTGAAATTATTCGTGACACTTATGGGTCACAAGTCCTCCATTGACTTCTCCCTCTGCCACACTATGGACCCTGCACCCGCACGGTGAATCCATGGAATACTGAGAGTTAGCGTCTTTTATCACTTTTGAAATTAGGTGAATATGATACGGCACCAACTGGCTGTTGTATTATGCTCTGGTTTAGAGAGGAGAGCTCACGAATCATCAATCCTATCTCTTTTTTGCCTACCTTTTACTCTACCTTGTTTTTTTTTGAGTTTTACTATCAAAGCTATGAAATTCAGGTGACAAGATTATGTACATAAGTCGACCTAACATGGGTCGAACGAAATTTCCCCAATATTATTATAAATTTCGTACAATATTAAAATTCATAGTTGAGTTATTATTTGTGGCGTATTGTTGATTTTATACGGAGTCCTATCTGAATGAATACATCGATCCAAGCTCATATTTCATTTGATCACACTCTCATCGATCATTAAATGTTTTGAATGCATAGCATTATTGTGATTCCCTTCTTTATCGGTCAACAAGCATGATATTTCACTTGCGATTAAATCCGAACACCTTTTAAATCGACAGCATCCTTCGTCGAGTTCGCATGGTTTTGGCGTCTGTTAAAACGCGATTGTTCCCCGGTTTTAACTAAAACAACAATTATAACAGTGCTGACAATGGCGATTGGAGTTATTTTTGGCAATTCGATGCGGCTACTTCCAAAGGATAGCGGCCAAAGACTAACAAATCGTACTTTTGTCATACTCGCATTGTTCGTCATTTAGCGGATTTGAGCGTTCGTTTACACGCCATTGTGGCCAAAAATACCGCTGGTGGACCACAGTCACTTGCATGCGATAAGGACGTCTCTGACTTTTAAATTTATCTATTGCAATTAATCGTGTCTGGACAGCGTATGTATGTCTGTTATAATGTATGTTCTGACTTTTTCTCTTTATTCGCACTCTTTTACCTACACCTATTTATGTTTACTGATGTACTTACTTAGCTATAGAGTTGCCGTGGCTAGTAAATACGAATGCTGCTTACGTAACTACTGATCTTTGAAATGGTTACTTACAAAAAAATATTTCACGTATCGATTTCCATTTACAAATTGTATTATAATAAAAATATCGGAAATATACGACACGGGTGCTTAGGCTGTGTTTCCATAGAAGCGGAGCTGAGCTGAGACTTACAAAAATTTACCAATGATATTGCTCAAATCACACATCTCAGCAACGCGTTTTTTACGGTATTTTTTAATATCGCAATATGTACTTAGCACTGGCTAGTATGTACGGTAAGCAGCATTCGTTCGAAGCAGCAGGAACTATACCCTCCTGCGGTATGAGAGACGGTGGCGGGGACGGGGCACTCCAGATGCCAGCGGGGGCGGGCGATGCGCGGAGGAGGAAACTCGCCCCTCCCCGCATCACCCGCCCCCGCCAACATCCAGAGCGCCCCGTCCCCGCCATCGTCTCATACCGCAGGAAGGTCGCGCACAAAGTTGTCGGACTATAATGTTAATCGTATGTGTGCGCGTGCGCAGGTGCTGTCGATGAGCGATGAGTTGCGGCGCGCCCTGTACTCGTCGGGCGCCTCCATCGACATGGAGTTCTCGCCGCCCGACCTCATTGGCATCTCGGAGATATTCACCATGGAACACAGGTAAATTTCAATATCCGTTTACCTACATCTAAAATGTATAGTTTAATCTTGGATTTTGGCTCGAGTTGACCAACACTATAACAGGCGATTATTATTTAACCGTCGGATTTTGACATTTTACCGTATGGAAGAACTGTCAAAAACTGACGGCTATCTTTTAATCACTTGTTTTACGTGTTGGTAAACTCCAGCCTAATACGAGTTGCTATATAGTTCAAGTTTAGTCGGCGCTGATGCCTCTTCCATTTAATCAGACGCGATCAAGCCATGCGCTCTATTTCTGATGACTGACATCAAATCATGACTCTTATTGAGAGACCAATGACTGATTGGGATTGAGAGAGTGATTGGCATGACCACATTACATCCATACTGCTTTTTATCCTTATGTGGCCACTTTTCTTTATGCGTTTAAATAAATAAATAGAAGTGGATTGGGCATCTATTCTATGTTTGCCTCAGTGTACCTCTACAATGGTTAACTTACAATTTACAACGCACCCACATTAGACTAATAATGTGTTGTTTTGACACCCCCATAACGCGGCACTGCGTAGGAACTAATCGCAGTGAATGCTTAATGCCGGAAAGTATTCGTTGCGCTTTTCAACTGTGGCAGAAAATGTTTAACCGTGAAGTTGTTATTACCAACAACTATACTAGAGAGGCTTAGGCAAACTTGCTACTAGATAACTGGTTAAACAGACTAACTGCCGCACTCAGAGACGTCAAATAGCGATAATTAGTGCTTAATGTCAAAAAATTACAATTCAAAACTAGTCGCTATTCTTGCCGAGTTAATTACTCATTAAAGTTAATTGACGTCTCTGAGTGCGGCCGTAGGTATTATCCTAATAAGCACTTAGTTAAATGTCGCACCTACTAGTATCTACTAAAAAACTACTCCTACGTATTATTAAAAAATATATAAATATATAGCCGTGTGGTGACAACAGAGCAGAAACGAGTACCAGTTCGCTGGAATAATAGGGACGAGTGGAAATGATAATTTTGCACGTGCATCGAACGACGTGTTTTAAGACATTTACTACAAAATCACTGAAAAAAAGAATAAAGGAGGTTTACTTTTTGAGGAAATATATAAAAATATACTACAAAATTGCAGGGAGAAGATCTGCAGCGTGTTGCCGGCGCGCGCGCAGGGCTACATGTGGTCGCTCGCGTTCAGCACCAGCCAGCACGGGTTCTCGCTCGCCTCCATGTACCGCAAGATGCAGCGAGTCGAGAGCCCCGTGCTGCTCGTCATACAGGACACTGATAACAATGTGAGTTGGGGAAAAATCTTGAGGAGGTCGAACAATGTAATTTGGGGAAATTCGGGAAAATCTCAAGGAGCTGGATAGCGCGTGGCTTAGCGCGCTTGCGGGAACTATGTTCATTGGATGGGAAGCAATGTTCGCTAGGACCGGTCATTGGATGGGTGGCTAAATTTTTATTATATCGAGTACCTCCGTGTTTCGGAATGCACGTTAAGCCGTTGGTTCCGGCTGCATCTGCAGCCAGCACGGGTTCTCGCTCGCCTCCATGTACCGCAAGATGTAGCGAGTCCAGAGCCCCTTGCTGCTCGTCATACAAGACACTGATGACAATGTGATTAGGTACGGGGAAATCTTGAGGATTGAGGAGCTTCGTCATACAAGACACTGCTAATAATGTGTGTTTAGGTAAGAAAATGATGTAAATAAATGCTATTTTGTTGGACAGAATTGAATATTTAATTAATCAACTTTACATTGTGGATTGTAGCGCGGTCGAATTTGAATCGACACAGATAATATAACATTTTTAGTGCACAGGTATTATAAACTTTTTGGTCACGCAAAGATAAAATAAAATCATGACTGGCGTGAACAATGTGAGTTGGGGAAATTCGGGAAAATCTTGAGGGGCTGGATAGTGCGTGGCTAAGGGCGCGTCCCAATATTCTATAAACAGTTGAATCTGAGCTTACTATAGTCGGACAATTTCGTACGCGACTCTCCTGCGGTATGAGAGACGGTGGCGGGGACCTGGCACCCCAGATGCCAGCGGGGGCGGGCGATGCGGGGAGGGGGGGAAACTCGCTCCTCGCCGCATCAACCGCCCCCGCTAACATCCAGAGCGCCCCGTCCCCGCCTCATACCGCAGGAAGGTCGCGCACGAACTTGTCGGATTATAAGGTTTAGTTGCCTGGCATTTTTTGTTATATTACGATAAATAACAGAAGTTACTAAGCAACTAAAACTAAGCTACGTACGTCTATCTTCAACTGTTGATAGAATATTGGGACCCGTCGTTAGTGCGCTTATGTAAATTAAGCAATGTTCGCTAAAGCCGGTCATTGGATGGGTGACTAAAAATTTATGGCAAATATTAATGTGCTCATCAAAGTAAACTGAACTGCACACCTAATTACTGCTATATGTTCACCAAAGCAGCGATTTGGTGCGCATATTTGCCTATGGGTGACGTCAGACCCGACCCGACGACGATGACACTGCGAGCTGTTTTTGCGCACTATTAAAAAAAAATATTAGAAAAATGCCTTTAAACTTAGTTAAACGTTAGTTTATTACTGAAATAAAGAGTTTTTTCGTAAAGAGTAAATGTGTACCTAAAATACATACACTACGGAAAAGAATTTCAAAATCTTTCGTTACGCCTATGTTATTCTAGTCAGTAACCCGTCTTTCACCTTACAGGTATTCGGCGCCCTGACCTCTTGCGCGCTACACCCCTCAGAACACTTCTACGGCACTGGGGAGTCGCTGCTCTTCTCTTTCCAGCGAGCCGAGGACTCCCGACGACCGTCGGCTTCGCCCGAGGAGAAAGAGCAGGACAAAGAAAAGGAAGAGCCCAAAGAGGACGAACCTAAGGACGAGAAAGGAGGTTTGTTCTGTTGTTATTATAGAAAGTAAAAAATAGACAATAAGCCGTGTGGTGATGGAAAATGAGAATACAATTGTCACCACCCCAAATCTCTCCCATTGGTGTCGTACAAGGCGACCAAGGATAAACTAGTGATGAGGAATTGGCAGCAGCGTTCCTCTTATACCACCCAGTAATATACTGTATTTTACGTGCCCGACAAATGGCAATATGCTCGCCACCTATTATTACATGGGACCTAACGTATTGGCGAAACGTGGGTGTCATCTGCTACCCCTTCGGGGATAAATAGACTTGGTTTATGTATGTAACTTTGATTTTTATTAATAATTTCGTTTTTCCACAGACGAACCAGTAGTACCATTCAAAACCAAATTCAAATATTGGGGATGGACTGGCGACAACTTGTACTTCATCCGGGGTAGTAACGACAACATATCTATTGGTGCGGGCGAGTGAGTATAACTTTGGGATTTTTAGCAACAAGACTGATTTTTAACGCAGTACCTATAACCAGAACAGTACCTAATACGTCTTCATACAAACTGGTCGCTGCCCATTCGAATGTGTGTCTTTGTACTCGGCGCCGTGTAGGCAGGAACTGTGACGCACACATTGACATAAAATACGGGGGCATAAGGGCCGTGTGGTACCGACAGAGTAGAATACAATTGTCACCACCCCAAATCTCTCCCGTGGGTGTTGTACAAAGCGACTAAGGATAAATCAGCGATGAGGAATGGGCAGCAGCGTTCCTCTTATATCAACTAGCAATGTACTGCGACTTTTGTGCCCGATAAATGGCAATAGGCTCGCCACCTATTACATGGGACCTAACATAATTGGCGAAACGTGGGTGCTTCACCTCTGTGGAATTCACCTCTGTCTACCCCTTGGGGGATATAGGCGTGATTTATGTATGTATGTATGTATATATTATTTCAATGATTCTTTGTTCGTGTCACTTTTGCTTATCCCTTAGATTTATGTGCCTACATGTATTTTCTCGGAAGTATAAATGGTTTTGTTCGCCCGCAGCGGCAAGTTCGGCCTGTGGCTGGACGGCGACCTGTACCTGGGCTGCACGCAGCGCTGCACCACGTACGGCAACGAGCCGCTGACCACGCGCGAGGACTTCGTCGTCAAGATCATGGAGTGCTGGACCTTCATCTGAGCTCCCCACCTCCCCTATCAAGCTTTACACTGTCTTATGAAATTTGCTACGAACGTTTGACACTTTTACAGTCCCTTCGACTTTAAGTACCGATGAGTCTGACGATTTTGTACTGCGTTGTGACCCGCGACCCGCGACCGCCCCGGCCGCGCGCGCTCTAGTCAAACGTACTGAACCCGACCAATGCTTTGATCCCCCTCGAGTTTTGAGGCGAGCCCCGACGGAGCCGCATGTATCCTAGTCAATTGTCATTCGTATGTAAGTTGAGAGAGCGGACGGAGCCACGCGCTAACCGGCCCGATATCACGTGTCAATTCATACAATTAAATATTGTGCATTGTAAGTTGTTAAGGAGCGTGTTAGGAACATGATTATTAATTGTAATGGTAAATGTTATATCATATTGTGTAACGGTGTGTGTAGAGGTTGTCTACCTACTGGTGCGGTCGTCTCGATTGTGACACTGCACCGGACTCTAGCCGCTTTCAATTGGGACAGAGGGACCGGCTCGGCTTTGATGGTCGGCCCGTCGGAATCGGTCGGCAGGCCTCGGGTGCGCATGCGCCGCTACTGGCAACGGATGGTCCTACTAAGCCGCCTTGCATATGCATACCCACTCGTATGCATGCCGAGCGGTGGAAACACGGAATAGAGATACCTAGATGATAATTTTATTTGTGTATGTAGCGAACTTGTGCGTTATGTTGTATGTATTCAGTCATAATATTAAGTTAGTGGGCATAACTTGTGTTATTATTACACATTCACTGTGATTTCATTATTATGGATGCATTTTGTTGTAATGTAGAAGCGCCAACACCGTTTCTCCCCTTGGATTGGATGTGCATATCGCTTTCTAATTAATTTTATAATAATACCTACACTTATACAAGTATGTCGAAATAACTGTTTATTCCCTAACGTATTAAATGGTAAATTATTTATTTTTGTGATAATGTGCTTGTAAAGAAATGAGTAGCCGATATGTGTAATATTAATAGTGGATATATTTTAAAATAGTAAACCTTAGTGGGCTTGATGAATGTAATAGTCATTGTGCTTAGTAATTGTGTCACTTAGCATGATGTTACCCTGGTGAGATTTGACGTCATACACGACTCGGGCACAGTCAAACAGTGCGTCAGTTTACCACAAACTGTCACCAATGGATTTTTGTGTTTGACGTAGTTTTGAACATATTGATATGACTGGTAACCTGACGTGCTATTGACTGCACATTGATATTTATTTGTCAGACATTAGTTGCGCAGGCGACTGCCCTTCGCTGCTCGGTTGGTCAGTGCGACCGCATTAGGTTCTACTGTACATACATACAACTATCTATACACAATATACCTAACCGGATTTAGTGAAGAGATATATTTTTATGTAAAACCACGCGACGACGACGTATTGTTAAATAGTAGAAAGTACAGTGAAATACGAGTAAATAAACCTGAAGGGTGGTGTTATGGTAAATAAATTATAATTATTATAATTATGCTATCTCCGATCGCGCGTGCGTCGATTCATAAAATGACTACATTATTGTTCGTCAGGAAGGAATGTTGTAGAGGAACTTAGGTTTTAAAATTATATCGGCATAATTATTGTTACAAATTTATAATCACTAGACTTGTTGAGTAGCGATGAGAAATTTAATAATATTTATTTAATGTGTTATAAATTCTGTCTTACGATCGCTGTAGCTGCATTACTTTATTGGTGATTTATTATGTAATTTATAAGTTGTTAAAATGTAAATCAAGCCATAATAACTGAGAATATATTCTTTTGAAAAATCATTTATTTCATTTATTATACAACGTATTGCGGCTAATAGGGCGTGTATCGTCTGCTGCCGTAACTTTGCGTCCTTTCGTAGCGACTATTGCCTTCCCTTTCGTAGCGACTATTGCCTTCCCTTTCGTAGCGACTATTGCCTTCCCTGTCGTAGTTCCTGTATCCCCTCGAGTCATTATTATCTCTATCTCTACTGTTGTAATTTCTGTTTCTAGATCGGTCGAAAGAAGGGCTATTGTTTCTACGGTAATTCCTCGGCCATGGTTGCATTATCGGGGGAGTCGTGGGCTCAGCGTTGAATACTTTCATGAATTCTGCATCGTTTTCAGTATACCTATCCTTAAATTCTTCCTCGCATTTCCTTAAAAATTCCTTATCTTCCTTAGAAAGATTTTCAACAGACGTCATATTGGTTTATTTTTCTGGGTGTACAGCCAACGAGTTAACAACTGTAAAAAAATTAATACATATTATTAAGAAAATGTGAATGTAAATTGTAAAAATATTATTTTTTTCAATAACAGATTACATACAAGATTCTTTCCCAAAGGTTTTCCACATACAGCAAAAACATCACAATACTATTTTCAGTACATACAACCCCTTCTTATTCATTATAAATGCTTTATAAATGCATAGTAATGAAACTATATACTTTCATGAATCATTGGTTACCAAAACATTTCATGAGTTCATGTAATTTTCCTATGCTACTTTAGAAATAATGGTTGCATTTTAATTTTTATCACGGTTGTCTAAAAATAATCAGTCCGAATAATTAGTGGCAAATACCATCTTTCTGCTTTGTTTTCATGATTGACAATTGATACAGTTCAGAAATATATTTTAAAAAATATAACAAACTAGCCATCAAATACTGAATAAAAGACTTTCAAGTGTTGTTTTCTCTTTGGTTTAGTAAAAAAAAGGGTTGTTACTTTTATATGATAGGCTTGTCAATGACAAAATATTTCTTATTGAGTCCTGTTGATTTTAGTATTTCGCAGTACATATTAAGTAGAATTTCTTCACTTCACTGTATGTATCCACATTCAGAGGTACAAAGTATGACCAAATTTTTGCAGATAATAGTCTAAATACAACACAAAACATTAAAGACAAACATAGGCTTGAAAAAAATGTTCTATTTACAGGTCTCTCCAATAATCTCCGTCAAGATGAAACCAAAGAATGTTTCAAAAGACTTTTTGTTGAGAATATTGGGTTTGTACATCCAGCCTAAATATGCTCCACATTCAGCACATACACAGGGTCTAGTTAAATATTCTGGAAACCATGTGCTTTCCTCCCACTGAAATTTTAATAGTTTATTGTAATATAACAGCACAATGAACAAATGGGATTCCTAATAGGTTGTAAATAATTAATCTTTTGTATTGCTCTTAAACCTAAAACCGGGTATAAATTCCTGGTAAAAACACTACAATGTTATAGCCTAGATTGGAGGAAAATAACATGGACCAGCATTTCAAAATGGCTTACATGGATAAAAGGAGGTAAAAACAATGATACATTTTTATTTTTATTTTTTTTTTTTATTTCATTTTTATTGACCTTACTAAAAACTGATAAGTCATAAAATTATCATTACAAATGTAATGTGAATGTCAAGAACACTCAAATTGTTATTTTATGCATAATTAATGATATAGAAAATAATATAATGATTGACTGAAAAATAGCATTACCTCGTCAATCCCAGAACATGTAGAGTGTGAAAATGTGACCAAAGGATAGTCAAATAAAAAGTCACTCAATAATATTTGGACTGTAACTTGTTCATGGCCAAATATTGTGTCATTAAATGTATATAGAGCCTCTGGACTCAATTTATTAGAAACAATGTATTTTGTCAATGAGAAGCCACTTCCACATGTTCGACATAAAACACTTTCTGAAAAAATTGCAAAAGTGAGTTAGATAAAAAAGAAATTCGAAAGAATAGCTTCACCAGATACAAGATTACAATAAATAAAAATACCTTCGAGGTCAAAAGAAATCTGATGTTGATTTGTGACATTCACATTTCCTAATGTAAACTGTGTAAAGGAAAATAAAGTAAGTAGTATCTGAACTAAATAAAGCATTATAACTACGAATAGCTGCTACTTAAAAATACAATATTGGATAATAGGAAAAATGCACGTAATCAGGAGATTAAATTAAAATTTGATAAAATAATGATAACTTTTATCACAGCAGCAACCAATCACACACTACTCAGTCATTCAAAACAAAATAAAAGATTCCAATACCGTTTCTAAAAATGTTTCCTGTGATGACTATGGTATACTATTACAAGTATTCAATTGTAGTCAGCTAGTGGAGAATCAGTTACTTCGAACGAATTATTATAGAGAATACAATACTATGTAAGACGAATTATGGCAAAAATACAAAATACAATACTATGTAAGACGAAATAAGGCAAAAATACATTATAAACTCAAACAGTAAAATTCATTTTCTTTTTTTTAATAGGTTTAACGTCCCTGGCAACTAGTCCTTTTGGAACTTTCTTCAATACATTTTCGTTTACTTTTCTTATTTTAGAATGAATTATAAAATGAATGAATGAAATTAATGCATGAAATGAATTTAATGGATGAAATGAATTTTACATTAAAATATGGGTGAAACACATTTTAACGCATCTAGGGAGTGCTTGGCGCGAGTCGAAATGACGGTGACCGATAAGGTGGTGAAAACCAGTATAAAATTCTCAACGTCAAACACGGCATAACACTTTTATTTCAATGATTCTTCATAATTGAACATCAACACGGATCCTTATGCATCAAAATAACACCACTTTTACTACACAAAGTCCACACTGAAACAATTTTTGAATGATCGAAATAAAAATTCGACTGATGCCATTGAAAGCCCGCCCAAAGAGTATATAATACACTATCCCAAAGAGTATATAATACACTACGTTTACACTATCCAAGCACTCAGCCAAATGTCAACAATTTTTTTTGTTGTAGTTTTAATTCTCCCTTATCTAGAGAAGGCAATTAAATATAGTCCATACAGCCATGTCTGAAATATTACTATTCTTTTATTATAAGGGGTGTCACCTAAACTTGATGCGAATCGAATGGTAGTGTGCGCGCCAGATAAGTCTGTGCGTGGTCAAAATTAGAACTAAAACTCCGCCTGCTAATTTGTTAATCTAGGCGTGTTAATGTGAGCCAGCAGCGCTACCCTTCACACGCAGACTTATCTGGAGCGCACAGCTACGAGCGTTCATGATGGTGACTGATGAGTATTGAAAACCACAACCTATAAAACTGTCAGCGCCAGACTCATAGCTAAAGTGCGCTCCAGATAAGTCTGCACGTGGTCAAAATTGGAACCTCAATTGACAACATTTCAAAAATGACAACCTCCCAAAATAAAAATACCTTTTCCAATCCTGATAAATAATAATCTTTTCCAATCCTGACATCGAAAATATTTTTATTAATTTTTTTTATTACTTAATTACAGGAAAAAAAATAAAATGTAAAAATCATGCGATGACGTCACGGGCGGGGATGTATGAATTAAAACGTTTGCCTTCCTAGATGGAAGAATAAAAAAGTTATCATAGACATGATGATAGACGTCAGTCATAAATCAAATCCAATGTTATTAATTGTCATCGTCGAAATTAACAATATTAGAGTAGCAATAAAATAAAATCCTTCATAAACTTTAATTTAAAACGTATTTGACTTTGAAATTAATTTCAAACATTTCAGATAAAATGTTTTTATTTTCGACACCGGAAACGCCAGTTCGTAAATTTTGACAAGTGATATTTTTATTTTTCGAGTCAAGAGTGATTTCGGATTTCACCATTCGTCTACGCCAGTGACGTCATTTGGCACTTATGTCTGTTTAGAATGACCGGTATTTAAATCATGATTTTTGTGTGAAAACGACGGAATTCAGAAGAAATAAAAAATATGGGTGTCTTCATTTTCGGTTTAATTTCATATAACATCATAATAAAGGTATGTTGAAAAAATGAAATGTTGTCAATTCACGACAAGCAATCCTTAGATGCGATAAAATGTGCGACACTCTTAATAAAATATAATTCAATTTCAAGAAGAAAATTAATTAATTCATTCAAAATTACAGACCAGACAGTAAGGGCTCGAACCCTTTGCTTTCACTGAAAATGGGAGAATTTTAAAAATTTCTGTCTGGAGAGAGTGTTTGGCGCGTTTCGTGGTATCAGTCAGATTTATTTTCACTAATTCAAAAATTCTTACAGAGTGGATTTTGTGCAGTGAAAGTGGTGTTATTTTGATGCACAAGCATCCGTGTTGATGTGCAATTATGCAGAATCATCGAAAATAAGTCTTATGATGTGTTTGATGTTGTGGTGAAGATCACTATAAAAAGTGGTTTTATCCATTTCATCATGCACCATCATCTCAGAGTAAATAGGACTGGAGTAGCCATTAATCAATTTCTCGTACATATTTTTCTGCCATTTTTTGCGGGGGGTGAGGTTACTACTACACTGAAAGGCTGCACACAGATACAAAAACTTTTTGCGTATTTACAAACACACACATGCATAAAACGACACACATATTTAAAATTCACGCAAACATACTTAAAATAGTGTGTTAACGTTCTATTCAAACACACGAATGTCATTGTGTGTGTAGTGACATGACATAGCACGAGAATATCAATATCGATAAATCAGTTTCGTTCAATGAATGAATGCATTAATTTTGCGTTAGTATTCTTACATTATTAAAAATTAAATGATGATTTGCACGCTTACTTTACAATCAGCCTTCTTTCGATTTTGCAAAGACACTCATATATGAAATCTATCTAAAACTTTGACAGATTTCGAAAGCTATATCAATCAAATACAAATTTATACTTAATAGCTTATTGCATTTAAAAAGTATTTACAATAGGTGTTATTATATATTTTCACTTTCAGAAATCACTGTGTGGACCCTTTCGCGTATAATCATAATGGAAAGGAGAAACCCTTAAACATTATTTTTAACAAAGCGATAGTGAATATAGTTAGATTTCTCGTATGATACTGGGAATTGTAAAATTTTAAGGGGAATCAAAAATCAAAATGTGTGGATCTTAAAAGTTAAAATAGTACATTATGTTACGAGTATGCTATGTTGGTCATTATATACGAGGCATTATTGCAAGCGCGAGCCGCAAGCGAACACAATTGCGAGGAAAAAACAAACTTGTATTCTATAAAATCTTCTTCTATTGTTAGATAATTTCTGAAACTGAGACGGCTCAAAATTTACGGAACAAATAGTACTTGTTCTTGTAGATGCCCAAGAGACGTGCCTATTACAAGCATCAACCCATTTTTTTCGTGTTCTTTAGGAAAACTGAAAATTATAATTAAAAATTAGCTGTTTCGGGAATGTGAAAGCTTACAGTATAAATACTAGCAATTAGGATACCGGCTAGGGGCAGAGGTATTTTTGCTTGAACTACACATACCGATCATTTCTGATTTTAATACTACAATAATATTTTCCAAAAGCTTCATTTATGTACGGAAGACTTTGGTGCCACATACCTAACTCCTAGTAAATCGAAGTATTGCACTTGGACCACCGGGTTTTTTAAAGGAGCTTTTAAATATTAATAAAAAATAAATTTAACTTAAATGTTGACAATGACATTTAGCTATCATCATACCAAATGGGATCAAAATCCGTCTCGTAGTTTATGCATGATGCGTGCACAAACATACATACAGACAAAATGTTAAAAAATTGGAGATTTTACTTCCTCTTCTCTCATACATACATACATAAATAAATCACGCCTATATCCCCGAAGGAGTAGGCAGAGGTGAACTAACACTCACGTTTTGCCAATTATGTTAGGTCCCATGTAAAATGTGGCGAGCCTATTGCCATTTATCGGGCACAAAAGTCGCAGTACATTGCTAGGTGGTATAAGAGGAACGCTGCTTCCTATTCCTCATCACTGATTTATCCGTAGTCGCCTTGTACGACACCCACGGGAGAGATTTGAGGTGGTGACAATTATATTCTGCTCTGCCGTGACCACACGGCAATTACTAACATCATATATGCCATTTGGCTTAAGGTCGACTTGACCTGTTTTATTCTATATCTCTATAGTTTTATTCTAGGATTTCAAAATTAAAGGAACTTCAATTCATAAAAGTATCATAAATTTAATCCATATTAAAAAATGATCAATTTAATAGTCTGAATAAAATACCGAAGTTAATGTATAACCTCAGGAACACAATGTATAGATTTAAATCATAATACATATTTTAAATTTAATGTTACTTTCATTCATTCATTCATTCATTACTCCCTCGTAAAATCGCAATATCGATGACGTGGCATCACTATTAATGAAGTGCAATTCAATTAGGGTTGCTGATTACAACAAAAAAACAATTTGTGCTGTGGCTCGAAAAAAAATTTAGGTTTCTCAGAAATAATCGGCTGTGCTGGTACCTTTTTACCCTTGCTTATTTTATAAAGTCAGGGAAGCTGTATATGCTACAGCATAGGTTTATGAGCGCCGCCTAGCATGAATAAAGGGCAAAATAGTCTTATTCTCAGTTTATTTTATTAATTCACTAATGATAAAATCATTTCCATGTAGTGTGGCAAAAAATAAGCTTCAAGCGGTCGCAAAAGTGTAGGTAGGTATGTACTTAACACTAAACTAAATATAAACACGCAACGTATATTGTTAAAACGAAATTATAATTGGTAATTAATTAATACGAAATGACAAAATTACAATTATTTATGAACAACAAACTTTTTTAAATTATTGTCTAATTAATTGAAATGCGATAATGTTCAACCCTAGGTAGTCTCGTGGGGAGTGCGCTGGAAGATCGTTTGATGACGTCACGGCCGACTCCCCACGAGACTATGGCTCGCAATTTGAAATTGTAGTATGCTAAAACATGAAATTATGAAGTAAATAAATATCAAATCTTAAAAATAATACTTATTAATGAAATGTGATGCCATCTTTTTGAATACTAGATGTTTTCGAATTTTTTTAACGCTAAAAAACAGCACAGGCAGGCATTTTAGTGGGAGCTCTGCACGGCAAGACGTTCTGATTATTGTGGTTTTAAAATGGCGGCTCAACTAGTTTTATATAACGCACAGGCATCCGATGCTTGTGCGTTTGGCAGAGGGGAATGTTAGGCAAAGGCTACTCCAGTTCTATTTACTCCGAGACCATCATTAACTCTGTTACCATTCAATTCGCGCCAAGCACTCCCTAGATGCGTTAAAATATGTGGCACCCATATTTTAATGTAAAATTCATTTCATTCATACTTTTCACCAACTCATTTTTTCATAAGACTACAGATAAAATATACACTAAAGACTTGGCTGTATGGGCTAGACCCTTTGCCTTCCCTAAAATATAGGGAGAATTAAAAAACAACAACAACAACAAAAGTTCTGTTTGTCAGTGTCACTGTCAGTCTTGTTGTAAACTTGCATCAATCAATCACAATATTCACAATTCACGAACAATAAACATTTTTTATCGAAATAGTAATAAAAATCGAAATAAAAAGTTAAATTTACGAATATTTTATATAAAATGGCTGAAAACGTTAATATTGACCTATCGGGTGAAATTAAAACCACTACTGAAAAAAAAGGTTTACAAAAGTATGTCAATAATATGGAATTGTAAGTTTTTACTAACAACTTTTTGCTACGTGGTCACTACGCTTTGTATTTGAGTTAATTATTCTTGCATATCCGTTTTATCAAATCATAAATAATTATAATGGAATCACAGTTACAATGGGGCTGATATATAAAAGAGAAAAAATAAATCATAAATGATGTAAAAGTATGTAAAGCCACAACTAAATAATAATGTTGTCGCCTTCCTTGGTTATCTGGGGTTAGCAGTGTTTCATATTAGTATCATATTAGTATATTAATGGAAGAGGACATACATCATCAAGCCATAAACTACTTTTTAATTCATATCCTCCATCCTTCCAAAGATGATAATGACAAAATCCAGATGATGTCTGACCAATTTGAAAACATATTGCACTGACCCTAGATAGCCTGGAAAAAGGGCAGGTGTGATAATGATGATAATCCATCCTAGGTGCTCATGATGAGTGATTGTAAAGAAAAGTATTCTGTTGTTGGTGGTTCGCCTTCCACCATTTAGATGCATCTTATTTACACTGAATTTAAACCTGGAACATAATGCATGATTTTTTAGCTCTCAAGCAAGCATGGAAGAGACTTTTCTTAATTTACTAACCAGTAAAAAATTAGTAATTGTTATTTGTAATATTTTCTTTAGACTTTAGACTATTACTGAAGCAATATGCATACCTAATATTTTTATTGTATAATTGTTATTTCAATGAACGTTTTTCCATCTTTCTTTTAATATCCTTGTTTTGACTTCTTACTTTTTAAAATTATATTTGTAGATTAATGCAACATCTCAGGAGTGGAGCTGGCCCTGCATTGTTGATGGGATTCCTGGCATCTCGTAGACCGTGGACACAGTTTGTAGCAACTGACAATTTCAAGGTATTAAGATAATATGACATTGTGTTATTTAATATTATTTATTTTAATGGTAAAAAAATCACAAAGAACAGGTGGGAAAAAATCAAAATACAATCATCCATATTTTGAAAGTTGCTGGTCTGATGAATATTAATCATTATTGAGAACTTCCTATATTATTCAGTGGTATAATATGTAATTGTAACTTAAAAATTTTACATTCGTAATTTCCATACATTTGTGCATATTAATGTCAGGTGTTTTGTATTGAATAAGGCAAAAGATAAAATATTACAATTTAAAGCCTAGTAATATCAGTCAGTGTTATATTAAAATTTGTATAACAAGCAAAACGAAAGATTTGTTGCAGGAAATAATTAGCTTTTAGAAAACTGTTCCTTACAGGAAGCATTTAATATTCAAAATAGCAGAACACTGGTGATACCAATTCCAACATTTTCCAGGTGTAGTCTACTTAAAAGTAGGCTAGACACAGTCACGATTCATATATTAAACCCAAGTGAATTGTAATTTGAACTTATAACAATAAGTTCTAATTACTATAATCAAATAATCAGGCTTTTACAACAAAGTATAATTTATTGTTTTTTTTTTTTTTTTCATTATGTTGTACTTGTCACTAATTCTATTTTGTTATAGGCTCCTCCATCAATAACAAGACTGTCGCGTCGATTTTACCGAAATCTCGAATATTTTCAAGCTAATTATCTGATGGTATCCCTTGGGCTCTTTGCCTATTGTCTGTAAGTATTCGAGTTTTATATAAATAATCACTTTACTTATAATCATTTGGTCTTGCATTGGTGCCTATGATATTTGGTGTTGGTTTAAAAAGCATCTGTTAAAATCAAAATAATTTAATATATTTATTTACCTTAAAATACAGTTTTTATACAGCTAGTGGTCAGTCACCTTTTTAGTAAAAAATACTTGTGCAAGGAGGCACTGCTCTTCAATAACTCTGTATTCTGTATACATATTCAAACAATAAATAAAAAATGATTGTTTCAGAATTACAACACCTTTCCTTCTCATTGCGATTGTAGCAAGTTTCTTTGGCTATAGAAAACTAACTGCTGGACCTAACACATGGAAGGTGAGGTGTTTTTAAATAATTTTTATTCATTTAGCATAGATTTGTTATTGACCCCTGATTTTTATATGGAAAATCATTTTTTCAGACTAAAAGCTTTAGAGTAAGTAGATTTTCGCAATTTCTGTTTTTCATTCTCACCTTGAGTCAATGTATACCTTATGTTTCAAATGTGAAGCTTATTAGATTCTTAACAGTTGTAAAATGGAGTTAGTACTATTTTTTTAATTTCAACATTATCCCTTGCTATTTATGGTCGGCATAGTTGGTATGTCCTCTTTTTTTACTCTCTTCTGTAGGCCTATTCGCTAACTTTTTTTGACAGTTTTAACTGTCACTTTAAAGTGATGATCACCGTACTATTTACTTATCCATTACTGTTTTCACAGGACAAGTGTCACAATAGCGTTATAGTAAAGTAGTAATGGATCAGTAAATAGTTCAGTGATTATCACTGTCAATGGTCAAAAAAAGTTAGCGAATAGGCCTACTGGTCACTTGTCATCTTCTCGTCCACAAATTATTTTATAAAATTAACTTTACTTTAAGTAGCTTAGCCTTGTGATGGCGGCAGATCAGAATAGAATTGTTACCACCCTAAATCTCTCCTGCGCAGTTGTCGTGCACGGCGACTAAGCGCAGCAGCTTAAATACACCCCCGAAGCGGTTTAACTAATGGTTAAATATCAGTCTAATATTTAAGCATTAGTAACAATTTTTAACAATTGGTTGAGTTAACATGCAAAGAAATCCGGCCCTTAGTCGCCTCGACATCCATGCACGGGAGAGATTGGAGATGGTGACAATTGTACCATTCTGCTATGCCGTCACCACACGGCATTGTTGGGGAAAATAGGCTTGATATGTATGTAACTTGAGTCTACTGAACTGTCTTTTTGTTTCTTACTTTTTCCCACTCCACCTGTAGATAGGTAACTGGGAGTTGACCAAGCCTCAGCAGTATATGGTGGCGGCGGCTGGTTCTATGGCCTTGTGCTGGCTGGCCGGCGTCGGAGCAGTACTCTTCTGGGTGTTAGGTAAACAATTTATCGCCAAATTACTGGTAACATTGATTTTTTATTTTATTTGGACAACAAAACTTATAGGTTTATAAAAAGTAGCCGTGTGGTGACGGCAGAGTAGAATACAATTGTCACCACCCCAAATCTCTCCCGTAGGTGTCGTACAAGGCGACTAAGGATAAATCAGTGATGAGGAATGGGCAGCAGCGTTCCTCTTATACCTACCACCTAGCAAAGTACTGCGACTTTTGTGCCCGATAAATGGCAATAGGCTCGCCACCTATTACATAGGACCTAGCATAATTGGCGAAGCGTGGGTGCTAGTTCACCGGGGTAGGCAGCTACCCCTTCGGGGATATAAGCGTGAATTATGTATGTATGTATGTAAAAAGTAGCTGATACGGCAAATGTTGTTCTCGTCACTTAGGGCTATTAAAAATCCGACCTATTGTCAGATCTGCAGGCCTAGCACGGGGACGTGGACAAGTCTCTCCACCACTTGACAGTGTTTTGTCTCGAGATTTAGTGGGAGTTAGAGCGAGAGAAAAAGATTTTCTTCCCCCCGAAGAAGATGTGTCCCCGGCCCGTGCTACGGGGGCTGGGGGCCTAGACAAAGCAACACACCGACAAAGATAACGAAGTTCGATAAAGCATAATGTATGGGATTTGACGTAAGGCGTCGTGAAATCACGTGATCAAAATCGTCTTCGTAAGTTCCTAGTTATGTTGGTAGCGCAAGCTAAGACGCTGTAGATACCAAAGTAATATGTCCGATCGTGACGAACTTCGACACGTTATCGTTATGAAACGATTGCTACTTGGCTACGGGCTGTACCTAATATACCTGCACAAAAAATGTTATTAAAATCGGTCAAACCATTTCGAAGGAGTTCGGTAATAAATAGCAAATATGTACTTAGTGCTCACCACACAAATGCTTATTATGCCTCTTTGGGCTAGCAGGAGCACCCAGGAAATTTTTAGTGGGTAGTCCTGGCGCTTTCTACACGCTGGGGAGTCCCACACATCCCCACGGCTCATGTCCCGGAGCCGTGGGATGTGCGTAAATTTGCATTTTTAACCTGGAATAAAAAAAAATGGTATGATACGCGTGAGTCATTGAAAAATGTATTAACTTAAAAATAAACTGATACCTTTTAAAAGAGGCATCTCAATTTTTTTGTAATGTACCGATTGGTTTTCGATAGGCGCAACGGTGACAGTGGTAGCTCTTCACGCGAGCTTCTTCGATGCTGAAGCTCTGCCAGTCGAGGATCCCGAACAGTTCGCCATGATAGAGCAGGTCTGACGGAGTCTGCCGCTCTTGGTCTACCTATCACGATTGATAACCCCAACCCATCGCTCTGTGCTATCTAACTAAAAATAAATATGACTGTGTGCAAAGACTTTTAAAATGATCTAATATATGTATATAAAAATTAATTGCTGTGCGTTTGTCTTGCTTAAACTCGAGAACGGCTGGGCCGATTTAGCTGATTTTGGTTTTGAAATGATTGTCTTGGGCCAGGCAAGGCAGGAAGGTGAGAAAATATGGGAAAATTGCAAGGAAAATAGTAAAAACAACAATTTCATTTTCCCATGTAGACCGCTTTCCTGTCAAACATTTGACGTAACCATGGCAACCAAACCGTAACCATGGCTACGGGTTAATATAAATGGCATAACAACGTATGCCGGGTCAGCTAGTTACTAAATAATAATATAGTGGTACTTGTGCACGCAATTTTTGCTGCATTTGATTTGTAACTTTTGCCTACGGGACGTAAATTATACAGTTTTAATTGCCAAAAGAGTTTTTTTAGATTTTGGATTAAAAAAAAATTTATACGCCAATTGTGGTCTCTTCACAACTGGCGCCCAGCGTAGGATCATAAAACTTTTTTTTTCTCGTATAAAAACATTCATATTATTAATAAAAGTATTATGTACAACATTGACTTTGTGCAAGAGAATGTTTTGTCCCTTGTTATAAAAAACAATTTCATATGCAAAAATAAATATATAAAACTTCTTTTGATACTATATAATACCAACTAAATAATATTTCTGTAAAAAAATTATCTTAAAAGATTCATCATCTTTGTGGCCTGTTCTCGGGTTATCTGAGGTCGGCGCAGTATGTTTCCTCTTCCATTCATATCGGTCAGACGTCATCAAGTCATACACACCCTTTTAATTCATATTATCCATCACATCGGAGATTCTCAAAATCATGAATGGCATGACTTTGAGAATGCAAAAAAATGGCAGAGGGGTCTAGAGACTGATAAATGGAGTGTGATTGGAATGACATTCTAATCCATACTGCACATTGGGTTATATTTACGGCAGCCTGCCTGACACCTATCTTTGGGTATATTTGGAAGATTATTTTATAAAAATAATATTTCTGTGTAGTTTTCGTATTAAAAAATGCTGAAAGCATTTATTAATAAAACTAGTGGCAGGCCATATATTAACTTTAGACATTGAGGGTACAGCGGAAGCAAACTAGCTTATTAGTTTATTTTAGCTTTGCTGAAGTAAGAATAAGGAGTCTTATTTAGTACTTAAACAATGCATTCGCATTCAGTGTTTTGGATATTATATTTTAGATGCACTTTAAAACAAGTCTTATTAAAATTACTTTAGTAGTAAGTCACAACTAAATCTGTGTATGTGTAAATGTGTGATATTATACATTTTTCCAACTTTGATTAATAACTAAAACGACTGCAGAATATAGTTAACTATTTATTAAACTCAATATTCAAACAATTCATTTTCTTTTAAACTTGATATTGACGGTTTATATTATATTATTCTCGTATAGTATTCTATACTAATTAAATAATCGTATCGTCTATAAGTTGTTAATTTAAGTAGAAAATTAGAGACTTATTTGTTAATAATACAGGGCGTCCCACGGCCATGCCACACGGAGGGAAAGTATATTAAATATTGAACGTATGATATTTTACTAAAAGAAGACATCGTTTTATTTTTAATAATAAGTAGAACTGCATTCACAGATTTTTTAAAAATCGCCTACCTCAACCGGGAATCGAATCCGCCAAATGTGATAGAAATTATTACTTGTATTTTATAATAGCGTTTGAAAGGGCTACTCATAAGCATTATTTTTTCCTAAATAACCTAGCATAAATAATAAGCATTAATGAATATTTTCCTTCCTGGATCGGCACTTTTGGACAAATTAGATGGCCACCGAGATCCCCAGATCTAACCCCACTTGATTTTTTTTTATGGGGTTATGTAAAAGATTTAGTTTACAGGAACCGGTACAACAGTGTGCAGGAGTTACAAAACGAATTTTGAGCATTTGATAAATTATTTTTTTTTTAAATAAAATGAAAAATGTTATGATCTTAGTTTCATTTAATATGCTAGGTTATTTAGGAAAAAATAATGCTTATGAGTAGCCCTTTCAAACGCTATTATAAAATACATGTAATTTTTCTATCACATTTGGCGGGTTCGATTCCCGTTTGAGGTAGGCGATTTTTAAAAAATCTGTGAATGCAGTTCTACTTATTATTAAAAATAAAACGATGTCTTCTTTTAGTAAAATATCCTACGTTCAATATTAAATATACTTTCCCTCCGTCTGGCATGGCCGTGGGACGCCCTGTATATATTTACTATTATTTTTTTATTACCTACCTGATGCTCTACTTCGTACTTTGTAGACGATTTCCTAATAAATTGATATTCTTTATTAATTGGTTAATTAATGTAAATAAATATTTAACTTGATGTTTAATTTGTATTTTCATTTAATGAGCCTATCGTGTATTCCCAAAAGACTATCTAATAATCCAGATAATGGACTATGTGGAGCAGTGGGCGTCTCTCGGCTGATATATTTTCCCACTCCCGACCCGTGGTACAACTGCAATGTCCAACTGGTTGTACTACAGAGAACTAAAGTTACCCATGGTTCAACTGGTTGTTCTACGGAAAATATATTTACCAATGGTTCAACTCGAGGGAGTTATTTTTTCCTTGGTCCAACTAGTTGTACCACTGGGAATTGAATGTATCTATGGAACAACTACCAACTACTGGTAATAAACAGGAAAAGTTTATCTATCAATATTTTCAATAAATAAATGTTTATTATTTCACTTCATTAACATCTTTATTGTACCAATCGCTTGCACCCATTTTTTACAATCAAAATCGTTGTCAGAGCACTTAGCGATAGTCATTTGTTTTGTAGACGTTCATTTGTTTTACACGATCATCTTTTCCCAATGGTCCAACCAGTTGGACATAATCCCAACGTTGTACCACGGGTCATAATCATAAATATAAAAAACAACCGTTGAACTATGGGTAACTTTACTTCCCCGTGCACTGACTTTCCGGGCAGACGGCTAACTTCGGAACGGGGGAGGGACCTTCGGGTCGAAGGTGGTCTCCAATGGTGGTGCCGGAAGAGGCAGCGCTGGCTGGTCGATGCGAGAGCCTGGTGCCTACACGTTGGCGTCGGCTCACCACCTAAGACGTGGTGTTTGCGGCGTCTTCCGGATGGTTCGCCTTTGGTTGGGGGCCAAAGCGTAGACCATAGCCTTAAATTTAGCGCTGAGTTTCATCCGGGCCCCTTTTGACACCACTGTTGGAGACGTGTGTGGGGCCGCGTCGGGGCACTTGCCCGGCGGTCACCAGGTGGAGGGCTGCGTCGGGGCGTCTGCCCGGCGGCCGATAGGTGTTGGCCGCGTCGGGGCGTTTGTCCGGCGGTCGGCAGTTTTCTCCAGTGGCGGGCGCGGCTCGTCGGCGGGTGGAGTGTGCGGACTTGTGCTGGGAGCTGTCTGAGCAGTGAGTGACAGAGCCCTATGTGGAGGCACACCACACGATGGGTATGTCCACCGCCCAGTGCCGCACAGTGTCTTGGGCAGGTCCGATGCGTCGCCCGCCGGGGGATCGCGATCGCCACTGGAGGAGACGGCAGGACGTAGCGGTCGTGTTGGGGCGTTTGTCCGGCGACCGGGGGGTGGGACCACGTCGGGGCTTTTGTCCGGTGGAGTCTAGGAGGGCCGCGTCGGGGCATCTGTCCGGCGGCGTTAGGTGTGACTGCGTCGGGGCGCTTGTCCGGCAGTGCAGGTAGGGTGAGGGAGCCTGCGCCCTCTAGCTCCCTCTGGGGCTGGAAGAGCGCCGGTTCCCGTCGTATGGGGGCCTGTCTTGGAAAGATTCCTCTTCGGATGAAACTTGGTCAGGACAGGCGGGTCCTTTGTCCGGCGCAGTACGCTGTTGTTGGACATTGGACTAGGGGAAACGGTGCACAGATGGAGCCCGAAAGGGCGGGCGCAGGTGGCTGTCCGGTGACATATCCTAACGGATGACCCCGGATGGCTGCCATAGTGTGCTTTGGCTGGATATGCCCGGAGAGGATGTTTAGTGGTGTAGTGGGGGAACGCCTCTACCCCGAGTCCCACATACCTCTGTAGTTGCACCGTACTGCAGGGATGATGCGTAAATGCAGTTTACCTCTCCGCAAAAAAAAAAAAAAAGGGTAACTTTACTTCCCCGTAGTCCAACCAGTTCGACATCTCAGGGGTCGGGAGTGATATTTTCCACCCCAATCTATTCAAACGAATAGAATAAAAATGTATGAAACTAAGGTATTACTGCGAAAACACCATGGCGACCGTCTTGTCAAATTATTTGACTCAAATGTAGCGGTAGTTGACAAACAAAAATTGACAATTCTTTGATGGAACGTTGGCTACTTGGCTAGGGGCACTATTGCTTTCCATTTGTAGTCTACTTATTAGGTTTAGTTTCAAATCAAAATAAGCCATATCACTTGAAGAAATGCCGTGTGGTGACGGCGGAGTAGAATACAATTTTTACCACCTCAAATCTCTCCCGTGGGTGTCGTATAAGGCGACTAAAGATAAATCAATTATGAGGAATGGGCAGCAGTGTTCCTCTTATACCACCTAGCAATAGCAATGTACTGCGACTTTTGTGCCCGATAAATGGCAATAGGCTCGCCACCTATTACATGGGACCTAACATAATTGGCGAAACGTGGGTGCTAGTTCACCTCTGCCTACCCCTTCGGGGATATAAGCGTGATTTATGTATGTATGTATGCAATTAAAGAAAATTCTGCAGATTGGATTTTCCTGATGGACATTGGTTACACAATAAGTAAGCTCCTCATTAGTGTTTAGTTAGCACATTCAGTAGGTTCGAACCTTTGGCTAGGTAGAGAGGGGAACTTGGAAACTGCAGGTTTAAACAGCATTAATGCGAATATAAACGTTACTGGTTGTCATCCACCACTTAATCACAATATTATTATGTTGCTAGGGGATATAAGAAACGCTGCTGATCTCTCAGCTATGTTATGCTAGTCCTTACCCTATGGTACCCTTACGCTGGAGTTCATCAACACTTTATATTTATATTTAACCGTCGGGTTTTTGACGTTTTACCGTATTGAAGAAATGTCAAAAACTGGCGGTTATCTTGTAATCGTTTCTTTTACGTGTTGGTGAACTCGAGCCTAGTCGCATACCTACCTTACCGTGTGGTAAGGTAGGTAGGCGACTAGCCTTATAAAGAGTAAAAGAAATAGTCAATTTAAATATTGTTTAATACGACTATACGTTGAAAACAATAGAAAATAAAAAGCAACTTTTATAAAACTATTCACATTACTTATAATAATGTGATTAACGTCATAATACGGATATATTATTTTACGAAAAATATTTGTTAACATTTTGACAATTACGATTACTTTTTCAAAGTTACATCAGTTCTTTCATCTCAGTCCCAAGACTCCCGGGGGCTTAAATTAAATCAACTTATAAATAACGATATACACCTAAGTGTTACTAAAATCCCAAAAAGAAATTAATTATTTATCAAAACCAAAAATAGTGTCAGCCCTAGAGTAAGTTGCCATGTCAGTCAATCTAAATTAGAATTGACTACCTATTATAATAAAAGGGTAGTACAGTTCGTTCACAGTTAGTCTACCACTGACACTTCTCATCGTTCTGCTCTAACATATGGAAATATGTTAGAGCAGAATCATATTAGAATCCTTCTCTCACATTTAACGTAAATGGAAACGTCAGAGGTAAAATAACTGTGAACGCACTGTAGGTATTTGTACCTACTTCAATAATTATTTTAAATTTATTATGACTTTTATCTTTTACGATTCTTTATTGTTTGATCTTTGGTTTTACTAAAATAGGGCTGTACTTCAAGAATAATTATTATTAATTCATTTTTTTTTTGGTATTTATGTAACATGTTGTATATAAACATAATAAACGGCAGTAAGATAAAATACATTACGAAAAAATGTTATTTTGTTCTTTTACTCACCAAAGGCAGTAAGACTAAAATGTTTTTAACATTTTAAAACAGTCTGACCATAGTGACGTAAAATACATTTAGAAATTGATGATATACTAGAGGAAAATAAAGAGTTTTTTAATATGCAGACACAAAGGTGCATATTAAAAATTAAGTCATATAAAAATAGTAATTTTGAATTTGATCCCCTGTATTAAAAAATAGCATAAATTAAAAGGTAGCTCTAGAATTTGATTAGTATAACAATATTAAGTTGTAGTAACAACAGATATCCAATAGTGACTTCTAGTCGTGTTTCAGTCATATATTTCTCTAAAATAGTTAACTATTGCACCATTTGAGAAACTATATATCTCAAATAACAAGTCATAAGGTATTGTTATTTAGGAACATAAGAATTGAGTTTAATATTATAATAAAGTTTTCTAATAAAAAGTAACAATCTATTATTATAAATGTATGGCTGTATACATGCTCATTTATTATTTTGTTTAAAATAATCTAATTTATATAGATAACAGTAAATATTGTTATATATTTCCTTGGACATCTAATTAATTTACATATCCCATAAAAATGGGTAAAACTATCTTACTATATACCTTTTTTTTCTGTGAGGAAAATCAATACGGAAGTCCATGTATAAAATATCCCTAACCCCAAAAATGGGTTGTTTTCTACTTTGGTGTGATACTTCTATATCAATAACCAAATTTACCTCTTGTTTTCCTCGCAGCTTAAAAACATACTCTATATAAATATTATGAGTGGCAATAAATTTAAACTATATATCTAGATAAGACGCCCGGAAGACATTTCATAGTGCATAAATTAAAGTTAAATTACGAAATCACAACTTTTTCCCACAATTAATTTTAGTCAATTCCATGTCAGCTACAAGCAAGATTTCATTCCATTTATGTGATGGTGTGTCCAGTTGTTTAGAATTAAATTTAGAGTTTTTGAAGACAGCGGGAGAAGTAAACTCCAGTTTCCTTTTGGATTTCCCTGCAAATACGTGGCACTGGACACGTTGCCCTAATGTTGAAAGTGGTGTTATGGGTGGTGTATAGACAACTGTTTCTTCAGACTTTTTAATTTTGATTGGTCCACAATATTTGAAAACAGGCTTTTTCAATATAGTTGTTCCAGGCACTTTTTCAATTAGGCCAACTGATATGAACACGTTGGCAATATCATAAAGCCTTCTAACCTTAGATTTGTGTTGGCGATCCTGTTGTTCAGGTGAGAGTGCCATTCTGTTTTTAGGGGAGATATCAATTAGGACCCGCACTGCCATCTCCAAATTTAAAAGTGTATTCTGAAATATGCAAAATGGAATTCATTATTGTGCTAGTAGGTATCATTGATTATTAACATACTCATTGACAGTTGGCTAGGTTAAATAGTCAGATCACTGGCTATTGGCCAAGAGATTCCAGGTTCAAATCCTGGTAGGGGATTGAGAACAAATGTCTGTTTTGCACTGATAATTGTGCTGGAGTCATAGTTATTTATTATTTAGTTTAATATTTATTAAACTAATTTTATCTTTTCTGTAGTGTTTAGTACCAACTTCAACAATATTTCGAATACAATAATCTGTGGCTTAAAATATTTACTCAACAATCAACTTACCGGGGGTTCTACTAGAAACAACATCAGAAATCTTTGTGCCATTATTCCGAGTGTCTTGTGCTTGGGAGCCGGCGGTTTAGGAGCTTTACCACGGAGGGCATCAGATAATCTCAGATTCTCTCCTTCTTTTTTGAGCATCTTTAAAAATGGGTTCAGTCTTGCTCCTCCATACCATAAATAAGTATTTTTTCGTTTATGGACAGCACACTGCATAGCTTCTAATATATTTATAATGTCATACATTCGCCTTTTCTCTACACCCAAACGGGCAGCTGTGCAATCCAGTTGAATTTCCACTGTTCCATTGCCATTGAGAGGATATAATTCGAGAAATCTAGAAGGGAAAGAAATGTTTAGTTCTATGCACGTTACTTTAAAACTAATTAAATACTGAAACTTACTCAAAGAGTATAAATAAATACCTGTCGCATAATATCTGTAGCGATTTTTCTTTGCGGTGTATTGTGCTTGGTGGAGGCGTGGGGTACTGAGATGCAATGTAGCTAATAAGATTTTTGTCTTGTAACGCAACACTAGTTAAAAGCTTAAGGTTAGCATTTGGGGAAACATAATTGGTTGAATTTGTTACTTCTGTAAGCGCGCAACGCTTTGGAGTGCAAATAATGTTTTCATCTTCATACATCATGTGAGAACATTGTTATTTTCTTGTATCACAAAATATTCGCGTAATTTTTGACAGATTCAGCTTGATCGAGTTGGTCGACTAATCAGCATAATTTTGAATGAATTTTAAATGTTTATAATTGTTCAAATCTTATCAAAATATAAATATTGTACACATTTGAGAATACTATTAAAACATCACTGAAAACAGCGGAAAACCAAAATAACCTCTATTTTGACAGCTTTAATTGCGCGCGAGTGGGCTTGGAAGGAGATTCAAATACCTACCTACAGTGCGTTCACAGTTATTTTACCTCTGACGTTTTCATTTACTTTGTATGTGAGAGAAGGATACTAATATGACATTTCCATATGTTAGAGCAGGATAATGAAAAGTGTCAGAGGTAAAATAACTGTGAACACTCTGTACATCAAACATCATTATCATGGAAGGTGACAGCCTTGGTAGAGCAAAGTAGTTAATTTAGTTTTTGAGTAGTAATCGCTTTAAAATATAAAAATAAGAACTCTTATATTCCTGCTACAGTAAGGGCATGTTTCACAATCGACAAGTTAGTTCGAAGTAGTTTACTTGGCAGTTCAATTGACATATATTTCATATTACAACTGTCAATTATCTGCGAAGTAAGCTACTTAGCATTTACTTGTTGATTGTGAAGCAGGCCCTAAGTAATATTTTTATAAGTTTAGAATTTAATTAAGTTTGTCATAAAACTTATTGAGATTTCCTTTGCCTCCTTTAGATGACCTTTATACATTGTCTCTGAAAAACCGGAAGTGAAGCCAGTCTATGGATGAATACTATTTTTTTTTATATCATGTCATGGCTGGCATGAAGCTTGATTACTTTCTTTGTAAAAGTGAGCTTGGTTTTCTTTGATACTTTAAATTACCGTCAGTGTTTTGATTCTTGTTTACATTTGTGCATACCAAGTCTTGTAAACTAAGGTTTCGTTTAATAATATGTTTATTTTAGGGATTATGATGGTTCTGTGATTGTTGGAATTTGGATACATCTTCAAAATGAACGACGGCGACTGGATTTGTAGCGATTCGAATTGCGGAAATATAAATTTTGCTCGCCGTACATCTTGCTATCGGTGTAATAAGGATAAACCAGAAAGTACTAAACCATTTAAAAAGAAACTCGGTACAGAGATTGGAAAATCAGCTGCGGAGAAATCACGCGGTCTTTTCAATGCTGATGATTGGCAGTGCAACAAATGTGCTAACGTAAATTGGGCCCGAAGACAGACGTGCAATGTTTGTAATGCGCCAAGATTCGGAGAAGTGAGTATCACTTGCCTGCATAAGTAACTAAAGAAATGATGATGTTAGCTGATGAACATTTTTGTTTAGGTTGAAGCACGCACTGGATATGGCGGCGGCTATAATGAACGTGGAGTGGTCGAATACCGGCGAAGGGATTCTTCGTCGGAAGACGAGTATGACGAGTTCGGAAGGAAAAAACGCAAGCGAAGGCCGGAATCCGAGAAAAAGGTATGTTTTAATTTCAGAAAATAATAAAAATTTAATAGTATACACAGACAATATTGATTGATATTGTTTTGTATCCCAAGTACACTTTTGGTTACATACATTCCTGCTTTCAATAAAATTTTACTATTTTCGTAATTAAGGCGATAGTGGTATTCGAAGCTAAGAAGATGTTAAATAATAACTTTTGAAGCACATCATTATTAAAGTGGAGATTATTTTTCCTGCCTTCAGGTTGGCATCACTGAAGGAGCGGCATACAATAAATTGCCACCAACTATACTGCAGATGGATTCAAAGTTGGAACATGTAATTCCAGGACCTGCTCCAATGATGAATTACACAGTTAAAGAGAAAACCAATGGCAGCCTCAGTGATGGCTCTGTCTGTGAACTCCCTTCACTGAATAAAGTGAATTTTAGGAGATATCAGATTCAAAATCAACCTAGTTCCTTTCGACAGGAAATTATTGAACCCGGTTATAAAACAAATAGCTTTCAAGCTCGAAAACGCTTTCTCAGCTCTGGAGACAAGGATCCAACAGCTTCATCAGGCTATGAGACAGCATCTAAAAGAAGTATAAGAGATAGCAGTGGTTCGCCTTCAAAAAGTTTTCACCCAGTCATGGAAAACAGAGTTTCATCTACAAATCATGATTATGTTTACAAATTTACAGGCTCCACTCCTGAAGAAAATTTTCAAATTACATACACATTACAAGAAAGGGTTAGGGCAGCTGCCTGTGCTATAGTCTATAGCAACTGTAGAATCAGTGCTGATAAGTTTCAAGCTTTATTTGATAAGCCTGCACCTGATTTTAAGACAATTTTTGCTTGGAGGGAACAACTTTTGAATACTGGCTGTTTGATTGATAGCCACATTGACAGTAAAACGGAAGAGAAATCTGCACCTCAGACTGTTTTAAATCCTCCAACAGTGAATACTCAACCTAAAGGTATTATAAAACGTTTACCAAATCCTGATGAAATTCCAATTATATCAGATAGTGAAGAAGACAGTATACCTACTAAGCCTGTTCAAATTAAACCTATAGTACGTACTGTCAGTGTAGAAACATTAGTGATTGAAGATAATCACCAAGCTGGAAGCTCCATAACTACAACTGATGGCAGTAGGTCTCATGCTAGGAGTCGATCTGAGACAACACACCAACAAACAAATTCCAGTTCACGTGACAGTCCAGACTCCAACTATTCTGATACCGATTCAGAACCAGAAAAAAAATCTACCAAATGCAGACCTATCAAAAATGTTCAGCCCATACAAATTCATCATCAATCTATAAATGACTCTGATTCTGATTCTGTTTCCTACCACAGTGAGGAAGTCAATTTCTTATCCAGAGTTTATCCAGATGGAAAAAAAATAAGGCGTAAAAATAAAAAACGCATTATTCCGACAGTTTCAAATAAACCCCCGAATTATAACATGGATCAAAATCCTAGTTTCCAGGGATATAGTACTGCAAAACCTTGTTCCAAACCCACTTTAGCAACTGGAAACATATACACTCATAATTTACGAAATATGAATATAAAACCCAGTGCTTCTCAACATTTTGACAATGATGGATGTTCCAGTGAGTATGTTCCAACAAAGCTAAGTTCTACAACTAAAAATTATCAGGAATTCAAAAACAATGTTCGTCGAAAAGGATACTGGGCTAAGGGTAATGGTGTAACACTTAGTACGAGCATAAAAAATACTAGTGATTCACATGTAATCAATAGATCCAGGGAAAACTTTTCTACACCAAATGCTCGATATAAAATAAACCGACAACCAATTGTTACAAGAAATGATGATCTCATTAAAAATAATTCAGACAATTACTTAAATACACAAAACTATATATCGTTTGATAATTCTTCGCCCCCAGTCTCAAGTACTGTAACTGAAACACCAAGTGTTGAGAATACATCACATGTCTTTGAGGCAGTTCAGTCAAATACATTTTCCAAAAATAAAAGTATTCTAGATATTTTTAGTATGAATGATCAAAAAAGTCCTGAGAGATCAAACAGTGATCTCAAAACTACTGTTGCTTTGAAAATATCTCAAACTGATTGGAATGCTGATGATGACGATCTTTACCGAAATTCCGATAGTAATGATGATATTACAGAGCAACCAAATTGTAATGGAACAAGTATTAAGAAGAGTACAATTGAAAGTTCTGTATCTAATATGTTGTATACTACTGACTGTGACAAGTCCACAGAGAAAATTTCTAATAAACTGACACCAGAAATTATAAAGAATAAACACGAGATGTTATTAGAATATTTAAAAGATGTTAGGACTATAAAAGATATTGAATTACCTAAATATACTAATACACAATCAGTGAATCATGTACAAAAATCTCCAGATAATGAACAGACCGAAAAAAGCAACAGCCCACCGAAAAACTATTCATTTTGTACGCCACTAGAACCTATTCCTGTAGATGTTTCAAATGATATAATTTGCATGTCAGAGGAAACTACCGAAAATAGGATACCAGAAATAATATCAACCTCACCATCAAAAAAAGTTCATGTGTTGGAATCAATAACTATCTTGCCTGGTACCAATGAAAATCAGACAAAGAGTAATATAAATAATGAAAGCGAACTGTCACCAAGTACAAATTCAGATGTTCCAAATCATAGTGGAATTACAGAAAATACTGCTAAAGACTTAAGTCACTCAACAGAATCTGTTACAGAATCAACAAATATGCAACAGCCATTCATAACTCCCAATATGGATTTATCTAATTTATTAGCTGGCATTAACACCAACACACTCCTATTGGCTCTTCAAAACTTACAAAATATCACTAATGGATCCTCAGCTGAAACTACTAAACCCGTGACTGAAGAAATTGAAATAGATGAAGAAAACGAAATACAAAACGTAGAGACAATTAACTTGACTAATGATGAAGATTGGGAAAATGAATCTAATGAAGGCAGTATTGAGAAGCAGCTTAAAAGACTAGAATGTGGCACTGGTGACACTCCTTTTTTAAGTGATATTTTTGATCCTGGACCAGTAACACTTCCAAACACTAATAAACTAAGCTTAAATCTTAGAAATTCAGATACAGACAAAACAGATGCACCAACAGTAAATTTAAATGACAATGCTTCTGTGATTGGCAATTTTAAGAGCTTCGCTCTGCCAAAACCAGTTATGTTGAGTAGGTTAAAATTGGCAGTAAAACCTCCCGATAGAAATACAAAAAAGTCTACAAATGGAATGAAGAGAAAAAAGAAAAAGGTTTGTATTGTCTATTGTTTTTGCATAAGTGACGACATTCCCAATTTAATTATCTTCCCAATTGAATAAGAAATAAATTAATAAATTTGTTCAAATGCTTCTCAAGTTGAGTTTCACCAGGAATTAATTAGTTTATTTAAATTATTTAATATTCTGTTGTTTCAGAGTAAGCCACCCGCTCAGGATGGGGAAGAAGGTGGAGAAGGGGAAGATGAGGAGGAGTCTGGTGACGAGGCTGACCTTTCAAAATATGACTTGTGGGGAAGTGACAATGAGGAGAACAAGTCAAAAGCTGGTGCGTAGGGCACACTATTAATTCTACATTATACCTATCAATAAAATCCATATATATTTTTTAAGAATTGCCTGTGAACTCTGGAAAATAAATTAAAATAAAAAAATATGCATGTTGTAGAGAATGCTGACAAATCCAAAGATGGTGAGAGTTCGAAGGAGGGACAAGATGACAGTGACAAGAACGGAAACGAAAATGTTGCCTCTGAAGTGAAGAGCAGTAAAAAAAGACGGTAGATTTTATTTTTATTTTTAAATCCTTCTCCTCCCAAGTAAGTTTAAACCGACAAAGGGTCCACGTTGCACCTTGTCGAAAATATACGACACTAACGAAATGAAGACGATTTTTTTTATTTTTTAAAAATATTTTTAATTTTAAAGCATCAAACAGTAATTTATAACTAATCTTATTATCACAGTAGTTATAAAATTAAAGACCTACACACCGTCTATAATTAAATCATACATTAACATTTTTTTGGGATTAGTCCAATTCTGTCTGCAATGAATGCTTAAGCATTGGTTAACTGATTTCTCACATTGATTATCTTTTTGCTTTTATCCCATTTCATTTGCGGTCGGCTGTCATCTCATTCACTTCATTCACATTTGTCATTTCTCACGCTATCCGTCCATATCTTCTGTGGTCTTACTCTATCTCTCCATGCCTAAAGTTTTTATAAATCTTATTTCTCACCGTCAAATTTTGTTACAGGTCCCGTAGTTCTTCTTCTTCATCCAGCTCATCGTCCAGCTCTAGCACTAGTCAAAGCTCAACAGTACATGCGCCCAAGAACAAGTGAGTACCGAGTCCCACATTTGGCTAAAATACTAAAAAATGCAGTATTGTTACAAAATATTTGGCCAGAATACTAAAACATGCAGTGTTGTTACAAAACATTTGGCCAAAACACTAAAACATGCAGTGTTGTTACAAAACATTTGGCCAAAATACTAAAACATTAACGGTGTTATTACAAACAGGTTTTTAAGACGCTTTGGTTAAGATGGTGTTGAAATCTGATGTTGTCACTGTTATCTACTTGTCCGCTGTTTAATAATAATGTAGTATTTTTATTATCATTATTCTGACGGCAGATTTGGTCGAATGGCTAGTTCGCTGGCTATCGGCCAAGTAGTATGTTTGTTCTAGAGACATGGATGTTTATGTAGTATATTATAAATATTAATATTTATAACACAAGTGCTTATGTTATGTTGTTTGGGCTAGATGATAGATGTAAGAAAAATGTTTTTCATTTTTGGTGGTTCCGCCGCACATATTATTATGTGGATAGAAAAAATAATTTCCTACTATAGATTTTATTTCTGTTAATCTAACATTATTTTTCGCCTAAACCTGCCTGTTGTTCAATGTTAATATTGTATTTATCTTCTTCATTATCATTATTATTTCCACATACCTACCTTATTAATCGTCACTGTGCCAGTTTGTTTTGCTTTGAGTTTAGTTTCCTTTACATATTGTGTTCTCATAGATTTGACGACTTCAACCTGAACAGTGAGAAAGAGACCTCACCCAAAGGCCGCCAGAGGTCGCGGTCGCCGCGGAGGCCCGCCCCTGCTACCAGCCGTCGCAAGTCTAGGGACAGCCGCTCTGCGGGCGAGTCAAGGTACATACATACATACACTTACATAATACAAACACTTAAAGTACCATCCAACTTGTCTTAATTGGTAAACAATCTTGGCACAAATTTAAAAATAAAATAAGCAAAGTAAGTAAAAAAACACTCATTTAAAAATAAAATAAAAAGACTGTCAATAATCTATTACAATAAATCGTTATTATAGACTGAAGCCTATTGAATCTAGTTATCAATAAAAAGGTGTGCCAAGATTATTTACCAAATATACAAGTTAGATGTTACAGACTTTAGATACACACACTTACATTATACATACACTTAGATAACACATAAATCACGGCTAATAGACATGTGTGTATAGTTGATGGTGTATTTTAGAATACAAGTTTCTTGTTTTTAAGTGAATTTCGTAGATAAAGTGACATAGATTGTTTACATTTTGTCTCTTGCTATAACGAATGGAGAATAGGTATCCCATTGATGACTTGACATAACAGTAATTGAATTCACAGGGGTCACGATAAGGAATGGTCGCGGGACAGGGAGCGTCGGGACAAGTCGCGGGGCAGCCGAGACGAGCGGAAGGAGCGTCGCTACAGCCGCGACGGTAACCACTACAACGTCCGCGGCAGGCACCGCTAGACCATGGCCAACGCTAGGCCATGGCCAACTCTAGACATTGGCCACCGCTAGGCTATGGCCAACTCTAGACATTGGCCACCACTATACCATGGCCACCGCTAGGCCATTGGCAACTCTAGATTTTGGCCACCGCTAGCCCATGGCCAACCCTAGACTTTGGCCATTGCTAGACTATGGCCACCGCTAACCCATGTACAACGCTAGACTTAGGCCATCGTTAGACTATTGCCACCGCCACTTAAACACAGTCGACATGTTCCACACTTGGTACCAATCTTGTGCTGCACACAGCAAAACCCTGTATAAAAAAGCAAATCCTTGGTGTTCACTTGATATTAGAGCAACAGTTAGTAGGCTGATTAAACTATGTTTACTATGTTTACAACTCTTGATTGGAAGGAATGAAATTGTTGCTTTTGCGATTATGCATTTGCGATTTGACAGTTTGCGCTGCCAACAGAGTGCGACGTGAAAGATGTAAGAGACTGTCAAATAAATAATCGCTAAAGCAACCATTTCATTGATTCCAATCGAGGATTGTTAGCAGATTTACGTAATCAGCAGGCAATGTGACCGCAAAATGTCAAATGATCTATTAATTTAAGTGATGTCTACGTTTACTAAGATATAATTCTCTAGCTTTTATAATATGGTCTAAGGTGTTACAAAAATACAAAAATATATATATATATATATCTGTGTTAAAATTGTCTATTCCAATTCAGATTGTCAGACTTGACAGCATAATAGGGTTAACATTATTTTTTTCCATAATAAATATTTTTATTTGGGTATTTTTGTAACAGCCTGTATGCCTCCTAGTAGGTACATTCAGCAAAACCATATCTATTTTCGTGCCTAAAATACAGTACTAATATCACGTTTATTCATTGGAACTTTAAACGATACATAAAAAGTTTTATAATAAAACATGGTGCGATTCTATGAATTTTCCACTATAATTATGTTAAGGTTAAAAGTCTATTGGATAAATAAGCTGATTAGGCAAAATGAGGGTGTTGATACACCTCTCTATTCCTTCTGGAATAAATTGGCGTAATTTATGTATATATTAGACAGTTTTGTATGGAATAACGTACTGCTGACTTACCTATGTTTAAGGTGACACTGGTGAGATGATTATGCCAACTAGATTTTTGCAAACGAGCCTCTATATTTTTGCCAAACTTTGTAAATGTGATATTTTCTATACGAAATAGATAAAATAATGTGTCTAGTGAGCCATACCAAGCATTTTGGATAGACCACAAATTACACATGCACAGTGAATACTACGTTTTATATTTCAAATGGTTCCTGTTAAAATGTAACCTCAATGGATCAAGTTATATTTTATCTGTGTAACATTTAAATCCTTAATAAGAGCTGAGAATCTGCAACTTTTTTTTTAATGTTAAATGGATATTGTAACTAATGACACGATTTTTTTAAATATTGTAAGTGGATGTCTGTGAAGTGTAAGAAGGTCACCACATATAAGACATAAGTTTTAGTTAAAAATTTGACTAATCTTTAAATCCTTTTTAAAGTGTCTTTTTTTATTGATTCAATTTCAATTTGTATTTCTGTCTTTGCTTGTTTTTGTTTATGGTACAACTGTCAGCATTTAATTAATATAATACATAATACTTACCTTGTCACAATATTAGTTAAATTATAATATGGTGGCTACTTTAACACTAAACAAATACTGCTCTTGATATGACACGGTACTAAATTATCATGCTGACCGTCCTACATTCTACGATCACAGCAAAACGTTTGTTGAAAGTGTTCAAATAAAAATAATAATGTACATAAATATTATTGAGGACTGTGAAGGTTCCTCAATATGTAAGAGCCTAACTAAAGTGTCACTGAATATTTAACGTCGCCTGACGTCAAAGTAGTTAGTGGCTTAACTATATCACTAGTGTTATAGTAGCCACTAGTAACCCAGTGTATGTATCAGCTTTTTTCTGAATGTGATGTTTTGATCATTGTTGTTGCTCTGCAATCCCTCGAATCGTTAGCCTTTGATGTTATCCTAGTACTTTAGGTACCGATTTATGTAAAATGGCATTTAACTGTAAACATTATCTATAAATAAGTAGCTGACTATTATTGATCGAGAACGTCAGCATTTGTGATAAGCTTAAATAGTCAGATTTGTACTAAAAGTGACTTGATACAAATTATATGATTGAGTACACTTAAATTCATAAAGAATTGTTTAATTTCTATATTATAATTTTTGAATGTGTCTGGTGCAACAGAAAATTCATGTAATTTTTGGGAAATAATGTTACTACATAGTTGATTGTCAAGTTTGTAAATAAGTAGGAGATTAGATTTAGGCAACTTGCTTAGTAACCCAATACATACTATGAACTAGGTAAAAAAACAATCCGCAAATGTAAGACAATTCATTTTACGATTGACTGTTGTAGTAGGTATGTGTACTGTAAATCGTTTGTGCGGTAATAATTTTACCAATAAAATAAACATTAAATTATTTATTTTATTTAATCACCAACAGGCATAAAACGTAAATGCTATGTAAAAATATAGATAAAAAAGTAACGAATCTAGTGTAAAAGCATATTTTTTTCTCTAAGTAATCTCGAGAAATACTCATTTGGTTGGTTGATCTGAAAGTGGGAAGAAATAATTTTAGTAAAACAATATATTGTTTTATGTATTTCATTAATAGTTAATTATATACCTCCTTCCAAGCAGCGGCATTTCTGCAATGATGCCAACATAAAGTTTAAAATAGTTGGAAAATGTATTATTATTATTATTATGTCAAGTTATTTTATAATAAGACTCCGTTCATCGGTCTCTCGACATGGTCCGTTCCGTCTCTTTTCTATACATTCATTCATCACTATCAATCACCTTTACGGTGTGATGGATGATATGAATCAAAAGGGAGTGGATGGCTTGCTGACGTCTGACCGATATGAATGGAAGAGGAAACATACTGCGCCGACCCCAGATAGACTGGGAACAGGGCAGGGAGAAGAAGAAGAAGAAAGATATGATGTAAAAATAATTGGAAAGAAAGCTTACGGCGCTGATAATATTAGATTTCGAAGGAGATTTCGGCTTCTCCTGTTTTGCCGATGGTTTTTGAGTGCACGTAGTATCGACTGCTCCAGCTGCAAGTGAAAATTATAATTGTAATTGCTAATATTATGTACATGACTAGTCTAAAATTAAGCATTTCTTCTGAGGGCCAGTTGTTTCCACCGCTTAACAGCAGTTTCCTACTAAGTTAGTTGACGTTTTCAAACATCTCATCTACTAAACGATGGGTATGCAACGGAGGTGAAATACTCAAAAATGTATTTGGGAATACGAGAGTAAAACGGTGCGTACATTGAGTGAATGGGGAGAATTAACGGGAGATTAAGATAGGATATGAGCGGTGGTTGTTGAAAGATGATCTGCGGTGAAAGATGAACTGCTCATAAGTGGTAGATTTTTACAAAATTAACAAAGAACTCTTCACCGATAAATTATATAACCATTCCAAAGAATACAATTTGGGATTAATTACCAGGGCCGACGCTCGCTCCTTCAGCAGTGTTTACTTTGTACAACTGTAACAAATAATCGTAATGGTCCTTCGTGCCGGATATTAGAACAATATGCACTATAAATTTAGCTGAGATTGGAACTGAAACATGAATTATTATGCAATAAATCGTTACATATTTATTTTTAAGCTAAAAAGTACCTACAACTAGCATAGCTGAAGATGCAACCGTAACCAACAGCATAACGTGCCATCCGAAGCATGGAGAAAATTAAGATATTATATTTTATTTTTGATCGGCCATGGCGAACATTGCTGACCTGATTTATGACATATTATTATTACTTTATTATGCAACTAGGATATCAAATAGCAATCGCAATCAATGCAACTTCATCAAGCAATCGGAGACCCAGCTTAAAGTCTACCATTGAGCACCTCGCTAACCACGTTAATTTATTAGGGCACACCTACAAGCTCACATTAAATTAAATATAAAATAATATAAATTAAAGGGTTATTCTTTCCTTTCTGATATGTTGGCCAATTACCTACTGACGTACACAAGTTTATATAGAATTTCTAGAATACATGAAACACGTTTGCGTTGTAACTAAAAGGCTCCTTATTATTTACTGACCCTGCCATCGTCGCCGGCAGCGAGCCCGGAAGACAGAGGCACCACGTCTGGGCCCCACTGCTTGATGAAGTGGCCGAGCCGCGCGACCCGCTGCGCCGGCGTGGTCACCGTGTGCGAGCCGCCGCAGTAGCGGTTGCACAGGTGTTTGTCTGGTTCCGACCTGCAGATAATTTTTTTTTTACACGCACCTAACATCTAGCCCAAAGCGAGCAGCCTAGCCCAAAGCTAGCACTTGTGCTAAGGATACCAGATGACGAATATATTTATATTATCGTATTAAATTAAGCATCAAATGTTGAAAATACATACATACATACATAAATCACGCCTACATCCCCGTAGGGGTAGGCAGAGGTGAACTAACACCCGCGTTTCGCCAATTATGTTAGGTCCCATGTAATAGGTGGCGAGCCTATTGCCATTTATCGGGCACAAAAGTCGCAGTAGGTACATTGTTAGGTGGTATAAGAGGAACGCTGCTGCCCATTCCTCATCACTGATTTACCCTTAGTCGCCTTGTACGACACCCACGGAAGAGATTTGGGGTGGTGACAGTTGTATTCTACTCTGCCGTCACCACACGGACTATGAAAATATACTACAATTATATACACAACCATGACTCAGGAAGAAAATTAAATATTCGCGTTCATCACAAAATTTGTATCCTACCAGGATTCGAACGAACCCGGGACTTCTTGGCCAATACCTATCCAGCGATCTGAGCATTCGACCAAGCTGGCCGCCAAAATGGCAGATGTTGGGATCATCGTCACCAGCACCTGAAATCCGCCACTGGTACAACGTTTCTATCGACCAAATGTAAATTTTTGACACCCCTTACATTTGACACGACGGTCGCCATGTTATTGTCTCTAATACCTACGTCGTTACCTGCATTTGTATGATTGTATCTATTCTATTCGTTCAAATAGATTGGGCCACTTAACTAGAGGCGCTTCTCACCGTAGAATGCTACGCATGACAGCTGCCAAACAAATTTTGACCTTTCTCACAAATCCTCTTTTTATAATTTTGCTGCTGACTGTCATAGGACTCATAACAAACGCATTGAATTCAAATAGGGCACAAACACTGCGATTACCTACTTTGCTTTCTGCGATTGTCTGGGGTGTCCCATTTGCTTGTCTATGGTCTCCCAGTCGTGCATATTACGCTGCGGCACGTTGGTTTGCTGGGCCTTGCGGATTGCGTCTGCCAATAAAAAACAATCACAAATAAGCACAGGGATGTAGTCAGGATCAAATCATTAATTAGGCCTAACTTTAAAAAACAACGGATAATTATGATGTTAAAAAATCTTTAAAGTAGTAATACGTATTTCAAAGAATCTTTAACTTATCCAATAATAACTTTAGAGAACTTTAAAGAAAATACCTACAAATGAACGTATTTTTAACGCAAGTAGAACATTCAAAAGGCAATTCATTTGGATCGGCTGTGGTAAATTGATTACAATTCAAGTGGGTAGCATAGCCAAATGGCAATGGAATAGTCAAAGCGAACACCTTACCTACACAAGTTAGGTCTGTGTTATAATTATGTAGTTTTCATAAAGTAATCTTGCTTGCACTTACCTTTATGTAGTAGGTATGGCTACAATATACAATACAATACAATACTATGGCAAGTCATTGCCCTTACAGCCATGTTAATACATGTAAATAAGTACCTATGTAATAATTTTCGGCTCTTGCCTATACGGGCTTCTAAATATGGTCCTGTTTCTAAGAATGTTAGCTAAGCATATGAATTGAATGGTCATAGAATTATCATGTGATGGCGTGGTGAGAATTCAAAAGTAAATCGCGTCGAATACACAACTACAGACAATGTTGACCGAGGCGTCTTCAACATTAAAATATAGTGTGCAAACAAAGTCTTACAATGTCTTAGGGCCGGTTTTTTTTATCCATAGTTAACTCAACCAATTGTTAAAAACTGTTACTAATTGCTAAATATAAGTCTGATACGTAACCATTAGTAACAGTTTTAGTTACTAATGTTACTAATGGATAAATCAGTCTGATATTGTTACTGATTGTAAAATATCAGTGATATTTAAAGATAAGTAACAATTTTTAACAATTGGTTAACAGTTAACTATGGATCAAAAAACCGGCCCTTATTCAAAGATACACGCTGCTCGTACATCTAGAGTAGTGCCTAAGTATTACGAGTAGGAACAGGAAGGTTTCAAAGCTACTTATTTGATTTTACAGCCGTCAGCCATATTATTATACCCACCACCCATCTAAAACAGTACCTACTCTGACGATACAACCACCACCCTGGGTTGACGATTTGTTTCGCCAACCAAGGACGTGTGTAATATTAAGGAAAAGCATTGTTAGGGTACTTTTTATAGAGACCTAAGCTTCTGGCTAAGCGACCCTTATAGCAAATGTAATATCTATCAGAATGTTTTAATAACAACTATCAAACATTGCTATTATCACCGTTAGGGTACCTTAGAATCTTGACACTGATTGGATTGTATTGTATTGTATGAACTATGAATTGATTGGTCTCTTCCACACGATCGAAACGAAAATCGACATTTGAAATTTTAATTAATTCTATCACAAGTATATATTTGACTTTTTATTGTCAAGCCTTACTTTCAAGCTTATTCTTGGAGGTCTCGGTACATTGAGAAGTAGGTACGTAGAGCATTCAGGTACTTACCAAGTTCGTAACTGAGATATGGCTTCATTGATAGGTTGGCAGGCAGTGGACGGCTTATGGGAATTGTGCTTGCGGCCTCCATCGGCATCACGGCGTTCGCATCGCACGATATGCAGTTAACATCCCTGAGGCAGTCATCGAATCACAGTTTACCAACCACGGATTTAGATGAAATTTATTGTGTGCCCTAACCAGTTTGGTTAGGGCACACAATAAACCAGAAACCAGAAGACGATGTATCAGCGGCCGGATTTAATACGTCGGAAGTGAATGAAGAAATGGGAAGGCCTAGGCGGATTGTTCATAATCAAATTTAAAGTGTATTAAAATGTCAAGTGCCAGATCAAGAGTAGGTATCTATCCGAAGCCGAAGGGTATGCGGACATTACTGAGATTGGATGAAGCGAAAGAACTGTGAAAGGACCAGAGGCGGATTCTGCGCGTTCGCTGTCTTTGGTATGACAGAGGGCTAAAGTGGTAATCGACTTATGACGCAATCTACTAATCTTGAGAGTCAAACAAATACCTTAGCAGCTTCCTTTTGGTGCCGGCTGCCTCGGCCTCCCGCCTCAGCGACGCCATCTGCTTCAGGTTCTCCTGGAGCTGCCGAAGCTTGCTGTTGAAGAAGTCCTTCACGGGCGACAGCTCCATTTTGTCCAGTTTGGTCTCAATCTCCCGCTGGATATCGTCCAAGGCTTGTTGCCATAGAGACTCCTGTTATTTAAAGGGTTTTAAAAGAGGGCAGAGCAGAATGCAATTATTATTGTCACCACACTTATCTACCCCGCGGGTGTCGTGCAAGGCGACTAAGGAATAAGCCAGCAATGAGAAATGGGCAGCAGCGTTCCTCTTATGCCACCTAGCAATGTACTGCGATTTCCGTGCCCGCTAAACGGCCATAGACTCGCCATCTATTACATAGGATCTACCTAATTGGCGAAACGTGGGTGTTAGTTCACCCCTGCCTGTATGTATGATTTCACTTCAAACTGGTATATAACACGCTTGTAAACGTTATTAATAACTAAGTAATATTATTAATTACTAAGAGGTTGTGTATCAGGCCATTTGAAAAGGTTGACCCTGCTGGAGCACAGACCTTCCCTATGAATTAAATGGGACCTTTTATAGTTGCAGTTGTTGATGAAAATCGGCGCAAATGTGGTTTACCAAATACGAGAAGTAGGTATAAGTAGTACTTACTTGTAGATTGAGTTTCCCGATCGCGTGTTCCAAGCCCCGGGACAGATCGTCGCACGCCAACTCGAATTGGTCGTGAGAAACCTTGCGTGCCAGCATCCGCAGGTCAGCCTTCTCCGCCATGGCTTCCATCATGTCTTCGCGGTCCAACTTTATCGTTTTCAAAAGTTCTATTTGTTCTAAAAGAGCCTATCGACAAATACAATACTTAATTATCCGTACATAGATCACGGTATTTTATACCCGAAGGAGTAATAACGCACACAATTTTAGCAACTATGTTCGACCAATAGATGCCGAGGTTAATGCTATCTACAGACATGTTAATCCCAGAATCAAAGAGTCAAAATCTCGATGACATTAATATGTATGAATGAAAGCGGAAACACTGCGCAGACCGACTAGATAAACCAAAAGATTATGATGATGAGGCGTGTAACCGATTAATACTTTGTACTATATCTGATGTTGCAATGATAATCACCTACGCTTTTTTAAGTAATTTCATAGATAACTTTTACTGACATTTATATTATGTTGCCTATCCTCTTTCTCGGCAGCTAGCTGTAGAGCTGTATCGTGGACTTGCTTCAATTGTTCCTGCATGTCTTGGACGGTGGTAAACAGTTGCATCAATCCTGAAACATTAAACATTTTATTTGGTAGTTGTATTATAATAGTTATCTGTACTTAACAATTCAGGATAATATGCAGCAATGTTTCTTCTGTTCCTCTTCCTGTGTTACAGGAAAGAAATAATGAAGATGCAGAAGTGTTATCGGGAGAACCATGTTCTAGACTTAGGAGGGAAAGGAAACTCCCAGGTTATTTAAAAGATTATACTACAGAATTTATATTTTGTTTTTGTTTATTTTATGGAGGAAGATGTATTATAATAGTTATCTGTACTTAACAATTCAGGATAATATAATCCGTGTGATCCGGAAACAGGAGACACTTGAAAAAAGATGGTGTACAATAAAGTGTGTGCTCTAAATGATAGTTGAGTTTTAATTAAATTGTTATCATAAATTGTATAATACAGTAGTGGACATTGTAAATGATTATAGTTATAAAACAAAAGAGTACAATTCCCACAAAATTAATACTAATCCTATGAAAATGTGAATGGAAGATGAATAAAGAGATTGTGTTAGACCAAAAATAGATCATAAAATTAATATAAGAAAGAAGTGTTATCCAATGTCGTGAAGAGTTAACCGTAAAGGAAGAATTCACTAAAGTCACACGAAAAGAACCTTGCAAATCTTTTATTAGATCCGGTGACAGCTTCCCAGCGGCCAAATCCTGGGTTAGTTCCGCCACTTGTTTCATTACGCCATTCAACTGATCTTGGAAGGAGTTGATCTAGAACAATATCATCATCATCGTCATTCAGCCGAGAGACGCCCACTGTTGGGCATAAGCCTACCCCAAGGATCTTCCTGTGCTGGAACAATAAATCTGTCTCAACTCTATGGGAACAGGAAACGACTAAGTTTTCCCGGATTCCGTAAAATCGGTTCTTATTCATTCGCTTCTTAAATACAAAAGAGACTTAAAACTCATAATTGCATTTTTGCAACAGTGAGTCTTAGGGCCCTTTCATTCTTCGGCGAGTACCGGTCCCGCGCGCACGCAACCGGCGAATTTTGTATGAAGCTAGGCAACCGGCCGCACGCGGTACAAATGAAAGCTACTATGAAGCTTTATATAAATTGTACCGGTCGCGTGCACGCTGGACCGGTACACACCGAACAATGAAAGGGGCCATTACATCATAAATTTACACACACACACACACACACAATGTTTTTAAGTATTTTTGAGTCCCTCTTGTATTAAATGAACCGCAATTTGATGGCTTTTAAATTCACCTGCTCCTGCACTTCGCCCGCATTCTTCCCCAAAGAGTCGCAACACTTGTTCAGCTTCTTCTCCAGCTCGCAGATCTTCTCCAGTAAATCTGCCGGCATACCGGCGGCAGGACGGCGTTCCTGCTGATCTGTTTAGGGCCGTTTTCTATGACTGTCACGGTATTTTTTATTTACCAGCTTAGGTATAAAGAATATTGTGGTTAGAAAAGTTTTAAAAATTATAGTCTTGATGCGGGAATCGAACCCAAAACGTCTTGGTTGGCCGAGCGGTTTAGGCACCTGCCCGGACGCGGATTCGATTCCCGCATCATGACTATAATTTCGCGCACTTTTTCTAACCACAATATTGTTTGTACTAATTTTTCTGACATAATTATATAATGTTCAAATTAAAATAGTAATTTACTAGGGTATATCATTTTATACCGTGTGGTAACGGCAGAGCAGATTACAATTGTTACCATCAATATCTCCCGCTGGTATCGGACAAGGCGAGTAAAGCAACCATCGATTGTGAAATTGTGTTCACAACGCATTTTATTTGCAGGTTGACGGGTACTTCTGTTATTAAAAGCTCTTCAATAAACCGGAAAAGTTTTTAATAAAAGAGGTACCCGTTGTATAGCGTTACGAGTTTCATTTGTTTCTTTAATTTTCCGCAGTAAATCGTTATCGTTTATTTTTGCCAAAGGCGAACTATGAGGCAATTTGCTCGATTCATCGAACCATGTTTGCACTCGCTACTGAAAGCTTTAATTAATTTTTACTACTGGGTATTTCATACTGCTTTTCACTACAGACGAGAACAATTACGTACCTAAGGGCCGGTTTTTTGATGCATAGATAACTCAACCAATTGTTAAAAATTCATTCTGATTTCTGCTAATCGGTCCGATATTTAACCATTAGTAACGTTAGTAACTAAAATTGTTACTAATAGTTAAATATCAGCCTGATATTTAAAGAAAGAAAAACATTAAAACATTTAACGATTAGTAACAATTTTCAACAATTGGTTGATATAACTATGCATAAAAAAAACCGGTCCTAAGCCATTCATTTTCAAAAACCTCACATGAGGGCTTGTAGAGAAGCTTGTAGGTTTACTTACTATAATAGGTACTTACGATCAAGGTTCAATTTGTTCAGTTTCAGGGAAACTCACCTGATTCTCGAACGTCCGGTACAGATGGCAAGGTAAGAGAATCTATTAACAAAAAGTACTGTTATTGTCTAGTTTAAAACATCATTAAATTCACACGGTATTTTTAAGTCAGCTATGCAATTAGCTGATTTGTTTGATGCTTCTCAACGTTGTTGGACATTTTATTAATAACTCGTAATAATTTTGTTATTTTGTATTTTGATCCTTATAATGTTTGTTTTATGAGACTCATTTGTTTCTTTAACAATATCCACGCTTGTAATTACATGGCTGAATAACGCATTTAACATATTTACTGCCACACTCAGAGACGTCAAATAACAATAATGAGTATTTAATGTCAAAAAAAGACATTCTTGAAAACTAGAAGTTATTCTTGCCGGGTCTATGGTCTAGATTTAAAGGATTTTTTTTTTACATTAAGTACTCATCAAAGTTAATTGACGTCTCTGAGTGCGGCAGTTAGGCATGCAATAACTCTGACCCTGTAAATTAACTTGTTCATGCAATAGGCGGTTTTATTAATTTAATTCCCATTATTTTTAAAGATTATTATCTTTCTTCAATCTCAGACAGAGGCGGGTATCTGTACCTATGACGAGGATTCTTTAATTTAACAGTTTGGGTCTAAAAATTTTTATGCATTTAAAATTGTTAATATATTTATCAATATTTTTGAAATATCGAGATTAGGTTAAACAGTATAACAGAAAATTTCAAGTCCTATTTACTAATACATCACCTCATAATTGATGCCGTCTTAGTTCTATAATTTCGGGACCAAATTTTTATTTCAAAATATAAACAGATTCTTCAAAAAGTCACGATGTGGGCATAAATAAAATTACCCTGCACAGAGAATTATCGAAGTGATGCTACATAATTACATTGGATACTAGGTAGGTAGGTACTACAAATTATCTTTTGGCCTATAAAGAGACTTCGGGATACGGATACGTCCAATCCGATAACACCAACAGTTGGCAATGAAAGCGGATGGGGTGCCAAAAGCTAATTCGGATTCAATTATCCGTTCCACTTGCTTCCCGATATTACTTGTTGTCTACAAGGATCAGAGTTACTCAATACAATGCAACTATGTTTACACTTACGATAACCAAATTTTGCTCATAGTATTCTTTCTGGCCGTGTGGTGACGGCAGAGTAGAATACAATTGTCACCACCCCAAACCTCTCCCGTGGGTGTCGTAGAAGGCGACTAAGAATAAATCAGTGATGAGGAATGGGCAGCAGCATTCCTCTTATACCTACCAACTAGCAAAGTACAGCGACTTTTGTGCCCGATAAATGGCAATAGGCTCGCCACCTATTACATGGGACCTAGCCTAATTGGCGAAGCGTGGGTGCTAGTTCACCTCTGCCTACCCCTTCGGGGATATTGGCGTGAATTATGTATGTGTATGTATGTATTCTTTCTAATGTAAATATTTCTCAATCGATATGCGCCATTATGGCAAACTTAAGCTAATTGACAGTTTTGTACTGTCGATGATGGTACAAACGCAGCTAGTGCCGCAGAGTTTATATTAGTATCTGCTCTCAATTTGCCAGTGGCAAATCCAAGAGGGAAATCTATCTCACCATATCCGTTCTGCAACTCTTTTATGGTGCGATAAAACGTGTTGGTTAAGTCATTCAGGTCCGTTCGCATCGTGGTCAAGTGTTTCTTGATGCTACCCAGATCATCTTTGGCAGCAGCATCAGAAGACGGTTCTGCGGTAGCAGGGTCATCAGGTGCACCACTGGAAGATAAATATTTGACGGATAACTTTTAACTATGTATTCAAAATAAAATAAAAATAGTTCAAACTTCTATTAGGCAGGTACTATTAAGGGTACGGTGGCCTAAAGCTGGTGAACGTTCTTATCTTCAAGGTCTGATTTAAAACTTATACACCCGAATACAGAAACGGTACTCACAGTTCGAGTCTTGCTTAACATTTAAGTATTGTCAAAATAGACGTTTTTTAAACTTTACAAGCAGTGCTCAAAATTTTAGTAGTGTTTCTGTATTAAGGGGTTTAAATTCTATCTACATAACCATAAATACATAAATCACGCCTTATCCCCGAAGGGGTAGGCAGAGGTTTATTAACAGCTATATTTCACCAAGAATTTTAAGTAGAAGGTTTAGCCTTGCCATATTTCGTATATCAGACACTATAACCGCAGTTTATTGCTAGGTGGTACCGATTCATCATTACCTTGTAAACACCCACAGGAGAGATTTGTGGTACTGACCATTGCATCTGCTCTGGCGTCACTTCTACCGATATAATTGGCCATGAACATGCTCTTAAAATTTGATTACCTACTAACTACGCAGGACATAGGCCCATTCTCGCTATATTCTACCACCCATAGGCAAGATCCGGGGCCTAGACAAAGTAACATACCGACAAAGATAACGAAGTTCGATAAAGCAAAATGTATGGGATTTGACGTACGTCGTCGTGAAATCACGTTACCAAAATCGTCTTCGTAAGTCCCTAGTTATGTTGGTAGGGCAAAGTTAAGACGCTGTAGATACCAAAGTAATATGGCCGATCGTGACGAACTTCGACACGTTATCGTTATGAAACGATTGCCATTTGGCTACGGGGCCATGATAGAGCAGGTTTTGATGATATTTAATGTATATGTATATGTTAATTTCTTCGTTGGAGTGACACCATTCGACTTACGCCTTCGTAGCTCGTCGCTCTTGTACATCTTGTAGTCCAGACGTCTCCGATATCAGATCCTGCACTAGAGAACTAAGTTTGCCGATGCCCTCCTCTGCTGCTTCCAGGCGCGAAGATACGTTTAGCGATGTCCACATGTCCGTAATTGCTTTTAAATTGGTTTGGGATCTAGAAAAAATAACAGCGCAATTTCGATGAGTGACATCAAGTCTCAATTCTTTATCTTCTTTTTTCCTGTCCTCCATTACTTTCTGAATTATTAATAAAAGAAAATTTATTAATAATTCAGTATTAATAAATTTTCTAATAAAAAGGCAAGCAATAACACACAAAGAAAAAATCTAATATTTAAGTATATATGCGGCTACTGATGATGCTCTAATGTGTTGGCGATAGATTTTTATATATATCACGTCTAATTCAACCCAATCTTGCCTTGGATAGCATTGAATTTTTTTCACAGCTTTTCACAAAGCACTTTGCAAATAATACTTCATATGTGACTCAAACTCTTTTGACATCTAACGAGTCCAATAACAAACAAATTAAAAAAAAATAGGTAGATACTTCAGATGTTCACCTGACTTCTTCCAATATCTGATCGTTCTTTGGTATGCTGCCATAGACGCGATTCTTGAGGTCTTCAACGGTTCCTTCTAGTAGGTTGAACTTGCTGATAGTTACCAGCGATAATTTCTCGGAAGACGTAACTTTTTTTGGCTGCCCATGTAGAAGGGGGGGTGGAGAAGACCCCCTTGTCGGACTTCCAACAACTAGGACATATGGTGACAACTAAAACCTTACTGCAATACGATATTATTTTGGAGAAGGCTCAACGTAAATTCATGTTAGTAAATTTTTAATTTGGAAGCCTTCCATGGAATTATGATTCATAACCGAATGGTTTATATTAAGTATAAAGGTCTGAGTATATGTAACGGGAAAACACCCCGCACGGGACGTGGACGGGGCCTCTATCGTACAAAAAGCTCCTTCCGTGTCTCCGTGACATATGTACCACGGAGCTTTTTGTACGAGAGAGGCCCCGTCCACGTCCCGTCCGGGGTGTTTTCCCGTTACGTATGCTCAGACCTTTAGTCAATGTGATTTCACAAGATACCATTAGTGACGTGGGGGCGTCAAAACAGATATGTATGCCGTCCACGCGTCAAACATACTTACATTAAACAAATATTTTCATGGGTCATCTGATTTTTTTATAAGAATGTGGTATGTCCACTACATTCTTGTAAAAAATCAGACGACCGATGAAATTCATTTTAAGCAAATATTGTCATCATAATTTGAATAATATTCTCATGTAGGTACTTACGCGTGGGTGGTGTAGATCTCTTGATCCTTTCCACTGCAAAAAGATTTTCACTCTGTATTACAGGTACACAAAGAAGATGCCAAGGCAAGTGCAAAGTAGGTAGTACCTACTTGCTCAAAATGAAACTCTAAACGAACAAACTCACTCACCAACCAATATCGTCTCTGGTTCACCAGGCTTCGGCATGGATGGTAAAGCTGAAAGAAATACAACATTGTTTTTAAAAAAATACACAACGTAAAGAGAATCTCTATTACTAGGCCGATATCATTTAATAATATAATATACTTATGAATCAAAATAAATATAAATTTGTAGGTAGAATTACGTTTTTGGTGGGATATAAAAAATTATCAATATAAACCGCAAAAGGTCTACAATTACAAAACAGTTCGTGTGAAAGACTAACGTTCTACGATTATATGAAAAAATTTGACATACCTAGTTCAGTCTTCTTCGCCGTTTCTGGCCCCTAGAAAAAATATTATTAAAGTAAAGTAGATGAAAAATGTTTTTTTTAAGGTTTTTGTAATTTTGTTATTTTTGCCCCTTTTAGTAATATTTTATTTCAATGTTCTAATAAAATAATAAATTCAATCAAAATAACATTTTTATGTAAGCAAAACACATTATTTTGGCATTATTTATACTCACCCAAATTCTAAGTAGGTTCTAATTATTACCTACCTGTTCATTTGTATCCACGATGTATTCGTTGATGGCTATAGTCTGTGCGTTGTCCCTGCCAATCGGCAGGGAGGCGACGCTTCCTCGAAGCTCCACATTCTTCCCGAGTACTCTTTGCTGTTGAGCGAGGCAGTGGAGGACAGTCTGAAGCATGTTGAAATCAACCATCCCGACCTAGAACCAAGAAAGAGAAGAAGACAAGAGCGGGAGGTTTATATTATATCAAAAAATTAATAGTAGATTATATATCGTAGGCGAGAAAACTGTCTCAAAACGCAAGTATTTGATAAATAATGCGATCTGAGGCTTTCTTGTTTATCGTCTGAGGTAAGTATATAGTTTTATGCCACTCCCTGACCAGGAAGGGAGATTTTCCGTACGCGTAGCGGGTGGATAAGTCTTATCGTTCTTTTTGTTGACATAAAAGTTCTATTTGCTTTTTATGTCCATATTACAGCACTGTTCCTAGTTTAACTGGGGTCGGCATAGTATGTATCCCATTTTATTTTCCGAGGCAGAGGTCATCAAGCCATGCACTCCCTTTTGATTAATATCATCTATCACACCGGAAAGGGTACATATTTTCAAATTTTAGTGATAGAAATAAATTTGATGGAAAGGGCCACGGTCAAGAGGCCGATGGAATGGAGAGAGTTATAGGGATGAAAACATTCCAACCCAACGCTATTTTTTCGCTCTCAGGCCATCGAGCAGTGAGATTCAGTACTTAATAGCCAGATAAAGACAACAATAACATCTAATTTTGCATATAGGTAATCTGTATGTAGTAATATAATACACACCTTCGCTTTAGATACTTATTCGGTTTTCAACCCACTAAGTAGTAGGTCGCTTAATAAACTAGGAGTTGAAAGGCACACAGAACAAAGAAGACATAAAAATCCGACCAACTGCTAGTGAGGGACATATTTATATTTGCTGCCAGCTCTAGATACTTGGTTCTCTCGGTATTAGGTACGTCCTGCACCCGAGCAAATTAATTTACAACTTTGCTGTAAGGGATATATGATATCCAAAGAGGATTGTTGTCAAGCAAGGGGCCAGCTTTAAAATCGAAGCCTAAACCAAACCTTGAGCAGCATGGGTTGGAATGTTGTCATCGCAATCACTCTCTTCATTCATCGGTCTCTCGACATGGTCCTTGCCGTCACTTTTATATACATTCATTCATCAATGTGATGTGATCTTATCAGTGTGATGGATGAGATAAATACTTTCATTCATCAATAGCTAGCATCTTATCAGTGTGATGGATGAGATGAATCAAAAGTGAATGGCTTGAAGACATCTGACCGATTCTAATGGAAGAGGAAACATAGTGCGCTGACTCCAGTTAGCCTGAGAACTGTGTAGGAAGACTAGGAAGATGGTGATGAAGTCATGCTGTAAGGGATTTAGGAGCTTTTAATCTGAAACACTGATTGTCATGTTAGCGGATGCCGTGTTCATCAGTTATAGTAAGTAAGATGTATACCAGGACATATTCTTAAAAGGAAAGAATACTAATTGAAACTATGTATTTGAAACATAGCTGGAATGCTTACCTCGGGTGTCCCTATAGCCAGGTCAATCATCTCGCTTATATTCAATAAAATACCGGTCTGGTCTGGAAGACGAACAAATTTTAACTATATTATACCCACTTTGGGCTGTACTTCCCCTAAATACTTTTGCTTTATGGATGTACATACATACATAATAAATCACGCCTATATCCCCAAAGGGGTAGGCAGAGGTCAACTAGCACCCATGTTTCGCCAATTATGTGAGGTGCCATGTAATAGGTGGCGAGCCTATTGCCATTTATCGGGCACAAAAGTCGCAGTACATTGCTAGGTGGTATAAGAGGAACGCTGCTGTCCATTCCTCATCAGTGATTTATCCTTAGTCGCCTTGTACGACCCCCACGGAAGAGATTTGGGGTGGTGGCAATTGTATTCTACTCTGCCGTCACCACATGGCAAATGGATGTGATATATTGCTGTCATAGTTGAAGCCATCTACTATATTGCCAGCGTCACAAGTTGTATTTTTTTACTATGGAAACGATAACATAGCATATAGCTCGTATACCGTATAACTTCACTCACCCGTCATACTAAAAAAAACCTTTAATATTAAAATCACAGCACAATAACCAATAACAATTAATATAAATAAAAAAATTAAAATTACACACAATTTATAAAATGTCAACAATCACAACAAAGATGCAAAATTGACAGTTTTTGACATCCAATTTGTTTTTAAATCGGTAAAATGAGTTGAAAGTAATTAATTAATAAGCAGCATGAGTTGTTTATGGCCAAATTGGCCGTGTGTCCGCTCCGATTCGTAACGTCCTGCGGGGTTTATGGTAGCGAGACTCCCAACATAGTGTATTATATACTCTTTGACTCCCAAGAGAGGTGCCTCCCATAGGAAAACCCTTTCCGGAAGTGCTCGAATGCTCCAAGCTTTTCGCCTTTTCCAAAAACCTGGTAATGAAATCCTTAAAAACATTGATCGTGTGAGGACGTCATCGTCAGGGATTCTGCTAATGTTAACGTAATAATTGTATCTCAAAGGTTTAACATCATGACTTTGACATTGACTTTGTTCCCAGTTTATCTTGGGTCGGCGAGGTATGGTTCCTCTTACATTCATATCAGTCTCAGACATTCCAAAACACGATTAAGGATATTAATCAATGAGTGGTATTCCATGAAAATTCGGACGGTTCCTAAAATAATATTCCACTATAAACAGTGGAATATTTTTAACCAGAAAGATTTCTTTTCGTTTTTTTTTGCTTCTTTTTTTTTGTTAATTTCGCCCTATATTTTAGGGAAGGTAAAGGGTTATTTTGTAGTGTTTATTTGTAATTTGTTGTTAATTTTTTTTCTCTTATTTTGTTTTAGGTGTTGTCTTTGTGCTGGTCAATAAATGTTTTATATTTCTTTCTTTTTTGGATTCAGACCGAATATTGTGAGGAGTATGTAAGGCATGGCCAACGTGAGATACCACACGCGCTAGGTTAAGGAAACATCATAATCGTATCACGTACGTACGCACAATAGAGCTTCCTTTGAACGATTAGGTCATCTAATAAAATTAACAGGCCATAATTTATTCATATAAAACCTCCCATTGTCTAATTAGGTGAGAAGGTCTCGTTAAGGCAACTATTAAACATAGTCCACAAATAGGGATGTTTTAATGCAGTGCCGTATTAGGGTCATCATCACCAGCCCTTTAATGTCTCCACTGCTAGAGCATTAGTCTTCTATGGAGGAAATAATATAGGGAGAATAGGCCACACACCACCCACAACTTTCGTGGGTAATATCGACCGCAGATACATCTGGGATGGCTCAACGTGCCTTTCGAAGCACGGAGGAACTCGACATAATATTTTTTTGGTCAACCCAAATCCAATCACTTATATTTTATGTCACACCTGACCATAAAGTGGATTTTTCTGCCCGCTACGCGTACGGAATATCCCACTTCATGGTTAGGGGGTGACATATAATTATTAAATGACTTCGGGCGATAAAAAAACCTCAGATCGCATATTTGTCAAATAGGTACATCGTTTTGTCTCGCCCTTAGTATAAAATCTGTACTATTAGTTCCAGTTTCAACGATTACCTTTCATCATCACCAGCCCTTTTTATTGTCTCCAAAGCTGGGGCACGGGCCTTCCCTAGGGATAGAAGAATATAGGGCGATTGGGCCATAAGCCACCACGCTGGCCCAGTGCGGGTTGGTGGGCATTACCGGCTGCAGAGCGCAGTCAGGACCAACGGCTTAACGTGCCTTACGAAGCACGGAGGAACTCGAGATAATACATTTTTGGTCACCCATCCAACGACCGGCGTTAGCGTCCATTGCTTAGTTTACGCAATCGCAGGTCACTGCGCTAGCGAGCTCATTTACCTTTAATAAAGGTGTAAACTCATTGCCAACAAAAAATCGTCTGGCTACAGCCCTGCTTGGAAGCTCCTTTAATAGGATTTAAGATCGGGGAGCGGTTTGCGGGCTCTCCCCGCCTCTGTTTTAAGCTCGGGATATGACTTCCTGAGTGCTTTTCTCTGTCCAGGCCACGCATGGCCCAAACGGACTTCTGCATTGCTCCAATGGAAAAAATTAAGCAAATCTTTTATTTATTATTTCCTTGGACCATCCACAGTGGTACACGTGTTTTATATATATGATACAAGCAAAAGATATTAAATTACATACAACTCTTGTTACAGATGGCTACCTTATAAGGTCCACTATAAAGCTATCTGTATGCGGTAAACAAATATTACAGAGCCATTTGCTAGCTGCCAAAAAATCATCAATAGCTTTGTACGACATCCACTGGGAGAGATACGGAGTGATGGTGACAAGTAGTCTGCCGTCATTTTATGGCAAATTGCTTAAATTTTTTAAATTCCTCAAATAGAAATCTCCAAAATCCATACCTACATACCTATCACAATAATGTCAGCATAGTCGTGTAGGGGCGCAACGGCCCAAATTCGTCAAGTTCTTACGGCGAGACTGTGGGCTGTGTGCTAATATAGATATATCGGAGTTGATTACAAATAAATCCAAATTACAAAAGCTTTACGGTCGTCAGTTGCGTTCCTATTTATCGAATAACGGTCGGCCTGAATTGTTTAATTGCTAAATTCGGACCGTGTAGTGAAAATTCGCGATGTTGTTTAACAGTTAACGTACCTATTAGACTATCGTTATGGGCCACGGTGTGGTTAGGCAGTCCACCACGGACAAGGGGAGGAGCTCGCTAGCGCAGTGGCATAGCGCGCTTGGCCTGGGATTGCGTAAACTAAGCAATATTCGCAAGGCCGGTCATTGGATGGGTTACCAGTTCCTCCGTGCTTCAGAAGGCACGTTAAGCCGGTGGTCCCAGCTGCATCTGCAGTCGTTAATACCCACCAACTCGCACTGGGCCAGTGTGGTGGGTTATGGCCCAATCTCCCTATATTCTTCCATCCATAGGGAAGGCCCGTGCCCCAGCAGTGGGGACATTAAAGGGCTGGTGATGATGATGATTAAGCGTTACTCTATCATCATCTTCCTGCCCTGTTCTGGGATCAGTCGGCGCTGGCACATTCTACATTATAATATCGCTCCCATGCTAGCATGGAGGAATTATAAATCGAATCTTAATGGTGTTTTGAAATGATTGCTTTTGACATAGTTTTTGTTACTAAAACAGAAAATGACTAATATATTTGCTTAGGCATTTGTTATTGCAATGTCCAGTACCGGGATACAAACCCGGAACATAATGATGGATAGAATTCTGGCGATCCGACCCAACTGGTCCTAGAATTGAGAGATAAATTGCATTGTAATTTTAAGATAATAACTATCTTTGGACCGACTGACGGTTCCTGTTGTGTACATCTTCGTCCCACATTTGTTTCCAACGTCAAACAGTGTACACACACGGTGACTCGAGCCTCTGCGTAAAATAATATTGACATAGGATTTGCTACAGGTTGGCATATATTACGGCTCGATAAGGATACGCGCTATAGGATTTTTATGGTTGCGATACATTTTCTCTTTGGTTATGTTTTTTTTCTAAAATTAGGTTAACGATCTACAACACAACTAAAACCGAATTATTTTATCGCATAAGTAAGGCTTGACTCCAGGCATCTACAACATAACTACGTTCGTTAGGAGGATTGAGCTCCTCATGTAATAGGTGAAACGTGGATGTTCATAAATAATTCACCTCTATCAACCCTTTTGGGGATAAATTAATATGCGTGATGTTGAATGCAATTTTTGTTCAATTTTTTTGGAGAAACACCGTTCTATTGACTGATGGATGTAGTTTAATAACATCAAAGTAAAGATTCAAATAATTTATCTGTTTTTAAAGAAATATTCTATTATTTTATTAGTGACTTTAATTAAGGTCGTTTCTTGTCAGTTCCCAAGCAATCGAAAAATTTTGTGTCGTTAAGTTTTAAAATTGAAAAATCTAAACAACTGTTACCTACCCAGTCATCTGTCCCCTTTTCTGAGAGAGCAAGACGGGTAGTTGAAGTTAATTCGCGAGTGTTACAAAATCGTCCCCTCTGTCGGCAGTCCCATTAGGGTCAGTTTGCATCTGTCATTATAAGCGAGAAGATACCCGACATTGTTTCCTCACCCTATTACGAGTTGGGGGTCAGCTTCACTCGCATTCTTAAGGTCTCTGCCTATGTAACGGGAAAATACCCCGGACGGGGACTGCAGAAACATCGTTTCATACAAAATGTACCATGAAGGACATATGTCACGGAGTCACGGCCGGGACGTGCACGGGGCGTTTTGTACGAGAAAGGCCCCGTCCCCGTCCCGTCCACGTCAAGTCCGGGGTATTTTCCCGTTACGTATACGGAGACCTTTTTAGGCTCGAGATCAACAAAGCGTAAAACGCGTTTCAAAAAAAGTGATTCAAAAAATAACCCTCAGTTTTTGGCAGTTCTTCGTTAAGATGAAATGTCAAAAATTGACGGTTAAAATATAGTAATAGCTTGTTTTACGGTTTGGTGAACTCGAGCCTTAGCTACAACGCTAACCATAGCATCTTACGCGGTGCCGCAATTTACGAGATCCTCAATGATAGATAATGTAACCAAATTACAGAGTGCGGCGTGCGAGAACCGCTTTGTTGGTCGGTGGATTCTTGTCCATTCGTTCGGGTTAGGTAGGGTATCAGAGCCCATATCAAAAATAGTTTTTTTGTAAGGGTCACTGTCATAACCTTTCCTAATAAATCACGCCGGCAACTGTTCCCCAATATTCCGATTAGGTACCTTCTTAAATTGAAGTGAATTGCTCACGTCAGACCGGTGACCTTGGAAGGTGGTAATGAATAGGTGAATGAAATTGCTTCCTAAATAAGCGAAGTAGCGGTCTAAAAAGGCAACTTCCGCAATTTCTTTTATGATCATATTATGCATAATATCAATTACATTGTAAATCATAAAATACCTAGTCACTTCTCGCCTGTTTGTTACCTAAACAAGTACCAATCTGTGGCATGTTTACGATTGAGAGATTTGAGATTTTGACAAGAAAATTAAAAAACGATTCTCATTGATTGGACTAAAATAACTTGCTAAAAAGGCCACTTCAAGCTTGCTGCTTAAAATGGCCTTTTTAGATTCCCTGGCCTTATTCTGGAGGAGGAGAATCGCTATGATAATGCCGCGTAGGTACCTGTGCTATGTGAGCTCGGTTAACATTTCGCCGAAACGAGGAGAGGCTTCTCCCGTTTTTTAGCCGCAGGTGAGCGGGATGGGCGCGATTGAAAGCTCCGAATGCGGAGCCCTGAGACCGTTCTCCGTCGCGGTCTGGCAGTCTAGCGGCGGCTCTGTGCGGGGCGGACCGCTCGTGAGTTCCGTGTCCTCGCAACTTGTGCCGTCAAAACTTTGCGTATAACATTTCGCTGTATACCTACCAGTGTCACAGTTCGCTTGATAACATTTTGCGTTTTCGTCGCCCCCCTTTGCGACTTTTAGCGGTATCGTTTAGCGAGTGCTTCGTTTGTTTTATGCCGACCAGTTTTATTAGGATCGTGTCTTTAGTTTTGTGGAAAGCACCCGGCGTCGAGTGCATGTGAGCGGATCCTGTTGCACCTTTGGTTGCGGTGAGTATTTTTAACGTTACCTACTCCATTTGACATCGCTTTCACGCGGTGATTTGTCCTGTCATACAAGTGTAAGCTTAGTATAGACACGGGATTCTCTCAAGGGTACGACACAAATTGTAAGCCAATTCTTTGAAAATGTATTACTTATGCTTAATTGTATACACTATCTTTATGAGAAGGGAATATGTATTATCATTATTATTATCTGCTTTGATTTGGTCTTGCGTGTCAAATTGTTTACCTTCCTACGATCATTTAGTGGGATCTAAATGTTACGAATTTGTTTCACGTTCAATGTTTACATCAGCTATTTTGATATTCATCGTAGACACGGAATGACGAAGCCTATCTATTATTGTCGGATCGGGTGTTGTAGGTTCCAATTACAATAAAATTGTTCGAGTAGACAGAAGTTTAATACGCGACTTTGATTTACATATAAGAATTTTAAAATATTTATAAGTATTAAAAATGATTACATGGGACTTGACATATAGGCGAAACGTGGGTGCTAGTTCACCTCTGCTTACCCCTTCGGGGACATAGGCGTGATTTATGTATGTATGTAAGTAAAAATGATTATTTTTTTTTGTAGAATGATTTGTGTGTTACAATCGTCACTGCACATCTTCCTATAGTTTTTCATCCATAGGAGAGGCCTGCGCTCCAGCATTAGGGAAATTAAAGGGCTTATGATGATACCTATATTTAGCACTGCCAATGCCAATTTCTTGAAACGATACTTAGCCAGAACATGTTTGACGTAAACCTTAAAGTTAATCGAGATATTTTAATTTGTGTTAACCTGATGTGTATATCTCTAGTCTTAATGTTATGTTAATCTATATGTAATGTTATGTTTGGAAAGAAACGCAATGATCTTTTTTCATTTGATTGTCGTCTTTTTAATTTGTAAATAAATCGTAAAAATTTTCAAACTTCCCAAGGTTCCCATGTGAGGATATGGTCATTACTACATTTCAATCTGTTTGCTAACTACATAATCTAGTTTTTGTCATGTTTGTCTATTTGTTCCGGTGCCCCAGCTACTGGTTCGGATTTCGTTTCGTCGGTGAATTAGAAAAAAAATATACCGACCACAAAAACCTTGTTTGTAGGTCCCACTTAAGGTGGTTCGGTATTTATTTTGTTGCGTTCCTGCTGTAGAATTAGTTTAGGACTCCACTGAACTCACCGGCTCATTGTCGAATTTGGTAATTGTCAAAAAAACCTATCACCGTTGATTCCTTAAAACGGTTTTGGCATTTGTTATAATTGTTCGTCTAGCTAGGTACCCTGCCCACTAATCCCTTGATACAGTCTACTGGCGAATATTTCACCGAAGCACTGACCGTTATCACAGTTCGGCAAAAAAAAAAAAAATATATTTTCAAGTTTTTGTAACAACAATTTCATCATTGAGTCAAAAGCTTGACAAAAATTTGTGATAATGAAATTGGATTATCGTGCTTAAATTTGGTGTTGTGACTTTTTATAATAAAGATTGAATAAAGATTGATTTGATTATGAAAATAGATATATATTTAGTTTTGGTATGAAGAAAGCATATAATAATTTACCATTTCACATCAGTTTCACGTGGGGCAAAGAAAAAGAGGTCAGAAAAATTTCGAAAAATTCTCAGTCATATTTTTTTATATTTTTTCTTTGTATCTGCAATTTCTGTAAAGCTATAAACAATATATTATAAATAAAAAAAATCCTTTATTTAATAACTGAAACCATTCGCATGTCTGGAAATAAATGGAAAATCAAACAACCTATTTTTTTAACATTAATATTTACTAACTCTTATAGTGTTTTACACTGTAAAACAAAGTTCATTAAAATATTAAATATTTTACTATTTGTTTCCATAATTTGTTGGACTATCATTTAAAAAATAAAGCCGATAAACCTTATCTTATTGTTTCATCTTAGGACCCGAGCAGCTAAATAGCAGACCGCTGTTAACTTATCAAGCTGGCAGACGAGTTTCTAGTATCAGAGGACCATAACTCGATATGCTATGCGTTTTCAGATAGAATATGTTTTAGCTTTTGTTATATAAAACGTATTTACTTTTTTATTATTAAATTAATTTAACAGTATGAAAATGAGTGTCCGTATTGTCAGTTTACACATTTAAGTTCCCACTTAGGTATCTGTCTCAATTTAAATAGCCAGCCAAAATAATAAAATACATTTATTATTTTTGTTTTCTTTTATAATGAGTCTCTAAATTTGGTACGAGGTGAACAGGTGAAAAGTTGATACGAGGTCAGGTTTGCTATCATATTTTTATGAAGTATCATCAATTAATAATGTCATTGTAAAGATAAAATTTTACATGTTTTAGTAATGTGATATATTCCGTAGTAAATAAACTTTAGTAAGATGATTCAAAATGATGTGCCTCTGAAAGCACATTACCTAGCATATACCTGACTTTATGTGCAGTCATAAACGCCCACCAACACACATAGGGCCCGCGTGATCAATTATGGTCAATTCTCACTATATTCGTCCATCAATGGTAACGGCCTATTCTTTAGCAATGGGTCTTCATTAACAGATGACCTTGAAAAAATATATTTTTGCCATTGTATTGGACCTTATTTCAAGCTCAATAAGAATTAGAATAGCACTGAAAAGCTAGATTATATCATCATAAGCCCTTTTGCTCATTACTGGAGCACAGACCTTCCCGATCAATGGAATGGAAGAATATTGGGACAGTTTCAGTTCCAGATTCCCGGGTTAATTGAACATAGCATATTTTCAGTCACCCATTTGAATGGCCGGCCTTAGCGAGCTTTGCTTTGATGGATTGTGTGAATTGCCGATACGAAATGCCTACATTTGCTTACATTTTCTTTTTGAATACTTATCTCGAGCGATAACGAGGTCAATTAGAAAAATTCGGAAAATTTTTAGATTCATACATCCTAATCTAAGTCTGGCGTTTAGTTCAGTTTATTTAATCAAAAAATTATATAATATAATGCTCGTGGAAGTTTTTTATGTCAAAAATAAAGATATTTTGATGCTAACAACTTTTATCGTAAGCAACATTTTGTTAAATTAAAAATGTACGACCCTAGTTTTTATAATTACAACATATCTAAAAATTCATAAAATTGGACTATGTTTACGGGGTGAAAATGTTATCGCTTTTGGTAGGTACTAAAATTGGCAGCTTCACAATCCTCTTAAACTGTAGGAATATTTACTAATACTTATATTCAATCTTACGTTTGCTGTAATTTAATTCTCATAATTAAAGCGCCTTAAGGAGAGAAATGTAGGCAATGATTCAGAAAAAAACATCACCATTTAAAAAGCATCTCTACGGGTGGTGGACCTAAATACGTTATTAAAGAATAAATTGTCCATAAAAGCTCATTATGCCGCTGAAGTACCATCCAAGGTACTAATGAATAAACAACTGTACCCAGTTACTGTTACAAATAAAGTTTCTGTGTTGATACTAAGTTTAACTACAACTTAGTACGATTTAGGTGACAGATAGTCGCAACGAATTCTGTATTATCACTGCATAACTTAACTTTTACTTAGTCTATGGTTAAATAAATTTTTTGGTTCACTGATGCGGGAATATATCCGCACATCTTATAAGCAAAGGTAGATTTTTAGCGTGTGATTCTGTGTGGAGTTCATGGATTTCATAGATTATTTTTATTTTCCAAATAGGCGAGGCAAAGGCTCCGGCAGTATTATGCCATTGCTTTCTCTGCGCTCTCGACTATCCCCCATGTCGAATGACCGGCGGGGCTGCGACCTGCTGACAATGGCCGATTGAATCACAATGGACCTCTGCCACGCTCCACAGTGCACGGCCAGTTATGCCCTAGGGAGGTGTTGATCTACATACCAACTGAGCTAACGTTATCGAGATATCGATCTATTCACTCTATCTCGTGTTGGTTGACAACCGTATGTCGTGTGGTGACGGCAGACCGGAATACTCACCACCACTTTCTGGAACCACGACCGTTGTACGGTGATTGATTGGAACTCAAGATAAATAATAATTGTATCTAAAAATTCCAAATAGGGAGTGAAAAAAAATGATGTTAGTGTGGCAACACCACAGGGATACCTCAAAAGACGACTTAGGGAGATTCCCCGGTGGCCAATAATCACCTCGAGGCACCCGAATCGTGGGTGAAAAAAGGCTAAACACCCAAAAACAACATACCCGAAAAGGTTATGTGTCAGGCAGGCGGCCGGCTGTAAAACCTAAGCCAAAACCTTGCAGTATGGATTGCCAAAGCAGTATGCATTCCAATGTTCTCATTCAAATCTCGTTCATCAGTCTTACTAGATGGTATCTTCCATCACATACTGCGCCGACGGAAGGAAGGAAGGAAGGAAGAAGAAGATCTTCCATCACTTTTCTATACATTCTTTATCACTAGCACCTTTACGGTGTGATGAAATATAATGAATCCAAAGAATGGCTGGTTTCATGACGTCTGACTGATATTATTATGAATAGAAGAGAAAACATACTGCACCGACCCCAGATAAACAGGGTAGGAAGATGATGATGTAATTGTTTCATTACTGTACATTTGAATGTCGATAACTAGAATTATATCTATACCCATCACTAGCCACGCATAAGATAGCATCATACATTAATTTATTCCTATTCTGACCCAGTTCACTTTGTATTTTTAGATTGTCTGTCACGGTCGTCGGTACTTGTCGGTTTGGAGGTATGCTAGGTAATTTGACTACGTTGATGTATCTAGTTTTTCCCCCTAAGTATATAAGGAATGTCGAGCTATAACCGAACAGGCGAACCGCACGAGCCGCCTTGCGCGTACCATACACATAATTCACGCCTAAATCCCCGAAGCGGTAGGCAGAGGTGAACTAATACCCACGTTTCGCCATGCAATTTTTAGGTCCCTTGTAATAGGTGGCGAGCCTATTGCTATTTGTCGGGCATGGAAATCGCAGTACGTTGCTAGGTGGCATAAGAGGAACGCTGCTGCCCATTACTCATTGCTGTCTTAATCCTTAGACGCCTTGTACGACACCCACGGGAGAGATGGGGGTGGTGACAATTGTATTCTGCTCGGCCGTCACCACACTATAGCGAGTACCGCCTAAAGATATAGCTCTTGAAGGTCGTATAGTTTCAATACCTCCATATTAACGGCGGGTAGGGGTAGGTTAGGTACCCATGTTTATATAAACAATATTCCTCCGGGCACTGATGTTTATGGAGTTACCGAGATACCTCTCGATTCATCCATATTTATTAACGGCAGTTAAGCTTATAAGGCCGGAAAGAAAAGAAAGATCCCCTTTTATATATTTACATTAAAAGGATGTGTACCTAATGTTTGCACGAATATGGCCGCGACATTATTATTTCAGTGTCAGGAAAAAATTGCAATTAACCAATTAACACTAGCCATATTCAAATAGCAGACATACATCTTAGAAGAGATATCTATAACGATTGGAAATGCTCGTTCTTTGGAATACATTTAATAAGTATGTATCTAATAATGAAATTGTATGTACTTACTAACTTGTTAACTAAAATGGATTTTAGTGATTCTCGATCCATCGACCATCAATTAGACTGGGAAAAGGAGAGGGAGAAGAAAGTTACATATATATAACCTTATTAATATTTAAGTTGACCACTTAAATCAGAAATATTAATAAAATTTTAAGAGTAGTTAACTAAAACTTTATGCAAAGACACCTAACATTTTTAGTCTCCCCGTGACTGCGGATACTGTAAAAGGATCGAAAAATCAATATCTTAGTTAACATCCAAAAGACACGAGACTCCAATCCGTTGCCTAAGTTGATTTATTTCGTGCTCGTGCAGTATAAGGGGACAATATTTGTGCACCTCTGATTGACCCCAATAGTTTTAAATTTGGTACTCAAAATAACTCAAACAGTCCCGTTTCAGAACTGACCAAATAGAAAGTACAGCTATTTATAGTTGCTTGAAAAAAGTGTTCGTTCCTCGATATCATAACAAATTACCCATGATGATCATAAAATTCAGCGTAAACGTCGGCACGCATTGAATGTTAAATGATCCTAAGGTGGAATAGGGTCTACAAGCTTCTTGTATATCGAGAGACACAAATCAAAAACCTTTTCTTGCCAAAATAAGTCTTAATTCCATACATTTTGAACACACAATGTTTCGAAGTTTTTTTTGAGTTGTGCCGCTTTTTTTAAATGAGCGTATGGTGTGCCGTGCGACGTGTACAAGTAACAGCACGTCAGACTATACAAAACTGTTAAAAATCTCCAATCGATTGTCCACCTTAACTTTTTAGACGTAAAACTTTGAATCGATTACCAAATTTCGACATAACGTCGTAACCTAACGTGCTGTAGATTGTACATAACATGATGATTGTATTTGTAATAGCGGACAGTAAGGCTGCGATTTTTCTACACCATTGTTTAATGCGACTATCGCGCAGAAGATGGATTGCTAGATTAAAATGAGCCTTATTGGTTTGTAGATACAGTTTGAAGTACAGTAAACAGTACTTTACTGACTTTTCTTGAAACTGTATCGACAAATTCTGCCTGACTATGTTTCATCCAAATTCACTGATACCGCGTTGTTTCAATCAATGGGACTGATAGGTTTGAAAATTACAATAAAATACACATTAAATAAGAGCTATGGTTTTATGTACATGTCAATAGTTTTAGTTTCATTAAAATCGAAGCAGTATTTCTAAAGTTATTAACGCCGAAAGTTACGGTCGCTATTTAAATTTATAGTAGGTGTGTTTAAGAATGAACGAGTTAGAGATTTTGGAGAAGTCCCAGTTCCTATTGAGAATGGAGGACCAAAATCAGGTTACAATAATGTGTAAAATTTCTCAATCGACTTTTGTTTTACGGAAATCAAGTTAAGATTCACAATAGATTCTCCAATATATCCATATTTCACAGTTTTGTGTGTGCTTTTGAGTTTGGCGCTAGCGCTAAAGTATCTACAAAATTATGCCTTCGTTCATGTATATTTTTAATATTTGTAAAGAACTGACTCACGTTAAAGAAAACATCGACTCGATGTTTTCTTGCGGATTAATTTACTTAGGTATACCGACATGTGACATAATTCGAAGTCTACCATCTAGTCCTGTGGGGGCGAATACACTGGTGGAACGAAACCTCATTTTCCTAAACCCCTATCAAGGAGCGGTGGATATGGATAATAAAACGCGACTTCATCACGCGTACTTCGTAGCACTGTCTTGTGCGGACGTGTCTTGCGACATTTCGTCCTTAGTGTAACCGCAGCCTAAGTCTATCTCATGGCAGTCTTGTTCCGCCGTTCTCACGGTAGGCGGCGTAGAGAGTAATAGTGTAAATTATACCTTAGGTAGTGTAAATTGCCACAACTGTACCGCTTACACTGTTCAATGGCTCTTTCGCAGGTGTATCTCGTACCTAACTATTTAAATTCTCTCGATAGAATACTGAACTTCTTTAAAGTTATTGTAATATTGTTGCATTATATTTATATTTTTTTCTGCTAGACAATGAAGGAAGCTCTTAACGTTCATCTGACCTGATGGTTAGTGACGATAAGGGCCGAATGTGGAATCGAGCTTCACCTGGAACCCTCAACCACAGGGACTATCTTATTATCTGTAAATTGTCGGAACACAATAATGATGTTAACATTATTTTTATGGCGACAGATTTTGATAAGCTGGTGGTAGCTAGCCAAGCGGACTTGCAAAAAGTCTACCAACTAAACCGAATACGAATTTGTACTCGCCTAGGCATCGAACCCTAGACCTCTCGATCTTAATTCAACTGGGCGGAACACTAGACCACGAAGACGGTTTAAATAAAATATACTAAGAACTTAACGTCAGAACCTGTTGGTATTGATGTGGGACTTATTTTTGCAGCTAACAAGTCGTTTGAAATCTTGTTACTTTCACTCTCTTCGGGTGGTAACATAGCGCGAGAGAGACGGCTATAGATGAACGAAGCTCTGCCGACAATTGAAAATCGCGGCGCTACAGTTACAGTGCTTCCATGAATGAGTCAACGGGCCGTATTCATAAATTCTCAGGTATACAACAACAATAATGATGAAATCCTTGCGCGGCTTTTTTTTCCAGCAAGCCCTTGCGGCGGCCTCTCACAAAAGAAACGTCAGTTTTATGAACTGTCTGCGTGCCGCATCCCATTCACTCCACGCCCCGAATAAAACACCACCAGTGACAATTATGTTACATTGTAGAAAACAATGGGCCGTCCGTTTTTTTGATGGCCCCAGCAGAAGTCGTGGCGCCTGGTGGAGGCGATCGTCATTTGTCTATTAGTACGTCTACTGTAGGAGGGGCTCGCTAGCGCAGTGGCATAGCGCGCTTGCCCTGCGATTGCGTTAACTAAGCAATGTTCTCTTAGGCCGGTCATTTGATGGGTGACCAAAAATGTATTATCTCGAGTTCCACCGTGCTTCGGAAGGCACGCTAAGCCGTTGGTCCCGGCTGCATCTGCAGTCGTTAATACCCACCAACCCGCACTGAGCCAGCGTGGTGGGTTATGGCCCAATCTCTCTATATTCCTCCATTCATAGGGAAGGCCCGTGCCCCAGCAGTGGGGACATTAAAGGGCTGGTGATGATATAGAAAACGTCCGTTTTTTGATGGGCCCAGCAGAAGTCGTAATAGTATGTCTACTATATTGACTACGGAGTATACGTTATTCGTATTTCAATACAGGGGGCCTACCGCCTAACTCGATTGCTAAAGCAAAAGCTATAGTTTATGACGTCATGCTATCATTTCGCACCAAATGTACGTAAACTATCAGCGATAGCTTTGAACGAATAATCACCGAATGATTTTGTATGAATTTGGAAGAAAATCCGTACCGTCTAAAAATTCCAGATGGTTGCTAGCCAAATTTATTGCCATAGGTAAGCAATGCATTGCTTTAAAGCTTTCATCAGCAATCGAGTTAGGTGGTAGGCCCCTAGGTGATTTATATAATCAAAATGAGAGTCCGCTTTCAAACACACTAATATGTAACCATAGGTATATGTAGTTAAAAAGTTTAGTGTATCTACTAAAAAATATAATGGTTTCCCAAATAAAGTATTGAATCTTTAATTAAGTGTCATTTATCGTCGGCCAGATAATAACCTCGACTCATTTCACATTCCTGCTTGTAGTGCGGTAAAAAAACCACACGGTAAGTAAATACGACTTGCATTACAAATAGATGCCGCTCCGCCACATGTTTTCATCAAAGGGTAGTTGACAGTTTTTTCTCAGGACCACTTTTGGCGCGTTGAAATTATTCAACTGCATTAAACCTCCTTATTTAGTTTGTTATAATACTCTGTGGCGCCTTATTAGTCTGTGGACTATGAGGGGTGTAAAAAGTCATTGTGCACGTATGACAGCCTTCTTGGAACTGTTTGCTATTTATTTGATGGATAAGGTTCGTTTTTAGCGAAGCCGTTCAGCTAATCATGGGAATGATGACCTGAACGCAGATTCTTTCCATTAAGAAAGTTTTGGCAAATATTCTTATCTTAAGTCAGCAGAACCCACATGAGGAACCAAATGTTATGGGGTCTCAACCATAGGGGTTACGTCCACCTAACCTCTACTGATAATACAACGCTCATAAATACTCATGAGTTTTGGCGGAACAAAAAAAAAATATGTGTACTTGTTTTGTTTGTAGATATGAAAAATATGGAGACTCATTCGATATTAGATACTCGCCTTCAACCCATTTTCATATTAAGACACTGATAAATACAAAACTTTAAACATGCCACCTCTCAAGCATTCCATTTAAATAAAAAAAAGCGGATTCCAATGATATCACGTCGAAGATATGTTTAGCAGTTAATTTGTAGATACAACAAGTCAACTTAAATGCAAAGTCCACCTTATTCAATGGTAATTAAATTCATTTCACAAGGAGCGGCACGGGGACCGTACAAAGTATGCATTATAAAAAATCGTACGTCAATTAACTTTACGGTTTTATAATCAACTGCCCACTTACTGGTGCCAATTAAAGCGGTGTAAATTATTGATCTGGCTAATTTGACCCCATACGGTCCTATAATAATATTTGCAAAGGGGAAATAATACGCGGGCAATCAATATCAATTATCTTCTTTGTTTAAAGGGAACAAGTCTTGATAGGGATATATACCGCACAGGAGTAAGTGCCATCGGGACCCCATGTGCCATGCCCTGAAGGCACGTAGGCAATTGACAACATTTAAAAAAAAACAAGTTACGTTAATAACGAAACCATTTGGAGCTTCGGTCATCTAGATCACTATATATTTTTTTCAGAGTTTATTACTTGCTAAGGTCCAAAAATAAAATTGAATGGTCCAAAAATGGAATTGTAGGATTACTAAAAGAAAATGCATTTGCTAACCATATTTTTTTTAATTCTCCCTATATTTTAGGGAAGGCAAAGGGTCTAGCCCATACAGCCATGTGTTTAGTGTATATTTTATCTGTAGTCTTATGAAATAATGAGTGGGTGAAATTTATAAATGAAATGAATTTACGTTAAAATATGGGTGTCACATATTTAACGCATCTAGGGAGTGCTTGGTGCGAGTCGAATGGTAACAGAGTTCATGACGGTGACCGATGAGGTGGTGAAAACCACTATAAAATTCTCAACGTCAAACACGGCACAACACTTTTATTTCAATGATTCTTCATAATTGAACATCAACACGGATCCTTATGCATCAAAATAACACCACTTTTACTACACAAAGTCCACTCTGAAACAATTTTTGAATGATTGAAATAAAAATTTGACTGACGCCATTGAAAGCCCGCCAAGCACCCCATATTTTTTTTAAAACACCTCAAAGATTTCACAGTTGTGTTGTGATGTATTTTTTTTTAATTTTGTAGGGAGATTGACATTGACATAAAATAAGGTTGACAATCGCTTGAAGAAATTTGACAGTTTAGGGTAGTCTGAAGCTACAAGTACAAAGCTGGAGTTGACCACCATTACAAAAAATCAGAGATGATAACTAGGGGACGAGTCTATTGCCTTCTATCGGGCACGTAAATCGTAGTATGTATATATATTGCTTGGTAGTATATACCAGGAATGCTGCTGCCCATTCCTTATTATCTGTTTAATTAACTCTTAGTCGCCTTGGGTGCAGTACCCGCGGAAGAAATCAGGGTGATCATGGCATTCTCCTCTGCCGTCACTACACGACTAAAATAAATTATTAGTGAATTTTATTCATTTACTCTGTTGCACAACAGCTCGATAAACATTATCTAACTAGGTTTTGTTATCTTGTTATTGTTTATTAAACTAACAAGTGGATTAAGTTTAACGGTACACTTTAGTTTACTCAACTCTGATATTTTAATACTCCACAGATTTGTTTCGATGAGTCGAAGCTGGAGTCAAATCTGACGGATATCTTTATTTAATCCATCACGACACTAACATGACCTTCGAAGATTCTAAATAGTCAACAACAAATTCTGTAGGAGAGAGTAAACATTGATATTTTCGTCAATTTCTCTAACTTAGGTGTGTCAATCGCCCAATATTAAAAAGGACCTTGTGGCAGCTCAGACTTATAAATCTAGGTTTTACAAAGACTTGTAAACTTTTATTAGAGACTCACGGAGACCACCACGAGACGGTTCATAAAACAAGAAATCATCAAAATCAGTGTCAGTAATGTAAATAATAATTTAATAAAATGTTCCAAGAAATGTTAATAAAATCCGGATTTAACAATTTGAAATATTTCTTGGACTTTGGAAAGTGCCTGCCGTGTGGTGACGGCAGAGTGAGTAGTAGAATACAATTGTCACCACCCCCATTCTCTCCAGCGACGACGAACGGGCTGCAGCGTTCCTCTTATACACCTAGTAATATACAATAGGCGCGCCCCTATTACATGGGATAAGAAAACGTGAGTGTTAAATCACCCATTCGGATCGATTTTTTAATTTTTTTAAATTTATTTAAAAGGAAAACCAATTGCTACAATATTAAAATAGAAAACAGTATGATAAGCAGCAAGCCAATTACAGGTTCCCACTGATAGTTGTTGCTTAGAAAAAAGAAAGAAATGCGTGAGTAACAGTAAAAAATTAGTACATAAACAGTATACTTAGTTTGCAATAGGATAAGAATAATCTACTAAAAAAATTAATTTATGTGTGTATAGTTCCTGGCACATTAGTTGAACCAAAATGACGGTCGCTGCGCAAGTATAATTGAAGAAAATATGTCTAAGCTAAATTTTTAACTCGCAGAAGCGGGTATCCCTACGTGCTATTGTTACAGACACACGTCGCACCTCATACGGAACCTTAATTAATACCTGAAAACGTTTTATTGCGCTGCGCATAGGTCAACTTATGTGCCGGGTATTGTATGTACCATACAGTCAACGGCACTTCTACCAAAACTGCCAAATTTCTTCAATCGATTGTCTACCTTAACTTATTGGTAGTACAGCACAAAGTCGATTGAGGAAATTTGACATATTGTGGTAGTCTCGACGAGCTGTTGCCTGTATAATGTAGAAAGTGCTCTGTGCTTTCTCGATGCGATTGCGTTACGAACACTTCAAAATGTTCGTGCTGTGGCGCTGTTTATTGGTAGGGAGGGGAAGGCACTATTCTCGATGGAGCACTTTTGCATCGAGGCGTCCACAAACCTCGCCCTGTAATGGAAAAGTGGTGTCGAGCATTGTCGTTCACTATTTCGGAATTCAGGGTTTTCTCTTTTCTCAGTAATTTTTTCCGGAAATGGCTACTTTGTACTGCCTGGCTCGCATGACGACCGAAACACGATAATATTGAACTGTCAAAAAGCTATGGATTTTTGACAGTCGTAAACGATAAATGACTTTATCATATCGTGTTTCGGTGGACACGCTTGCCGGGCTGGTCTTTTATTTTTTCATCTGTATTAGGTAGGTCACATAATATTGATATAAAGTGTAGTAAATACGCAATGTCACGAGATTAGTAATCTTAATGCCTATGCCCTATAGCATAAATCATTTATCCCTTAATGTGACTATCCCAAGGGATAGTCACAGATGTTCTATGGCCAAATTTAAGCAAGATCCTAAATTTATGTTAGGTGAAGGGGCAAAGTGCGCCTATCGGGCAAGTGCACCTATACTAATATCTTGAAAACTACCGATTGGATTCTACGATAATAGTAATATTTTTTATCGATGCTGCAAGTAAACTTAATTAGTTTGACTTTAATATAATTTATCTATTATTAGACGGTTGGCAGCCCTGCCTGATTACGGCGCGCATCGAAAAAATTGCTTGCAGTCTTATAGGCATTTTGCCCGCGCTTTGGTAAAAGCTATCATGTTGATAGGGTTAACTTTGAAAGGTCATTTTGTACACCTATAAAAGACCTTCCATTAGCCGCACTACTTTGAAGAATTTCCTTAGAAGTTGTCAAGTGTTTTCGATGTGAAAATGAACGCATATGGTCAACGGGCATAATTAAAATAGTTACAATTACAGTTAATTAATGGGGACGGTGTATGGAGACAACGGGAAGTAATATTAATGATTCTATTAAATTACCGTTGTCCCCGTTAGTGGGGACAATGGTCATTCAATGGCGGTTACCTATATCACTAGCCGAACCAGGAAATTAATTAACTTGCCGAAATTTGTCTCACCTTTCAACTGAACGTTCTAAGCCAACGGATACCGTCGCAATGTAGAAATAAATTTCTAACATCCAAAGCAGTTATTTTTACAAACACCGGCCATTCCGTTAAGTTTGACCTAAGCTTTTAAAGTTATTATTTGATTATTATTTGAACGTGGGTGTTAATTTGCCTTTGGCTACCCCTTCGTAGATATTATGGCAGTGATTTATGTATGTATGTATTTTAACTTTATACAAATGTTAGAAATATTATTACAATAAATTAACTTATAATTTTTCTAACATTTATTTATGTAATTAATGTTTAAATAATAATGTATACTCCCCTGACGCTAGAAATTTCAGAGAAAAGCGTTCAGAAAATTTCAGAGGTAAACCGAAATCGCTATTACGTCAGATGTAATCTTCCTCCTCCCAAATGAAAGTGGTACAGAAAACATTATACGAACCCTGACAGCCGCGCGTTGCACGGCGCGATTGTCAAGATGGATTATCCCGGATTCGATATGGAATTTGTGATTGCGAGCCGGTCCGTTGCGCTCTGACATCCGTCGGATGATCCGGACAAAATATTGCGCTTAATAACACTTCATAATTCATGCCCGTATGGGGCGGAAAGAAACCAGCCCGGCTAGCATGACCACGGAAACGTGATATGGTATAGCCATTCATCGCTTTGAACCGTCAAAACTCCAAAGATTTTTGACAGTTCACAGCGATAAATGGCTATAAGTATCACATCGTGTTTCGGTGGTCATGCTAGCCGGCATGGCTGGTCATAAAAACATTATTGTCGCTTTAAATATTGGATCTAACTAGATAGAAACTACTCAAATCAAAATTTCCTGTATCTATCTATATCTGTATGTAGTATATTAATTGTATATAACAAATATTGAAGATACATACATATATACCTACATTTATAAAACAGCTATCGCCGAAGGGTTAGGCAGAGGTGAATTAACACCCACTTTTCGCTAATTAAGTTAGGTCCCATGTAATAGGTGGCGAGCCTATTGCCACATTTCGGACAAATAAATCGCAGTTTATTGCTAGGTGGTTGGTATGAGAGAAATGCTGCTGCCCATTAATCGATATCTTTACCCTTAGTCGCTTTGTATGACATGACACCCACGAGATGAGGATGGTGACAATAATAATTCTATTCTGCTCTGCCGTCACCACACGGCCGATTCTATTTTCTTCAATCAGAGTGTAGCGGCTACGTCACAGCGCTACGTAAACAAAGTGTCGAGTAACCGAGAAATGGTAGATCAGCAAAAGTACGACAGCTCACGATAACAATGCAGTCAAACCAACTGTAGACCTAATGACTGTGGTGTTAAGGCAGAACGAGAATAGCAAGTCCTGAATCACGATTACAAAGTTTCTGGAGGAACTCAGAATATATGTATACAAGATCCGACGAAGTACAGTCGGACCGCGGTCCCCGAGTCCACAAGATCTTCCCTTTTTCGCTGAGTATGCGGCGACATTACCGCATACCCACAAGAGTATAGGGTATATAAACTAATGATGACGTAGAGTTTAAACCTTATCTTATATCCTTATGAAATTATATAATTATGATAGTTTGACCTAATTTCATCTAAACATGCAGTGAAACGAGCGGTGTCCCTGCAAATAGACTAACCATTGCCGAGTACGTAAGCAGGAAGCTATTAAAATTAAATGATGTTGGACAAGCAATATTGTGGAAGAATGTGGCCATTTTAAAAGCTGCTGAGAAGCGTATTTATTAAATATCGTTAAGATGCGAAATAAAAATGATTTTTCAATCTTTAATCGAGAGCTAAAAAGTGTCTAAGCTAGCGGATATATTGAATGGAACCAGAAACTATTTTGATAAAAGTGTTTCCGCATTGCTAAATATTGTAAAGATCAAAATTTGTGGCTTCGCATTCAGCGAGGAGCTTGGCAGCGCAGCGGTTTAGTGCGTTCAGCTTCATCTGCAGTCGTTAATACCCACCAATAATACCAATATTCAGCTTAACCTACTTTATATTAAACATTACACTTACCATTACATCTCTAAAGTCATCATTATATTGTTGACTTATCCTAAGTTCCACCTCATCCATGATTAATGTTATTAAGTTGAAACTAGAAGTTTAATTCTTAGGGGGACATTCTTGAATCGTCTTTGGTGTAACTTGTAACAGTTCTATTCCACTTGCAGGCGAAGTTGCTATGTTATCCCCTTGCTAATAACAACTTAGACAAACCTTGGATCGATAAAGCTTGCAATTCAAGCCACTCCAATCTTAATGGCCGCAGCGGGCCTAGCACGGGAACGTGGACAAGTCTCCCTCCACCACTTGACAGTGTTTTGTCTCGGAATTTAGTGGGAGTTTTAGCGAGAGGAAAAGATTTTCTTTCCCCCGTAGGAGATGTGTCCTCGTCCCGTGCTACGGGGGCAGGGGGCGAATCCACGTATCTTCGCGAGGATTTATCGCTTGCCCTAGACGGCTTAATTGGAAGGCAGGTGTTCGTGGAAATTTCAACAACGATTCCATGCCGCCTCCCATTGTCGTTGAGGAAGAGTAATCGCTCGTTTTTTTACGTCGGATCCACGTGAAAGTGTCGCTGAAAGAATTGTCGGGATCTTTTGCATGTCAAGTGAGACAGGTGATCAAAATGCGCGCGAAAATATATTAAAGCTTAGACTTGACGGCGGTAGGTAGCTGTAATAATGCATTGAATGTAGAATGTCCTTGGAACTTCAAACAGTCAATATATTTGAATCCTTTGAGCATGATTGGGGATGGTTGATATCACTTGGAGAAATGAAGCAGATTTTACAGCCGATCGTGCCGTCATTAATATACTATTATCTACAATTTCTTTGAAACACAGCGCGTCATTTTGTTATGTGACCTGTTATGGTTTAAAGAAATTGAACGAAGAATGCTTACTTTCGATATTGCACTTTAGTGCAAAGCATAATAATGTTTATTTTGAGTTGTTTGATACTATGAATAGCATGATGTGATGTGCACTGTATTTGATATCTAGTGATTTAGATAGCTTAAAATGTAAAGCATATCGTGAAAATGAATTGGATTTATTCGATATTATTGTGTATGTGCTGCATTCGATATCTGGTGATTCAGCCCAGCTAGCATGACCATCGAAACACAATAATATGATACAGCCATTTATCGCTTAGAACTGTCAAAAATTCATTGTTTTTTTTTTAACAGTGCAACGCTTTATCATATCGTGGTTTGGTGATCATGCTAGTCGGCAGGTACAGAATAAAAAGCAAAGGGGGTTTTACCCAGAGAAGGTTCTAAAAGTGCTCCAACTAGGCTGATTGTACCGGTGTCTCTAAATTGCGGTATGAAATTCGCCCGTCCAAAGGCGGCAACCGACAAAAACGCCACAGATGTCATGTGCAGAGAAATCCAAGGCAAATATTTGGCGACGAAACGTCGGGCTGATATTAAATACCGCGTTATCCTCCACACAGTGAACATAAAGACAGTAAACACAGTCAGGGGCCTGACCATCAACTCTAAACGCGACAATTCCCACTGTTAAACTGAGATAACGCTATAAGCCGAGTAGGGCGGCATCCCGTTTTGTCACCCGCGTTTGGATCGCACTAATATTCTTTTTATTACTTCATGGTACCGCCACATTGTTCGACGGAAGCAGAAAGGTTCATTAGATCATTAGATTCCAATTTGTAATTAGATAGGCATGGCTCATTATCACCACCAGCCTTTTAATGTCTCCTCTGCTGGGGCACAGCTTTCCCTATGGATGGAAGACTACAGGGAAAATGGGCCACAACCCATCACGCTGCCCCAGTGCGGATTGGTGGGTATTAACGACTGCAGATGCACCCGGAACCAACGGCTTAACGTTCCTTTTGAAGCACTGAGGAACTCTAGATAATATATTTCAAGTTAAGGTTGATAAGCGATCGAAGAATTAGACAATTTTGGGTAGTCCAAAGATTGGTCTAACTGCCGCACTCAGAGACGTCAAATAACTTTAATGAGTACTTAATGTCAAATATTTTCATTTAAATCTAGACCAAAGACAAAGAATAGAGACTCGTTTTGAATTGTAATTTTTTGACATTCAGTACTCTTTTACTCTTAACGTTAATTGACGTGTCTGAGTGCGGCAGTAAAGTACCGTTGACCGTACATTAATATTTAGTTACTTATTAGTACGTTCACGAGTAAAACCTATTTTGGACTTTTTAGTTGCCGTTGTTACCAATGTTTTGACAAATGTATCCAAAGGAATATTATACTTAATTACTTCAGGTGCCCGGGCTAATTAAAACGACTAGGGCAAGTAAAATTTTGACTTATACAGTGGATTTTCTGCCCGCTACTCGTACGGAAAATCCCACTTCCTGGCCAAAGGGTGACATAAAAATTATGAACTCACCTCGAGCTATAGAAAAGAAAGCCTCAGATTGCATATTTATCATCAGTTTTTATATAACTCATAAAAAACCAGGAAACGTACTGTGACAAGTTATTCCTTTTGCGATTTCAATCCAAGTTTGAACGACATGGATTCTATTTCTGTAACTACCCTACAATAACCAAATTAACATTTCGCACAACGCTGCCCCTATTTTTACGTAACCCTTTGCATAAATTATAATGTTTTGCCAACAAAGCGTTTGAGGCAAGAAACTTGACCTCGATTTGTCAGGTTTCTGATAATTTATGATAATTCTGATATATATGCCGTGTGGTGACGGCAGAGCAGAATACAATTGTCACCACCCCCATCTCTCCCGTGGGTGTCGTACAAGGCGACTAAGGGTAAACACAGCAACGAGTAATGGGCAGCAGCATTTCTCTCATACCACCTAGCAATATAAATTTGTACTGCGATTTATGTGCCCGATATATGGCAATAGGCTCGCCACCTGTTACATGGGACCGAACATAATTGGCGAAAAGTGGGTGTTAATTCACCTCTGCCTACCCCTTCGGGGATATAGGCGTGATTTATGTATGTATGTATGTATTTGTTTTTACAAGAAACTTGATTTTATTTTTATTTCAATGGTTAACTGGTCGCCGTTTCACTGTGTGTCCCACAAACTTAAAGGGCTTCCAAAGAATGGTCTTTGCGCTTCCCCTTCTTTCCTTGGGAAATATTGTTACAGAACAATTTGTATGCCGACACAATGTCCCTTTTGGAAGTATCAAATTATCAGAAACCTGACAAATCGAGGTCAAGTTTCTTGCCTCAAACGCTTTGTTGGCAAAACATTATAATTTATGCAAAGGGTTACGTAAAAATAGGGGCAGCGTTGTGCGAAATGTTAATTTGGTTATTGTAGGGTAGTTACAGAAATAGAATCCATGTCGTTCAAACTTGGATTGAAATCGCAAAAGGAATAACTTGTCACAGTACGTTTCCTGGTTTTTTATGAGTTATATAAAAACTGATGATAAATATGCAATCTTAGGCTTTCTTTTCTATAGCTCGAGGTGAGTTCATAATTTTTATGTCACCCTTTGGCCAGGAAGTGGGATTTTCCGTACGAGTAGCGGGCAGAAAATCCACTGTATAAGTCAAAATTTTACTTGCCCTAGTCGTTTTAATTAGCCTGGGCACCTGAAGTAATTAAGTATAATATTCCTTTGGATACATTTGTCAAAACATTGGTAACAACGGCAACTAAAAAGTCCAAAATAGGTTTTACTCGTGAACGTACTAATAAGTAACTAAATATTAATGTACGGTCAACGGTACTTTACTGCCGCAGTCAGACACGTCAATTAACGTTAAGAGTAAAAGAGTACTGAATGTCAAAAAATTACAATTCAAAACGAGTCTCTATTCTTTTCAGGTCTTTGGTCTAGATTTAAATGAAAATATTTGACATTAAGTACTCATTAAAGTTATTTGACGTCTCTGAGTGCGGCAGTTAGACCAAATCTTTGGACTACCCAAAATTGTCTAATTCTTCGATCGCTTATCAACCTTAACTTGTTAGTAGTAAAGTAGAAAGTCGATTGCGAAAATTGGAGATGTTGTGGTAGCCAAACGTGCTGTACTGTATACACATACTTAACATAATTATAATAATAATTTGAAAGCCCGGTATATCACGGTATATCCGCTGAAACAAAAAAAAATGTAAAGGAGCTAGGGTTATTGTTGCAAATCTGAAAGAGAAATTCTATCGGTAGTTTTGCCATAGCTTTAAGTGTCGACAATTTCAGGATGGAGAATCTGGTTCGCCGCGTGGTGACGGCAGAGTAGATAATACAATTGTCACCACCCCAAACCTCTCCCGTTGGTGTACAAGGCGACTAAGGATAAATGAGTGATGAGGAATGGGCAGCAGCGTTCCTCTTATACCACCTAGCAATAGTACTGCGACTTTTGTGCCCGATACATGGCAATAGGCTTGCCACCTATTAAATGGGACCTAACATAATTGGCGAAACGTGGGTGCTAGTTCACCTCTGCCTGCCCCTTCGGAGATTTAGGCGTGATTTATGTATGTATGTAGAATCTGGTTGGCTCATACTTCATTCGTTCTCTTCGCAATTCAACTTGCAAAAGGCGAGAGAAAATCTAAAATCGTAAAGTTCTTCGAGACTATTACGTCTAATTATAACTTTCATAGTCCCGTTTAAATTGCAAAGGGCTATGATTCCGTTTTGAAGAAACATCACTGCCAAGCTGTTTATATAGTGGATATGGAGTCCCAGACGTGTTATTGCATATGAAACGCGTCTACGTCTTTCTCATAAATAAATTTTTGACAGGCATACGCCGAATGTAGCTACTACCAACTTCAGCTGACCGAAATGAGCCATAGGTACGTATTAAAATGTACAAACGAACGTTGCAATCGCATTACAGTGAAACTTTCAGTGGTGGATATTCATCATCTTTCTGCCTGTTGCCGATGCTAAGCTAGCAACCTCTTTTATAGATATTTATACTTTTTGATGATTATTGTTTTTTATACTTTTTAAATATTTTGTTTTTTGACATTTATATTACACTTCAATTTCACACGAAGACGAGAGAGTTTTATTTCCATATTGTTTTCCAGTTTTTTACTTTCCCTTACTTTATCTTCACCAGTCTTTTTTCCATTATCGCTCATCTTCAACACTGCCCTTTTCCTAGTTCATCTTGGGGTCAGCGCAGTATGTCTCTTCCTCTTCCAGTGATATCGGTCAGACGGCACCAAGCCATCCACTCCCTTCTGTTTCCCATTCTTTACACCAGAAAGGTGCTAGTGTTGAATTTAAATGTATAGAAAAAAGACGTTGATTGGGATGACAACATTATAATCCATATCTGCTCAAGGTGTGGAAGTGTATGTTAATTAAAATGGCTTAGGTGTTACAGCCGGCTGCCTGGCTGACACCAATCTTTTCGGGTACGCTGTTATTGGTAGTTGCCCTCCACCATTCAGGTGTTCCAAGGTGTTTGACAGATAGGTAGTATCGGAAAGGAAATAAGGTCGAGAATCAAACGTCTTAACGCGAACGCCATAGTTATGTTTAGACATTTCAAACCTACATTAGGGACACCGATTTCGAAATTAGGCCGGACTTCAATTTGGATTTCTTAACCCGGGAATAGCTTAGCTTAGTTTTAAATAGAAACATGATTTTGTTTCTAATAATTTCTTTAAAGTTACTCTAATTCTGAAATTATTACATAACGAGGCAATACATATAGGTATTGCTACGTTCCTACATACATGCACACATACATAAATCACGCCTATATCCCCGAAGGGGTAGGCAGAGGTGAACTAGCACCCACGTTTCGCCAATTATGTTAGGTCCCATGTAATAGGTGGCGAGCCTATTGCCATTTATCAGGCACAAAAGTCGCAGTGCATTGCTATTGGTAGGTGGTATAAGAGGAACGCTGCTGCCCATTCCTCATCACTGATTTATCCTTAGTCGCCTTGTACGACACCCACGGGAGACATTTGGGGTGGTGACAATTGTATTCTACTCTGCCGTCACCACACGGCACATTGCTACGTTCCTGGTGAAAGGTTATAAGCTCGTCCCCTATTACTTAGGAGCTTGGGACTTAACTTGTCGAAACGAACCCTCATTAAATATACCTCTGCCTACCACTTAGGAGAAATTGGCGGAGTTATTTATGTATGTTTCTTCAAGCATTTACTTTGACCATTTTCTTAATGTTTATAGCGGATCCAGAACTTGAACTATAAAACGGAACCGACCGAACCGTAATCGAAATATGTCCTGCATTTTTAACATGGGCGCCTTTAAATTAGTCGACTTTAGTAGCTATTTCTTACATACATAGGTGCCTATATTTATGTGACGCCTGAAGGGGTAAGCACTGCTTACCCCGTTAGGCGTAAGCTGATCTCTGCTTACTAAGCAAAGATCTTTCCTCTTGCTACGATCCTTTCTTATGGAATTGAAATAAGATTCGTCACTCATGTCATCTGGGCCCGTAGCCGAGGCAATCGTTTCATAATGATAACGTGTCGAAGTTCGTCACAATCGGCCATATTACTGGTATCTACAGCGTCTGAGCTTGCGCTACCAACATAACTAGGAACTTACGAAGACGATTTTGGTCACGTGATTTCACGACGACTTACGTCAAATCCCATACATTTTGCTTTATCGAACTTCGTTATCTTTGTCGGTATGTTACTTTGTCTAGGCCCCCAGGCATTGTCCGTGCGCTTGCAGCGCTATAGCGCCAGGTGCGCCCGAGTACATTTCACATGTTTGCTGAATTTGATCGTTGTCTACCTTGAAATAAAGTTCGTAATTGTAATTGTAATTTTCGAGTTCCTGAAACTTCACAAGGCGACAAAATTGAAGGCATTTTATTACAGGTCATCGCTTATTTAAAACCTGGAAGCATGGCCCCATTTTGCTTTCATTCTAGAAGGCTACGTAGAATGCAATTATGGGGTTTAGTTTAGGGCTTGCACACAAAACTGGATGCGACGTCGCATCTTAAATTCTACGAGCTCCCACGACGAATCACAAGAGCTTGCGAATTGATTCGCCTTGCCGCACCAAAACATCACAGCAAATTATGTTGTAAGTAGTTTTCTGCGTTGCGAATTCGCTTCGTGCTAATTCGCAGAGCCCTTAGTTTAATACCGGTCCGGTTTAACTTAAAACCCTTAGAGCCGATTTCACCGTCTCTCATAGAAACTGAGTTTAATAAAACTTAGTTTTGATTAATGCAAACTATGTAGCGGAACTCAGTTTAGAGCATAAACCGAGTTCAACTTCAACTGGTCGCGTTTAATTCTGCGGTGAAATCGGCCCTTAGTCGTTACGGCCAGTTAATATACTCATAAGACCTCATCCTAATGGTCTAACGAGCGGTTACTTTAGGCGCCAGTGGATATCTACAAGCCTATTTATTATAGCGTCCAGGCAAATAGTTGGCGATGATGATCGTGGTCATGTTTTAAAGGCGTCTGGCTCGTGGAATGTGGAAAAATTACCTCAGAATTCGCAACACATTGTAGGTAAAAAGGGTCCAAAATGGACATGAATTTTACAATTAGTGTAGTGTACCCACAGTACACTAATTGTAAAATTAAAGCTCTACCTAATCCTTCGGCGATAGAGGCGTGATTTCTATAAGTTTGTAATTTTAAAACGAATCTAGTTCCTTCAGAAACCATGTGAGAATTAGAATTCCCATCTGTCTCTTTGACTGACTGTGGGGAAAATATTATATACACCAGAGTATCCGCTTAAGGCAGCATGCCCGTTTTGGGCACCTTCTCCTCAGGTTTACCACAAACGTCTTAGGGAACCTATAAACTCATGTATTCTTTGCAATTCGAGGACCACGCATTATTGCTTCCTTCGGGTTAAACTCTGTCTAGATTTTTAGCAAAGTCAAATTGATTTGTTGGAAATATTCACTAATGTCTGCCACTAGGAAATTTGCAAGTAATTTATCGCACACAGAAAATTTTCCATCCCAAAAATATTGATATACAACCGGTTTGCACATCTTAGCAAGTTAAAACCTAATGTCATTAAACTAATAAATGGATGATTAATAGGTGGACGGTCGTGACCTTACTTGATTTAATCTCAAAACAATAATACGTTAAGCGGCAATCGAAAAAACTTTGAAATCTCTTATTTTCTGTTATTTATAAATGTGCCTTTTATCAGATACACTGGCAACAGTGCAATGCTTGCGACAAATATTCACTTTACTATAGCTATCTACTCCCAAATTTCAATCAACTATTTAATGCAATTCATTATTCACTAGTCATAGGCAAAATTGCTGAAAAACTAAAACTTAATTGACTTCAAAAGTGCCAGGAACATGATACAGTGGAAGATGATACGGTTTATTATTCATGCAACCATTATTTATGACTTCTTTGAAATTGGATTCAATTCTGAAAATATAGTTAATAGTCAACTCATCTCGCGGAATCAGTTTGGAGCGGGATCAGTTGACTAAAGTGCCTAAACATCTCGTCGAACTGTTTCAATCTCAAAATATTTGATTATCAATGCAAAATTGATTGGAAAATATTTAGTGGCATGCAGTATACAAGTATGTATGCTATGGCGTCGATCGCAGGAGACGGCGAGAACACAAACAAACTAAAAATGGACGTGAATCCTAAACCGCCGTCTAAAATTGGATGTAATGGCAATTTGCTTTGCGTTCTGCCGAAGTCGCCTGCTTATTCCGCGGCAGAAAGTTTGATTTCCCGATAGTTGGCGAATCCTGTCGGCGACATTAGGGCAAACTTACGGTGACATCATAAAAATTTCAATTATCAGTCGCTTTGCTATAGATGGTGGTGAGTGGTGACAATTGTATACTGCTCCGACATCACCACACGGTACTTTTTATCCCTTCCATTAATTTCTTACTCATTCAAATAACCATTCTTAAAAACAAAGTCTGTTTTAAAACATTGTTGATGAGATCTCTCCCTTTGATTACACTACGCCGTGCGACGGAAAAAATACCTACGAGCATTTATGTGGAAAGGGTGTTTGAAGACTAATTTAGTTTATACGGTTACGCCAAATTGAACGTTTTATTGACGATTTTTGTTTTTCTCTTCTTCACGATTACAAATATGCCAAACGACTTCCGTTAATGTTCCAAATCTTAATGAGTTTGATTTCTATTGCCCAATGGGTAATTTATAAAAACTTACCAAAGTATTTATTTATGTTATGTTTATAAGCTGAAACTTTTCCGAGATTTATAAAACTCCTCGATTTGAAGTAAATCGACGATGAATATATTATACACCAATCGTAGATTTGATAGTTATATCGCTGCCGAGAGATCGATGCTCTTCTGTTTCCGACAAAACAAACCGAAAGTTGCATTCTACTATTATAACTTCAATCTCATCTTATATTGCGACATATGGAATTTGAATGTTGATATTGATAATATCATCTTAATCACCAGCCCTTTAATGTTGGGAACATTAAAGGACTGGTGATGAAGATGATAGTTGCGGGGCACAGGGGGCCTACCGCCTAACTCGATTGCTAAAGCAAAAGCTATAGTTTATGACGTCATGCTGTCATTTTGCACCAAATTTACCTAAACTATGAGCAATAGCTTAGAACGAATGATCACCAAATGATTTTGTATGAATTTGGAATAAAATCCGTACCGCCTAAAAATTCAAGATGGTTGCTAGCTAAATTGATAGACGTAAGAAATGCATTACTTTAAAGCTATCATCAGCAATCGAGTTAGGCGGTAGGCCCCCAGGTTTCCTATTTCACAGGTTTCGATGGAAGAATATAGGGAGAATGGGCCATAACCCACCACGCTGGCGCAGTGCGGATTGATCGGCTTAACGTGCCTTCGAAGCACAAAGGAGCTAGAGGAAATATATTTTTGGTTCATCCAATGACCATCCAAAATTGCTTTTTACGCAATCGCAGGCCAAGCGCGCTATGCCACTGCGCAAACGAGCTCCTCTAATATTATGGAATGTATAGGGTTTCTTTTAACCCATTCGTGTGCTCCCGTGGGATGTTCACGTCAAATTATAGCCCGACTATCAAGAAGTGAACCATATCGTAAAAGATTTGCGCTAATGTTCGGAACAAGTCAATGCCTCAGAGAATTATCGTCGTTACTTTTCAGTGTACTTGCAATAAATTCCTGTCACCGAAATCCCAAATGGAATGTTTGTCACGGTCTTATTGAGTCGAGATGCTGCTACTGGTAACATAAATTTGATATTCCGCACTTTATTCTCATAAAATAACGATACTTCAGCCAGTTTTTTGTTCACTCCCTTTGAACAACAGCTAGTTGCGCTGCGAGTTTTTTGTTTTTTACAGAGGCCAGAATGAAAAATTTGTTGGTTTATTTCAGTTTTCCGCTCTGAATCGTTTTGAATGAAACATCCCAATATGAGGACTGGGAATGTGTGCTTTTCGCCGTTCATTTGAGTTCTGTTCCACATAAGTTAGTTTGTTAGCGTTTAATTAAGCAATTTGGTAGGTGCTTTTCGGCTTTGTGCTTATTTTGAATGTAGTGAAAATAAGCGTAGTACAATACAATACATAAAGTAATACATGTGCAAAAATATGTCAACTTTATTAGCGAATGTCTTTAGGAGCCCTATTACAAATCTCACTCCTTTCATACTAAGACGGCCGGTGCATCGCATTTCGTAGTAATTTTGTAGTAATGTTTATCGTGTTTATTGAGATAGGATAATAAATTCTTGCTTTAAAATTATAAAATCTTAATTTAAATTATAAATATTCCTCATAAAGTAACAATTATTCTAGTATTTTGCTCAAAAATATTATTGTAGAAAGGAAATATTCACAGTTGAAGTTCAAGCTAATTTCTAAGTTTTTATGTTATGAATAAGATTTTTTTCTATATTAAACCAATGATAATATAATATGTCAAAATTCCAAGGCCGTTACGAACAATTAGACTACATTACAGATAAAAGTCTATTTTTTATTTCATTTGAGTAGATTAGTAGTTCACTATCTGTGAGTTCACTCCAGGGAGCTAAAAAAAGGGCCATCGCGCATTTTATAAAATTCTTTCTCTGCAATTTTGGGTTTAATAAAAAAGTTAAGCAAAATTTACAAAAACCGAGGCCGCTACGTAATTTCCCAATATCTATTCTACACTATTCACTAAGTCAAAATTGTCAATGTACTTTTGTTCCTGAGATCAAAAACGCCAAAATTGGTCATTTTACGCAAAAATGACAGTCAAAATGTTATAGGGCCCTTAAGCGTCCAACTACTTCGACACTCGTAGGTTATCTCTTTAAACTATTTCATCCTTCTTGACAGTCATTCTTACGTCCCTTTCCACACAATCCTACAGGTATATGTCATTTTAGTGTTCCTTAATCTATTTTCATAATTAAAACTTGCATTTTAAGACCGAAATGCCGCTTGGAGAAGCCGGAAATTGTGGTAAACGTTGAATGCAGAAGTTTACTTTAGAGCTTTTAGTTACGAAGTTTATGCAAGTGAATGAAACATTGTTAAGGCAGACACAGACAGAAACAACTGAAGATAACGCAAGCGAGGGACCGACAAAGTTATTTTTATAGTGGTCGTACTATCCGCTTTACATTACATTATTAATTTATTATTTTAATGATTTTATCGCAAAGGTTACCTAGGTAAACTATTTAGGTTACCTATATACCTATAATCCTTTAACAGAGGTGTAAAGCTACGACTACTTATATGACGGTCTCAGTATTAGACCTCCTTTAGTAGTCCGATTTTGTCTTCGTTCTAGGTATGTCGTACTAGTTTGACAAAAATACTGTATTTAAAGATTGGTACTTAAATTTTAGTCACATATGAAATTAGTAAGTATAGATCTAAGAAACATACAATAGCCATAAATTTGTCTTGATCAAGTTGTCGCACCACAGCGAGAAACAGATATGGATAATAGAAAAGAACAAATAATATAAAAAAGGTCCAATAATTATATAAAAGTCCAGAGAGCAAAAAGGTAAAATATTATTAATATATAGTTTAAGTATATGTAATATATTTCAATATCAAATAGATCCGTCACAAATTTCAAGTTACGGTGAAATTTGAATCCCCATTCGAAGCGAATCAATAGCATCAGCTCAAAGTTTGCCCCGGCCGTTCTCTTCGAATAACTTAAAGCTAGGGATTGGCCATTGTCTGCTATAAGGTAACAAAGCTACAATAAATTCACTTAGAATTTACCCTACTTGGGTTATATTATCTAATTATATCCTTAAATTTTCAACTGTGTCATACTATTATGACCCATTTACTTGTATGATTGGAACTCGTAAGGCCTGTTTACGAGACAAGTCTTCATCTTGTTTTCTTTCATCCACCCCTGATACTAATTTTGCAATCTCTTGTTTATTCAATCTTTATTAAATCAAAACCGCCGCGTGGTGACGGCAGAGTAGAATACAATTGTCACCACCCCAAATCTCTCCCGTGGGTGTCGTACAAGGCGACTAAGGATAAATTAGTGATGAGGAATGGGCAGCAGCGTTCCTCTTATACCACCTAGCAATGTACTGCGACACTTTTGTGCCCGATATATGCCAATAGGCTCGCCACCTATTACATGGGACCTAACATGATTGGCGAAATGTGGGTGCTAGTTCACCTCTGCCTACCCCTTCGGGGATATAGGCGTGATTTATGTATGTATGTATGTATTAAATCAAAATCAACGAAAAATCAGATTTCATGAAGTTATTCTTTAATTATTTAGTTTAGAACAAATTTCAATGGGTTTTTATGCATTTCCACTTTTCTTATTAAAGCGAAAAACTGTCATTGATTACGGGAAGACAATAGGTAATCTGAATGGTTTGTGCAATTATCTTGTTCTAAGGTATTGTTTAAGAGACAAATTTCTTAGTACAAGGTATTGTTTTCGTTGGTCTTCTTATAAACAAGTCATGGTATCAATGTCTTAATGTGCAATAATGTCACAGTAGCGTCAAATGTCACACTTTCTTTGTCTTCACACTTCAGACTTTTAATTTGTAAATCGCCTGGCGATCTAAAAGTTATTTCTTGCTGATATTGACTGCAGATGCAGCCGGGACTTTGGACCGGGCTTTTTTGACGTGCTTTCCTAAGAACAGAGGAGCTCGAGATAAATATTTTGGACACCCTTCTAATGATAGGTCGTAGTAAGTATTGCCTGCCTCACGTAATCGCTTGCCGAGCGTTCTAGCCAATGCGGTACCAAACTCCTCAGAATTAAAAATAATGGTTGAATTAAAACTGATGGCGAATCATCACAATAGACTAAAATTAGATTTTAGAATGATCAAAGGTCGGAGTCATCACAATAGCTGAGAATTAGCTTTTAGTACCTACGATCAAAACAAAAGCTAAGCCTGGCGAAAGGTCGTGGCAAGCCGTCCATCATTGTTTAGTCTGAGGCGGACCGCTGGGTTTATAGCAACTGCGTCATTCCATTATTTGTTTTGGTTGCCAAATAACTATGATCACATATGGCGAGCGAGTGGTACCGTGGGAATGTAGCCCGCTGTGTTTCGCACATTGGTTTTCCAAAAGCTTTATCTAGACATCTAGTCCAGTTAATAGCTGAAATACTATGTGCACTATGGAAAGATGGCCAGAATAGTTTCAAAAACATTATTGTCCTGATGCGGGTATCATTCTGATTGGCCGAGGGCGGGTTCGATTCTCTCGAATTTTCTCGAAAATTTCGCGACCTACCTGGACAGTAAGTTTTCGAAATTTTTTGACCTCTTGTTTTCTTGTTTTCGAAATTTTCTTGGACGTTAAGCAGCGATCTGAATGTTCGACCAAACTGGTTGTCAAATTTGCCGATTATATTATACACATTTTATTTTCGCACAATTCACATGCGGATACCGCAGGTGCAATCATTTCTTCTGTGGATCACATTGCAGAATCACCGATGTAATTCTCAAGAAATAATTGCATAGGCAGGTAAATAAACATTGCATCGTTTGAATGTAGAAGATTATTAATTGAATTAAAGTTCTGCAAAATGCCCTTTGGTTAGTTAAGGTGTGACTATTGAATTTTCTTAGGTAATTTATTAGATCTCTTATTACGGTCCATATTTCATTTGTAAGAGATGATGGGTATGTTTGTTATTTATTACTTCTAGTTATCGAAGTAAATGAGTATTTTGATTATATGCAGTGATTTCTACATTGTGTAATGCTTCAGTTTCTGTAAGGGTTGTCAAATACGAATCAGGAATAATAAAAATATAATGGACAGGACTGGACTTGAATATCAATTTGTTCGAGGGCATTTTTTGCGGCGTTTACTGAGGCACTGATGATATGATGGTCATGATGAAGATGATCTTGACAGATTTTGGAAAGCACGAGACCTAGCACTAATAATCTGTCTAAACCTTTAAGTATGTGAATGAAAGTTGTTTATCTTCCTCAATTTGTGAAAATTTGAATTTGTGATTTCACATTCTTCGAAGGTGAAGTGTGAGGCAAAATCGAGACTTAATAATTATTTTGCGAGTCAAATCCCCATTCGATACCAATCCTACAATCGAACACAGTTGTAGCAAATGTCAAGAGGTTGTTATTCAAGCCAAGAGGTCTTGAATTACGAAGGTGTTAGCACTGAATGGATGAAGGCGTTAGGTCTTGAAACAATTGCGCGAGATGCCTCTAAGGTAACCATCAGTTGGCAAAAGTAAAGGAAAAAACATGGAGTGCTCAGCGAATATCCCGGTAAAAAGATTATTATTCGTTTGATGTCCGTTTTCGCTGTCCTTCCATGCTGGCCTGTGAGCGCAAAAATAATATATAATGTGCCAGCCCCGACTTGCCCCAGGGGTGTCGTAAACGTTGACTAAGGGAGATGGTCCGGTGTACACCAATAAGCACATGGCACATTGATATACTAACACATACACGAATATATTATTATTGATTATATGATTGATTTCGATATAATTTCTGACCGGTAGAAATGGGATATCTGCAGAGACTTTATTTGGCTTCAAATTGTATCTTAGAAACGATTTGATCGGAAAGGAGTATGCCCATTTTTAGGCCCATTTTGTACTCGAAGCAAAATTGTCTCAAGCTTTTTTGAGATTAACTCTCAAAATTCCAAGGTAAGTAAAGTAAGTAAAATTATAAAGAAAAAAAAAGTTTTTATGTAAGATTATAACCTAAAATTAGGTGCTTTCTACGTTAATTTCTCTTAAAACCGGCGACCTACAAAAAAAAAAAAAAAAAATAGATTGTGCGTTTCAAACCCCAAATCGAGGCATGGTTTTATTGAGGTTCAAAATTGTTAAATTGTGAAACCAACGTCCATACAAGATGGGGCATACCACTTTGATATTAATTTTCTTCACTGCTTATAAACGTCAAATACGGTAAGCTTCTGAGTTTTCCCCTTTGATTATATGACCACTAAATCATTAATCTTACACAATGTAGCTAGATTCAACGTTAGTTAAATCTTAAAACGGATGGTGACTCTAGTGATACGTCTCTCGAGCAAGCCGTCTTTAGAACTTATGCGAACTCGGATGCATCCCGACTTTCCAGGCCATTGACCTCCTTTAAGATTTTCCACGTTCTTCTAACAAATAAAGAGTGGAGGTATTACATATTTCGTACCTACGAGTTTTTTGTGTGCTCCTATTGTGCTTCATGTTTGAATTGATGGTCTTCGCGCTAAAAGCCCTATTTGTTTGTTCGTTTAAGTTTAGGGAAAGCGTACCTACTGTGGTATATCCTAGTTTCTATCGTTTACGAAAGTGTATAAAAGCCCAAATCGAGGAGCTCGCTAGCGCAGTGGCACAGCGCGCTTGGCCTGCGATTGCGTAAACTAAGCAATTTCGCTGAGGCCGGTCATTGGATGGGTGACCAAAATTTTATTCATCATCATCATCATCATCCGGGTCATCCGCCTGATGGCGGGCTGCGGGCATCGAGCGGTAGCTCATGGCCCGGGCATCAACTCAGGGGACATCAGTCCCTCGGTGGTCTGAGCCGCCGTCTAAGACGGCGGGGCTCCCCATTGCATCCCCCTGTGCTCGACCCCGGTCTGGTGGCGAGGCCCTCGGCGCGGTCTAACCATATGCCGGGTGGTTTGCCGTGGGGCAAGGCCCAGCTAGGAGCCAGCGAGCGGGCCTCGACTTATGCCATGTACCCGAAGGAGCAGAAAGTAGGGGGGAAGGAACCTGGTCGCCGACCCACCGGCGAGATAAGTGGGGATGATGATGATGGTATGGTCCAATCCAGTGGTGTCATGTCCGGTGAGGTCACGGCGATCAAGCGCGGAGATGGTCTCGCGCGATCAGCCGTGACTTGGTTGTCGTGGTCGGTGGGTATGCCCGCGCAGCAGGCCGCGTGGACGGGGGGCCAAAAAATTTTATTATCTCGAGTTCCTCCGTGCTTCGGAAGGCACGTTAAGCCGTTGGTCCCGGCTGCATCTACAGTCGTTAGCACCCACCAACCCGCACTGGGCCAGCGTGGTGGAGTATGGCCCAATCTCCCTATATTCTTCCATCCATAGGGAAGGCGCGTGCCCCAGCAGTGGGGACATTACAGGGCTGGTGATGATGATGATGATGATAAAAGCCCAAATCGCTAATGCGAGGTGGTTGCATAATTATTAATAATTAACAGTTATTATGACAGAGAGAAAGCCTTCGCCCCCGCAGTAAGCTTTTTGAGGCTGGGCTAGGTGTTGATAAGATTCATTATAGCATAAGAAACTGTGGAAGTTTGTCACAGAGCAAATAAGTATAAGGGACCACGTTTTGTTCATGATTATCTATGAAAACAGTTTTTTGTAAACTCGCCTTAATAGTCAATTTGGTGTCGAAAATCATGTGTAAACTTGCAAAATGCAGTCATTTTATAAAGTAATTGTGCTACTATAAATCAATTTATTGTTAACGCGACATAGGTAGTAGAGTCTTTCGAATGGCTTAAAATACAACTAGGTACTTACGTAAATATTAATTTCAAACTGATCACAAACAGTAATGTTGAAGTAAATTTCAACAATTATTATGGAAACCTATTCAAACCATGGAATGGATCGTCAGAAGAAAAAAAGTAGCTATTTAGTGGAAGAACATCGGAAAGACTCGTTTGCGTACCAAGGGCCTAATTTACCGTAATAGGCGATAAAGAGAAATGCAAAATAGCGGTCTGAACGTACGAGAGCATCCTTCTCAATGATATCGGAAAACTGTTAAACGGAAATTGATGCTGTTTATTAATTTATCGATCGTAAATGCTGTTAGTTTTTTTTTCTGCTACACATACGAATCATTCGTACTGAATTACAGAACTTGGTGATTCAAATACTATTTATTACAGATATACATGAAAATAACAATGTTTAAGATTATTTAAAAGTGGTGAAGAATAATAACTAGTAGGTAGGTAATTAAAATAAATGAACGATGAATTGACTTTCGTTAGTTACAGATCATCAAAAAAAAGGCAGTTTTTGTAGTGATCAGTATATTGAATATTACAAATTTCTACCTCCACTAGTACATACTGTCTGTTAGTTATCTGCGAATTATTAATTTTCTCTGAACTTCAAATTACGAAACAATGAAACATTCTGTTTATCTGATAACATTAGCGGCAAGGGTTAGTTTTGTTGCAGATGCGTCGATTAAGTCTACATTGTTGTACCTTTGCTTGTACTCTAGATCCTTATTCTTGTAATAAATACAAATATTTAGGTGTTTTAATACCCGTTTTTCGCCAGCTTCTTTCAAGACCCATGTAATAGGAGGCGAGCCTATTGCCATTCACTTTAATACCAGTAATTTAGTAGATGGTGCACTCAGAACTTGTGTGTATCTTGTGGACTACCGTTTGAATTTAATCCATGGATATTTTTGAGAGAATTCAAGTAATTGTCATTGAAACTACATACATTGGAAATTAACTTACGCTTGATTTATTCCATAATATTACTGATTACCTTCGCAGTTCACAGACTGTTCGCGCAATTTAATTAATCAACGTGTTGTTTTAAACGAAGCCGATTGGCAACAACATCACATTCAGAATGTCCCAGTCCATGTATTTGTGCACCTTGCTCCTAAGCAATAAGGGTCAATTTGGAAGTAACAGGTGTCTTAACCGGTAGGCGATTGTACAAAATTGTTCGGTTAATTATTAGTCGTATCGTCGGTAGCAGGAAACTAATGGTTCCTTAATGTGATCTTAATTAACAAGGCATCGAGAAAAAAGCTTGTAATGTCGCCGATGCAGGAACATTTTAATAAAACACGTAGGCAATATGCGGTCTTTTTGTGCCCATACATGGCTGAAAAGCTCAATGTGGTTATATGGGAAAATGTTTGTCCAAGAACATCTGCTTCTCCCTTATTTTGAACCATTTCAGTGGGTCAAACTTTTTTATATAGTTGTAACTGCCGCACTCAGAGACGTCAAATAACATTAATGAGCACTTAACGTCAAAAAATGACAACTCAAAACTAGTCGCTATTCCTGCCGGGTTATGGTCTAGATTTGAATTATTTTTTTTTGACTTAAAATACTCATTAAAGTTAATTGACGTCTCTGAGTGCGGCAGTAAGACATCTTGCATTTGCCATTTCCAGTGTTTTAGTAATTCAGTAGTAACTACTCTAGATTTAACACCTTAATTTACATTTATTTGCATATAAATAAAATGAGGAGGAGCTCGCTAGCGCAGTGGCATAGCGCGCTTGGCCTGCGATTGCGTAAACTAAGCAATGTCGCTAAGGCCGGTCATTGGATGGGTGAGCAAAAATTTATCATCTCGAGTTCCTCCGTGCTTCGGAAGGCACGTCCTGCAGTCGTTAAAACCTACCAACCCGCACTGAGCCAGAGTGGTGAGTTATGGCCCAATCTCCCTATATTATTCCATCAAGACTTGTGCCCCAGCAGTGGGGACATTAAAGGGCTGGTGATGATGATGATGAATAAATATGAATATTATTACGAATAAGACTTAACACTGTTGATAACGTCATTCGCACCTACCTTATATTGACCGTTAAATCCATTGAAAACACTTTTAATGATCAATTCTAGTGTCTATCCATTCCTTAATAAGCAAAGAATGTGGATTTGCTTTAGAAATAATCATGATAGTGTAACAGACCTCCTTGTCAGCAGTTGACATTTCAGTCAAAGAGAATACAATAAATTTCAGTTTTGATAAGTATTTTATGACATGTAATAGAGATAGAAAGTATACGTATTGAGTGGAAGTCGTAATATTTATTTAAAATATCTAAAATAATATTTTGTGGCCTCGCGCTACAAATTGGTGACCCCGATATCGAACAAAATATAATAAAATGAATTCTAAAGTGCAACAACTCGAAAAATTGCCTCGCGCTACAATAGCTACAACTCATATTATAAATGAGAAATCATTTAATTTTGCCTTATTCCATACAGAATGAACGAGATTCTTATTTCTATTTCTAGAATCTACGAGATTATTTACAATCTTATTCTGATAAATTGTTTACGGAGTCGACGTTAAGGTTATATGATTTCTTTCTATTTGTTTATCTACGTCCGTATGTATGTCCAAGAGTTTTCGCGTCATAGTCATACGTGCAGACATAGCTAATGTTTGCCCTTAATTTTTATTCTTTAAAAATAAACATTACATTACTGCATTAACTATTTTCCATTAGGAAAAGCTGTATGATGAAGTAATAATGCATTTTATATGTTTTCAACACAATTGCTCGTAAATTGACTATTATTACACCGTTTTTAGGTCCCTAATGCAGCATATTATGCACGAGTGCGTAATGGTGTTTTTTTAATGCTTTTTTTAGTTTTAAATTCTCCCTATATTTTAGGGAAGGCAAAGGGTCTAGCCCATACAGCCAAGTATTTAGTGTATATTTTATCTGTAGTCTTATGAAATAATGAGTGGGTGAAAAGTATGAATGAAATGAATTTTACGTTAAAATATGGGTGCCACATATTTTAACGCATCTAGGGTTTGCTTGGCGCGAATTGAATGGTAACAGAGCTAATGATGGTGCTTGATGAAATGGATAAAACCACTTTTTATAGCGATCTTCACCACAACATCAAACACATCATGAGACTTATTTTCGATGATTCTGCATAATTGCACATCAACACGGATGCTTGTGCATCAAAATAACACCACTTTCACTGCACAAAATCCACTCTGTAACAATTTTTGAATTAGTGAAAATAAATCTGACCGACACCACGAAACGCGCCAAGCACACCTTAATGCTTTTTTTTGTTAAATTCTCCCTATACTTTTAGGGAAGCATAGGGTCTAAGCCCATACAGCCATGTCTTTAGTATATTTAGTCTGTATACATGTCTGTGAAATAAATAAAAACTTAAATAATTTTACGTTAAAAGATGTCATACGCATCCAGGGAGTGCTCGGCTCGAATTTAATGGTAACAGAGTTCATGATGGCGACTGATGAGGTGGTGAAAACCACTATAAAATTCTCAACAACAAACACATCACGAGACTTATTTTCAATAATTCCTCATAATTGAACGTCAATCCTTATGCATCAAAATAACACCACTTTCATTGCACAAAATCCATTCTGAAACATTTTTTGAATTAATGATGAAATCTGACTGTCACTATTGAAACGCGCAAAACACTCCAAAGTTTATGCTTATTGAATTTGTCTATGGACATTGAATATTTTTACGAATATTAAATTATTTTAGAGTTAAGTTAATAAATAAACATTAAATTCCATGTATAAAAACACAAATTAAATTAACTATCGTATTTAGAAACACAATTTATTTTATTTTTATTTTGCTGCTGCTCCGGATGCGCAGCCGGTTTTTCTGTGCCTTTTGAAAGTCGTCATATTTGTTTAATTCAATTAATATTGTGTCAGAGTGATGTTTACTGTTGAAAAATGGTGTAGTTTTGTGTGATAAGTGTCTACGGCGATAAACAATATGAAGATTTAGTGAAACAAAAGTGCATTTGATGAGAAAGGCGATGAGCATTTTCTACCACGTCAGTCTCCATCAATAGGCTGTTAGTGTAAATTTGCCGCCAAACTCTCCCAAAATGCATTAAAACGTGATACATCCGCGTTTTAATGCGATTAATACTGAAGAAATTAGACTACATCAGATGAGGCTGTATGTGCTGGTTCCCTTTGCCGTCCCTAATAATAAAAAGAATTAAAAAATAGCAAAAACCAAACATGTAGGCGCCATTTTCCGTAAATAATATTTGGTAAAGTTAATAACAATTAACAATACAAGTTTGTTTTTTCCTCGCAATTGTGTTGAAAAACGTCGTATGCAACTCGTATGCATTGATCATTACATACTCAGCTTCCTTGCAATAATGCCTCGTATGTAATGACCAACGTAGCATACTCGTAGCATAATATACTATTATGTGTTGTGTTTCTCCTCCATCGTATTTTTATTAGACTTTACTTGGCCAGACACTTTCTTCCCTGATCCTAAATAAGCTCGATGTGATTTAGCGCGCTCGGCCTGCAATTGCGTAAACTAAACAATGTTCACCGAGGTCGGTCACTGATGATGACAATAATGAAACCATTAGCATTAAAGTGTACCACATTAAAAAGTAATATTTAAATAAATAATATCGAGTAATCATAATCCTTTCCCGTTTCCGATCTGCATTGCCAATCCTTCTTTTTATAGCATTAGCAGCATTCCTACCACTATTAATGCTACTCTATTTTAGTCCACCTTAGTTTACACCTTAGCATTTATAGGTAATTTTTCGTAATAATTCTGAACAATTTTCTTTGATATAATTAACTTTTCTAGCAATGTTAATCGCTTCTCAAAAAAACACCAAGAACATGGTTTTTCATTTATTAAATCATGCGATATTCAAGCGACATTTGTCATTTCATATTACACAGGACCGCAGGCAAATCGTGCAATCATCTAAGACAATACCAATTTACTATTTTAGCTGTACTCTGTTTTAGTCGAGGTCAGTCAACTCACGACTGTGATCTATCAACACAGCAATGTCTTTGGAGACAGCCTCGTGTTGGGCCGTAGGCTGTAATAATTAATTTGTTAAACTAACAACGAATTATTATTGTTCTGATGAATTTACTAGTTGTTGTTTAATATACCTATTGAATATCCAAAGTGTCTCTGTCTTCGGTTTCTCTAATATTTAATGTTTATAATGCACCGTGTGGTGATTGCAGTGCAGAATACAATTGTCTGTCACCACCCCATATCTCCGATTTTAATGTAAGAGGCAACATTGCGCCGATCCCAAATAAACTGGGAACAATGCTGGAAGATGATGACTAGACAACACGTAAAAAGGTCTGATTTTCTTAGAAACCCCAAAATTCTAACCAATTTTGCATTGACTGATAAAGTTCCTTACTTTCCTTGATTGTTAGGGTTGTTATTTAGGTAGTCGTGTTGTCGGGGTTCATATTATTCTATTTAAAGGGATAATGTGCCTTTTCTACTTTATTATTTGCCAAAGGGGTAGGCAGAGGTGAACTAGCACCCACGCTTCGCCAATCATACTATGTCCCATGTGGTGTAGGTGGCGAGCCTATTGCCATTTATCGGGCATAAAATTCCCAGTACTTTGCTAGGTGGTAGGTATAAGAGGAACGCTGCTGCCCATTCCTCATCACTGATTTATCCTTAATCGCCTTGTACGACACCCACGGGAGAGATTTGGGGTGGTGACAATTGTATTCTACTAAATACTGTGGCAAGATTGCTTAACACCAGCTACTATCTGAAAATATCAGGCATGCCATTACTTTGAGATCGCTCCAAGATATAAATGTCGCCTTGCATTAACTCTTTAGCCAATTATGCATTTTAACACTCAAGCTGTCGAAGGAAATTGCATGCAAAATTGCTGTTTCGGCATTTCATTGTAGTACCTACTCTTATTCCACAAATACTGACATCTGTACCAGTGTAATTGCTTCGAAGAAATCTCTCTTTTCGCCTGCAGGTGTTCGGCTTTTGATGTGAGTCGTCAATTTGGAGCTGTTAGTCAGCCTTGCTGCATACGTGGCAATGCAAATGTCTCGAATTAATCATCCGCTGTTCCCTTCTGTCCCTGGGTTTTTGCTTTATTTCTGGCGTAAGTTTAGCTGCAGTGCAGAGCTGTACATCATTCTGGTGTCTTGTTAGTTTGTTCCTGGACACGTGACTTTTTGCTCGACAATTAGGTGCAGCTACGTGTTTGTTTTGGACGGCTACATACAAAGTCGTTGTATGTTTTTCGGATTACGAAACGCTGTTGTGGTAGATGCTTTCCTTGAACTGACTTTTTATAATTATAGATATAGATTTAAAGGCTGTTATGTGTCATGGTTAAAACCATAATTAGGATTACATACATACATACATAAATCACGCCTATATCCCCGAAGGGGTAGGCAGAGGTGAACTAGCACCCACGTTTCGCCAATTATGTTAGGTCCCATGTAATATGGGGCGAGCCTATTGCCATTTATCGGGCACAAAAGTCGCTGCTGCCCATTCCTTATCATTGATTTATCCTTAGTCGCCTTGTACGACACCCACGGGAGAGATTTGGGGTGGTGACAATTGTATTCTACTCTGCCGTCACCACGCGGCAATAATTAAGATTGAGTTAGTTTAAATTTTTATCTTAAGTAAATGTAGTTGCAGATAGGATCTTCGTTCATGGGGCCTGTTTCACAATCGACGGGTAAGTTCTGGATTAGCTTACTCGGTAGTTCAATTCACATATATATCATATTACAACTGTCAAATAATCTGCCAAGTAAGCTATCCAGAACTTACCCATCAATTGTGAAACAGGCCCTAAGTTACGCAAAGCAACAATTAAACCGGGCATTTGATGGGAGATGATAGCGCAATCGAGCACTAACTACCGCACTCAGAGACGTCAATCAACGTTAATGAGTACTTAATCTCAAAATAAATTAAATCTAGACCTTAGACCCGGCAGGAATAGCGACTAGTTTTGAATTGTCAGCACTAATTATTTGACGTCTCTGAGTGCGGCAGTAAGTTTGAAAGTTCAAGCCACACATACCGTGATTAAAAATTATATAGGATTTTAATGGAAATACTAAAATTTACAAATTCAATTTTATTTAGTAGGAAATTAATTTATGTAATGATTTTATGTAATCAATAACCAAGTTTGTTATTAAATTTTTATCGCGTAATTAAAAGTCAGTCCGTTCCGTATGCCAAGTAAATGAATGAGTGTAAAGATGTCACGCAAAAAAGTCTACACTCAGCATTAAGCCGTGTCAGCTGGTTTTATTTTGCGCTAGTAGAACGGATACCTATTTTGATTGTTGTTGCCTTTGTAAAAAAGTATACAATTGCAATTTATAAATTTCCACAACGTAGTGCCGAAATCTCGGTACTAATTTGAAAGCATTCACCCTAAGAACTGTTATTGAAACATAACTCCCAAGTTTTATGGCTCCAGGGAAGTAATTTCCATAAATACTACTTTTCCTATTGTTACTTGTTATTGCCGTAATTGCAGATTCGCTAGAGCCAGCAACGAATAAATTAGACGATCTTACATACCCCCGAAGGGGTAGGCAGAGGTGAACTAGCACCCACGTTTCGCCAATTATGTCAGGTCTCATGTAATAGGTGGCGAGCCTATTGCGAGCCATTTATCGGGCACAAAAGTCGCAGTATATTGCTAGGTGGTAGGTATAAGAGGAACGCTGCTGCCCATTCCTCATCACTGTTTTATCCTTAGTCGCCTTGTACGACACCCACGGGAGAGATTTGGGGTGGTGACAATTGTATTCTACTCTGCCGTCACCACGCGGCAATTGACGATCCTCGATCGACCATTTGACGATCGCCATTTGGTAATTAGTTCATAACGCGTTCTCTATTGGAAGCTCCAAAATAGTGAAGTATATACCCCATTCAGTCGCGCTGGAGACAAAATGTAAACAATATTGATATTAGTATAGTATATAACGTATATATCTTTATCTACGAAATGCTCTTTATAACAAGAAACGTGTATTCTAAAACACATAATCGATAATTAGACAAATAAAACTGTTAGATGCTTTGAAATATTGGTGTTTTACATTTTTATTTTTGTATCTCAAATTAAAGGACACATCAAGATTATTTACATTTTGTCTCAAGCCCAAGTGAATGGGGTACATATAGAGCGATTATTCGATGAAACCTTTTTGTTTGATTGATTGGCGGTATTGCCATAGCGTAGGGCATTCAGTTTTACGATTAAAAATACATTGTAAAGGACTTCAATATTCGTTAAGCAATTCTGAACTCAGAAATCATTTGTGTTAGACTCAGGCGAGATCCGCTAACAAGAGTGATAGTTAAACATTACAGATAGCAATACGACCGTAAATATCGGCTGGTTGAGTACCCATAACTTTAATCAGCAGCCTTCTATCATTGGAGCACTTGACATTGGCTTGGTTAACTTTAGTGGTGATAGAAGTAGGTAATTTACAACCCAGCTCACTAATAAATAAGACACCATTCACTTTGAACCCATTACGCTGAAGTGTATGCTGATAGCTGAAGCCATTACACTTCAACAAAACTCGAATATATTGGCCCCCTCAAAGCCGACAGAGCCATTCTTATAAATGTTCACAACTTTGTATTTGTACCATCATCATGTTAAAAACAGAAATGTTAATGAAGAAATATTTCAACACGAATCCGTATCATAATAAAAATTTCGGAGCGTTCAATCAATAGACTTTTGTTCCAATGATGCGGCTTGTAGACTTGATAATTTTTGTTCAGGATTGACAGCATGAGTACACGATAGTGCATTTGATATTTATTAAAACTGGACGTATTTCGGCAAAACAAATGATGATGAGTTAAACGAAGCGTTTTTAGAAAATTCCTCACAATAATTTATTATTCCCAGCCATTGTGATTGCTGTCTTTGTCCCTGACGTTGATGAGACAGCCATTGCTTTTGTTTATAAAAGTTTCAACTGTAGAAATAGATAATTACGACCGGGTGGAGTGATGACTTCATTCTAATTTCTCCTCGGTATAAAATGGTGCATCGTTAAGGGTTTGATAGGTTTACTTACGGGTTTTTAATAACAGTGGAATTGCCGTGTTAACCGCGGCAGAGCAGAATGCAAATGTCACCACCGCTTACTCAATGTGTCGTACAAGGCGACTAAGGGTAAAGACAGATATGTATGGCGTTCCTCTTATACCATCTAGCGATACCACCTAGCTATATATAGTTATGCAATTTACGTGTATATAGAAAATAAACTCGCCACCTATCACCAAAGACAATTGGAGAAACACGGGTGTTAATTCAATTTAACCTACCCCTTCGGAGATAAATAATTATAGGCACCTGAAGATATTCATGTGCCTGAAGATTGATTGTCAAATAGAACAAGCATGGACAACCTATATAGTTATAAACGGAATAGATCTAAAAAACAAAAATATTAACAAGCATAAAATGTTATGATGCAAGGTATTACAAAGGAGGTAAATTCTTAAACCATATAACATTGTTATTTTGTGGCCAGTAAATTGTCCTTTGTTAAGCAGAAAACGAAGCGTACAACCACCATTACAATAATGAGAAATGCGATATCTAAGTACTCATAACGTGAGCAAGTAATATGCGCTCTTGCCACTTAGCCGAAGTGTCAGAATCCACAAATAGAGATCGTATGTCCCTTGCACCAACATCAGTTGCAATCAGCCACTGCGTTGAAAATTGTAAATCGCTCGCTGCATTCTAGAACGAGAATTTACCGAGGTCATACATACAAAGTGGTATATTAATTTAAAGTGAAGACTGGAGGCACTGGAGCGCACGAGATTTGCTTAGCAATATTTGTTGCCAACTCCAATCAGTAGTACAGTCAGCATCATAAGTAGATTAACACTTTAGTTATTATACAGGCCAGCATAGAGGATGTCTCAAGGTACCTACTTATTGGTTTGGTATACACCAGACAATCTCCCAATCTTGGAAGTCCAATGGGTAGGTACTGAAATAATCTCCTTTGGTCGACTTTTATGACACCTATGACAACCAACAGAAACAATTTTACGCTTTAGTTTCAATAACCGACAGCACCTACCAATTGAGTTTTGTAGCTGCTCTAATCATACTATTATTATAAGAAGGGAAAATTGCAAGCTTGGTTCCTATATAATTTTCTTCATTTATAATAATCTTCTATCTACAGTAGCTAATAGTGGTACAGCATGTACAGACCTACATTACCGATGTTAGGAAACACGGATTTTATTTTGCTGGTGATGATGACGGTTTTTGGGACAATTTTTTTTAAATATTTTTGAGTACAATTTTTTTTTTGTATTAGTTTACCACAGATTATTGTTACTACTGCTATTGTAGGTCGATAAAATAATTGAAGCATTAGGGTGCTAAATACAAACAAAAGTAGAATTATTGATTCTCCAAATAACAGGCTGGCTTTTAGAAATGACTATAAAATTTTTATCACCAATAAATATTTTGTACTACCGGTTGTGATATGATCGTTTAAAGTTTAAAACTTCACAATGAACATTAAAGGATACCGAAAAATTATGATCTTAAGGCGGGAATCGAACCCGCGTCCGCTGCTATCCGGGCAGGTGCCTGACCGCTCGGCCACCCAAGACACTAATTAACTTGCCGAAATTCTTTTTCTAACCACCAAAATCTTTGTACTAATTTTTCTAACATTTATATAATGTTAAAATTAAAATCGAATAGATTAAAGGATACCATTAAAATATTTCATTTTGTACGAAGTAAATTTGGCATTAAAAGCACGTTTAAAATTTGGCAAAAATGACAAAAGATCCATATTAATTTTAAAGTATCCATGGGATACTTTAACATCACGGAACCTATCATGATTTTATTGGAGTACTAGTGGTTGTCTGCGGCTTCGCTCGCGTCATTGTCGGTTATTTTATAGCCTAAAGCCTTCCTCTATAGTTATATGGACTATCCAAAACAAAAATAATTTTTCAATTTAAATCAGTAGTTTCAAACAAACTCAAACAAACAAACGCTTTATAACCTTCTAATAGGTACCTATATAAAAATCTCGAATCACAGTGCATAGGAATAGGTCGTAGGCTATTTTTTGATTTTGGGATATGGAAAAACAACGTTTGCTGAGTCAGCTAGTATTAGTATAGGAGCATACATTTGTGGACCATTCTTTATAGTCGACGCCGGTGGCGAAAACCCTTTGCGCAAGTAAAATAACTTATACAAATTAAGCATTCCTCCGTACACCCGTGTTGTGTTGTTAAGACACCGTAAAAGTTGTTGAGTTCGGAACGTGATCAGCGCCGTACGAAGCCAATTTTATCCCTTACTTAGGGAGCAAAATAAATATTTGTTCGCGCTATGCCTGTTTTAAAATACACCCTCGCTAAGTGGTACTGGCGTGTGAGTAAATGAGCCGATATGTTTATTAAATAATGCGCAGCGTAGTGGTGCGTACTTACTTACTTTTTAAGAAAATGACTTGTCTTTTAACAAATTTTATTTTAAAATACTTAATTTCAGATACAAAGCAATACAAATATTCTTTATTGTACACACGCAGTAAATAATAAGAACAAAAAGAGCAATGGATGTGCACGAACAATAGGCGGCTTTATTGCTATAAGAAATTTCTTCCAGGCAACCTTACGTACTCTTAAAATATTAAAGTTAAGGTTAAGTTGCATTTATTTTAAAGTTATTGTTTTTTTTCTTCAGGTAGATACATACGTTGTCCTTTACAAGTGTCATAGTAGACTCAAATCCGAAATATTTTTCTTTCAAAAATAAGTCTTACTAGTATAAGTTCACAATACACAATAATGTATCTAAGTATTTGAGAAAAGCAGTAGGTATTGTTTTTAAATGAGCTTAATATAGGCATGTATACCCAATCACGAGAGACGAATGTCGTATAACTAGAAAAGTGTAGACGTCGGTAACCTCCCTAACATGGTAACATCCCTTAACGAATACAAGATCGGATAATCGATGAGTGGATTGTGGTAAAAGAAGATATGAGACACCATTGAATATTTATTAGGATACCTTAGTTGGGGTTCCGCTAGTGAACACTAATGCCATTACAGTCCGGTATAGAGGGAGGGCTGTTAAACCAGAATAAATGTACAAGACTTGCTTTCCTAAATAATTACCTTTTCAATGTTCTTGCATGGAATGGAATTGAGCGGGGCACAATAGTACGAAACAATGTGGTAATTTATATTAAAATGTAATAAGGATAGTTGTTTAATATAGTTACATTTATAGTGATATCCTCGTTTCCATTGATATCCATGCCATTGTTAATAGGTTTTGGTTAAAACAGTATTGAGGAATATAAGTATATTCCTCAATACTGTTTTTACCCTTAGTCGCATAGTACCTTCGAAATCCGCGTGAGAAACTAGGGGTAGTGACAATTGTATTCTACTCTACCGTCACCACGCGGCACAAACCTAATCTAGCTAGTAAGTTTCCTGAAAATAATTTAACAGAGTATAATTTTGAAACGTAACTTATAATTCCGTCTCACATTCAGTCGGTAGTAGGTATAAATAGCGCTTCTAACAAACCCACTACAAAAACATTTTCATTTCCCCGGAAACCATTAGGAAGATTAATATAAAGTATTTCCCATTAAAACTTTAGGATTCGGTGATTAACCTATAATTTATTAGGGTTCATTTGCACCTATCCGAATTTATTGATTGTAACTCACATTAATTAGTGCTTCGAGCTAAATTACATTGCGAAAATTTTATTTTGTTTTGTTTAGTGTGTGGCCCTTACTGGGCCTGTTTCACAATCGACGGGTAAGTTCTGGGTAGCTTACTTGACTTGGCAGAGCATTTGACAGTTGTAATATGAAATGTAAGTCATATAAACTGTCAAGTGAGCGATCCAGAACTTACCCGCCTCAGGGCCTGTTTCAGAAAAAAAATCTGTGTCAGAAAAAGATAAGTACCTACCTTGTTTTAAGCTTACGTGGTCACTTTCGTCTTTAAATTGTGAAAAATCGGGATATATACCACGTACCTGGATTTTGTTATGATGACGAGTTCCTCAATAAATTAGTCGGACATCGTCATCGACTTCAGTAATCCGTGACCATGGCGCATGTAACTGTGCCGAAATATCGGAATCATAACAAAATCCAGGTACGTGGTATAAATGCCGTTTTTTCACAATTTAAAGAAGTACCTACCTATTTTCTTGAGCAAAATACTTCTCGTCGGTATTTTGCTTTTTGGCTTATGGACAATCCAACCGAATACACCACAGAGATTCCGACGAGTCCTTAAACTATGCAGCCAGTTGCCAGTGGCGCCAGAAACCATCGATCGAATCCCGTCCCCTATCCATTTGAGCCCCGCACTCATAAATCACTGAACACTATAGCACGTGCTATGGTCAATTGACAGTAGACACATTCACGGTTTATTGGCGGAATGAGAAAATATGACGGCAATATTGTCAGCAACATTTTTTATGGCTATTATTCTGATTTTGATTTCAGCATTTATTATACTATAAGGGCCTGTTTCATAAGACGAGCAAGTTCTGGATAGCTTACTTGGCAGTTCAGATGACAGTAATGTTATGATTATGAAATATAATTGAAAAGCCGCGTGGTGACGGCAGAGTAGAATACAATTGTCACCACCCCATCTTTCCCGTGGGTGTCGTACAAGGCGACTACGGATAAATCTGAATATGATTAGGAATGGGCAGCAGCGTTCCTCTAATACCACCTAGGCTAGCCATGTACTGCGACTTTTGTGCCCGATAAATGGCAATAGGCTCGCCACCTATTACATGGGATTTGACATATTTGGCGAAACGTGGGTGCTAGTTCACCTCTGCTTACCCCTTCGGGGATATAGGCGTGATTTATGTATGTATGAAATATAATTGCCAATTGAACTGCCAAGTAATCTATTCATAATTTACCCGTCGATTGTGAAACGGGCCCTAAATGTTAGAAAAATTATCATATAGAAATTTGTGGTTAAAAAAAGATTTGATGCGGTAATCGAACAGACGGCAGTCCGGGCAGATGCCTAAACCACTCGGCCAACCGTCTTTTTCGAACTTTTTCTATCTACATATTTCTTGTGATTTTTATGACGTTGGTAATTGGTGGTAGGGGAAGGTATCCCAAAACGGACAGACTGGCTAAAGCGGGCACTCTCCTGTTTAAAACATTTTCTAAACATCCAACTGTGGGAACTTACATTTGCACCTGCAGCCCCCTGAAGAGAGCAGATTATGAGGCTTACGGAAAAATAACAAGTCTTTGAATTATTTTATACACCAACCAACGTGCCAGTTTTAGGTACTCTTTCCTACTTTGAGCCTTTTTTATGGCGTAGGGCCTTTAAAGCATGCCGTATTTTAAACTAGCATTTACGTTCGAATTCTTTAAAGATATAAATCATTTGGAGTGATTTATTTTGTTTGTCATCTTCACTGATGGGGAACAGAACTTCCCTATGGTATGGATAGAAAAATATAAGGATAATTGGTAGCCCACTACGCGGGCCCAGTTTAGGTAGCTGTATATTTCGCCAACTATGTTAGGTCCGATATAATAGAGGTGGGCCTATTGCCATCTACCGGGCACGTAAATCCCAGTATATTACTAGGTGATATAACAAGAAAACGCTGCTGACCGTTCCACCTGTTTTAAAAGGATATCAGTCACTAATAATTACGAGCATATATGTATTTATTTATCTTGATGATAAGTCCGCAGGAACTTATTCCTGTTCCAATGTCCTGATTTCTAAAACATCATTTTATTGATAATATTATTACATTTCTAATTATCTGTCTTAACGGCTGATGTATCAGTGTGATGTTCTAATTAACGATTACTTCGCAGAAAACAATGCAATACGATGTGATACTTTAAAATACCAGGAATCTGTTGGCACAATTGAATTACGAAGTGCGCAGGAAGGGTCTCAATCAGGAATGTTTATCAAAATTATTGAGAATGTCTTTGCACCCGCTACTCGGAAACTGTGTTAGCTAAAATAATAAACTGCCGCACTCAGAGACGTCAAATAACGTTAATGAGTACTTAACGTCAAAAAATGACAATTCAAAACTAGTCGCTATTCTTGCCGGGTCTATGGTCTAGATTTAAATAAAAAATTTTGACATTAAATACTCATTAAAGTTAATTGACGTCTCTGAGTGCGGCAGTAAATCTTCTTCACCTTGCCCTGTTCCAAGTCTTATCTAGGGGTCGCGGTCGGCGCAGTATGTTTCCTCTTCCATTCATTTCAGTCAGATGTCATCAAGCTATCCACTCCCTTTTTGATTCATGTCATCCATCATACCGTAATGGTGCTAGCGATGAATGAATGTATGGAAATGAGACGAAAAGGACCATGTCGAGAGACCGATGAACGGAAAGAGTGATGACTCTCATCCATACTGCTCAAGGTTTTGGCTTAGGTTTCACAGCCGGCCGCCTGCCTGACACCAACCCTCTTTGGGTATGCTGTTGTTAGTGGTTTGCCTACCACAATTCGGGTGCCAAAAGGTGTTTTTTGGCAGACACCGGGCAATCTCCCTTAGTCGACTTTTACGACACCCATGGGATGAGCAGGGCTGGCAAATTCTATGTTATTTTTCTACCCATAATATGCCAGCATGGAAAACTGAAGTATGCTAAAATAATTAATGAATTGAGTGAAAATAGTTCGACAGTTACGGACGGGCACCGCATAGAAACAGCTTAGTTAAAGTACAGTCAATAGCACTCTGGCTCCCACAAAACGTAATTTTTCTCAATCGACTTTGTGCTTTACACCAACAAGTTAAGGTTCACAATCGATCGAACACATTTGGCAGTTGTGGGTAGTTCGAAGTGCCGGTGACCGTACAGTTGCCCGACCCGACCAATCGCACTAAAAGCAGTCCGCGATTAATGCCCTCGAACGCTGTTAAATGCCCTCCATGCCAAACAAAATATATTCTGAACATCCAGTACCTATCTATTTGAAAATCCATTTAAACGTGAAGCAAATAAATAATCCTGCATATAGCCTTTTAATGTTCCCACTACGGGGGCACAGGCCTTCGTTATGGATGGAAGAATATAGGGAGAATGGGCCATAGCCCACCACGCTGGCCCAGTGCGGATCGGTGGGTATTACCGACCGCAGATCCAGCCGGGACCAACGGCTCAACGTGTCTTCCGTAGCACGGAGGACCTCGAGATACTGTTTTTGGTCACCTATCCAATGAACGGTCTTAGCAAACATTGCTTAGTTTACGCAATAGCAGACCGAGCGTGCTACGCCATTGTTCTATCGAGCTTTTCAATGAATGAGTTTGCTTTGCATTGCCGTGTGGTGACGGCAGAGTAGAATACAATTGTCACCACCCCAAATCTCTTCCGTGGGTGTCGTACAAGGCGACTAAGGATAAATCAATGATGAGGAACGGGCAGCAGCGTTCCTCTTATACCACCTAACAATAGCAGTGTTCTGCGACTTTTGTGCCCGATAAATGGCAATAGGCTCGCCACCTATTACATGGGACCTAACATAATTGGCGAAACGTGGGTGCTAGTTTCACCTCTGCCTACCCCTTTGGGGATATAGGCGTGATTTATGTATGTATGTATGTAGTCTGCTTTTGACAAAATAACCCGTGATATCTGTTAGCTTAGCAATGCTCGATAGGACTCGCTCATGGGGGTACCTACCAATATAGGTTTTCATGTAACAATTCAAAATATCTGAGCATTCAGAGATCATCAATATTAATAAAGCAATTTCTCATTGTTTCAGGTGGTACAACAAGATGCTGAGGTGTGGGAGGAACGGGTGCAAATTCACACTAACAGAAACAACATAATTAGTGCCAACATTCCCAAATTGTTGAAAGTGAAACCGTATCCAAATTCTTTATAGTCTACGTTAACGGCATTAAGTCAAAATGAATTTTAAATTCATATCCCTCGTGCTGACTTGGAATTTTCTGTTGATATCGGCTAAAATAGACTCAACTGAAGAAGAAAGCGCCGCTAGGGCCAGAATGCTGAGGAACCGAGAGAACAACCGTAACCGTACAACATTCAATGGCACCTTAACTGACAACCCTGACAGAAGGTATTTCAGACACAGAAACAGCTCGAAATACCGCGGGGACCGACACCGATTTTGGGAGCACGAGTCCAGGCGTGACAGAAGAAAACTGATCGCCGGCCATTACTTCGAAGAACACGGCCTGAATAAGACTTCTGAGCCATACGCCGCAAGAAGAGAGGATAAGCTGAGAAAGAGCGAGAAGCAGTGGAACAGAAGCTACGTGGAGAAGATTCCACTAAAGAGGCCTCTACCCAAAATGAATTCTAACCAAAACAAAATGCAGGACAGGAGAAACCCTGCTCCCGTCAGGGAGAATACTACTAGGTCCAGATTGAGGATGACCAAATGGCAGAGCGGGGGATACATCCCTTATCCCCAACAGAGAGAGAGGAAGCCCAATATTATTCTGATCCTAACTGACGATCAAGACGTTGAGCTGGGCAGTCTGAACTTCATGCCGAGAACTATGAAAGCGATTAGGAGTGCGGGTGCGGAATTCCGTCATGCTTACACCACTACTCCTATGTGTTGCCCATCAAGGTAATGTGCGCTGATTTTTTTCAATAAAATTATTTTTGTACTAACATAAGTTCCTTATGTTAGTACAAACAATCTCTCTTTTCTTTACACAGAGTCAGTTGTAAAGTACCAGTAACCTCGCTGGACAAGATAGCCAACATCACAAACAAGAACGTTTGTTCTACGACTTTATATAATTCGTTAGAAATTACATAAATAAAAAATAAATATTAATATTATACATACTTTACTCTACAACATCACCAGAGATTAGCGCAGCGTCGCCCTTTCGTTTATGAATGAAACATATATTAACAAATGTCGCGGCAATACAATAAAAACTTGAAAAATAATTATTGTTCAATGTATTCAGATAAATTAAAACTCGCTAAACAAACGTTGTTGTTTACGATGCCAACTATATAGTCCTGCGAGATTCCTGATGTGTTACAAATAGCCCTATATAGAGAGAAAGTACCTAATATATGTTCGTCCAACTTAGGAGTTCCCTGCTGACCGGCGTCTACGTGCACAACCATAACGTGTTCACCAACAACGACAACTGCTCATCACCCCAATGGCAGGCCACCCACGAGTCCAACACTTTCGCAACCTACCTCTCCAACGCAGGATACCGCACCGGTAAGTACCTACTATTTTATGTCAGACAGGGAAGCTCTTGCCCTTCACCTCACCTGATGATGAGTGACGATAAGGACAGAAGATAGCTCTTGCCCTTCTGGTGGTAAGTGACGATAGGGTTGAAGAATCGAGCTTCACCCGGAACCCTTAACCACAGAGGGGTTGGCTATCTCAAAAACTTACTTACCTGAATCCCTTATTCATAGTATCTTGTATTTGATGCAGGAATTGATACCGAAAAGAGTTTGATACCGGTAATGTTTGTATTGATAAAACATTAATTGCATTTGAAGGAACTGATAGCATTTTCAAAAAGTATTCTTTCGAAAGAAAAATGTTGAATACACAATTTGTAAGAATGTGTAAGATATAGTGTAACGTGTCAAAGTTTCATATAGCTATATTAATTTTATGAAATTAATCGACTTTTGATATTTCTTCAACTCAATTTAAACTAAAAACTACGAACTTGTTAGGTTAATTCTTGATGGAATGTACGATAAATACGCAACTTACTATTTATCATAGAGAATATTTTTGAAAGCAAAACCAGTCACGGTTGACCCTTCAAATGGTTTCTATTGAAGAAAATAAATCAACGTCTTTATGCTATGCCTCACACATACGTTTACTTAGTTCAAATCGCGATAAATTACGTCTGGCCTGATGTTGTAAATAAACAGCTTTTAATGGTTTAGATGTAGATTTATCGCTTATTAAACGTATTGCAAGGAGGGAATGACTGTGTAGTCGAATCTTGGTGGACTGACCAGTCCACTCTGACACGCCTCTAGAATGCTACTCCTTTTAATTTTAAAATGTACAATTTGCATATAACTTTAGAACGTAATTGGAAACAATTTCAGTTGATTGGACTGGTTTTCAGTTACCATATTAATCACTTTGCGTTTCTAGCATTATATTTTATTTTATAACCGCAAATTATAAATTATTTTATAAACAAGGCCGTGTGGTGACGGCAGAGTAGAATACAATTGTCACCACGCCCATCTCTCCCGTGGGTGCCGTACAAGGCGACTAAGGGTAAAGACAGCAATGAGTAATGGGCAGCAGCATTTCTCTCATACCACCTAGCAATATAAATTTGTCCTGCGATTTATGTGCCTGATAATGGCAATAGGCTCGCCACCTGTTACATGGGACCGAACATAATTGGCGTAAATGGGTGTTAATTCACCTCTGCCTACCCCTTCGGGGATATAGGCGTGATTTATGTATGTATGTTTATAAACAAACTGAAACATTTTCAGTCGTGAAGTTTCTTTATTTTGTCATATTTGTCTAAAGCCAAAACTTTGTAAGATTCTCAATCTCCTTCTTTAGTTTTTGGTAGAAAGCTTTGTTATCCAAGGATTCTGGAATATTTTCAGCATTTAGTTCTATTATGATCGGATCCTGAAGCACACAGAGCAACATCAAGCCATGCGACTCTAGTATAACGTTTAAGTGTGTAGTGTAGTAACCATAAGGGCCTTATGATGTCATCAACCTGTACTTTCACTACGCTTATTTCTCTCTCTAGCAATACGTGATATGACTAGACCAACATTGTCAATATAATTATAAAGTTCTTAATTATTATTTTGGTTTTAATTTTAACAATAAATAAATGTTAGAAAAATTTGTAAGACTGGCTGTCCACTTCCGTTGGCTTACGATTACAACGTAAAGAGTAAAAGTAAGAGAAATTTCGGCATTGCAGATGACGCGGGTTCGATTCACGCATCAAGACAATAATTTTTCGAACTTTTTCTAACCACAATTTCCTTTGTTGTAATTTGTTCACATAATTTGTATTAATTTCTTTACAATCTATCAAATTTTCTAAACTGAAAACCAAAAAGTTTGCCAAATGTTCAGTTGATTGTACCGCCATAAATTGCATATTCCCTACCAGACCCAATATATATACTTCAGAGAAACTAGAATTGCTATTATCCTCATGTAGGATTTTTTTTCTTGATTTTCTGTGTCCATAATTTTAAAGTCCAGCATGTCAACAAAACTATACCTTTGCTGCGCTATCATCTTATCAAGCACGTTTACGTGAAGCAATCTTATAATATGCGAGTAAGGGATAGTACTCACCTGTATGCGAGTTAAATGGTCTTCTTCAGCGAGCTTTAGTTGTTTAACAGCCATGAGAACTGTTAGTCTAGGTCATATACCTCAATCAATCTTGGTAGGTATGTGCTCAAAAATATAGAAGATTTTTAGTGCTATAGAACAAAACAGGATCCTTTGAATCTATCGATATTTTTGATGACACTGTTTAAATAAATGTTGTATTTTATTAAGCCGCAGAAGATTTTTATATTTGTATTCGCACAAGTGCGTTAAGGTGAGTAAAAATTCAATTTGAACGAAAATTCCAACTTGTGTTTCAAATAAGTAAATGTTCCAAATGAGTTCAGCCCTTTAAGGATACAAATAAGTAGGTAGGCCGGTAATTTTCTAAAGACGTCCATTGGGAATTGCTGTCTTATAAACTGAGAACGTAATCACAAGCTATGAAATAAAGCTCTATAATGACAGATACAACTATTACGGTAATGGGTACTGGGCTCCAGTTTTTTGCTACCAAGGGCGGAGCAAATTGTAAATATATCTAGGTAAGTATATTAGCGAATCGGTAGGTAATGAAGTTGTGCCGTGAAGTTACGTGATCTCCCGCTGATCTGTAACTCGATACATTAACAACTGGGAATTCGACATTTTGATTCTGATTAAGTGGACAATATCGATGTCGGTTTTATTGTTTGCTATTTCGAAGAACTTTACTGTATTCTTTGGTGTTATCAGTCCAATTATTTATGACGTACGTCTGGAGTACGGATTTAAAATCCAGTAAACAAAATAAAAGAATTAGAAACATATAATTCTTGTCTTCTAGTTAGTATTGTCAAGCTAAGGGCAGCTCTGACTCATTCAAAATTACGGTCAGCTTACGCTTGTCTGCGCAACGTCTGTGCCGTAAGTACTGGGAGTAGGTACATTTTACCGTCGAAGCTAATGTTGCAATAAGGTCAGGAATGCAATTGACTCACGACTGACTTTCTACATTTTAGATTAGGGATTTGTTTGCTTAACTAAATCGTAGCATTTAGTTAATCCCTTATTTTATTCTGAATGGTGTTATCTCATTTGGCGATCGTTGGTCAAATTTTTTGAAACCGCTTGTTTGAGAATGTAATCTTTGATTATTGATTCAGCAATCTGATTTGACGTTATCCTTTTATATTACTTACTTGACAAATTTTGGACAAACTACCCGTGACGAGCGGTTGGTCAAATACTTAATGAAATAGTTGGCAAAACAGCACAATTAAAGCATCCAACATAGTAAAAAGTAATTATCTGTATAAACATTATCACAAATGGAATCTTATGAACGATTATCTTGATTACATAATAATTGCCAGCTCATGTATCATGCTCAGCAATGTCAAGCAATACACCTTCATCACGACAATCAACAAAATTGTCACTGCTAGGTATCCTGCCAACAAATTGCATAACCTCTTTGTTATTATACGAGTGACTGTGTGTGTGTATTAAAGCATTCAAGGTTTGTTGATTATAATGCTATGTTATTATCACAATCATTATTAGCTAATGTATTTTCGTTGCTTATCCATCCACATTCTGTCATATATGATCATAGTTCTTTGGTTACTAAGACCAAGTAACCAAGAGAACCTGTATCCGAAATTATTATAATAGCCATGGATTAGTTATCAATATTGCCTACTGGGACCGGATTATCCGTTCAGAATTCACGAACTTGCGTTCCCGTCCATTATCCTATGGTTCTTTCACGAGAAAGGGTATGATTCAGTGTAAGTTACAAAACAAATAAAGAGATCCGAGCGGAAAGCTTTTCGAGGGCTTTTATGAAGTTAGCCGGCCTAAAGAGTTTTGTGAAGTTAGCATAACGCTTTGAAAGCTCTCTGCGTTATTTCCAAAAATGTGTACGTATAGCGCTCGTACTGTTTAAATATTTTATCGAGTGGGGTTTATGTTATTACTTTTGAAGTATTTTATTATTACTGCCTTAATATTCTTATTTATGTATACACGAAAAAATAGATTTTTAAGGTATTTGGGTTATCTTGGTTGATTTAGTTTTGTTTCCTAGAAATCTGTTATGCTCCTTTCTGGTTGACAAGTCGACTATTTTGCAAAACATTAGCACATGTTCATCAACTAAGAGCAATAATTACCAAGAAAACTTCCATAACAAAGTTTTCTTATACATACATACATACATAATTCGCGCCTATATCCCCGAAGGGGTAGGCAGAGGTGAACTAGCACCCACGTTTCGCCAATTAATTAGGTCCCATGTAATAGGTGGCGAGCCTATTGCTATTTATCGCAGTACTTAGCTAGGTGGTATAAGAGGAACGTTTTCTTATGATTTTATAATAAAAGTAAAACAGATTATTAGTACTCCAAAAAACATATGAGCACATTTTTTTTCACATCATGCCTAAGATAATATTCTTCTATTGCTAGTTGTACCAAAGGTCACAGGAACTAAACAATTCTGAACGGACACCTATCAAAATTTTACTGCTTTGATTGATCCACCCACTCGAGTGGTGAAGTAAGGACAATTGCAATTTCAGTCTAGTTCTGATGTCGACAAGACATTAATTAAACTTTCATAAATAGCTTTAAATTCACTGTATGATCGGATTGATTTAGACTTTTTTCGTGCAGAGACATGAGAACCTAACTAACCAATCATATTAAAATATAGAAAAAAAGGTGATAGTGATGAATGAATGTATAGAAAAGTAATGGAAAGGACCATCACGAGACCAACGGAAAGAGTGATTAGGATGACAACCTTTCAATCCATACTCAAGGTTTCAGCTTAGAATTTACAGCCAGTCGCCTGCCTGAAACCAACCCCTAAACTCGTAACTGGTATTACTGTCATTTTGTTATTTATTACACTGTGAATTACAGTATCTCCAAGCAAATGGATTTTATTGGCGAGACATTTATTTGTTTTGGCCCATTAATATTTATTACACACAAGCCCGTCGAGAACCGGGTGCGTTATTCAATTAACTGCTACCACAGAAATGGTTTAATAGGAACAACTTTCTAATTTTCTAATTGCGACAAATTAGAAGCAGTACCGCAACTGCCGCTGGGGGAGTTTATTTGTATTTCTTATTCGATGATATGCCAGACTTGGTTAAAAATATAGTCTATCTAATTATACTTTCATAAGTCAAAATGCAGTATCTAAAAATGTCTCTTTTCGGGTTTTTGTTATAGAGGATAGCTGTCTGTATAATGGGTAATCTATAAAAGCTCTTTGAGAAAGCATAGATAGTCGCTTAAGTATCTCAATTCTATTTAAAGTTAATATGCAGCTTAGAGGTATTGAATATACTAAAAGGACAATATAGGTATTGAATTTCTCGGTAGTTACTTTTGTTGCGATGGCATTAGTGGGTATGTAGAGTAGAGTATATTCAGTGAAAGTGTCAATGTCAGAAGTTTATAAAAAAAGGATACCTTAGGATCGTAGTCTTTTAAAAACTTTTTTTTTATGTTAGACAGGGTAGCTCTTGCCCTTTATCTCACGTGATGGTAAGTGACGATAAGGGCGACTGATGGAATTGAATTGAACTTACACCGGAGAAATTTAAGCTAAAAAACTAGTAGGATACATTAGGAAAGTGAGCTTTGTTAAAAATTTACACCGGAGAAACAGTATAATTTTAACAAATGAACTACACCTACTCCAAGCAAATCCATAAATCTCGCTCGAGACATTGTTCTAGACAGATATCGTTCGCAAAGTGCACTATGCAACATACTTGCTCTAAGCATCGCGGCGTGGGTGCACGTGGGTCGCCGGACGTGACCAATTTTGTCCATCTTGACTTCTGCTCGCTAATTTAGATGGAAGCGTCCTTGCCGGAGACGCCGAAGACGATATATACACGTCCGGTTGACCTGCCGGGATTTGTGACCTAACGTTACATCACAGCCGCGTATATAACAAACAATTTAGGGCAGTCTTGCCTGCCTGGTGCTCGTTATTCAATAATCAAGAACAGACTCACTAAAACCATTGGAACACTGTTGCATATTTCCTTCCGATACTTGTGGTTAACACATAATTCAATAGACTAACACGGAATCCGTGGCGACATTACAACCGGATCAACGCATGGTGGATGAAATAATGGCAGGTCTCGTCGACAATTTATATGTGAGAGAAACGCCACTCAAGTTAAAAGTCAAAAACAAGTCCGTTATCAAACGTAACCTATGAATGTTGAGATAGATGTGCAGCGGGACGGGACAAAAATGGGTTAAGGGAAAGAAAGGAATGAGTATGTCTAAGAAGAAATTAACAGATAATATAAAAGGCAATCGCTTGGCTTGGTATAGACATGTTATGAGAATAAACGAAACGCAGTTGGCTAAAAGAGTGACAGAAAACTTTGAAATAAAAAAAACGAAACGCAAAGCCGAGAGATGATAATTATACGTATAAACATACGCTTAAGTATGAAACCCTTTCACTTACCTCGATTGTAATTGATTTTGAAGCAGTTTCACTTTTGTATCCGGCTAAAAGGTTAACTAAGAAATATTCTCTGGCAAAAATATATTCATATAAGTAAAAAACTTCACCCACCAGCTTGCTCTTTAATACCCGTCATTCGTTTATTTGCTCTAAAGCCTTACCTCGACATTAGCCGCCAGTGCAATGTGTCATCCAAATCATACTTTCTGAGTCTGTACACGTGTTGAAGATCACTCAGCAGGAGCTAAAGCCGGGTTCATTTGCCTTGAAAATTTATGGTATAAATGAGACATCATAAATCCCCCCCTTGGTGTCTTAGAGGTTTAAGCTACGCCTACAGTAGTAGAGGAGGTAATAACAAAGATTGTTTCCAACGAGATGAAAGTGGTTACGTGGGCGTGCCAATCGCCGACAGTTCCTATTAATATGCTGTTAGTTGCTATCAGATACTTGAAAGACAATGTAATGCTGCGGTATACAGCTCTATTCTTGAGGATAGTTAACATTTCTTTGTCTATATTCACAGAAACATGATAAAGTTTCGAGATTTAAGATCTATTAAAGATTTTTTTAACTAAACTACTAGGTTGGGACATTATATATAGGCGACATTGGGACAAAAATATTTCGAATGATTGGATGTAGTTTTTTTGTGACAAGTGTGGTTGATGATTAATTTATCTAAAAAATATCTGTGAGGTGCGTCTGGCAAGGACTACATTTTTTGACATAACACAATCCACTGCTTTTGCAACCATAAGTGGCCTAATTATTGACATAAATCATAAAACTCTTTAACTTTGTTCCATGATAACATTAAATCGAGTCATAAAGTATTTCATAGTAAATTAAATTAGCAATAAAGCATCGAGGAAAAAACTGTCTAGCTCGAATAATTTCAAGGCAATATACTCGTAGTATTGCTAAGTAATTGGTATTTTATTCGCCAACTTCAATACATTCTGTCGTTTATGTTATGCTGCTGCTGCCAATTACTCATAGCTGTCTTTACCCTTAGTCGCCTTGTACGACATCCGCGGGGAGAATTGTATTCAGCTCTTCCGTCACTACACGGTAACAGATAGAGGAGCTCGAGATTATAATTTTTTTTGGTCATCCATCCTACTTTGTTTAGTCTAGCCGCAATTCTAGCCGAGCGTGCTGGCGAATGCGTCATCGACCTCCTCGTTCAACCTATCAAAAAATAAATAAATAATACATCCATTGTTTGTGTTTCTAATATGACATAATGTTTATTGTTTCGAATGGCAATAAAAAACAGCATTAGGAACATTGGATTATGCTTCGACGCGCGCCCTAACAAATGGTCGTAAAAAATATGAGTTTAGTTCCCCAGCAGATGGTGCAAAACTGAATAGGCTTCACCTTTGAACGGTAAATTATGAGCAATAAACATGGTGTTTTATGACCTATAACAATTATTCTAAAGGACAAATTTAAGGCTACGAATTGAACAACAGCGGGCAATAGCAATTTCATTAAAGTAAAAAATTTAAATTCGCATGCCATCGGTCTAGCCATCAACAGCGGAATCAAAACACTGGAACAAGACATACATAACACCAAAGACAAACAAACATAAGACCAAAGATATACCGAAAACTCTTATTACTTGAGCAGTTGCGTCACGGGAAAAGATGACTTCTGAAAGCTGATTACGTAACTCTGTTCCAAAAAGTTTTCTATAAAAATTAATGGAATTGTTGCTTGATAAGGTATTTACTACTACTGTTTTCTGGTTTTTGAATATAATCAGAGTTGATTATTCAATAAAATATTTTACTAAATCCAAATCGACAACAAATGGTAACAATTTTCTCGGTAAAAAAATATTTTAAGATGGTCAAATCCTATTTCCTATTTCCCTTTTTTCGTTTTATAATCAAACAGACGATTAGTTACAACACAAACTAAGTGTTTTAGAAGGGCAATAAACTATTTCAATTAATCAAAAGAGTTTTTTTTTCAATAACCATTTAATTTTTTAATAAATTATTTGCACTTTGTCGCTTAACTTAGAGCCGGCGCACGCTATTTTTATCTTTTTTCCTCGCGCTCAGAAGTTTAGTCATACCTCTATCCTTCAATTTACGAGGTATCGCCGTGTAAAATCTATGCAACTGGCCAAGGATTTATGTATGTATTATTAGACTGCAAAGCAAGTATTTTATTGTCATGTTACATTGTTGTATTCATCTTTTAACTTGCTAATGAACGCGAATTACTAAATGCTTTGCCAAGTGCTAAATTTACGCGTACTAAAATGAAAATGCACCCTTTATTATTATGATTTTTATTGGAACTTAAATGTTAGAACAATTGTTACACAGAAAAAGCTCATAAAATGTTCTTGAAATGTCGTGACGTTTCTTTGCTTCCTTGATAATAATTCCGAGCTAGGTTTAGAAAACACTGTAGGCCTGGTTCAAACTGAGCGATCGTTGATATAGTGGCTATTCATAAACAGGCTTTTCTGGCAAGATAAGACCTAACAGGTTTAGGATTACAATTACTTCAGAGGTTAAAAGAGAAACTATGAATTTAGTGTCTTATAGAAGTTAGTGTCTGTTTGTGGATAAGTCTCGGGTATATTAGATATAATTATTAACGCGTTTAGCTTACTGAGATTTAAAGTATCACTAATACGAATTGTTGTTGGGGTTACCGCAATCTATAGAGAAGGCCTGTACCGCAGTAATGGGGACGTTTACGGGTTGATTATGATGATGTTTATTTAATACCTGCTTAAGAAGAATATCCTTTGTAAAGAGGTTGAAAGATATGAACGAGAATAAGAGGGAGACAAAGATTGGAATGTCTCTCTGATCTCTGTTACTATAAGGAAACAAACCGTGATTATTTTAGTTCATAGACGGTTCACACGTTTGAAGTTTTATAAATTCATCGCATACGGCTTAAGTCATTCCGGACTTTCCAGCTACATGACGCTATAATTCTAAGACTTTTGAATCACCCGATTCCGATGTAGCCAAAACAAAAACGCTTAGATGTCTGAGACCAAAAATTTTAATTTGTTACCCATTTCGTGAAAGAATTGGTGCAGCTGATAGTTCGCAAAATGCGGTACTTCGGGTGTTGGACGAAAATAAAAAAAATTGAATTAAAGAACTCAGTGCGAAATAGAACTTCTGATTCTCGATCACATAATTATGGGCTGCTTACTACTACTATACATTGTCTACTTTGCTTACATTACTTAGTCCAGAAATTGAAGACGTGTATTGGTTAAGGTGTGTTAAATCTTATTCGTTTGTGGTTTTTTCAAGTCCGCCTGTGTTCTGGCCTACTACCATCTTATCAAAGTCTGTTGCCGTAATAATAACATTAACAGCATTATTGTGTTCCGACAATTTGTGATATTAAGATAGCCAACCCTGGTTGAGGGTACCAGATGAAGCTCGATTCCATCTTCGTTCCATATCGTCACTTATCATCCGGTGAGATAAAGCTGTCTAGTATTAAAAAATAATCAGACGTCACTTTTTGGTAATAGTATGTGACAGCGACAGCATCTGATTTGAACACTCCTTAACTAAAACACATCGTAAACAGTTTTTTGTAATAACACCGAGGGTGTTTACATTTGTGTCTACATTTTCGGCTGTACCTACTGTAGGTTATTTCCAAGTTCCCAAATCTCCTAGCGTCTGTGCAAAATATTGACTCGGACGAAGCCGAATTTGACCTCTCGACGGAATGTAAATAGATTCGCGATAACGCCCGTGCGTGGGCGCGCGCCAGCCTGTCTAGGGAACCTGCGCAATGTAATCGACGCTAACGTTTTGTTTCCACGGCGAGCTTGATTCATTTGCGTGTTTACCGAATACCAGGCAATATTTCGAGTGGGATTTGGCAGTCGGCTATTGCGCATCGAGTTTTTTGCGCGGTTTACCAAAACGGTGCGATGGTATTGTGCTCTGGTTGAAGGTTAAACGTTTTTGGATGATGAATGAACGTGTCTTACGTGGACGCTATCATCTTGGCCTACGTAACCAACTATAGCGACGGTACCTACTAGGGAAAGATACTCAAAAACGATAACTCTTAGAATTCCATGGATTCACTGTGCGCGTGCTGGGTCTATATTATTTTATAGACTATAGCGTGGTGGAGAGGAAGTCAGTGGCAGCGCTTGGTAATTGAGTGTATGTTTACGGGAGCTTTATAAAATCACGTTATAATCCATTTTATTTTATTTGGATAAACAAAGAAACACAATGCATATAAGAATATGTGTACAAATGATATAGAAGAATTGAAAATTTGGTACCAGCACTGTATACTACATATGACACAAATATAACATTAGAGTCTAAATCTATAGCGAAATGTGTAAAGCCATCAACTACTGACTATATGCAATACAAAATTTAAAGAATAACAAGGTGTTAAAATTTCATCTGGTCTTTTACTTGATTGATGGAATAATGTTTTACATATACCTATACCCTATATATACCTACCTAATAAGGCTAACCTTATTGTCTACTGCTTTGAAGAGACATTGTGGCAATTGAAGTTCCCATCTGACAAACAAGCCACCCAAGGGTGGCTTGTTTTAGGCAGTCTTCTCGATCGGTGTAAGCCCCCTTCCCATATACTTCCTTTTTACGTATGTAATCGAAACTGGACTTTCAAAACGTCCATTTAAATCAGAAATAGCATCGTCTTATTGTACTAGAAATAAATTATCCATAGTAATAGTTTATGTGCGCAAGGTGCGCCGCTGCCGCCGCCCAGTCTGCGCTTGCGCATCTGACCTCGTTCGTTGTGGTGTATTGTACAGTCTACTGCAGTGCACTGGAAATTGATTCTTATTGCATCATGATAAAGCACGTGCAAACTTCAAGCTCGTTTACTTAATGACGTAGTCTATCAAGCAATTTTGCAACTAGTGCCCAGGTCTTAGAGTAGATTATAACAATCTATTATATTCTTCGTGTGTAAGGTACCTACAGAGATTGTATTTTGATACTGCGGTCAATGATGCAGATATCATGTCAGATGTAAGACGATGCGTTACCGTTAATGCTGATATAATTTATTTCTAAGGATGCATGGTGCAATACTGTAGAATAGGCCATAATAAATACAATGTCTTTTAATTCGGATCACCCGCATGGGAACCCAGTTAATAATTTGTTACTATATTGTTAAACGCTCTTTCTATAAGTGTATCAAAGTTACACTTTCAGAAACAGCGTTTAACAACGATTTTAATATTAGTTAGTATACGAATATTTTTAGGCAAATTAATTGCAGTTCAGAGCGTAAGTCTAAGGAACAGTTGGGATGTTCGAAATGAATCGTAATTTGTCATAAGCAGGGACATAGGCTTCGTTGAGAAAAAATAGCGTCGAAAAATGTCTTTCATTCACAACGAAAAAGGGGATGTTTTACGTATCAGACAAAAGGTTATGGGACAAAAGCCAGCTGAAAATAAACGAAACTGGTATATTGTTTCATTTCTTGCTTACATTTTCACAGAAATGGAAACAACAACGCTCTTTAGGCAGGTACGTAGGTATATATATAGGTTCAGTGAAAATCACACCGTGTCCATATTAATTTCAAATTAAGACTTATTACTTTCATCATAAGGGTTATTTTTAGGGGAAGCAACTAGTTTTCCGACCTCATTCGCTGTGGTCACGGCGTGATCAATTATTCGGGGAGAATTCTATTATTGCTTACGTAATCCCATCGCTGGGAAAGGGCCGTCAAATGCCTCCTGACCTAATTAGAACTGTCTACGTCCAGCAAGAAATATGCAAGTATAAAAATACACGATGCACACATGTTTGTACGAAAGAATTGCTTTCTTTCGGACATATTTTTCTTTTATCTTTCTTAAATATAATAGAGGTCAAAATTGCTTTCCTGCAGCAGCAAGTATGTCCCTTAACTTTGTCAACATCTTTCCAAATTGTAAATATCATTTACAGAATTTGTAATAAAAATATAGAAGATTCATTTGAAAAATAATGGACTTTTTACAAGAATGGAGTGGCGTGGACGATCTAATCTGGGATCTTGTTTCACTTAACAACTGTGGAAATAATATGTCGGGAATGTCGACTTTCTATAATGAAATATTTGACGATTACAGATTACGATTACATATCATAATAACAAACTTTGTAAAAGTTATAAGTTAGGTATATTTGATATATCAAATGCATTCAGCGTCAAAAATGCCTCTACAAATTGTCATTCAACGCAATTTCTAAATTTGCTTAGGCGGTGCCATAATTGACTTAATCGTAATAAACGTTCGAAACAATCGAAGCGCGTTCGAAGTTCAAAGGTATTCAACATGAATTAAGAATTGTTGAAGGGATACACAAAGTCCCACAAGATTACCAGGCGAACAGCAACCAGGAAGCGTTATCGAAAATATCATATTTCAGACTAAAACAGCGCAACCGGTTAAGATTCGATCACGAGATACGATGAACAAAATACACAGCAGCGGTTCGATATTATGTTGTTCCTCCGTTGATTTATCGAACGCACAGTACCACAACATTGTCACTTTAAATACAGTAACCGATACCGGTTACGAGGAATACGGAAGGCAGCAAGATACTTTTTCTGCAAAGATATTTTTAATTAATGAACGCTGTCAGAAATTCGTCCGCCAGTTGATGTGATTTAGCATTTTCCCTGTCCCCTGAGCCACTTTGGAGTCAATAATGGAGAAGTCTGAGCTATATAAGGATCATGAATAGCTTGCATGACCCATATTTAGGTCATCATTGGTTTTTGACGGCGAAAATTCCATAAATTTTGTTGAGTGAGACGACTAAATTTGTAAGTACTTAAGTTAAATGCCTTCGAAATACTCATTTATTTACTTATTCTCAAATGTTCCTATTCAAATCTCTGACAGATCACAAAGCTCAATTCATCATCATCACCAGCCCTGTAACGACCCTATTTTTGGGGCACAGGACTTCCCTATGGATGGAAGAATATAGGGACACTGGGCCAATACTCACCACGCTGGACCAGTGTGGATTGGTGGGTATTACCGACTGTTTATGCAGCCAGGACCAAGAAGCGGAGGAACTCGAAGAAATAATCAATTTTTAGTAACCCAATCAATGACTGGCCTTAGCGAACATTGCTTAGTTTACGCAATTGCATTAAGCCATTACGCTATCGAGCTCCTCATGCTCAGAAAGCTCAACTGAGTGAGATTAATTGAATTGGCTTAGGTATACAAATGAGGCACACGCATTCCTTTAGTGTTTCGCAACTAGCGTAGGGAGAACGACCGCGTGGTGCATTACAGAGGTCGTGGGTGCTCACTGTAGGTCAAATAGGTAGGCTGTTAAGTGGCCCGTTGGTCACTCAGTGATTGCTGCTTTTTTAATTTTGTTTTTATTGGGCGAAGGCATCGTGGTGGCGAGCCATAGGGCTCTGTAGCGCGTAGGCTTGCTCTGGTTCAAGCATTAATGTTTAACATTCCGATGCTGAAGTAGCTTTGCTAACCTTATTGATGTTGTCAGTCTTAATCGTGGATAGTCGCATTTGTAAATTGATTCAAAATTCCAAAGTCGGATAGATTTCTGGAACATCATATTTATTTTATTTAATCAAAGCAGTCCGATTACTCAAAAAATCAAACAGAAACTTGCCATTAAGTATAAAACTATTATTTTATTGTCGAGCTCTAGAGTTTTTATTTAGTTCGCACTGATATGACAGTCAAAATAGATTAAGATAGTCTGCCTTGAAATTTTGTTTCTGTGTAATTATGGTAATGGTGTTAAATTACCTTCTTTTATTGTAACTAAAATAAATATCCAAAACAAATAGTTTTGAAAGAAAGTTGATGTAACAGTAACGTTTTTGCTTATTATATAAGACAATGTCAAGGTAATTTAAAAAGAAATTCAAGAAATTAAGGCTATATGAATTGTAGATATGATGTTTCCTTGAAACTTCAGAACTTTTGTCATAAATTAAATATAAGCGAGTTTCAGTTTATGAATAAAGTATTCGAAGACACAGGTGTACGTACCTACGCGGCAATCTTTTTTTCTCAGCTACTGGCTCTTTCCTTTGCAAATGAAATGATTTAATTATATTTCTTTCCTTTCAAGTTGGTTTATTGCCCATTATGTTATAATATCGCTTCTTAAATACAAAACAGATAAACTAAAACACACGAAGTTTGACACTTATCAATTTAACATTTCATTAAATAGCAAAGTGATTAGGGTATCAGCATCTATTTCGTTCAATAGATATTTCTGTTTCGTTCTTTATTATTGCGTACAACACTACTAAAAATCTAGATTTTCTAGAACATACTTACCTCATAGTAACAAAGAAGCCTCATCCTTCGTTTGCCATTCCGACCTGTCGCGAACTATACATACATACATACATAAATCACGCCTATATCCCCGAAGGAGTAGGCAGAGGTGAACTAGCACCCACGTTTCGCCAGTTATGTTAGGTCCCATGTAATAGGTGGCGAGCCAAAGCTAGATGGTATAAGAGGAACGCTGCCGCCCATTCCTCATCACTGATTTATCCTTAGTCGTCTTGTACGACACCCACGGGAGAGATTTGGGGTGGTGACAATTATATTCTACTCTGTCGTCACCACACGGCATTATATATAACTATACATAGATCTCAATAATATAGAATAGTTTCTATAAATTATGATCATTCAGCAATAAATCGGGAAATTTGTTTAGGTACTGTGTTATACAAAAAAGAGGTTGACCACAGACTTGACCGACTGTCCACCTCGTCAGTTCGTATCGAACAAAACAGAGAACAAATTAACAAAGTCAAGGGGCCCGTCAACGGTGATTATCGTCCAAATCGTTAATGAAAAGCGAATTAAATGGACTTCAAAACGCGCACTGAACCGTCCCTTGTCCCTTAATTAATCTCTCCAAGCATATACAAAAAGAAGACTATCGAAGTGGGCTGTATGTATGCGATGAGCTATTTTTAAAAGAACTACCCTTACGTGAAGACAGAAATAAAGGTACCTTAGAAAAGAACACACATTCATCGAGAAGATATAAGTAGCTCCACACGTATTGTCTTTACAAAGAAAATAAGGTCCTGGAGATCTTCTATAATTCTTCGAACGAAACTTGTCAATCGAACGAGAATAAAACGAAACTTTGAAAGTAAACCTACTCTAATTATATGTTCGGATGCTCAATCGAATAATTTTAAGAGTACAAGTATACGCTGCGATTACACACGTTACCTTAGTCAATGTAAATTATCCGTATTGTACGAATATTTGTTGGTTGTCAACCAACTAAAACGTTTCTATACTTTCAAGTAGGTATACAAACTTCTTAGTTGGTTTCAAGCAGAGAGGATAGTACTAAGAAGGGTTCACGTAAAGAGGGCAGTATACTACGGGTTTCAAGTATTGTAATAAATTATTATAAATGTTTCTACAATTGATTTTTGAACACTGCGCCAACACAGTGCTCATTCTACAAGCATTTCTAAGTAGCAATTTTTATTTGGGGGCTTACAAGTAACATTAAATTTTATTTAATTGTGAGTAAATTATTCCTACTTTCATAAAAATCTCTTGATCGCCGTTATAATATGTAGAAGATATTACATTAATGCAGTTGAATCAATTAATGTTCATTTATATATGTTCTAATTATTAATATATATGTACTACAGACTCCAGCCACGCTCTAAACGTTCATCACGTATTGCAGCCTCGATGCCATTTTATGTGGACTTCACACGAAATTCACACTTACGAAAAAAGAAAAAGGTAACAATTTTGGTTTCGTCAAATTTTGGTTGAAAATCCGAACGAATATCTGTCAAATTTGAACACCTTACGAAATTCAAAACTAAGCAATTGTGGTTTCGTAAAATTGAGGTTAAAAATCCGAACTAAAATATGTCAAATTTGAATTTTCTAATCAATTTCAAACAATTTTTATTCGAACGAAGTTTCGGTCCGATAATGAATTATAGTAGGAAACGCTCGAAATACCGGTCGCAGTTTCCATTTTCGTTGAATTATAGTAGGCCCCCTGATGCGGGGAGAAAACAACCTCGATTTTTTCTGCTTTGCTTACTTTGTAATATTTTTTATAAATTTAGCCTGCCGCGCCGTTTATAAATTGGTCAGGTTCGGAAACTTAGCATATTATTATGCCTACTTTAAATAAATCACAATTAGATTTATTTAAAGTAGGCATAATAATATGCTAAGTTTCCGGCTTAGAATAGAGTTACCCTTTTTCCACTCAGGGGTGTAGTAAGATCCCGCTGGGCGATATCCACCAGATAATAGGAAAAAGTGTCATTCTCAGATATTTAATTAATTTAAATAACTTTGAACGTTTTCCACGTTTAAAATTAAGACCTCAATTAACAATAAACATTAGTAATAGAGCAACTGGGACTAGGTAACAGATACTTTAGGTCTTAAAGCTATTGAACAATAATCTCGCTTCTAATACTTATAATATATCTATAAAGAAGAGTTTTCTTTCTCGGATCTTTAGAGGATTAAGAAGATGAAGATTTTCGTAAGTTTTGTGGAGTCTGTATCTTGTTTCAGGATAAAAAGAAACACTAAACCAACCAAACTAAACCAACCTTAAAGACGTAAGGAGATATAAACAACTTATAATTCAATTAAAAAACGCTCGTCTCAATATGAGGCCACCTCCATTAAACTCACTAGATCCATTAACTCATAGAGTTCACTAATTGAATTTAATTCTACTTTTTCATAATTGCGCCCCGCGTCATTGGATTTCTTGTCGTTATTTGACGACACGCCAATTGTAGCAATTGTGTTAAAAATATAGTACGTGGTACGTCCTGCTTACAGACCGGATAAAGACTAATTTGTGTGTTCATAATGTCGTCAAAATGAGACTCCTCATCTACTTTCTGAGATGATAATTTAATCTCACCCACGCCATGTGCCAGACGTGGTTGCTTTTACCCTATTTACTAGAGACGATAATAAATGTAATAAGGCAAGTGTGGTAACATGATTACTTTAAGTGTGACTGTGCAGTTTGTATTTTAGTGCCATGGAATGAAAGTTGACTTTGGTGTGTCGTGTCACCATGGACTTGTGGTCTATTGTCCCTATATACATTAAAACAGAACATAGAAAAACAGTTGAGTGCCTTTGGAATTTTTTCTCATCCACAGCTGTTGATTAGTAATTAGAATATTTATTACACATACGTAATGTCAGCAGACTGACCTTGCTTTTTGTTAAACAAGACAAAGCTTTTGTGTTGTGATTGTAATGTTTCTGTAACTACAGACGATATAACTCAGATTTAGTGAGTTTGCAAATTGATACATTGGTAATTTCATGAAAATGGGTCACATCGATAAACGCTGACGACTTGTTTCCTACAAAATTCTATTTATTTATACAATTAGGAACAGCATGTTCACACATTTGACCAGGCAGTTCTCCGAATGGGCAATTGATCGAACTGATTAGTCACAGACATAGTTATATAAAACTAATAAGGGAACTGCCCGTCTGAATTTATAAAAGTGAAAAATACACAATGATTATACAAACAACTAGCATCACAACGGTAATATTCAATACACGACACTTAGGGCATGTTTCACAATTGACGGGTAAGTTCTGGATAGCTTACTTGGCAGTTCAATTGACATAATATTTCTTAAACTGTCAAATGGTCTGCTATTCAGAAATTCCCCGTCGACAGTGAAACAGACCCTTAGTAGATAAATTGACAATTATTCACACAGATGCCATCCTAACTATCGCTTTACAAATTGAACTTAATCTGTCGTTGAATGTTTCATTTGATAAATGCCACGGCTGAAGAAGTTGATTTAATTAAGCGTAATCCTCGAGAACTTGAAATTACTTACTGAATCATTCTTTGAAAGCGACTCGTTACAGCACTTGTCGTCTCACCTTGTCTAGTGCTTCACATCGGAGCGAGCTGAAAGGATGCCTTTTGTAATTAAGGTTTTTCTTTTGTCTTGTTCTGGGACACGGAGTGGGCCCCAGGCGCTACTCTGCGTCGGGCGGGTTCCATTTTCCATCTACAAATAAAAACATGCCTGCCGCAGCTTAGTGTCCTAGCCTCCTTAAGTTAATATAAAAATAAATAACTTAAATTAATTTAGCCAATGTCACGTTTTTTAGGACTTAGGCTGTGTTGGCCAAGGGGCGTTTTTGTGAGGAATGCGAAAATCTAGGACGTGAAAACCTCGTGCCTTGCTAACGAACACTCGCTGGAAGGGTTCTCTAAGGCAGATAGGATAGAGAGCTTCATTAGTATCATAAATTTAAAAAGGGATTATGTTTGGTATAGTCACAACTTTAAGCAGATTTTACTACAAAGAAGTCATTTATTTATAGTACTTTTATATTTTTTAATAGCAGAACTTTACCTACTAAATATCTGCCGATGATGCTTCTCAAAATGTTCCGACAAAGGCAGAAAATATGACGAAAGCGGCACATCGCACAAAATACTTCGTGTACTCGTGCAACAAGCCCGTCATACTAATTAATTTGTATACAGTAAAAATAATCTTGTCATCTTCTTAAAGAAATCATTTTAATTTGGTAACTGCTTGCGTTTCGTCAAGGTATGCCCGTCGCGGGTTTACTCATCTTGAGTTTTTGTCACCACCCACTACCACACCATTGTGGTCCTAATTAAGCGGTCTTAACGAACACTCTTGACTTCCACTTGGCGAGGTCGCCCACTATTTAGGTATGCTGGGTAGCCATAACAATCTTGAAACTTATAACAACAAATACTTGACACAATCTTCGCTCATTATTTTCATGCCCAATTTTTATGAGGAAGACGCTATGATTACATCGTCTAAATATACTGGGAGATCGTCTAAATACATTGTCGAGAACTAGATCCAATGGAAGGACGTAGGTAGTGGGTAGGGTTTATGATTTTTTAATGTATTAATGGGAATTTTGGATAGAAGACGATATTTGTTTATTCTTTTAACATTTATTGTACACAAAAAATATTATATAGGTGTTCGCAGGGATTAGAGCAAAGTCACTAGTTATTTCTATACAAAAATCTCAAGTAACTAAATATGATTTCATGACGGCTGACCGAGATATTATGTCAAAAGATAGTACTAACTTCACCGACCCCAGATAGCCTGGGTGTGCCCAAGTTGCTAATATAACTGATAAATTTTTAATAGAATCATATTAATTTTATTGCTGTCATTAATGTGGGTGTTAATACACTTCTGCCTATCGCTTTAGGGATAAACAGGCGTGATTTACCACAGTATGCCACGGGTATACTCAAATCTCAAGTCGTCTAAGTCATAAATTATCTACAACAAAAAAAATAATGGTCACAACTAGAATGAAACAGGTTGTAAATGTTCATCCCACGCCTTAATAATTCATACTTAGCCGTCAAAAGACAGCGATTATCGACTGCGTCATAAATATAACAAATTGACTTCCGTCTCAAAATATTGTTTGTTTCATGCCTCGCTGGTCAGCTTATCGATTCAACAGTAGTGTTGAGCTATCTATTAGTAATTGCGAGATTTATAAGCGCTCGTATTCGGCTTAGCCCACGCGGGTCACGCGAGGCATGCAACTTGCACCGTTTGTGTGGTGTAAGTTATAAGCTATAGTGCCATGTGGTGACGGCAGAGCAGAATACATGTCAGCACCCCTCATCATCCCCCGCCACGGGTATCTGACGAAACGCTGATATACCTTTTGCCTATCCTTTCAGCGATAAAAAGGTGTTATAAGCTCACTATACGAAAACACGACGAGACTTTAGCGTAGTGATATTTCCTATTTATTTTAAAGATTTCTGTTGTTGCTCCAAAACTTCCTAAATATTCTGATATCGTTCTTGAGTGAAAGAAAACACTATCTAAATCTATTAATTATCTTAATAAGTAAACCGCATAGTTATAATTACATTTTTATATAGCTTTACTTGGCAGTTCAATTGACATAATATATTTCATATTATAACTGTCAAATGATCTGCCAAGTGAGCTACCGCTAACTTACCCGTCCATTGTGAAACAGGCCCTAAAATATATGACGTATGTACTGTTTCACGGAGTCGGTTTTTTGTTTTGAAATTGAATTGCCATGTATCGCAATCGCCATGCCGCTATCGCTCATGCCTTGTAGCGCGAATCCGCCTCAAGTAGCACGTGGCAGTAGCTTCGGACGACAACGCAACTTCCGGCCGCCCACGCCCTCAGTTGGACAGAGTAGCCATTCATTAATATTATTGTCACCAATAATATGTATATAAATGTATAAAGCAGTGAGCGTACGACAAATTGTACTTTATTTATTGTGGACGTATTTTAAATTGTACAGATATTTACTTTGACCGACCAGTAAGAAGCTTGGTAAGTCAGTGATTGCACTTCCATAAGTACACGCTATACGATGGTTCTTCTATCGAATAGGGGGAAAAGGCCAAAACCCACCACGACTACTCAGTGCGAATTACCGTAGCTTCCGAAGCTTCCATTATGACCACCGAAACAGGATATACATATTATGATAAAGCCATTTATCGCTTAGAACTGTCAAATATCCATTGTGTTTTGACAGTTCAAAGCGATAAATGTCTATATCATATCGTGTTTCGGTGGTCATGCTAGCCGGGCAGGTGCAGTAATCATATTAGTCATGATTGTTGTTAGAAAAATATTTTCAGAAAATAAAGCAGACTATAGTTATTTGTTGTACGTGAGTGCAAAGTTGTTTTTTAACCGCGTGCTCAATTTTGATGACCGAGCTAGCGAAGGATTCTAAAATTGAATCACGAGCGTAGCGAGTGATTCAAAAATTAGAATCCTGAGCGATAGCGAGGGAATCAAAAGAGTACAAAGTGAAAAATCTTTGCACTCGAGTGCAACACGTAACTTTTCATCCCCCCCAACGAGGAAATTGCAAAATACAAAAAAAAAAATACAATTACAACAGTTTCTGTTTTCACCCAGAAATTTCTACAACACCCTCCCATTAACCCAAACACACTCTCAACACCCACCCAGAAACACCCACAACATTCACACCCATCCACTCAGACACACCCAAAAAACACCCATTCACCCAGAAACACCCACAAAACACCCATTCACCCAGAAAAACCCACAAAACACCCATTCACTTAGAAACACCCACAAAACACCCATTTACCCAGAAACACCCAAAAAACACTCATTCACCCAGAAACACCCACAAAACACCCATTCACCCAGAAACACCCACAAAAGACCCATTCACCCAGAAACACCCACAAAATACCCATTCACCCAGAAACACCCACAAAACACCCATTCACCCAGAAACACCCACAAAACACCGATTAACCCAGAAACACCCACAAAACACCCATTCACCCAGAAACACCTACAAAACACCCAATCACACCCAAAAAACACTCAATCACCCAGAAACACCCACAATACTCACCGATCTATTCAGACACACCCACAAAAACCCATTCACCCAGACACACCTCCAACAGCCACCCATCCACCCAGCCACACCCGAAACATTCATCCAGACACACCTGTAAGTCCCTAATTGCTAGCGTAAACAAATCAAACAGACCTAAAAAGCTTTTAAATGCAAGCGTTGTAGACGATCAAAATGTTTAAAGCAAGATTGACGCCAAGCTGATTGACTGTCACGGAACTCCTAGGTTTTAACAAATTTATGACGTGAAAAGAAAATGGCGCGCGCAAAGCAAATTACAAAAAAAGTACACCAAGAAGGTTCTGAGTCTGAGTTTTTTAACAAATTAAAATAGGTTGCATGACAATTTCGGCACCATGGAGGTAGAAATAAATATGTATAATGATGTTTTGAATTCACAAACTCATTGCACACGATGTTCTAAATTCAAATTTACTTTAACCTCTAGAGGATAAAAACGGCTTTTGCACTCAGATATCGAAGAGCAAAAACGCTTTTTCCGAGATGGTGGGATGAAAAAAATATTTCAGCCGTTGAGTTTCTTCGCTGTGACGCATTGTTAGTCTGCCACAGTGACATGAATTGGATTGTAGAAAGGGATTTGGATTTGCGAGAAGCCTTTACGCTAGCACCAAAATACGGTTGACATTTGTTCGTGAAAATTCTCTTTCCGGATTGGAGTATTTTTGTGTAAAGTTGTATAATTTCCTCTTATATTTGCATGGGGTCTAGACATTTGAAATAATATTTCTCGTCATATTTACAATCTTTAGTCGCCCTACTACCTTACTTTATACTACCTTATTTAAATAAATCAGCTTTGAATTTGTCTCTATCATAATACCTTACTGCAAAATGATTTCTTATATTTGCACGAGCACTACACATTTAAAATAATAATAATTTGTTGTACGTGAGTGCAAAGTTGTTTTTTAACCGTGTGCGCAATTTCGATGACCGAGCTAGAGAAGGATTCTAAAATTGAATCACGAGCGTAGCGAGTCACCCAGAGACACCCACAACATCCATTCAGACACCCACCACATCCACCCAGTCACACCCACATTACTCACCCATCCAGTCAGACACACCCACAAAACACCCATTCACCCAGACACATACACAAAACACTCATTCACCCAGACACACACACAAAACACCCATTCTCCTAGACATACCCACAAAACACCTATTCACCCAGACACACCTCCAACACCCACCCATCCACCCATCCACCCAGCCACACCCGCAACATTCATCCAGGGACACCTGTAAGTACCTAATAAAAATTACCGTCCCTAATGGAGTTCCGAGACGGTCAATCAGCTTGAGTCAAGCACGTTGATTTTCTGTATGTTTTTGTTCCGTTGCTAGCGTAAACCAATCAAACAGACCTAAAGAGCTTTTAAATGCTTGACTCAAGCATCAAGCAAGCGTTGTAGACGATCAAAATGTTTAAAGCAAGATTGACGCCAAGCTGATTGACCGTCACGGAACTCCTAGGTTTTAACAAATTTATGACGTGAAAAGAAAATGGCGCGCGCAAAGCAAATTACAAAAAAATTACACCAAGAAGGTTCCGAGTCTGAGTTTTTAACAAATTAAAATAGGTTGCATGATAATTTCGGCACCATGGAGGCACATCGAGTATAATGATGTTTTGAATTCACAAACTCATTGCACACGATGTTCTAAATTCAAATTTACTTTATCCTCTAGAGGATAAAAACGGCTTTTGCACTCAGATATCGAAGAGCAAAAACGCTTTTTCCGAGATGGTGGGATGAAATAGTTATTTGTTGTACGTGAGTGCAAAGTTGTTTTTTAACCGCGTGCTCAATTTTGATGACCGAGCTAGCGAAGGATTCTAAAATTGAATCACGAGCGTAGCGAGTGATTCAAAAATTAGAATCCTGAGCGATAGCGAGGGAATCAAAAGAGCACAAGGTGAAAAATCTTTGCACTCGAGTGCAACACGTAACTTTTCAACGAGGAAATTGCAAAATACAAAAAAAAATACAATCACAACAGTTTCTGTTTTCACCCAGAAACTTCCACAACACCCTCCCACTAACCCAAACACACTCTCAACACCCACCCAGAAACACCCACAACATTCACACCCGCAATACACACCCATCCATTCAGACACACCCAAAAACACCCATTCACCCAGAAACACCCACAAAACACCCATTCACCCAGAAAAATCCACAAAACACCCATTCACCCAGAAACACCCATAAAACACCCATTTACCCAGAAACACCCAAAAAACACCCATTCACCCAGAAACACACACTAAAAATCCATTCACCCAGAAACACCCATTCACTCAGAAACACCCACAAAACACCCATTCACCCAGAAACACCCACAAAACACCCATTCACCCAGAAAAACCCACAAAACACCCATTCACCCAGAAACACCCATAAAACACCGATTTACCCAGAAACACCCAAAAAACACCCATTTACACAGAAACACACACTAAACATCCATTCACCCAGAAACACCCATTCACTCAGAAACACCCACAAAACACCCATTCACCCAGACACACCTCCAACAGCTACCCATCCACCCAGCCACACCCGCAACATTCATCCAGACACACCTGTAAGTACCTAATAAAAATTACTCCGAGACGGAATCTTGAGTCAAGCACGTTGATTTTCTGTATGTTTTTGTTCCGTTGCTAGCGTAAACAAATCAAACAGACCTAAAAAGTTTTTAAATGCTTGACTCAAGCATCAAGCAAGCGTTGTAGACGATCTAAATGTTTAAAGCAAGATTGACGCCAAGCTGATTGACCGTCACGGAACTCCTAGGTTTTAACAAATTTATGACGTGAAAAGAAAATGGCGCGCGCAAAGCAAATTACAAAAAAGTACACCAAGAAGGTTCCGAGTCTGAGTTTTTAACAAATTAAAATAGGTTGCATGACAATTTCGGCACCATGGAGGTAGAAATAAATATGTATAATGATGCTTGAATTCACAAACTCGATGTTTTGAATTCACGATGTTCTAAATTCAAATTTACTTTAACCTCTAGAGGATAAAAACGGCTTTTGCACTCAGATATCGAACAGCAAAAACGCCTTTTCCGAGATGGTGGGATGAAAAATATTTTTTACGGATAAGACTCGCGTATAAATAGGTGTTTGGCATATTAATTATTTAACCAGACGTTTGTGTTTTTTTTTGTGTTTGTGTGTTGAAAGTGATCGCACTTTACAGCTGAATAGATGTGAAGCATAGGCGCGAAACAAAATCTGCAGTATGTGAACATGCTTTAAACTTATTTGAAATAATACTATATTTGTGGATGTTGCTGCTTTAACTACAGGAGCAGGCACATAATATGACGGACTGTTTGGTTCCTTTTCTTATTTAATTTCTATACAACACAAGCGCGCTTACTGTAAGCTAGATGTGACTGTAAAAAATATTTCGACGAGTTCCAAGAACGCAACTAAAAACCCACGTCCTGGCAACTAGATGCTTATAGTAGATGCGATTTTTTAGGCACAGAGAATATATTGTAGTCTGCAAAATTAGCCAGGCCTTTGAATATAAACCTTGGTGCGAGTAACCGTTGATTGATGTGTTTTTCTCGTCCGCTATTGACCATGAACCACATGATTAATCTGTTATTCGGGACAACAATGGTCTCCCTTACGTTAATAACCAATGCCATAACTCCGACTAATGTGAGGAGTCAATAAAATTCAATGACTAGAACCATTGTCATTGAGATCGCGACGATTAGTGTTTTGTTAGAGTAAACATTTTTAAATGATAAGAGAAGTGTGTTTTAAGAGCTGAGCGAAACGATTGTATTGAGAACCTGATGATACACTAGTGACTAGACAGTTAATTTCTTGATAGATACTTGATAGTTACGTATATATAAATAGCGAAATACTCTTTACAGAGCTTTCCCTATATAGCTCTGGATTCGAACCAATAAACTTACGTTCGATAGATTGACCAAACCAACTGTCTGACTTACATTTAGAAATTTAGGGTCTCTGATCTGATGACTTACATTTAGAAATTAAGGGATTCTGATGCATCCAACTTCTTCTTCTCCTTCTTCTCCCAGCCCTGTTCCCAGTCAACGGTCAGACGTCATCAAGCCATCTACTCCCTTTTGATTCATATCATCGATGACCCCGAAAAGGTGCTCGTGATGAATGAATGTATAGAAAAGACTATACCTAAAGGTTCTGTTATACCACCAGTTCTGTATTAACACTAGTATTTAAATATAATGAATGATCCAACAATCGGAACTACGAACGGTGATCTTATAAAACTGTTGATCCAAAAATACCGCTATGGCCCACATCTCGTAAGTATTAGATAACGAACGGGTGTAAACGTGTTGACCAACAACAACGTCAAAAGTAGTTCCGGTCATCGTAAAGCCCCGTTCAGATTTACGCGCGGGTGAGACGCGGTTCGTTATACATTTCTCGATATCTAGCAGCATGAGCTGCTAATGCTGCTTGATAGCAACCAATGTAAAACAAACTGCGGCCTAAAGCTGTGTAGGTGCGCGGCGCCTCGCTGCCTGCGCCGCGTGCGTCGGCGTCATTCACCGCCGCTTGTGAATGAACTGCGCCTACGCAGCTTTGAGCAGCTTTTACGCGATCCGTGGATCGATTACGTATTTAATTTTATATGAGAATTAATTTGAACATAATCCTTCCATACTGGTCTGGGATTGAGTCAGGCGACCGACCTGCCAATTAGTAGTGGTGGTTAGAACATAGAGCTATTAATCACATGAGGCTTGAAAGGGGAGAGGTGTTCGGAAAAATTACGAAGTATCACAAGGCCAGGGGGGAGGGGGTTCATTTAATGAGATATCATATGTCTTTATTTTTCGTTTAACGCTGATTTCTAAACCAAAAAGCGGCGCGTGGCCCTGCAATCTACCTTTATTTTAAAATTGAAACACATTTATTCGCCTCGCCACTTTTACAAGTTTTAATGGGTTGCCGCGTGGTGGCGGCAGTACAGAATACAATTGTCACTACCCCTGATCTCTCCTGCGAGTGTCGTACAAGGCGACTAAGGGTTAAGACAGCACGACAAATAGGCAAAAGCGTTCCTCGCTTGTATCACCTAGCAAATATTGTGATTTGTGTACCCGATAGATATACCCTAGATAGATATATTATAGACTATTTAATAAGTAATAATTTTAATATGTTTTTTACGAGTAGAATAATATTTTCCTTTGCGAAGACACCCCGACGCCAATCCGCACAGAAACTAGTTCAATTGAAATGCACTATCAGACTGAAACGGTATCATTGGTTAGTGTTCGTAAATTTTAAATGTCCGCCGCGACCATGGTGGCGAAATGATTTATAGGCAGAGTGGCTCCAAATAAATTTTGCAGTACAGCTGGCATCTGAGGGTCTACTCTTTAAATTATTTGGAATCGTTTTTGTGTTGCCATTGCTCTCAAACGTTGCTATCATACCAATCCAATTATCTGTGTAGTCTTATGAAATAATGAGTGGGTGAAAAGTATTAATGAAATGAATTTTACGTTAAAATATGGGTGCCACATATTTTAACGCATCTAGGGAGTGCTTGGCGCAAAATGAATGGTAACAGAGTTAATGATGGTGCTTGATGAAATGGATAAAACCACTTTTTATAGTGATCTTCACCACAACATCAAACACATCATGAGACTCATTTTCGATGATTCTGCATAATTGCACATCAACACGGATGCTTGTGCATCAAAATAACACCACTTTCACTGCACAAAATCCACTTTGTAACAATTTTTGAATTAGTGAAAATAAATCTAACTGACATCACGAAACGCGCCAAACACTCTCCCGTCAGGGGTTGTTTTAAGTATGCTTCTGCAAAGATATGGAATGACTTGCCACCGCCTATTCGAGTTGATTTTAATCGATCACTTTCAACATTTCGGAAAATATGTCGCGAATGGCTGCTTAAACGGCAGTCCCTGGCACTCGCCCAAGGATGATTTGATCCGTGTGTATTTTGTAGTTCTTTTATTATAGCTCAAATTTATATAAAATATAGGAATATTTTCTCATTGTAAAGTCTATTAGTTATGTTTGCTACCTACTTGATGTAAATTAAATACATAATTTGGTAAAAGGTTATGGCAGAGTAACAGAGGTTGTGGACTCTCTGCAATCACTGAGCCATAAGCCGTTTTGTCTTTTAACTTTAATTTTAAAAAAGAATGTGTACATTAATTGTATTTTTTAAATAAGGACAAATTAAAACATTATTATTATTATATTTTTATTACATTTAAAATACATACAAAATCATATTTCTAAACATTACATTTTTACAATATAAGACATTAAAAAATATAACATTTAAAAATACAAAAATGCAGTTCCCCATCGGTAGCAAGATCAGGTCCCGGCTACCGGTGGTTAAGGATCCAGAGACAGGAACCTCCTCACTATACGCGCCGTGTCCAGAAGTACCGCCTTCTGCATCTGACTCTTCACCCAACCACCTAGCGCGCGCCTCTAAGATGTTTATCGAGGCTCTTGGCTATCAAACCATGGGCAGATATAACTATCGGAACAATAATTGCTGAATCGATGTCCCACGTGTCAACAATCTCGTGAGCTCAATCAAGATATTTGTTTTCTTTATCTTTTTCGGCTTTCACGAGGTTGTCGTCATGGGGAACAGCGACGTCACCAATTATTGCGCGGCGTTCATGTCGATCTATTAATACAATATCAGGCTTATTAGCTACAATAGTCCTGTCTGTAATGATAGATCGATCCCCGTACAATGTGGCATGGCTATTTTCGGCTATTTATTATTATTATTATTACTAATGAGTGAGAGTGACTGGTAGACTAAGACGATTGCAATCGGCTTGCAGAGTTAGGTCGCTGATGGTGGGCAGGATTTGAATTCAAATATGCGTATTACATAAACTATGTTATTGCTACTATTTTGATTTCAATTTGAACATTACATATACATATAAATGTTAAAAAAGACTCCTGCATCAAGACTATCTATCATTTTTCGAACTTTTTCTAACCACAACATTCTTTGTACTGTCAACAACACGTCGGACTACCACGAAATGGCAAAATTTCTCAATCGATTTTGTCTCAATCTCAAACTCAATCGATTGCAGAAATTTAACAGTTTTGGGTAGTGTGAAGTGCCGTTGACTGAACTTATGTTATTGTTTCCCCCGTACACGACTGTGAGCACTGTAAATCGTCAAATTTTGGGTCATGTTTAGGGGAATACATACATAAATAAATACCGCCTATTTTTCTCCGAAGGGTTAGGCAGAGGTGCACCAACCAAACAATTGAGGGTTATTGGCCAAGTAGGTCCCATGTAATGTAATAGGGGGGGATCCTATTGCCATTTATCGGATCGGTAGAATATTGCCATTGCTAGGTGGTAAGTATAACAAGAATTCCTTGCTGCCTCCTTAAGGGATCAGTCAAGAATGTTGACAAGAGGCGACAAAAGGTATATAAAATAGTTTCTAATGCAAATAAAGGAAAAAAGTTTCTATTTATATCACATTCCCCGGAACACAGTTCAATTTTGTTGTGATATAAATAAACACTTAATCTTAACAATACTAAGCTCATATGATCGTGCCGCACAAACATTTACCTTGTTATGATGCAGGCAAATCGCCAAATTCGACATTTCATAAAGTATCGCCATATCGCTCATATTATATATATACGAAATTCTAAAAATACTTCGAGACAGTGTGGGGTTGTTGTGTAGGGCTCTGGTAGGAAAATGGCATTAAAAACTTAATTTTGCAAGAGTTTGCAATTTTTTAGATTTGTGTTTTAGCCAGATCACGATCGGCCTTATTTATCGTTTAACCTATATCACAGGTATTATTATTGCATATCTTTTTTCTTTCGCCCTGTTCGTGCAGTAAAAAACTCTATACAGCACGTGCTAATCTTAAATTTTATTTTTCTTAGTCACACAGAACGTTATCTTAACTGTCCTTCGTGTAGTTTACAGCGATCGGTGCTTTCGCGTGACCGCTATCGCAAAAAAGCGCAAAGTAGCCTATCGCCGACTTTGCCCGACACTAGCCGAAAATACCCGAAGGCTTGTCATGAAAGGTCCGTAGATAAGGCTTTTCCAGGCCGACCCCGACTGTAGAATATAAAATTGACCTTAAATATTTTCTTTGTGAAGTTGGAAAATGAGTCCTATTGCGACTTCGCATGGCGCACGTAGGTACAGCTGTTAATTTGTATCTCGCAATATTTTGTTGAACTAATGTAAGTTTGCATCTACGTGTATAATTAGAACTATTCTTGCCTTAGTACTCCTTCTTCTTCTCCCTGCCCTGTTCCTAGTCTGTCTGGGGTCGGCGCAGTATGTTTCCTCTTCCATTTATTCGGTCAGACGTCATCAAGCCATCCACTCCCTTTTGATTCATATAATCCATCACAACCACAGATATACTTATATTGATATATCTGTGATCACAACGTTAAGGTGCTAGTGATGTATCAATGTATAGAAAAGAGACGGAACGGACCATGTCGAGAGACTGATGAACGGAGAGAGTGATTGGAATGACAATATTCCAATCCATACTGCTCAAAGTTTTGGTTTAGGTTTTACAGCCGGCCGACCGCCTGACACTAACCCTCTTTGGGTATGCTGTTGTTGGTGGTTTGCCCTCCACCATTCGGATGCCTTAAGGTGCTTACCAGGAAATCTCCCTCAGTCGACTTTTACGAAACCTATGGGATGATTCGGGGCTGGCCTATTCTACGTTATTTGTTTGTATTGCGTTATTTATGAAGGATCTCTGGACATGTGGCCAATCAGTTAAGGTTAAAAGGTCATAGAACATACATACATACATAAATCACGCCTATATACCAGAAGGGGCAGGCAGAGGCGAACTAGCACCCACGTTTCGCCAATTATGTTAGGTCCCATGTAATAGGGAACAGGGTAGCTATTGCCATTTATTGGGCACAAAAGTCGCAGTTCATTGCTAGGTGGTATAAGAGGAACGCTGCTGCCCATTCGGTCATAGAAACCAAGCCAAAAACCCTCAAAAAACCTTCATAAAAGCCTATTCGAACGAATAGAACAGAAACATAGGAACTGAAATATTACAGACAAAACAACATGGCGACCGTCGTGTCAAATGAAGGAGAAATTGTAAAAAAATTGACATTTGTATTCTATTCGTTCGGATACATTGGCCACTTGTGTATGGCCAAAAGGCTTAAACCCACTGACCTCTATTATAATTATATAAATACGCTGGACTGAATACTTCTACTAAAATGACAAATTATTCTTGTGGCGATTTGAAGCGCCCTATCGAGCGGCATGGGTACTAAATTTGACGTTTGTTGCTTGTATTTGACATTACAAATGCATCTCTAATATTAGTTCCGTCGACGTTCACCTTCGCACACCAGTGCCATCAGCGCCAAGATGGCGATAACCAAATTTGCTTCATGTTTTGGATGACAACCTACAGTCCACCGTACTAGTATAATAGAGGTCAGTGCAGTGATCTTACTCAAACTGCAGCGGTCAACGGTGGCTGTAGCGGTGGCGAAGAGTTGTAACCCAGGTGACACAAGGACAGTATTCAAACCAGTGCCTTCAACTTTTGTTCGGGTTCGCCACCGCCACCGTGCCGCCACCGTTGTACCGCCGCTTGAGTCAGGCTTTACGAAGGAATACGAAAACTTGCAAGTCAACGAGCTTGACAAAAAACAACCGCTTGCAAACGTTGTTGTGACGTTCGCCGGCGAGAGCCGACAAAATGAAATTCCAGGAAGTATTTAGGAGCTCAAACGCAACCCTTATTACGTCCGCCCTGACAGCGTGACGCAGGGCTGTGGAAGTTATAGTCGGACGGAAAGGACTAATTAAGGAGTTTTATTCGGTTTTAGAGTAGGAGCTCGATGGTAGGCAGAATTATTAATTTTGTTTATGGCTCCTGCCTTGATTCTTATCTTAAACCTATGCCCCTTTATTATAAAACATGTACTAAAGTTAGTCATGGTTTAAAATTTATGCTAACGCTGCGTTTCATTCAGCAAATAAAAGTAACATCATCAATTTTAAGCTGGGGGCCTAATTTAGCGAGATTGTATAAATAATTTTATGCTCATATAATGTTTCATTTTCTAAATCGTAAAATGACAAGATATTAGATGATTCATTCAGCGATTCATATAATTTGATAGATTTGTATGAGAATTTGTAATATGGCCTACATTAATGAAAAACTATTAACGTCAAATAGGTAAATAGTGTGCCGTATAAGTCGACTAAGGGCCGGTCTTTTGATTCATAGTCAACTCAACCAATTGTTAAAAACTGTTACTAATTGCTAAATTTTAGATATGTACCCATTAGTAACAATTTTAGTTACTCATGTTACTAATGTATAAATATCCGTCTGATATTATTACTAATTGTTAAATATCAGTGATATTTAAAGATAAGTAACAATTTTTAACAATTGGTTAACAGTTAACTATGCATCAAAAAACCGGCCCTAATAGAGATTGCTCGGTCCATAGGTACCAATAAACACATTGGGCTACCCGAATAGTAGAGACTAAGCTAACAACAAAAGTAAACCAAAAAAACGATCCTTTCATACTCCTTTCGCTTCATCCAATGTCATTAATGTCTTCATGCATGCCCGTCAGTTTCGGGTACTCTTGACCTGCCCCTTTTTTTAATAGACTTTCAATTTGATTATGAAAGACCAAGGCCTTCCTCCTTCCCATTTCTCCATCCGACATATAAATCATCTTTGTAATTGTCCTTTCACTCATTCATTCTACGTGACCAAACAATGCGAGCATTCTTTTCTCAAATTCTTGCCTCATATCATTTCAAACCACAGCTTTGAAATTTAGTTGATATGCTGGAAAAACGTCACTCGGGCAATACGCAATGGGACTATGGGTCGGCCGATGCCGAAATGAAATTGCCGCTGACATCGTGACGTAGGGGCAGATAAACCTGCCGGGTTAATGAAACGCGATAAATACCGAACACGGGCGCATTACCGAAATTGTGTTCATAACTTGGGTTGGTGAATGGTGACTTAACGGGTATAATACGGAACCTAGTACTTAGCTAAACAACTGAAACTGAACATTACTGAAACATTACTTATTAACTATATTACAGCTTTTAACGATAACTTTGAAGTTGTAATAAAAAACTGTGTTTATATTTTTTCTAAGTCGCCAATCGTTTTGATTTCTATTTTTTTATTTGATATGCATTTCGTCGATAAAGAGACATATTTAAATTGTTTACGTTTGTAAGGCCTATAGTTACTTGGATGCTAAATATTTTTCTGAATTCAATTGTAGTTACTGCTAATTGTTAGAAGTTTATTGAGAGTAATTCCTAATTACTGCGCTGTTCATTAAGGGTCCATTTCACTGCAGAAATTAAACGCGATCAGTTGAAGTTGATCTCGGTATATGCTCTAAACTGAGTTCCGATACCAAGTTTGCAATAATCAGAACTATTCAGAACCAAGTTTTATTAAACTCAGTTTCTATGAGAAATGGTGAAATCGGCCCTAAGACGGCAGTAACTGGAAATATTGGTAGTCAACTTAGATAAACGACGAACGTAAAGTACACGAGACTCGGAGCAACAATGGGTACATTAGATTCACCATTGTGTCCAATATTGTGCCAAAATTACGTCAACGATCATTGTCCATTAGCGTTAACAATATTAGGGCAGAAGCCTGTCATCCGCGCTGTCAGCATCGCTTGCAAAACGGATTACACGTTGGACCGGCGAATTCTGGCTACTATAAAAGTCTTACTGGTTGCCATACTGGTTGCTTCTTTCTCCCTCATGCAATCTTTACTTTTTATCATCATGAGCCGTTTACCATCCTGATAGTAGGGTCTGGCCTTCCGGAATCGGTCTGCAGTTTCACTCACTCTTATCAATTAAAGTTGTATATTTTGCTAAGTATGATAGTATACAGCAAGATTTTTGTTGAATTTTCATGATAATTATTCTGCTAAGAATTTAGCCTTTTGCCCGCTAAAATGGATTTTGGTAAACTATATGTATAGAATGTAAGCATTCGCCTATAATGGTCTATTATCGGTAGCAGAAATAATAAATGTTTATATTTTATGGAAAATGAAAAACACCTCGTTGTTCTAATATGGCGATTATATGTACGACATTATGTTATATTCGCATTATGTTTGCAAAAACAAAAAGACGTGGAAAATATGCACAGAATTATATTATTGAGATGAAAAATAGGTAATTAAAACTCTGCGTCATTTTTGGCTGTTACATAATTTTTTTCTAATTTGCCGTATTTTTCGGATATTTTCGCGGCTTAATTTCTGCTTTGAGTAGGTATTTATTACGTCAAAGTTACTCTACTCAAGTGATGGCTTGGTAAAGTAATTTCAATATCTTGTCATAAAAGTTTGGAAACTAAAAAACAGCTGATGTCAGTTTGATAAATTACTCGTTCAATCGTCGCAACACATAAGTAAAGTCTTTAACAGCAATATATAAGGCCATATCGGACGTGTCTGAAATGAAAACTCTACATCATCAAACAAAACAAACATTATGAATCCATAAAACAGCCATTTGCAAACAGAAAACAATTTGTGTGTGATAATATCTTCCCATAAATAGTCTGCACTGAGCCCTAAACATTTTATAGCCAACGTACTTGATAATGTTCCATGAAAACGCGAATAAACTTGGTCACGTTTTTGCCAGGCTTTTAGATAAATTCCAGTGAATTCTGTGGAAACTTTATCCTTTGTGAGTATTAGTTTAGCTTTTAAGCCATAGCAAAAGTAGTTGGCATTGCAGCTTTGCTTGCGATTTTAGACAAAGAACATTGATGATAAATACATCTTACACTGTTTTAAAAGACCGTATGGTTATGTAATTATAATTTGAATTGGGGCCGTTTCTTTTTTATATATTATCAATCATTTTAAATAACTACTTACCAAAGCCATCTTTTTACATTATTTTATCATAAAATATATGTTGTAGTTATTGTTTAATACAAGCACCCCTGACGGCCAGCCGCAAATTATTCTTTAGTAAAATAAAATAAGAACTGAGAAAGAAAATATTCATCGCAGGAATTCTTTTCAGGCAAAGTTGTAAAACCTACTTTTGGTTTCTTGTAGCTTGTTTCAGTTTGATTTCTCCCGTGACGTCGTGTTTTGTCTCCGCGTTAAGTGCTGGTGTATGTCATAAAGTTTTTGCGATGGAAGGAATTGTGGAATTTCAGATATTTGAGTAAATAACTTAACATTAGTAGGTACACTCATCATCGTCATCACCAGCACTTTAATGTTCACACTGACGCCCTATCAGTGTGATGCAACAATATAGGGAGAATTTACTTAAACAATACAACAACCAACCACCCCAAATCTCTTCCGTGGGTATCGTACAAGGCGACAAAGGATAAATCAGTGATGAGGAATGGGCAGCAGCGTTCCTCTTATACCTACCACCTAGCAAAGTACTGCGATTTGTGCCCGATAAATGGCAATAGGCTCGCCATCTATTACATGGGACCTAGCATAATTGGCGTGGGTGCTAGTTCACCTCTGCCTACCCCTTAGGGGATATAGGCGCGAATTATGTATGTATACAACAACGACTAGATTGCTTTATTACTTCACCTTAAAGATAACCTAGTAGTCGAAAAGAACAAAAATGTTCAAACACATTATTAATAATATCATTAAAATAATAATTCCTGGCGAGGAAATACCTCAACATTAGCTACTCAAACATTTGCTTGCAATCAGGCACAATCCAACTTGGTGATGTGCAACATCAAGATAATGAAATAATGAGAATTATTTACCTACTATACTATATGAATAAATAAAGTTACATACGTACATACCTACATACATATATCACGTCTATATCTCCTAGCAGAGGTGAATTAAACATCCACGTTTCGCCAACTAGATAGGTCCCATGTAATAGGTGGAATGAGAGTTATTGAGTTATAATTTGTTTTGAAACGTATATAAATTGAATACATCGCATCACATAAAACCGCTGTCTCCAATGCTATAGACCAGCCGCAGGAGAAGTAATCAGTGACTTCGGCCCACTTCATCGGCGGCGGGTGACACGCCCCGCGGGTGTAAATTAAAAGCCTTCCATTTCATGAATGACGCCAAAATTAAAATTTGAGAACTATTGTCTGTTCCAAACAAAGGCTTGCGTCGGGCAACAGTCATTCATTGCTTTCATAACTATTCAGCGCCAGGCTAGTAAGGCCCTAGAAACTGTAGGAACGAGGGTACAGTTAAAAACACAACGGGCGAAGTAAAAACTTTCTTGAGTTGTTTTTAAACTTACTTCACTTTTTTTAACAAAATTTTAAACACGTACTTACTACCTTTATAACGAAATAAATATTATTCTTTATTTAACTATCTATCATCTAGTTTTTTAAGTAGAAAAAGTAAGTTGAAAGAAAAACGTTTAGCTACCTTTGAAAATTATCGTCAGCACAAAAATCATAATAGATAGAAATCAACAAAAGGGTTATACGATTCTGATCATGATGGGTAAGCTCTGTTTTTCAAATATAATTCAAATATATTAATACTAGTGCCACGTGATTGACTAGTAATCAAACTACCTATACACATTTTTTTTAAATACCTATACACATTTTTTTTAAATTGTTCAAACCGTTTCAGAGGAATTCGATAACAAACACTGTGACAAGAGATTTGAATATATTAAATTGTGCCTAGGTACTTCAACGACGAAAGTTATTTAGCTTAATTTCGGAAACATTGAACGTTTTACGAGCACCTCCAAAGTTACGGAAGAAGGTTGGTTCATGTGGATGAATTTTAATAAATTTTATGAGGAGGAGCTTCAAAATTTATTGCTGTTAGGTGTTTGGGAACGGCAATAATCGTAAAAGTCTGGCACCGGCGTCGAGGCACCGATAACATGTCATTAATAAGTTTTCAATAAGATACTAACTCTTGGCGTTGCCCATTTGGCTCCTACCCAACTTCACCTGCAAACACAATTTGCTGAATGACCAGCGAACTTCTGCCAAGCGATTGATAGTGGCGTTAACATTGGATTCACATTCCCTTACCGAAATTAAAATTATAATTAATTTTAATTTCGTGCTACTCGTGCAGGAGTTAGTAACAACAATTACAAAGTAACAAACAATGATAATTTAATAAGTAAATAGTTTAGGAAAATGTAAAATAACATTAAAACTGACGCACTTGTCAAATTAAGATGAATCAAATTATTCTTTATTTAACCGGTAGACTAAGCTAGGAGAGTTTATTTTAACAATATTATATTATTTTATGTATACTTTATGTAGGTAATAGCAGCGGTACATAAATAAACCATGTGGTTTTTTATTGCCATTTAAACGTAAAAATTGTAATTTAACTTCATTGTAATATTACAACTGAATTGTTAATAAAGTCTTTTTTGATCGCTTGAAGTACCTTAATTTCTCAACTGCATTGTACTTAAAAAAATATAAGAAAATTATCTACAGGCCAAGTGTGGCATGGCATCTGCTTCACCAGTCAGTGTATTCAAGCTTATGAGCTTTCTTATGTTGCAAACACAATATAATGAAGGTGCTGAAGAAATGGGATGCATTGCAATGGCACGGTTATAACATGTAATTAGTAATACAATAACAGTTGTTAGAAAATAACGCTACAGTGTTATTACTGGATAGCTTACCTGGCAGATCATTGTAATATTTATGTCAATTGAACAAGTAAGCTGCTATTCAGAACTTACCCGTCGATTGTGGAACAGGCCCTTAGTCTTTGTTACCATCATTACCTTCAACTCGTGTCTGGCTATGCCCAATATTAGAAAAATCACTTTCGCTGTTGAAACATTTCTACCACTTGACTAACACGGTTTATTTCTTGATTTCATTTTATCACGGACAAGATTAAATTCCTCACCTTTTGTTCTGAAACTCAGACCCTCTCACCATTCTGCGCCCAATAAACTTGTAATAAGTGGGACTTCTAAATTAAAGTTTCACTCCCAAAGTTCACACGGAGCTTCATTCTAAAGTTTTTGAAGATTTACAACGCTTCTTTGTGTTCTTGATGAGTTTATTTAAAAGGATTCTAGAAGGTTCTTCTTATTCAGACTGGCAGATATACCTTAAATTATAGGTATGATTATTTAAAAGTCCCTCGACACTACTCTCTTGTTGATTGCTCGTGCGCGGTATGTTTCGGCTTATGTGATTGGCGAGTTGTGGGATTGTATGGTGGGTAATTTAGAATGTACCTGAAATGTACAACTCGCTGATAATGGTGGGTTTCTCTAGCCTACTTGCGCGCCGATTTGCTGCCGAAGCGTGTGGCTCTGGCGCGTTTAGGATCAACTTTGGTACTGAATGCGTCAAGGTCGTCACTTTGTTGGCGGATCGGGGCGTGGGTGGGTTTTGGAGACCTATCATGACAAACGGAGGCTTACTGCGCACTCCCCCTATCTTTCCTTGGACACACAAGTTTTTGATATCTAACGTCTTGACGATTTATTAATGTATTGTAATCATACCAGATAATGAATAAACGAATTTTGACTTTGACTTTCATTCCAGGGTATTTCGGCAAGTACCTGAACAAATACAATGGCTCGTACATCCCTCCGGGCTGGCGTGAGTGGGGCGGGCTCATCATGAACTCCAAGTATTACAACTACAGTATCAACATGAACGGAAAGAGGATTAAACATGGCGACGATTATCATAGAGTGAGTATATCAAACATTTTTCTGCAAGATGCTTCTTGGTAACTAATTCCAAGAATTAATAAAGCCAAGTGCCGTGTGGTGACGGCAGAGTAGAATACAATTGTCACCGCCCCAAATCTCTCCCGTGGGTGTCGTACAAGGCGACTAAGGATAAATCAGTGATGAGGAATGGGCAGCAGCGTTCCTCTTATACCACCTAGCAATGTACTGCGACACTTTTGTGCCCGATATATGGCAATAGGCTCGCCACCTATTACATGGGACCTAACATAATTGGCGAAATGTGGGTGCTAGTTCACCTCTGCCTACCCCTTCGGGGATATAGGCGTGATTTATGTATGTATGTATGTAATAAAGCCATCAAATAAAATCTTAAACTATTTATTTTTCAATTCAATAATAATACAATACTTTACTACAAAACTATTTTCTTTTGCTTCAGGACTATTACCCGGACTTAATAGCCAACGATTCGATAGCCTTTCTGCGGGCATCAAAGAGGAGGTTTGCCCGGAAGCCTGTGTTGCTAGTGATGTCATTCCCAGCTCCTCACGGGCCCGAGGACTCCGCGCCACAATATTCCCACCTGTTCTTCAACGTCACTACCCATCAGTGAGTATAACGATTAACATATTTATTTATTTATTTATACTGAGGTACGAGGAATATTATAATGCGATTAATGTGATCGATAAATGGCAATAGGCTTGCCTCCTAATACATGGGATCTAAGATAGTTGGCGACTTCTGTGGGTGTTTGGTGCCCTCGGCCTACCCTTTCGGGCAGTTCTACCCCTTCAGGCAGGGCGTGCTAGGTACCTATAATAATGATGTAAGTTTCTACTCTCAATTCAAGCAATATTTGCCTGTTAAGTTTTAAATAACTAGTTGTTGAAGGGTAGCTTCTACCCTTGAATCAAGCCGTTTACCAAGAAACGTCTTAGTTGGCCGAGTGGTATAGGCATCTGCCATCTGCGGATTGCAGAGGACGCGGGTTCGATTCCCGCATCAAGACTATAATTTTTCGAACTTTTTCTAAACACAATATTCATTTTACTTACAAATTTTTCTAAAATTACAAATTGTAAGCCGTTAACCAGTGAAGTTTTTATAACATAGAAAACTCACTGGGTAGCAAGTAGGCATTGACTTATATACCTACTAGCTTGTACTTTTACCGAAGGCGGCCCTCCTTGCGAAACATGAAAGGTCATTCTCTCAATCAATAAGCTTCTTTCAATCTAATTTAGTCGCAAGGGTCGTTTTCTTGTTAAAGAACAGGTCATGAACCGTCATGCTAGAAGTGTAAAAAAACGTGCCAGGTGAACATTCATTCAAATTACAGTATTAACTATGGGCCTTATCTGGATATTGTTAGTTTTATTTCAGTGCCGGTGGTGCTTACTTAAAGTTTTAATCTTGTTGAAACACGAATCGCTTTATTACCTACGAAAGAGGTAAAACGGTTTGTAACCTTATTTGTGGTGGAAATTACTTCAATGCGTGAAATGTTTTAACGATTGCACCGGTATTACATGGCGAATTAGTGGATTTTTAAATTTAAATTACACTTGGACTATACCTAGGTACTTATTTCATATATATATATATGTTCATTCAGATGTCTTATCAAATCTAAAACCGAGACCTGACCGGAACATTAGACCAAACTGATTTTCGAACTTCTTTATTATAATCTTCCCTTTCTGCTATTAGAATGTCGCATAGATCACTTCTGATTACTTGCATCAATCTTCACATAGTTGTTTCGCTTCATCTCAATCATTGCCTGAACATTGGTCCAAACTGATCTTAGAATTACTTCATTATAATCTTCCCTTTCTCCTAATAGAATGTAGCATACCAAGATCACTTCTGATTACTTGCATCAATCCTCACATAGTTGTTCAGCGGCGTCGGGACGGGAGATTATTCCCAATTTTCTCCAAATGTTTTATTCACCATAAAACTCACTTCTCCGTCGTTGAACCATTAAACTTTAGTGTTGACGTGATATAAATGACAATAGCTAGTCAAGTGCATTCTACTTAATTGGCTAGAAAGAACTGGTGAAACATTACTTTCGAACTCATCGGGAACATAAAAGTCGGCAATAAAACTGAGCTTAATGAGCGTAGAATACCAAGGAAAAGCGCTATAGCGGCCGAACTCAACCCAAAAGCGGGCGCTGAACTTGAATAGTGTACTCCATAGCAGTAGGTAGGACAGCTGAGGTGTCAAAACCTAATACCTCACGCAGCTGTCCAGTGCCCGTCGTCAAAATTATCGGGCTGTCTGGGTCGCTGCTGGAGCGACCCGCGAACTGGGTCAGGGTTCTTAAAATTCCAGTCCAACTTTTCTGCATCAAACTCATGCGTACACATACACAGCCAATTACATTAAATTAATTAAACATTACAAAAATACACAAATACATAAGCAACGGAAACAATGATATAACCACTCTACACATACATAAGGAGAAAAAAAAATGTAAGCCATATGAACCTCAAGAGAATCTATTGCATAGTCCTAATGTCGTCATCAATACATACAAAACAAAAAGACCCATGTTTATGCCCGAAAGGGTTGGACGCACACATATGATTGAGGGCAAACTATCAACAACCGTCTGTTAGTGTTGTACGAATAGAGTCTATTCGTTTGAAAGGCAGGAAATCCGCGTGGAAATAGGTGTGTTAAGAATGGTAGTCGGTCAGATTTATGAGTAGTGTTGTAGTTAGATTTTTGAAATGCTGTGTTGTCAATTGAAAAGATTTTAGGGTGAAAATTCACAGCCCAATTTAAACGGTCAAGATTTTGCAAGACTAAGTTCAGATTCGCAGATCTAGCCTACTGCTGTATCGCTGCACTGTGGCCTAGTTTTTGTGTTCTCCGAAATTTTCACGAAGGTACTCTTGCGGTGCCCTGAATAATTTTGCTCGGGTGCTCGTGCGAGTTGATTTATATTTCATGAGGACGTTTAGAGCTGTAGTCTGACTCGTGCTGGCTTGCCTTCACAGCAACTTGTACCTACTTCAAATCCTATTTGTTAAACAGCTTGATTGTTGGTAGGTAATTTTGTGGTTCAAATGTTAATCTATTTTGAGTGAGACTATTAATAAAATCATCATCATCACCAGCCCTTTTAATGTCCCCACTGCTGGGGCACGGGCCTTCCCTATGTATGGAAGAATATAGGGAGATTGGACCATAACCCACCACGCTGGCCCAATCAGTGACCAACGGCTTAGCGTGGCTTCCGAAGCACGGAGGAACTCAAGATAATAAATTTTTGGTCATCCATCCAATTACCGGCCTTAGCGACGTTGCTTAGCTTACGCAATCGCAGGCCAAGCGCACTATGCCACTGCGCTAGCGTGCTTCTCATAAATAACATCGTTTGAAAATATTTACTAATATCAAGGAGGTTGTCACAATTAGTAAAATACTTACCAACATTAAATAATTATGAGAGAACCTCCATACTGCTCAAGATATCGGTTTACGTTTTACAGCCGGCTGCTTGCCTGACACAAACCGTCTTTGGTTATGTTGTTGGTGGTGGTGGTTTGGCTTACACCATTCTGATGCCTCAAGGTGCTTAGCGGGTTGGCTATTGGTGTACACCGTGCAGTTTCCATTAAACCACCCTTAATGACATTTTACCGTATGGAATAACTGTCAAAAACTGGTGGTTATTTTTTTATCACTTGTTTTACGTTTTGGTGAACTCGAGCCTAGTCGCCTTTTACGACACCCCAGGGGTGAGTCGAGATGGCACATTCTACTTTATTTTCTTAGCTCCCAGACCAGAATGGAAGGAAATAAGTAATAAGCAGAACGCAATACTGTCCCTAAAAGGAAATTCCTTAGTTGGCAAATAAAAACATTCTTCTTGGGTTGAATACGTCTAGCAAAACACTACTGCCGTTGCCAGGTTAAATAAAGTAACTATGTGCAAGATTAAAATACCAAAAGCCACTCAAAAATCGACCTAAAATAGATTGCAGCAAAGTGCACAGAAATGCCTGTGTGCAACTAAGTGACCCACTGTTTGTTTGCAGGGTGCCGTCATGATTCAAGATTAAAAATGATTAATTGCACACATTTCTTATTCATTATCGTATTTATTATTCATTATTATGCTATTCCTGTCCGCGTGCAATTTATAATGTTGAATCTGCATTCAATGTAGGTAACTTAGCAATTAGGTAGTGGTAGGTAGATATACCTACACACAGCGTAAAAAGTAAGAGCCACATTTTATTGGCGTTGTCCACATTATTTAATAAAGGAAAAAAATGCCGTGTGCTGACAGCAGAGCAGAATACAAATGTTATCACCCCCATCTCTCCCGTGGGTGTCGTACAAGGCGATTAAGGGTAAAGACCGCTATGAGTAATGGGCAGCAGCATTCCTCTCATACCACCTAGCAATATACTGCGATTTATGTGCCCGATATATGGCAGTAGGCCCGTCACCTGGGACCTAACTTAATTGGCGAAAAGTGGGTGCCAAATTCATCTCTGCCTACCCCTTCCCAGGGATATAGGCGTGATTTATGTATGTATGTAGGAAAAATAAAATTAGGAAAAATCACGTCGGGCTCACCAGGCGACACGTGGGTTTGAATCACCCCTGCTTGCTTACCCCTTCGCGGATATAGGCGCGATTTATGTATATATGAATGTAAATGGCTAACAGGATTGCAGGAAGCAAAGGAATTCACGCTAACCCGTTTCAACGATTCTTTCGGCCACATCCATCAAGCAAGACATCGATGCGCCTTTTATTTATGCATGTAGATTATGGGCATGCATTTATTTTGCGATTGGACCGCGACAGGGCGGCGCCCGATCTCAAACCCGACATGTTTAATATTCAGCCATTGCGTATTGTGTGGCCGTCCCTCACCGCCGATAACCTGCCACGGAGATGTGGTGACACCAAACTTCGCCATTTTCGAAGGATAGAGCCGTGAATTTTGTTTTTTTTTATATTTCTCGGTGAAGTAATTGATTTGATCGCGCAATAATTTAATGTGTAAATGGCAGTATTGCGGAGTTTATTTTAAATAGACCATCCTCTGCCTAAACTAGTATTTGTGTGTTTTTGAGACTGATATACTTACCTTCGTAGGTATCTAATTTATATTTGAACAAAAATGTATTTTACAAATAAATAAGCAAAAATAGGTACCAAATTTGTGATTATTTTCGCCCACCCTGCTTTGGATTCAACATATTATAAAGGATATGTCCCTGTTAGCGATAAGGACACAGTTTGAACTTTTTTTTACCGTTTTACAGTCTCTTTATCACAATAGGGGGCAAAGATTGAAATAAAAACACTACATTAATGTATGTGTAAGCCGTGTGGTGACGGCAGAGCAGAATACAATTGTCACCACCCCCATCTCTCCCGTGGGTGTCGTACAAGGCAACTAAGGGTAAAGACAGCAATGAGTAATGGGCAGCAGCATTTCTCTCATACCACCTAGCAATATAAATTTGTACTGCGATTTATGTGCTCGATATATGGCAACAAGCTCGCCACCTGTTACATGGGACCGAACCTAATTGGCGAAAAGTGGGTGTTAATTCACCTCTGCCTACCCCTTCGGGGATATAGGCGTGATTTATGTATGTACATTAATGTAAATTTAATGTAAATATTTTAAGTATTGATATTTTGTGTGACAAACAACAATAAAAAGATTTTATCATTTTTTTAAAGTGGCGTGTGAAACTGTTAAAGAGTGATAAGAGTTCGAACTGTATACTTGACACTAACAGATGGATAAGTCAAATTTTTTAACCGACATAAAGCAGGGTTGTCTTCTATGCTGGCCTGGGAGCGAACAAATAACGTAGAATAGGCCAGCCCCGACTCATCCCATGGGTGTCGTAAAAGTTAACTAAGGGAGATTGCCCGGTGTAGACCAATAAGCACCTTGCACCCGAATATGGTGGAGGGCAAACCACCAACAACAGCATACCCAAAGAGGGTTAGTGTCAGGCAGGCGGCCGAGTGTAAAACCTAAGCCAAAACTTTGAGCAGTATGGATTGGAATGTTGTGATTCCAATCACTCTCTTCGTTCATCGGTCTCTCGACATGGTCCGTTCCGTCTCTTTTCTATAAATTCTTTTATCACTAGCACCTTATCAAAAGGGAGCGAATAGCTTATGACGTCTGACCGATATGAATAAAAGAGGAAACATACTGCGCCAACCCCAGATAGACTGGGAACAGGGCAGGCAGAAGAGAAGAAGATAAAGTAGGGTGACAGATCGGAATAAAGCCAAAATTGTTTTAACTAGATATTTTGGTAATGGGGAATTGAATCCTTTAGGAAAGTTAACATTTTTACATACATACATACATAAATCACGCCCATATCCCCGAAGGGGTAGGCAGAGGTGAATTCTCACCCGCGTTTCGCCAATTATGTTAAGTCCCATGTAATAGGTGGCGAGCCTATTGCATTTATCGGGCACAAAAGTCGCAGTACATTGTCAGGACGGTAGTATAAGAGGAACGCTGCTGCCCATTCCTCATCACTGATTTATCCTTAGTCGCCTTGTACGACACCCACGGGAGAGATTTGGGATGGTGACAATTGTATTCTACTCTGCCGTCACCATACGTTAACATTTTTTACATTAGATAAGTAGTATTAGTTGATTTTCTAATTGAAATAAGTTCACATTTGGCTCCCCGACTAAGTATTCTAAGGGCCTAACACAATTGGCGAAACGTCGATGTTAATTGACAACATTTAATTTTTTCAACATGGGTACTTTTATTATGATGTTATATGAAATTAGACAGAAAATGAAGAAACCCATATTTTTTATTTTTCTGAATTCCGTCATTTTCATACAAAAATCATGATTAAAATTCCGGTTATTCTAAATAGCCGTAAGCGCCAAATGGCGTCACAGTTACAAAAAATGGCGAAATGACAATCTGGCGTTTCCGGTGGCAAAAAATAAAAACATATTATTTTGGGGGGTTATTTATAATATATAATATATTTGGGGGTTTAATATAATATTTTTGAAATGTTGTCAATTTACCTTTTCACCTCAAGGTCAAATCAATGTCTACCCGTGATTCGTGATTCGAAACGTAATTTATGGTACCTATGTATGTAAATAAGGTCGCTTTTCCTTGCCCTGTACCGGTATCCATTTTAAATGGCCACCCTACTGACCAGGGCAGGCTTCCAGTATCCATGTGTAACACATTATATGTGTACAGATGTAAAGGGGACGGCTTCAGATGACTGCATCAAAATGTCTTAATTAATTTTAGTTGTATAAAAACAAAAAAACATGTGCTGTTCTTAAACTGGTTTATACGATTAAATGGTTGTAAACGCAACTTAAATGGTTCGCTCGACATCATTAGGGTTCATTTGTTCTGAGCTAATGAGGTACGTCCATAAACGTACGTTGTTTTAAAAGTCAATTTCAAATACGTATTTGTAAGTCGATTTCGAATATAAACTAGTACCGACCTACTAGTATGTAAGTATATGTATAATATTAATTTTTCGTCATCAGAACTATGAAGCAAGTATGAAGTGCCATGCGATTGACTGTATCAGCCACTACTATACAGGCTTCTACTACCAGTTCATATCTCTGAAAGCCTTAAAACTATTTTTTTTATGCCAGACAGGGAAGCTCTTGCGTTTCATCTCACCTGATGGTAAGTGACGATAAGGGCCGAAGATGGAATCGAGCTTCACTTGGAACCCTCAACCACAGAAGGGCTGGCTATCTTATCACAATTAATGTAAGATAGCCAGCCCTTCTGTGGTTGAATATGAATATGTATATATAGGTACTTATGGATGATTTGTCTTGTATTTGTATGTATTTATTTATCTAAATATTTCTTTAATTTTTTGTTTTGTTAAAAATCCTGCCTTCAACATTGTTTCTTACGCACCTTACTGGTTGACTGGTAGAGAATGCTGTGTACCATTAAGTCCGCCTTTTGTACTTTCTTCTGTGCATTAAAGTTTTTAAATAAATAAATAAAATGTCGGAACAATAATAATAATATTACGGGTCATGCCGCTATTGATGTATTCCTTTGGCATACTTAAATGGACTCAAACTGAACTAGATGCCCTGGATAGAACAGTTCGTACATTGTTAACAGCACATCGTATGCATCACCCACGTTCATCGACCATGAGATTGTATATCGTGTATATAGGGAATATTTTCTCCAGGTCGATATAGGGATTCATAGAGATGTCGTTGCTGTGTTGACAATGGACTCACTCCTCTATTTTTAGCTAAAGAAAACTGGCGCAAACCTAAAGTTCTTAGTACTCTGGACCGCAGCGTTGTGTGACAAAGCAAGGAGTTACACCGCAGATTCTACCGAGCTCCCCATGGGTCTGGCGTAGATTTACTAGCCTCAGTTTCCTGGCTCCGTTTCGGTGACCTTTTTGGTGAAACCGAAGGTTTTGTCTGGCCAATTACCGATGAAGTTGTGATGACGAATAACTACCGGAGGTTTATTCTGAAGGATGGCACAGTGGATGTTTGCCGAGCGTGCCATCGCCCGGGTGAATCCCTTAGACATATAATCTCCGGCTGTTCTGGTCTCGGAAATGCGAGTATTTGCACAGACATAACCAAGTGTCCAGGATAATACACCAACAACTTGCTTTGAAATACAATCTTGTAGCATCCGAGGTGCCGTACTATAGATATGTGCCAGAACAGGTTCCCGAAAATAGCCATGCCACATTGTACTGGGATCGATCTATCATTACAGACAGGACTATTGTAGCTAATAAGCCTGATATTGTATTAATAGATCGACATGAACGCCGCGCAATAATTGTTGACGTCGTTGTTCCCCATGACGACAACCTCGTGAAAGCCGAAAAAGATAAAGAAAACAAATATCTTGATTGAGCTCACGAGATTGTTGACATTTGGGACATCGATTCAGCAATTATTGTTCCGATAGTTATATCTGCCCATGGTTTGATAGCCAAGAGCCTCGATAAACATCTTAGAGGCGCGCGCTATATAGGTGGTTGGGTCAAGAGTCAGATGCAGAAGGCAGTACGTCCTGGCCACTGCTCGTATAGTGAGGTTCCTGTCTCTGGATCCTTAACCACCGGTAGCCGGGACCCTGATCTTGCTACCGATGGGGATCTGCATTTAAGTATTTTTAAATGTTATATTTTTTATGTTTTACATTGAAAAAAAAAATGTTGTTTAGAAATATGATTTTGTATGTATTTTAAATAAAGTAATAATAATACCTAATAATGCTGTCAACACTATTATTATGGCAACAGAACTTGATAAGATGGTGGTAGCGAGCCAGGCGTACTTGAAAGAAGTCCTATCTATTTATTATCTATCTCTACCTACGGTTCAAATATTTTGTCCACAGCACTCCGACGTACGATATGGCGCCGAACCCAGACAAGCAATGGATCCTGCGGGTCACGGAGAAGATGAAGCCGATCCATCGCCAATTCACAGACTTATTGATGACTAAACGGCTGCAGACTTTGCAGAGCGTTGACATGGTACGAAATTGCATTTCCAATTTTACACCAAACTTAGGGTTAACTAGCGACTTACCCCCGAATACAGAAACACTAATCAAATTTTGGGCTCTGCTTATAAATTTAAGTGGAAATTACCTATCAGAATTTGTATGGAAACACTTCAATTTTGACAATACTTAAACGTTAAGCAGCCCAATACATAAACGGATACGAATACAAAAACGGAACTCAAAGCAGGACTCAAACTTTGAGTTCCGTTTTTGTATTCGGGGGTAAGGGTAAAGTTCGCGGGAAGCCGCTGTATGCTGGCAGTGCAGGACCGACCGGTTTGCAGATCCTTGGGGGAGGCCCACAGATATATCAATTTAGGGAGGCCTATGCCCAACAGTGGGCGTTTCTCGGCTGAATGATGATGATGAAGGGTAAAGACAGCGCTGAGTAACGGGCAGCACAGTTCCTCTTATACCACCTAGCAATATACGTAATGAGACTTGCGTGCCCGATAGATGGCAATAGGACTGCCACCTATTAAATGGGACCTAACTTAATTGGCGAAAAGTGGGTGTTAATTCACCTCAGCTTACCCCTTCGGGGATATAAGCGTGAATGTATTGTATTTACTATGTTATGTATATTTTTAGGCCGTGGAACGAGTCTATCAAGAGTTGAAAGCGCTCGGCGAGTTAGACAACACTTATTTGGTGTATACGTCAGATCACGGCTACCACCTCGGGCAGTTTGGTCTAGTGAAGGGGAAGAGCTTCCCCTTCGAGTTCGACATTCGCGTGCCATTCCTGGTCCGAGGCCCGGGAGTGGAACCGGGCACTGTGTAAGTACACGTTGAATTTCGAAATACAGGGTTATTTGTAAAACATCAAAACCCTCTGAGGAGTTATAGATATCTAACATCATGAATGAAACATAGACGTATAAATGTCACGACAGTACAATTAAAAACAATAATTTTGCGTAATGTATTGCGTTATATTAAAGTTCATAATACAAACGTTGTTGTTTATGATGTCAGCTATCTAGTCATAGGAGATTTATTGATGTTTTACAAAATAACTCTGTATACTAATTGAGCTGTCGTAAAATAAAAATGTACAATACATCATCATCATCATCATCAACGTCCTAAGCACACTGCTGGAGCACAGGCCTTCCCTAAGGATGGAAGAATATAGGGAGTCTCAACCATAGCTTACCACGCTGGCCGAGTGCGGATTTGTGGATATTAACGACTGCAGATGCACCCGGTAGCCACGTATTATAATAAATTCGAGATAATAAATTTTTGGTCACCCATCTAATGAATGGCCCTAACGAACGTTGCTTAGTTTTCGCAATCGCATACCGAAGCCACTGTGCTATCGAACTCCTCATGCACAAAACATTTCATTAACTCATAACTTCATGTAAAGGGAGGAACAAACTTGCTGAGTTTCTTGCCCGTTCTTCTTAGAAAAAGGCCTCCTGGTAGTTTACAAACGGATGTGTAGCTTATAACGTTAAATATTGGAAACTGTTTTTCTTTTCGTTTCCAGTGTTTAACATTATTTCTTTGACGATTCATGAGTGTATGTAATTATACCTTATATGAATAAACCATATTTTCATTTTCATTAGTAATAATAATCATAATCTTTATGGTATTAGTAACTATTAGATCAAACTAAATGTCTGTAAACTATTCGATTTTAATTTTAACATTATATAAATGTTAGAAAAATTAGTACAAAGATTTTGGTGGTTAGAAAAGCCCGCCTCAAGATCATAATTTTTCGAAATTCTTTTTCTAACCACCAAAATCTTTGTAAATGTCTGTAAGTTAGTATTGTTCGCAACATGAACCCCGCAAGAGCGTTGCAACTCTATAAAATCCAAGTTATAAAACTAAATAAGTCATCGAATATTAAAGGGTGGGTATTACCCATTACTACCGTCACTACTATTAACATCAACGTTTTGTGGCTTACGATGGGTTTCAATTTTTTCTCTACAGATAGAACAGCGCTTACTGCAGTCCTAGCACGGAACGTGGACAAAATCTCTCTCCACCACTTGACAGTGCTTTGTCTCGGGATCTAGTGGGAGTTAGAGCGAGAGGAAAATATTGTCTCCACGTCCCGTGCTACGGGGGCGGAAGTTTTGTTGCCTCTCATTTTTTATTTTTCATTACAGAGTGGACGATATAGTGCTGAACATCGATTTGGCACCCACGTTTCTGGATATGGGCGGTGTGGAGCCTCCACCTCACATGGACGGGCGCTCTCTCCTGCCGTTGCTACAGCCGAGGAGGCGGCGCATGGCTACATCGCACTGGCCTGACACCTTCCTTGTTGAAAGGTAAATATAGAAGAACACAATAGTCGATACCATTTTTAACGTTTGTCTTTCTAATGTGTGTGCGTAACTTGACAATTAGTGATTCATTCATTCATTCATAAATCACGCCTATATCCCCGAAGGGGTAGGCAGAGGTGAACCAGCACCCGCGTTTCGCCAATTTTGTCAAGTCCCATGTAATAGGTGGCGAGCCTATTGCCATTTATCGGGCACAAAAGTCGCAGTAAATTGCTAGGTTGTACGAGTATAAGAGGAACGCTCTGCCCATTCCTCAGCACTGATCTGATCCTTAGTCGCCTTGTACGACACCCACGGGAGAGATTTGGGATTGTAACAATTGTATTCTACTCTGCCGTCACCATACGACAATTAGTCGACTACTTTTATTCGTCATCATCACCAGCCCTTTAATGTCCCCACTGCTGGGACACGGGGCTTCCATTATATGGAAGAATATAGGGAGATTGAGCCATAACCCACCACGCTGGCCTAGTGCGGGTTAATGGGTATTAACGACTGCAGATGCAGCCGAGACCTACGGTTTAATGCGCATTTATTGTGATATATCTTAAGTGAAGAGCAAACTTGTCTAATATTTTACCGCCTCCGTGGTCTAGTGTCCGCCTGGCTACCACACCATTAAATCTGTCCCCATAATAAAGTTAACACCATTATTGTGTGCCGACAATTTGTAATAAGATAACCAGGCCTTTTGAAGTCACTTCACTGGTCACGTCATTTACCATCACGTGAGATAAAAGCCAAGAGCTCCCATCCCTAGCATAAAAAATACGGTTTTAAATTGTGCGTTATTTTAGTTCTGGTCGACGTGAAACTCCTGCGCAAGCAGCAGCCAAATACAATCGTCAGATGAGCGAGAGCCGCGCCACTACACTAGCTCCTTCCGATTCATCTTCTGAGAGTTCTGCCTTCGAAGATGATGTTGACGACGATGACTTCTTGGAACCAGAAGACAAGGAAAATGACGTAATATTTATTTTTTACCTTATTGTAGAAATACTATGTTATCACAAAGATAGTGGTTGGAAAAAGTTCGAAGTAGTGTTGATGCAGATATCGAACCCGCGTCCTCTGCATTCCGTACAGATGCCTTTACCACTCGGCCAACCAAGACGTTAACGTCTGTGTTCTGCCATTTATATAATGTTCAAATAAGGAAAGAAATAACAATACCATTATATTACATTTTTGACTGCCGCAATCAGAGATGTCAAATAACGTTAATGAGTACGTAATGTCAAAAACTGAGAATTCAAAACTCGTCGCTATTCTTTCAGAGTCTATGGTCTCGATTTCAATGAATTTTTTTGACACTTAGTACTCATTGAAGTTTTTTGACGTCTCTGAGTGCGGCAGTAGAGTTACAAGTGCTTAACGTAAATATCACTTTACAGGAAAGTACGGAAAAGCATTCGAGCGATACAAAGACTCCTTCCGAGCCCCTTGTGACTAATGAGAGCCACAATCCTTTACTTGAAGCTAGTCTTGAAAAGGCACTCGATGAAGCTAGCACAAATAGTCAACCGAATTTCCTAACTGCAGGTAACATTTACTTTTATAGCTTTCAAGTCGCCTTTTTAATTGATGCATGCTTTTTGTATGCATATTACGCATACATAAACCACGCCTACTTATCCCCCGAAAGAGTAAGCAAAGACGCATTTCAAACCAACATTTCGCTAATTATACTAAGTCCCATGTAATAGGAGGTCAGCCTATTGCCATCTAACGGGCATTATAACTACATACCCTATAGATGGTACGTACTCGATGGATAAATTACTCACCAATCCGCACTAGACCAGAGTGACGGGTTATGACCCATTCTACCTATATTCTTCCATCATTAGAGAAAACCTATAACTATAATAAGAACGATTCATGTTTTTAGTTTGTACGATACCCACAGGAAATATTGGAGGTGGTGAGAATTGTAATTGTATTCTACTATGCCGTTAACATACGGCTTCGTTGTAATATACTTTTTAACAATTACAGAGGAAGCTGACTCGCCATTGGTAAATGGAAAAGCTGCTCGTTTAGCTGCAGAGTGTTCTAAGGCTGAACTTCGAGCGCCTTGTTCTGCAGGCAGAAAATGGAAATGCGTTCTGGTGAACGGAAGATGGCGACGACATAAATGTAAATATGAAGCAGAAATTAATTCACCTGCTCCAAAGATGAGTACCAAGAAATGCGCCTGTTTTACGCCCAGTGGTCTTGTGTATACTAGATTAGAAACCGATGGCACTATAGCGAGAAGACCCACTGAATTTCCTTTAGAAAAAACTTCTAATAAAAGAAATAGAAGGTCTATAGATAGTGACAACGAAGTATTTGAACCAAATACAGTCGACAGTATACTCAGGGAAAATCCCAGTATTGGTCATCTAAGCTTCGGAAATGAGCCTATAGACGAAGAACAAAATAAAAACTTTAATGCACACGTTGATAAACTCATAAAAGAGACTGAAGCTTTTCTGAAAGCTTACGAAAGAACCAAAGATAATGTAGGTCATAAGAGAATAAAAAGGAGGGCTCAGCACTGGAATCATAACCACAATAGACAAAAACAGAGAAATGATGGTGTAATAAATAATAACGATTCTTCATTAGAATGCAAAATAGAAAAAGATGGTACTGTCAACTGTTCACAAGTAATTTACAATGATTTGAAGGCATGGCACACGAACAGATTAAGCTTGGAAGACCAAATAAGAGAGTTAAGAACTAAACTTGAAGACTTAAAAGAAATAAAGAGGCATCTCAAAACTTCCAAACCGGCGAATGAGACACCAGTTGTACATTCGCATTTCATTACAAATAATTTACACAACAAAACAGTGTTGCATGAACAAAACAGTTCGAAAGAATATTTCAGAAAGCCTAGGGTACACAGACTAAGAAGTAAACCCAGGAACAATACTACTTTCAATAAGAAGTTTAGGCAGTCAAACGAATACATCATGCCGACGATAAATGCTAATACCAAAGATGATATTTTTGATATCCAAATGAAGAACGAAACTGTAACTGATGTCTTGCCTAGCCTAAATATCACTGAGGAAGCTACTAGTTTCATACAAACTAATATTTCTGACACAGAGTTGCCTAAGCCACAAGTTACAACAATTATATTAGAGAACAATAATTACTTTGAGAGCGCCTCGGACAACAACGACACATTGGTTGATGTTAATACTAAAGTTGATATAGAACCTGAGCGGCACCACGACGTATTCAATATTGGAACAGCAACCGACCAGAGTGTTGTTACTGACCGGGTAGATCAGTCCATTCCACCAGTAGATTTTTCACATACCGCAAATTATTTCAGTTCGGCAATCGATAAACTGATTACAACAGAAAAATCTTTCGAACTATATGCAGTAACTGACATGGAAACGAGTACCTCCTCTGACACAACTGACGGCACTCCTCAAAAACTAGGTCCAACAAGATTGGATGCCTCCGAATATGAACAAAGGAATCCAAATAAGGATTTTTCAAAAAATATGAGTATTTTCAGCCGACATGGCGACATATTTCACAAACGACTTCATCCTTTGTTTATTGAAAATGAAGATAAGCACGTGTGTTACTGCGAAGAGAACAGGTAAGGATTTAAACTATTTAATTTACTTTCAAAACGTAATTTCAATGTTTATTTCCTGTAATGTAACGGAAAATTTACGTATTTTCACAGGAAATTAAAGGCTCCTGATCAAGCTTATTTGGAGGCGGCTCAGAAAGCTAGAGATGAACGAAGAAAGATAAAAGAACAAAGGCTTCGTAAGAAATTAAGGAAAGCCAAAAAGAAGTTAAGTATCTAATTAGGTTTTTTCATTAACTTTAGTCATAAACAATTTTTTATCAGTTGTCATCCCTCATCTTTACATTGATATAAATTATATTTTTATATACCTAATGTTTTGCTGCATTAAATGAACCTGGAATAGAACAGCGTTACTTCCTATCACAAGCAAACCTTTAGCTGAACAGGAAGTACCTTGCCCAATTTACTGTAAAACTAGATTTAAGATAATTAATAAAAAATTACCTAGATAGAATCTATAAATTTCTCCTGGCACATCCAATAGGTAAGGCAAACTGCGATTTGAACTTTTGTTTATCAGTTAGATTTAAGAACTGTTACTATATACTATATTCGATATATTTCTGGTTTATTTTTCTAAGTAGGTATACTTATAATTAAAAAAGAACGAATATTAATTGTTACTGTCTATTTTAATATAGGCGGAATTAGAGCGGCTATGCGAGGCTGAACGAATGAATTGTTTCCGGCACGACAACAATCACTGGCGTACCGCGCCGCTATGGACTGCTGGCCCCTTCTGTTTCTGTATGAGCGCCTCAAATAACACCTACAATTGCATCAGAACGATCAACGCCACACATAATCTACTGTACTGCGAGTTCGTCACTGGTCTTGTTACCTATTACAACTTGAGAATTGGTAAGAGATCCAATCAATAGTCTGAACCATCTAACTTGTCTTATTTGGTAAACAATCTTGACACACCTTTTTATTGAAAATGCAGCATTAAAAATCAACTGATGGCTAGATTCAATGGGTTTCAGTCTATAATAACGATTTATTGTAATTTATTTACCAAAAGATGGTACAGACTATATTATAATCGAATATCTTCTATCAGGCCTGAAGGACCATTTCGAGTACTAAGTTTCCGTTTGTTCGCAGATCCGTTTGAAACTCAAAACAGAGTAAAATACTTGACAACTGCAGAAAAAGAATATTTCCATAATCAATTGCAGCAGTTACTGTCATGCAGAGGGCCGTCATGCCGAAGATATTCTCATTCAAATCCTAATGGTACGAGTACCCTTAGCAATCCGAACTAAAAACAAAATGTGTCTTAATTTAGATTGTGCTTAAAGAGAAAGACATTTCAAATACACGCCACAGTAAAAATATATTTTTCAAAATTGCAGGAAGTAGCGAAGAAAATGTAAGCAGGAGATTCGATGAAGAGCATAGAATAAGAGACCATGTTGGTAACAGTGAGAGGTGAGTTTAACGCGCGATGGCGATTGTGACCCACAGCATACCCAAAGAGGGTTGGTGTCAGGGAGGCGGCTGGCCATAAAAACCAAATCCTACTTATTAATAAACTGGTAGTAAACATGGTATAGCTATTCCGCGTTTCGTCTTCGTCTCACAAAAAGGATTTTGAATGGGAGGAAGAGGCAAAACTGAGTAACTAGTCTTTACTTAAACCGTGTTTATTAATAAGGCCGCTACCGCTAGAGCGGTTTTTCTTCTTCGTAAAGTTCGTATTTGGAACAGACTATAGTGTTAATCTACTTTTGAGGCTAAGTTTGCATTGTGAGGAATGTGTTTGGGAGAACCAATAGAATCACTCCATTTTCCTTGACTCTATTTTCGCTCAGCACAGCGTTGGTGGAGCGATTCTATTGGTTGTCCTCAAACATATCTCTCGCAACGCATCCTTGTATATCTCTGGTCGAAACGCAGCCTAACCGTACTGTTGACGACACGATTAAAAGCAAAACTGATCATAAAATTATGTATTTCTTTCACAGAGCATGGCGATGGAGTGGATACGGTCGCCGATTTGCCAGGGAGAGGCTTCATAGGCGTCGCCACGCTATGACAATGGCATTCTAGTCTAACTTTACAGTTAATCATTGGTGTTTCATGATTTTAAGAATTGACAACATTTCATTTTTTCAACATACCTTTATTAAGATGTTATATGAAATTAAACCGAAAATGAAGACACCCATATTTTTACTTCTTCCGTCGTTTTCATACAAAAATACCGGTCATGATTGAAATACCGGTCATTCTAAACAGACGTAAGTGCCAAATGACGTCACTGGCGTAGACGAATGGCGAAATCACTCTTGACTCGAAAAATAAAAATAACACTTGTCAAAATTGACGAACTGGCGGTTCCGGTGTCGAAAATAAAAACATTTTATCTGAAAAGTTTGAAATTAATTTCAAAGTCAAATACGTTTTAAATTAAAGTTTATGAAGGATTTTATTTTATTGCTACTCTAATATTGTTAATTATGACGATGACCAATAATAACATTGGATTTGATTTATGACTGACGTCTGTCATCATGTCTATGATAACTTTTTTATTCTTCCATCTAGGAAGGCAAACGTTTTAATTCATACATCCCCGCCCGTGACGTCATCGCATGATTTTTACATTTTATTTTTTTTCCTCTGTAATTAAGTAACAAAAATTTAATAAAAATATTTTCGATTGGAAAATAAAGAAACGGTATTTTTATTTTGGGAGGTTGTCATTTTTGAAATGTTGTCAATTGCTTCTTATCGAGATGATTCTTTCAATAGAATAAAGTATGCAGTGGCCATAATGGTCCACGCAAGTATACTATTAAGGACTACTGAAAAATCCACTGATTTGTGATTCAATATAACAATGATAAAATATCTACATAATAATTATATAGATATATTTAAATATGCATCGAATATGTAGGGCTTCCTGTTGAATATAAACGCACTTCCGCTTTGGTAGGTAGGTATGGTGAGTAGTGGTCTTTTTCGGGAATTATATTTATAATATTTAATTCTGCATATACTACTAAAAACACTGCCAGATTTGTGGTAAATATGTTTTTATTTTCGATATATTTGTAATGTTGAAAAATATCTACACATTTTGAACTTTTTTTTGTCATAATTTAATTTCTACATTGAGGGCCTGTTTCACAATCGACAAGTAAGTTCTAAGTAGCTTACTTGGTAGTTCAATTGACATATATTCCATATTACAAATGTCAAATGATTTGCGAAGTAAGCTACTTAGAACTTACTTGTCGATTGTGAAACAGGCCCTTATTGTACCTACTACCTACTTGTCATGTTAATGATAAAAATATTTTTCATATCTATGGACTTATACATGCATTTTTTTACTGTAGAAAGTTGACATTTATCTTTAACTAGCTTTAAAAAAGTACTGTAAAGTTTTTAATAAAATAATAGTATTGCAGTATTTACTAGATACAATATTGTGTAAAAGAAAATTAGTTTATACCTTTAGCTTTTAAATAAAGTAATGTTTTTATTGTGTCGGTTTAAAAAGCATTTAATGTTCTATCAATATAAATTGAGAGCAAATAAGGTACACATAAATAATTTAAACTCTAATATATTATATAAAAATTAGGTAAATTTAATATTAATATGCATATATTAGAAAAATCTGTGTTAAATTATACTTCTATATGCAGTAAAATAGCTAATAATTGGATAGCGAATGCGACATATATTACGTTGATTTTTGTTGGATAAGACAAGTTTATAAACACACGTTGACAATTTTTTTACTGTACCAAATGTTTGTGATCAAAGTATACTTTATGCAGGATTAATTATAAAGTACCAGCAACCTCGCACGACAGATAGCCAACATCAAAAACTCTACGACTCTCGATAATTCGCTAGATACATATTACAAAAATAAATAAAATAAATTCACCTCGCGAATGTTAATAGATATCTTATTTTATGGGCCAGCACGCTAGCGCGGCGTCACTCTTTCGTTTATGAATGAAACATAGATTTACAAATGTCGCGACAGTACAATAAAAACTTTAATAATAATTTTCTCGTAAATATTCTTTGGTGGATAATAATAACATACATACATACATAAATCACGCCTATATCCCCGAAGGGGTAGGCAGAGGTGAACTAGCACCCGCGTTTCGCCAATTATGTTATGTCCCATGTAATAGGTGGCGAGCCTATTGCCATTTATCGGGCACAAAAGTCGCAGTACATTGCCAGGACGGTGGTATAAGAGGAACGCTGCTGCCCATTCCTCATCACTGATTTATCCTAAGTCGCCTTGCACGACACCCACGGGAGAGATTTGGGATGGTGACAATTGTATTCTACTCTGCCGTCACCACACGGCCAATATAAATTTGCCGTGTGGTGACGGCATATTAATAAAAAGTATTAATTCGTAAAAATATAAATATTAATTCGTAAAAAGATTACAGCCAGTATTATAGTAACCTACAACATGTAATCTTTTTACGAATCCATGTCCAACTATCCATCTGTTAGATGGATAGTTTTTATGTCACTTGTTTTGATGGTCTTGATGTATTGATTTTGTGCTGTGTAATTCTGCTATTTATTATATTTTATTTATTTAAAATATAGTTGTTATTTTTTCTACCAAAGGATATATTTACGAGATTTATGATGCTAACTATATAGTTCTGCTAGGTTGCCGGTGTGATACAAATAATCCTGTATGAGTTTAGTTTAAATTTTATAATATTTTTTCAATTGTTTTTGTGTTAACTGCCAGCATAGCTTAATGATGGCCCAACTATTTGGGAACGCCATCTGCATTTCACATAATGTTAAATGTAAAGTTAACTAATGTTTCAAGTAAAGTTTATCATATTGCAAAGCATTTTGGCATATTGAACAAACAATATTATCATCCAAGACGGAAACGATTAAAACCTAAGTTTCATACATTTTCTGATTAAATTATTAAGCATTTTAAAATTTTTCTAGAACTTGGAAACTCAGTTTATGATGAAATTACTAGTATGTTTGTAGATTAATATTTATCATGTAGAAGTTATTGTAAAAGTGATATTAAAAATGTTGCCATTGTGATGATTATGTGTACTGGTTGTAATAATAAAATTATTAAATGTCACTCTGTTTATTTCCTCTCTTACATTTGACAAGATGATTTGATTACCTTTATGAGCATAAGTATCTCATCTATCCATTCCTCTACACTCTACCTATACCCATGGGACAGGTGTATTAACATAAAAGTTTTACTGCTGCACTCAGAGACGTCAAATAACGTAAATGAGTACTTAATGTCAAAAAATGACAATTCAAAACTAGTCTCTATGCTTGCCGGGTCTATGGTCCAGATTTGAATGAAAATTTTTGACATTTAATACTCATTAAAGTTGATTGACGTCTCTGAGTGCGGCAGTTAGACAATTATGTTAGATCCATACATACAAAAACCATACCCGAAGGGGTCGGCAGAGGTGAAATAACAGCCACATGTCGATAGGTAATATTTTACCTAGGTAATAAATAGGTGGTGAGCGTATTCCTACATATCGCGCATGTAAATCACAGTATACTGCTAGGTGGTATAAGAGAAATGCTACTGCCCATTACTCATCACTGACTTAACTTTTAGTTGCCTTGTACGACACCTGCCAAAGATATTAGGGGGTGGTGACAATTGTATTCTGCTCTGGCGTCACCGCATGGCAAAGAATTATTGAAGTAAATCAGAATTAATACTTACAAAATGGAGTTTTATTACAAATTTGTTTGTGGTTCTGTTGAATACACAATAAAACTATTAATTTGAGATAATATCTCTCCTACAAACAGTTCTATGGTAGCAAGCTGTTTGTATTGCTACTTTTTAAATAATATTTAAAATGACGTAATATGTCTTGGAAGTAAATAAAATAGTTCCTTAGAAACATTCTTTGCAAATATAAAAATATAATTGTCACCTATATATATTATCTAAATGTCCAATATATTTTCAATTTCTTCATCATTGTCACACAAAGTAAATAAATCCTGTAAATTTTTCACTGAATGGCTTGCTGCTTTTGGATCCAATTTGTTATCTCCCTCTGCAAATTTTGCCCATTTTGAATTCTTATTAATAGTTTCAAGTGATATTTTATTACAATTTCTTTGCATTTGCCAAAGAGTACGCTCTTCTGACTCGAAGTTACTTTTAGTACTAGTGAAGGTATTCATTTTATTTTCTGATATTATGTCTTCTGATGGTAATGCTCTATTATTTACAGATGTCGTATTTCTTTTTGTAGTATGAGTATTATCGTCTTTAAGATTTATGCTACCGCTATGATTACTTACATTTGATTCACTATAATGATTTCTAGTTGTTGTTGAATAATCTATACAATCAATGTTATTATTTAATGATACTTTTTCAGTTTGCCCAAAACTGTTTAAGTTTGCATTTTTAAATTGATTCACTTGGATTTTTCTTAGGCGTTTTCTTTTTGGTAATTCTAAAACTACTTCTGTATCATCAAGAAACATTTTATCTTGGCTTGAATCAGTTACATTGCCTTTTTCTTCTTTGACATACCTTGTCCATTTGCTTTCTTGTTTAATTTCATCATTTGGTATAGTGCTGTTCTCTTCGCCGCTTTCCAATGTGTCATCATTACTTACATCTGACAACTCACCTATAATGCTGTTAAGTTTCTGCACATGTAACCTACATTCCTTGCCAGTGCCAACTCCATAATGTCTTTTAATAGACTGCTTTTCTCCACAAACTTTACATGCATATTTATTTGATTTTTTTACTTGGTGTACCTGAAATTATTCGTTTATAAAATAATATCGTTTATGGCATAATTAAATTTACGGCATTTACATACATACATACATAAATCACGCCTAGATCCTCGAAGGGGTAGGCATAGGTGAACTAGCACCCACGTTTCGGCGATTATGTTAGGTCTTATGTAATAGGTGGCGAGCCTATTGCCATTTATCGGGCACAAAGTTCATTGGGGGCACACAGTACATTACTAGGTGGAATAAGACGAACGCTGCTGCCCATTCCTTATGACTGATTTATCCTTAGTCGCCTTGTACAACACCCACGGGAGGGATTTGGGGTGATGACAATTGTATACTACTCTGCCGTCACCACACGGCATAGTTATTTCAAATATAATTGCATAACATTGAACAGTTTGAACACTTACTTGAAATACTGAACATTTGTAACATTTTAAAACTTGGAACACTTGAGGCATGTTTAATTAAAATTTCATCACATTGAGTTATAACTTCTGAAAATTAAGACTAAATTCTTAAAATTAAAATGTCACATTAGCTAGTAACAATAATTAATTAAATAATAAATAAAAAAAGGGGGAAAAATTAAAAATTTCCGCGCTTATTGTACTATTGTTTGTCTGATTGTCCGCTGTCAAATGTCAAATCTGATTTTGTTTTAGTAGTTTTAAATTCTCCCTATATTTTAGGGAAGGCTAAGGGTCAAGCCCATACAGCCAAGTCTTTAGTGTATATTTTATCTGTTATCGTATGAAATAATGAGTGGTAAATGAGTGGTAACGTAAAATTCATTTTATACATGCATTTCAGCATGCATAAAATGAATTTTACGTTAAAATATGGGTGTCACACATTTTAACGCATCTAGGGAGTGCTTGGCGCGAATTGAATGGTAACAGAGTTAACGATGGTGCTTGATGAAATGGATAAAACCACTTTTTATAGTGATCTTCACCACAACATCAAACACATCATGAGACTTATTTTCGATGATTCTGCACATCACTGCACTGCATTTGCACATCAACACGGATGCTTGTGCATCAAATAACACCACTTTCACTGCACAAAATCCACTCTGTACCAATTTTAGAATTATCGGAAAAAAATCTGACTGACACCCCGAAACGCGCCAAACACTCGACCTGATTTTGTTTTATAATTCTCCCCATATTTTAGGGAAGGCAAAGGGTCTAGCCCATACAGCCAAGTCTTTAGTGTATATTTTATCTGTAGTCTTAAGAAATAATGAGTGGGTGAAAAGTATGAATGAAATGAATTTACATTAAAACATGGGTGCCACATATTTTAACGCATCTAGGGAGTGCTTGGCGCGAATTGAATGGTAACAGAGTTAATGATGGTGCTTGATGAAATGGATAAAATAACTTTTTATAGTGATCTTCACCACAACATCAAACACATCATGAGACTTATTTTCGATGATTCTGCATAATTGCACATCAACACGGATGCTTGTGCATCAAAATAACACCACTTTCACTGCACAAAATCCACTCTGTAACAATTTTTGAATTAGCGAAAATTAATCTGACTGACACCACGAAACGCGCCAAACACTCTCCTTCGAATGATTCCAAAATAAATTGGTGTTGTACTTATTGATTGTTTTCTGTTTTCTGGGAAGACAAAAGGAATGAGTCCATACAGCCATACTTTTAGTGTTATTATTATTGAATTATACAATAAAATGGGTGTCACATATTTAATGCTTGGCGCGAATTGAATGGTAACAGACTTCATGATGGCGACTGCTGAAATGGTGAAAACCACTATAAAGTTCGTAACAAGTCAATACACCCATGTTTTCATGTATTTTTTAGTCTTTTCGTTAAACACTGAGACGGCGCGGTGCTGAACATTTCTGTCTCATTGTAGTGGGCATTTACGACAGATTCTATTAATTCTGGGGAATACTAATTGGCAATGGCTTTCGTAAATAGAAACTCCCGGCGTAAATCCAAAGCTCCGGCTAATTCTTGAACCTATTTAGATAAACAACAGTCACTTTAAGGCAACACTGTTTTCAACAAATGTTTTCACAATTAATTATCCTTTTCGCTCCAGGAACTTACATCATGCATCTACCGTACTTAGCTTAAAGCGTCATGAGCCACCGCTCGATGCCCGCAGCCCGCCACAGGCTGATGTTTAGGCGGTAGCCCAGTGGTGTATCTTAACGACTGCTGAATCTGCAGTGTAGATGCAGCCGGGACCAACGGCTTAACGTGCCTTACCGAAGCATGGAGGAACTCGATATGATATAATTCGGTCGATTTAACCACAACATGTTTTGTGTTATAGGTAAATTTGCACCGTTTAACACTGCAAATAGCGTTGAAAATCAACAGAAGTAATTTACATTATCATAGTTGTGAGTTGCTCTTGCCTGTATCTTCTACCGTAGGAGCTTGTGCCGTGACTGTCAAAAAAGAGGGATGGAGGTGGAAGAAGAATAACACGAGGTACACGTATTACATTAATTTTAATTACTGAGCCACATTCATCACAGATTTCGTATATAATTTAATATTTCGAGTTTGACACATGTTAATATTAGTATTCGAGGTAATAAACACTTAGGTACCTACCTATCTAATATTTAACTAAGTATGTACAATTTCTATACCTAATAACATACTTTTATACCTAAAAAAGATAACTTAGGTATTCTCCTTTTCCCGATAGCTTCCATTTAAGTACTTACCTACGATTAGGTTCATAGCACAGATTCGGCTGGTACATTTAATAATGTTCTTTAATTATGTAATGAGATTTAGGTCAGAATTTAATGATAAATCTACTCAGTTCTAAATTAGCCACAGTATTTTTATTATAAATTGCTAAATTTTATTATTTGTGACGCCTAACTTTAACGCAGTAAGAGTCTAATTAGTTAGATTTATGGAAGGAATAATATCGGGGGAATGCGTAATAATAATCCATTACGCTTCCACAGAGCTGATTGCTGTGTCACGACTGCAGATGCATGTAAGTAGCACTAACGACATAACGTGCCTTAAGGAGCTGAGAGGAACTCGACATAAATTAATGTTTTTGGTCACCACAGCCGGGCATTAACTCAGCAATCCGTTAATTAACGAAGTGAACATTTCTATTAACGGATTAATTTTTAAGTAAACTTTAAAAAATGTTACTAACTTCCGTTAAATTATCCGAAGTCCGTTAATCGTTAATCCAGTACCCACTATTTACCAAAAACATACCGCGGCGTGTTGCGAACCTTCACTCCTTTTAATGTAACATTACCTTCTTCATTTCAGGTAGGTATCTAGGCAAACCTAAAATTGGCCAAATTTCACATTCGTAGCGCATTGGTTCGTGGTAGGTTGGTGAGATCGTAGTACGTATACTGATTCGGGTCATCGGGTATCTATGCTTCTATCCCCCGAATACAGAAACGTTACTCAAAGTTTGAGTCCTGCTTAACATTTAAGTAATGTCAAAATTAACGTTTTTCCATACAAATTCTGGCAGGTATTGTCCTTTTATCTTTATAAGTAGTGCTCAACATTTAAGTAGCGTTTCTGTATTCGGGGGTATTTCTGTCAGGCATGCCACTAGAGGGTAAAGCCTTGTATGAAGGTATGTTTAAGTGCTTAAATAACTATCTTAAAATATTGTGATATGTTACTACTCTAGGAAACTTGTAGGGACCATTATTTATTAAGTATGGTAAATATCGTAGCTAGTGGAAAGAAGTGATCTCTGCCTACCCCTACCTACCTGCCTACAAAGGCCTGAGACATGTAGGTATGTATTATTATTTAAGGCCATACGGAAATAAATATTTGTATCGAAGTGGCGGCGCTTTAGCACGAAGTTGATTGAAATAGCTGTATGGTGCCGCACGGTCTCGAAAGCGAGACAGAGCGTAGCGTACCCTGCTCAATAAATTTGCCGTAAGCGCCAAATCAAACTTCAATTAACTGTGACTATATTAACAGTTTTTATTCAAATTATCGCCGAGCAATCCCTAGGAAATTATATACACTTTACATTAATACAAGTCTCACTTTTCAATGTATAGCCGTTTAACTGTAATATTGAAAAATTATAATAATCAGACGTTACTTTGAATTTTTTTTCTATAGAGGAAATGTTTTTAAATCGCGTAGGTAACGGACTGTTCCACGCCCTTTCATATATGCCCAATTTACACAATTCTGAGTATCAAATACCTGCTTATTACGAGATAAATGCATTTGAAAAACCCTTATTTTTTTTCCGTAGGGCCTTAACCAATAAGTCATACATAAGCAGAAGAAACTATAGATAGGTACTAAGCACCAGTAATTTCATATATACTGAATTTTTACTAGCGTTCGATAATGCCTATTGGGTTGAGGTAGGTCAGCAGCATAAGTTCACGTTAGTTAACTAAAATTTATTAAAGCAACCGTGCCTACATCTTAATTTTAAGGCAATTGTAGTTTATTATTCCGACCTTTGCTGTAGTAAATACAGAGGTCTACCTTCTGTAAAAAAACTTTTAAGTACAGCTTGGCAAAAAAGAGTTTGATGCAGTGACAGATGGAACTAATTTTTATTTGCATTTGATATCACTGATTTGCTGTCGAAATCTAGTAGTACAATTTTAAAATTTTTCGGTAACTTTGCGATTTATTTGTATTTTAATTTATTAGCTTCAATTCAACGGTTAACTGACTAAAAATGAACAAAACAAAACAAAACAAGTGGTGCCCTCATTTTATCCAAACACTTTTTTGCGAAGCTGTAAACGATTTTCTCTTAGCAATAATTTAATATTGAGTAACTATAGTATGAGTAAGCGGAAGGGAAAGTTTTACATCTATGGTTAATTTACGAAAAAATAATGTGCCAATTACGCCGTAGATACCTTGTCGTACTTATTACAACAGGCGGAATGGTGAACTCACTAAACGGAAGTTCGATAAAAAATGTAAATAAATATATTATTAGGTAGTTACTTAATTTATTTTATTATATTTTGTTTGGCACGAGATCAACTTAGTCTTAAAATTCCGACACTAGGGCCACGAACTTATGAGTATTTTATTTTTTTTAGATATTTCTCGAGCTCGGCCATAGCCGATGGCTACCCGGACCACTAGTAAATATGGAGGACCTTTTTGAAAGATAAAGAGATTTTTTTGAGATACTACTTTTTGACATAAGGGGGCAGTATAGTGCAGTACTGCAGTTCCTGTGAACCCCTTTACAAATAATATTTTGATGACTTACTTGCCTATCGATTAATTTATTACTTGACTTAGGGGAAGGTAGCCAAAGTGGGCACCTACTCTGCCTGTAATAGTTATTTGTTGTACGTGAGTGCAAAGTTGTTTTTTAACCGCGTGCTCAATTTTGATGACTGAGCTAGCGAAGGATTCTAAAATTGAATCACGAGCGTAGCGAGTGATTCAAAAATTAGAATCCTGAGCGATAGCGAGGGAATCAAAAGAGCACAAGGTGAAAAATCTTTGCACTCGAGTGCAACACGTAACTTTTCATCCCCCCCAACGAGGAAATTGCAAAATACAAAAAAAAAATACAATCGCAACAGTTTCTGTTTTCACCCAGAAACTTCCACAACACCCTCCCATTAACCCAAACACACTCTCAACACCCACCCAGAAACACCCACAACATTCACACCCATCCACTCAGACACACCCAAAAAACACCCATTATATCAGAAACACCCACAAAACACCCATTCACCCAGAAAACCCACAAAACACCCATTCACCCAGAAACACCCACAAAACACCCATTTACCCAGAAACACCCATTCACCCAGAAACACACACAAAACACTAATTCACCCAGAAACACCCACAAAACCCCCATTCACCCAGAAACACCCACAAAACTTCACCCAGAAACACCCACCAAACACCCATTCACCCAGAAACACCCACAAAACACCGATTAACCCAGAAACACCCACAAAACACCCATTCACCCAGAAACACCTACATAACACCCAATCACACCCAAAAAACACTCAATCACCTAGAAACACCCACAAAACACCTAATCACACCCAAAAAAACCCAATCACCCAGAAACACCCACAATACTCACCCATCCATTCAGACACACCCACAAAAACCCATTCACCCAGACACACCAACAAAACACCCATTCACCTAGACACACCCTCAAAACACCCATTCACCCAGACACACCTCCAACACCCACCCATCCACCCAGCCACACCCGCAACATTAATCCAGACAAACCTGTAAGTCCCTAATAAAAATTACCGTCCCTAATGGAGTTCCGAGACGGTCAATCAGCTTGAGTCAAGCACGTTGATTTTCTGTATGTTTTTGTTCCGTTGCTAGCGTAAACAAATCAAACAGACCTAAAAAGCTTTTAAATGTATGACTCAAGCATCCAGCAAGCGTTGTAGACGATCAAAATGTTTTAAGCAAGATTGACGCCAAGCTGATTGACCGTCACGGAACTCTAGGTTTTAACAAATTTGTGACGTGAAAAGAAAATGGCGCGCGCAAAGCAAATTACAAAAAAAGTACACCAAGAAGGTTCCGAGTCTGAGTTTTTAACAAATTAAAATAGGTTGCATGACAATTTCGGCACCATGGAGGTAGAAATAAATATGTTTAATGATGTTTTGAATTCACAAACTCATTGCACACGATGTTCTAAATTCAAATTTACTTTAACCTCTAGAGGATAAAAACGGCTTTTGCACTCAGATATCGAAGAGCAAAAACGCTTTTTCCGAGATGGTGGGATGAAAAATTATTTTTGTATACCTACCCAACGAGGCACCTAGTATTAGACAGCAGACAATAATTAGAGTACTAATTATTAATACAGCTTTGGGCTACCTTCCCCTCCCTACCCAAGTAGCACATGAAAGTTCCACAGTGGCTGCCTTATAGTTCACATGGATACCAAAGGCTGTTTATGAAGGTGTTGAGTGAGAGTTGAGTTGACAGCAAGCAGCAACAAGAGAGTTGACAGCGCATTTTCAGCCCTTGTAACTATTAAATGGGCACAAATTACAGCCTTTAGTTTACATTTAGTTCACATGGCTGTACACAAGCATTACAATAGCATTATATCGGAGTAATTGTGGTTCGCTAAGCTGTTAATCGGCTGATAAATAAAATATTACTTTATATAGCCCTTGTCATATTTTTATACCATTGTAACTCTCTTAAGCAGCCAATGGTGTCAAAGGAAACTGAAGGCTGCAAAAAAGCATTTCTGACATCTGAACCAACGTCAATAGCGTAACAAGGGTTTCCCTTACACCTTATTTAATGCTATTATAACGCCTAAGGTGTAATCTGACGGTTATAGTTCACAGGTGAACTTCAATTAATGCGTTATAACGTTTTATGTTCACTGTTACACCAAAAGTGATATCTTATACTGCTACTGGGGCTACTTGGGTGCTTCTTATTTTATGGAAAACATCGATATTTTTAGCACATACTTAAGCCTATATACAAAATACGTAAATAGACAAAAATACATGAAACTCAATACTTACATATCTGGACATTGGCACCTTATTCGATAATGGTTGGCACAATTTATTTACAAACTTGGCACAAAATGAGCACTTTACCGCACCGTAAAATAGGCCGTATCTCATTGAGATAAAATTAACAAACAAACAATGCCGTATTTAGACTTGCATTATACATTTTTAGATTACACCCTAACGACATTTTTTTCTCATTTTTTATACATTTGTATTGTATACATTGTAATAAAAATTAGGTAATTAGTTTTAATATACGTAGGAACTTCAAATGTCATACAAACTTCAATGCTATAATTTCTTATTTAAAATGTTATTTAAAGTAATCTTTCTGAAATTGATGATTTGCAAGCACATCATCACATTGGATAAGAATGTAGGTAAATTTGTACTTAGTTGTTATTAAACTAGAAGAATTATTAATAAGTATCAAAGAATTTCAGCACACTACCATCATCATCTTTCTGTTCTGTTCCCAGACGCCACCGAGCTATCAAATCAGCATACATCGCACTGGAAAAGTTCTAGTGATGATAGAAAAGTTATGGAAAGGGCAATTAGAAAGACCGTAGAGCAGAGAAAGTTAATGGGACGATAATATTCCAATGCATACCTACTGATCCAAGGTTTTGGCTTAGGTTTTACATACAGCCGGCCACCTGCCTTACATCAGCTCTTTAGGTATGCTGTTGTTGGTGGTCTATCTACCCTCTATCATTCGTGTGCACAAGGTATATTGGTATACAGTACCCGTAGTCGACATTTAGGACACCTATCGGGTGGCACATTCGACGCTATTGTATCGCTTTCAGTCCATCGTGGAAGTATTAAAGCGCAACATGATAAGTTGCCCAGTACTGTAACATAATAGTTGCGTTGGTATACTAAGCTAATAGTGTCGTTTTGGTAGAACTTTGCAACGTTTTAGGTAATCACATCACAATTCTTTGTAAATATCTTGACAACATAAAATCATCATGCCCGCCGTAATACATCGTATTTTGTTTACAAATTGTAATAACTTATTCTTAATAATGTTTGCTTGACACTTGAATTTCAAATAATCAAGTCTAAGCCAGGAATAAAGATTACGTCCCAAAAAAATAGTCACATAATTATTTGGTATTTGGCGACGTGTGTTTTCACAACCTTGACAACATCTTATAGATAGTACTAGAAAAAATGTTTAACGCAAGTCCACTTTCTGACATAGAGGAACTTCGTTTTCCACAACTAAATCTATGTGTTCATAACAGTGGTTCTTCTGCTGTAACCCCGCCGAGCTGGCCCTCCGGACCCTTGAGCTTCGCATTCTCTTCGCACTCGGTCGATGATGTCAGCAACTAATTTCTCTTCGCGTGTCCTTTTGTCTTCCCAGTCTGATCTGGTCGGTTGTTCTGGACAATAAATTGTTTTAAATAGGTTTAGAATTTACCTTTGATTAGCTATTATCAATTTTACGCAATAAATATTTATGTAGGTACCTTTGATATACAAAATCCGTACTAATTAGCAGATGACTTCAGAATACAATTTCTGAAGTCATCTGTAAAATCCGTGGGAACTGATTAGTCAAATCCCAAGAAAAACAGGATGAAAAACTTTTTTTAAGTAATTGTATTAAGATATTATTGCTCCTGTTTCGTCTTTTCGCCTATTTACTGTCATGTAGATATTAATGTAACGTCGTCATAGTGGGTCGTAACTATTTATATATACTCTCACGTATGTAGATTTAACGCCGCAAAAAGTAGGTAATATGAAAAAATTGCAAAGTTAGGGCGATTCCATTATGTTGGTGTTTGTTGGGTTAGTGTTTGTAATCCTTATTTTACCCTAAAAATAAGCCTTTCTGTCATTTATTTAGAATCCTACACAATATTTTTATATCTGATGTCTACGCCATTTTGCGGCATGGCTCTACGATACGATAACTTACCTTTTTGTCCTCCCCGTAAAGATTTTTTCGTTTGTCCAGTCGGTGCAGTTGGCTTTATAGTTGTTTGGTAATTGAGTACACTGGATTTTGGGATCGACATTTCTGGATCTGGCTCTTCTTTCACTTCGTGGGGCGGTTGCTGCGTTGCACGCTCTTTAGCTAAAGCTTCGGCCTGTGAATTGGTTAGCACTGGACTGGAGTCTGATAAGGTTTCGCTGTGTCTACTTGCCAGGTGACCAATATATCCTAAAAGCAAATCCATGCACACGTTCATAAATATACCTCTGTATATAAAGGTTACATCCACAATATAATTTATTTTAGTTAGTCACATTTTTGTTACAAACCTCACTATCATATCAGGTTTTGTGATATGATAGTGAGGTTCAAAGATTCTGATGTAGAATCATTCATTTTACAATTCAGAACCTGCCAGATGTACCTAATAAGGTCACATGAGGCTATCAATGTTTCAGTTTGACGTAAATATCTATTTAACTCACCTTTTCTGCTCTTGAAGTACACGAGACACTGTTCACATTGAAACAAAGGGGAAGGATTTAAAGGATGTGCAACATGCAACTTGTACTTATGCCGATACCAATGCGTTCGACTCTGCAGTATCTCTCCGCAAAGTTTGCAGACCACGCTACCGTCGTTCCTCATCATATACTCAAGCAAATCATTCCTAGCTCTCGGCGTTTCTTTGTCATGCTCCTTGTTATTGTTGTCAACTTCCTGATTTTCATTGGTACTCTCTGTTAAGAAATGCACTCCAGTTGAATTGTCCTGTACTACTTCTGGCTCTGAAGTGACATACTCCTCATTTATAATTATATTTTCACTTACTGTTTCAACAAAATGGTCTGGATTTGAAGAATCCGATAAGACTTCTAATGTTATTATTGGCATGCCGTCATCATCGTCATAAATGTATTGGATGTCTGAAAAGATAGATAAGAATTATATCGACCTTTAGTTAAATTATCTTGCTATTTAAGTCAGATTGCTTAAGTTAAAATAAAGTTTTCATTATAATAATATCATTGAAATTCAACAATAAGCTTTGATTCGTTTTCTACCGTATCTTGAGTTATTTGTGTGAGTTTGTCCCTTTAGTTTCACAGCACTAATCACTAAAAAGCTTTTGTTTTGTTTGTGTTTGTCTGTTACAGTTAGGTACAGCTAATATTTATGCATGCTTATGGAAGTATCATAGTTTACAATACTTTTGGAAGTCTGTGGCCGTACATTTAATATCTAAGGTGTTGGTGATTGCCCACGTGTTTTATGGAAACAGAAAACCAAAGTAAGTTATTATAAATTTAATATGTAGTTTACTAAATCCTAGGTAATAACATCGTGTTAATGCCTACTGTGAAGACAACAATTTACTTCCATTTCATATTTATTTAATAGTATTATCTTTTGGGAATTAAGGCTAATGCTTATGGGGGAAAATTAATAAAAAAACAATTATATTTTTCTTTTTTATTTGGATTATTTGCAGTGTACATATTTTCACATAATCATTACGACGATGGTAAGATCTTTTTATTTAATTATTTATTTATAATAAAACTAAACAAAACTTTTAGTTGCAATAAAAATAAATTTTCATCTGGCTTACATCAATTTATTGTTAAAGCTCTGATGTTTCCACGACGATCGAATGCTTCTTAAATATTATTCTCCAGTTAAACTGTGGTAGTAATTTTGTTAATATTTGTTACTATATAAAGTCTATCAAATATCTAACGGTCTTAATTGCTATAGATAAAATTAAATTGTTATAGGAAGAGTCAATATAAACGATCAATATGGCCCTTTTCATAAAATATATTATGTCCCACAAATGTTGTATCCAGTCGAAATTAGGACTGCCTATATTTTAAGAAGAAAATAGATTTATAATAAGAATAAAGAGCGGTACAAAACGCGTGCTAAAGAGGTAAGGGAAGATTTTGTCTGTATTAATGTTCATATAATACACTTAAATGGGATCAAATTGATGCTATTCGAAAAAAAATTTTTCCCGATAGTTATTAGTACTGTATTTAGAATAAAGTTTATTTTATTAACAATAAGGCTGGTGTAAATACAATTTGTTTTTATTAGCTAGTTTGTAATTTATTTTCACGAAGAGACTTTGATGTAGACAAAACCTTCCTCGTACGGCGTGTCTTACTCGTGTAGAATAATGCCGGTCTAAACTTTCAACCGGATTTCAGTACCTACCAGTGGTTAAACTATTAAAAAATCAACACTTGCTTAGAATTGCACTTTAAAGTCATCTAAGGTTAAAAACACTATCAGTCGATTTCTATCAGATTCTCTAAGTACGAAAGTACGTACAGTTGTGCTTTTTCTATATTACCACAACCTCTGTGCGCAAGAAAACCGACCCAAGTATAAACTTAAGTTTTGAAGATTTATAAAGTTGCTCTTTTGAAAACACAAAACCAAAATTACTACATAAACTTTAATATAATACAAAATATGCGTTTTTATTCAACGCAGAGCTTATTCTATCTCACCCGTTCTCCAAGTAATATTAGTGTATAGGTATAGGATAAAGAAAAAAATATTAAATAATCTAAAGAAAAAAAAATAAACATTTGATTAGAATTTGTGAAAACAAAAATATTAAGTTGAAGGCTTAAACTCTATTCAAAACGGAAGAATATTTATTAACCTTTCCACCGGTACAGTCGAATTTATCCTACAAATAAATCTGCATCCTACTTCTTCGGACTATCACGCAAACAATGCAACTTCAAGTAATCACTTGACTGATAAATTCTACTGGCTTCCTGAAAAGGTTCAACAGTATCCTTTAAATACTACAAAGAAACAATTTGTGTCATTGTTGTTGATTTTGTGCTCTTATTGAAGTTAAAATTTATCTTATCAATAAAACAACGGCCAATGTAACAATAATAGTATAAGTAAATCATGTCTATTCTATAATATCTGAACAATACATAGTTAAATAGCTATAATACGTAATCAAGATAACATTAATTACTCAATAACCCTTTCATAATGACGTGACATTTATAAATATTGTCTATTTAGTGAAACAAGGTTGCAAAAGCAAATGAAATCCTTGATCCCAAGACGTTAGTGTTTTCGGATCAGCGATTTCATTTGTTTAATATTCTAGCCGCAGATGGAAGAGATCTTACGGTCGGTTTCAACATTCTATCAACAGATAGAAGTAGGTAATCTTGCTTACTAAAGTTTTGTTGTAGGACACTAGGCAACCAAATTGTGTCAGGCTTATCTACATACGATGGAATATTGAAACTACCCGCAAGTTCTGTTTTGTTTTATTTCTTGGTTTACAATTTTGAATAGAGGACAGAAAAGAACAATTTACTTGGTGGTCACCTCTTCGTTCAATTGTATTAAAAGTCTTGCAGTAACTGAAGTAGGTACTAGAAATTTTATTTAATATAGCTTTGATTCGCCTATTTTTCAAAACTAGATTCGTGAATTTCCCCCCAATAGAAGTAATTCAATAAGTAACTTTACATATTATAGTTTTTAGAGTATAAACAAAAATAACATAACAAAAAATACTTATAATATTCAAATTTTCTTCAAGGGATAATATTGTCATTAGCATTCTATAATACTACTAAAGATACAAAATTGTTTTATGTATCTTTATTTAAAAAGAAATCACGCTGCCTTGCAGCTGTAGTTTAGAAAGGAGAAGTAAGTATTAAAATAACTCAACAATGAAAATGATAGCCAACTTAGTTAGCACTAATATCACAAAATAAAATACTACAAAAAGAATGAAAATAAAAACAGTATAACACTCACCACCCAAGAAAAATTAAGAGAAATATTTCACCTTACGCAAAAATAAAAAAACAAAAAAGATTGTTTGGGAAATGATTTAAGAAAATTAAGAGTTCAATTTAGATGTATTGTGCGATCGACTGGCTCTGACATATCTACTTACTTAAAAAAATCACACTGCGATTGTTAATACCTTCTTGGTGACTAACTAAATCTAAAGAAAATTATTCCATTGATACGCCATTAACAACTACAATATATATCTACAAGAATGTGAACTATAAAAAAAACTAATTAAACTTAACTACATAATATTTTATATCAACCGTTGTGTGCTAAATTTTAAAATACATAAACTCAGTTAAATCAGTAATATTTAAGTAGATATATATCTAACTAAACTCTATATTTTAATGCTCTCTTATTGAATAAAAATTGCTCTTATACTTAATCTACCTATATACTCTTCCAAAACGTGAACTTAATATAAAATTATGTTGATTAGTAATATACTTTTCAAACATGAACTAAAATTATAATATGTGAACGTTAATTATAATGTAACATTATCTAACAAATATTATTTCCTTATCAATGGAAGAACTCCTGATTTCGTGTTTTGGCCCTAGAATTCCTAGAACTCCAATTCTAACATCTAAAATAAGTATACCTTAATGTGAAATAATAAGAGTTGGAGACTGTTTTTACATAGCATTATTACAATATTGCGCTATGGCACTATTAGGTTATATGATAATATATTTATTGAAAATTATATAACTATACAACTTATAAATCTGTTGCTATTCAATAGGTACAAGTCATAACAGTAAGCTCACTAACATTGTGTAGAATTTTTTAATTGACACTAAATAGTCAAAAATTTTCATATCTTCAACATATCTAATAAATTTCCAAAGAACCAGTAGAATCATACGGTATTCTTATTAAGTATATTATATTTTCCATTTTGCGTAGTCATAATTGATAAATGTAAACAGTCTTTGGTTATTGTCTGCCGTAAATTCGTAACTATAAGAAAGGTAAAATCTATAAAATAGGAGACCGACGGAATCACTTCAGAGCAGAACTACGTAATAATTGAAGTTACTTAGCAGACTTGTACAGCACCCGTTACTTCTATAATATTCAATATAGTAAAAAAAATTATACGCCTAATATTGCGTAACTGGCCTTGACGATAACGTGTATATTTATTGTCTATTATTTGCACAACCATACTTTATATAACCTTTAAATAACAATTATGAGCTCTAATTTATGTAACAATCGTTAGATATTAAATGCATAACAGTATCATTGAAAATATATAAAACGTACAATATAAAAAGTGTACACGAAAATTTTACTCCAAAAATAGACCAACTACTATGAAATCCGATTTTTATAGAATCTTAACAACGCTAACAGTGAAGGAAAAACTTTAACTTTAAGGCGTTCAAAGGCACTATATTTAAAATAGTTTGTGTGGAATTAATAATACTTAGAACCGAATTTGTCACTTAGTTTCAGTCAAACTTGCGTGGGGTCAGGCGAAGAGTGAGAGGGCGTGGAGCCGCACGGCGACCCCGAGCCCATGGCTTCCATCTTCATGCCTGGCTGCAGCTGAGCCTCAATCCCCGGTAACATAAAAAACGCGTTCGGTGCATAAACACAATCCTTGGGCACGTAGCAATCGTGTGTCGTCTTCATGTGGTTCTTCATCTTGTCGGGCCTAGAGAATTCCTTGCAGCACACCGGACAAGGGAACACTTTCCGCTGTTGCCCCTCGTGGTACAAAAAGGCGTGCCTCTGGAATGAATATTTGTTTTTGAACGTTTTCTGTATGTTCTCCTTCGCGCATTCTGTGCACTGGTACACTCCTTCGTTCACTGAGGCGTATCTGAACAGGTTCAGACCTCTCACTGACATCTCCGTAAGTTGTTCCGCAGGATCGTTCGAAGCCGAATTCGCTCTTCTCCTTATCCGTCTTCTCGCTAATGTCTTTTGAATTGGATTGATGCCGCCCTGTAAATTATTGTTGTTTAACGAATCGTTTTGGTACTCATTAGAAGTGGATGGTTGTGTTGCTGGATTAACGCGAATCTTTCCATGTCCATCGCTTGTAGGGGATTGTGCATATTTTGTTTCTTTATTCTCAAAGTCTGGAGATCCACGTCCTGTAATAGATCGAACGTTTTATTAATGATATCATTTTTTGAATAATAATTCTACTGACACATAAACTACCTACACATCGACCAAAGAAACAATAAGACAGCATTACAAAATAAAGGATAAAGGAACTAGAAATAAAAATTGTAAAATAAAAAAAAACATCAAAAATATTTTTAACCTTTATTTGTTCAAATCGAATGACGAATTGATTACACCATGATATCGAAATGTGAATATTCATAGTAAGAGGCTCATGGATGATGTATTGAACCATAAAAAGAATTCGTAACATCGTTTGATAGCACCTTTGATACTTTGGTTTAATTACATCATCCATGGTCTTAGAACCAACATAAAGAAAATTAAACTCTAAAAACAAAATAAATACAAGTCCAAAACAAGTAAACACAATATTTTTGAAACAAATCATAAAAATAAAAATAAAACAGTGCTACATCAATAGAGATTTGAACAAGTAACTGTAGCAAAGTTAAACTGCTTAATCAATCTATGTAACCTAATTATAATTTATGAATTAATAAATTAAAAAATATATATAACAAAAAAGAACAGATTTCACTATGACATAATAGGACTCAAGTGGTTGCATTTGGAACTGTTTCGGCAAGTTCAGTAGTAGGTAGTAATATAATTAAAAAAATAACACTTCAGTTAACCTATCTCATAAGATCACAAAAGGTGGGTTTCGAAGTTGTAGTTGCGCAACGTAATAAAATTGCGTTGTTTTTGGAAAACTGGACAATCAATAGCTGCCGTACCCAACCATAGGATAAAAAAAACAGAACAATAATGAACTAAAAATTTTGTTTAGCCTCGTTATTGGGATCCTTAAAATGATTACTGTAATAAAAAAGCATCGAATTTGTACTGGACCAAAAATACTTTGTTCATTGCATAGCGTCAATTTGAGCAACATAGAAAGCACGAATATCAAAATTTAAACTAGCTCTAACCACACCATCTACAAACGTGAGAGTAACACTAGGCCAACATACCTGATCAGTCCTCTCTTCGTGACTACTAAATTACTAGTTTAGAAAATTCACTCTTTTGTTAACAACACTAATTTATGTCTATTTATAAATTAAACTTAACTTTTAAACTAATTTTTACTAATAACCCGTGTTGTTACTTTGCTACAATTATAAATTAACATTTATTTCATTATATATAAATTTTATTTTTTTTTTCAATTAAAAGGTTATTCTAACGACCATCGTTGCAGTTTTATCACCTTAGGCAAAATATTCATTCTCCTGCAACTGTCTACGTCTTGATATCCATAATATCTAATCATTACAAACATAACATAATGCATAACCTTAATTGGCAAGTTGCTTCGATGCATTATTTAACTTTATTATTATACTCAATTTAGAGAGTGATTATAGTGTATAATATTACAGTACAGTAACAGAACAAGAAACAGTAGAGAGATATGTAGTAATAATAAAAGGGAACTTAAGACTGACAAACAAAAACATTATAAATTAACACAACATAACAAAGAACAATCGATAAATATATTAAGTGTGCAAAAATTGAAAAATTTTCTATTTTGTTGTAATTTTTATTATTTTCTTTAAAGATTCTAAAAATAGTAATTAACACCTTATTGTATACCAGTGTATCTTTTATTAACAAATAGATAACTCTATATTGGGCGGGACTCTAAATAAACTCGCAACACAAGGCCGAATCTTAATTTGGAAATTAACTATGAACATACTGCAAGTAAAGATCGATCGAAAGATTGATCATAGTTATATATTAAATTTTCCATATTAAGACAATATAGACATGCATTGAAATTTATTTCGAGTGTATTTCAGAATCCAGCCCTCTGTGTAACTGTTATTTCTAAATGTATCTAAACATTACTTTTTGCTTTGGCTATTGTCTAAGTGCAATTAACGAAAAATATGGATTTACTCAACATTTGGCTACAGATTATTATTATCGTTAATTTGTGTAAAGTAATCCATATAGTTAACAATATCTATCTGCAACATTATAAGAAAAATCTATCAGAGGTGACAATAATTCAGTGAATTTCTCAAAATCCCTTAAAGTGTATGTATATAAATATTTTATTGAGAAGATCACAGCTTAATTAGCGTCATAAATATTTTTGGTTGGTTCTTATGAAATATCTTGTTGCTGATAAATATAACCCTTTAGATTAACGTAAAAAGGACACTTAAAGTATATTAATCCCCTGCTTAGTTAGTCATTTATTAACTGTATTTATCTACTTACACTACAAATAAATGCTGTATGACTAAAATATACTTAAATAGGAAATTTAAAGCTGCCTAGACATAACTCTTTCACAAATAAAGTATAGTATATTTTGAACAATGTGTTTCTTCTAACTACCTATATAAATCTAATAGCTGCCAATAGAGGCGTTAAATATTTTCATTTTACTAGGCAGGGGGTTAATAACATTTTACAATAATATAGATAAATCTAAAACGGTTTACATATAACTTTGTTTCTATATAGTTTTAAGTACAATTTTAAGGTGTTATAGTTATATATAACAAATAATCTTTTAAAAGAATCTTGTCATGTTTCTGAACCCTAAAACTTCATCAAAGGATTTTGCGTAGAAATTCTCTGAACAATTCTAAAATGTAACTTTTGTACATATGTCATTGTCAGAGTGAATTATACCCTAATACAGTAGTAGTAAATAAATATAGTGATTATTTTCCATAAATACTTAGTGTGAAATTACCAGTGTTAAGTTTATACGTTCAGGGCCATTGGCACTTATGCCAGATTGAAGTCGAAGACATTTCAAATAATTCGCATTATTTGTTATTTGCAAGTATCAAATATTGTACACATTACAGTAGCACAAACCCTTGGAGCATTACCTTTTCCCAATAAAGTTTAATCATTAAGTAGAATTTACGTTATTAACAGTCTTCGTAACCACTGCGTTGGTACCCAGTGACCCTTACATGTGATCTTTTAAACTCCTTCCGTAGTTTCTTTAAATATTCTTGCGTTTAAGTTTGTCATTATATATTGCTTGTAGAATAAAATTTAGAGTACGTGTACCTAAATAAATATTTCTCACATATGAATATTCATTTATAATATAAATAATATATTTAACACAAATTTCAATTTCAATAGGAAGTCCCGCATTTTTTCGTAATCTAATTCTATTTAATTGTGTTTTATCACAATTAAATCTCTTATAGAATTAATATGTATAAATATAACATAACAATATCAACAAACAATATAATTATATGTTATATATTATAGGGACAATCCGAAAGTCACATTAGATGCAACTTCTCTTAAGTGTAATTTAGCACCATTCGATGATATAACATTCAATAAATAATATTCAATTAATGTACAATAAACGTGTCACGATTTATATAATAAAAAAAATAAATTTAAAAATAAGATATTAATTCAATTTAAGGTACCTAAAGTTACTAATGTTTAAAGAGTGAAACATTGAATGAGATAGTTTAGGCACTGGCTAAATTGACTATAATGAGTAATATTATATTCTGGAAACGTCCCATAATAGCCTCAGTTATATCTAAATATTTCCATTTAAGTACCTATCAATGTCAAGGTAAATTTCTCATATAAAGATTATGAAAGATAGGTACAATAAATTCGTTTTTTTAGATTTACAGTCTTAATATTGTTTATCAAGACTCAATCGCCTCGAAAGATAACCCGACCCCTTCAACATTTTCGTTTTCATACCATTTTCCGTACATAATGGAAAACATGAGATGATATTATTACTTTTAGTTTACAATTCATATTTAACTACGTGGGCCTAAAAGGTGTCTAAACTCCTATGGAAGCTTCTTACAGTATATGTAAACCTTTATCAATGAAAATAAATAATACATAACACTCTTTGAAATTTCTTATTATACTAGTAGTAGTCGATAAATATATAACTTACTATTATACAAGTAAAGGCACACTAATAGGCAAGCGTTCCCTGGACCTACAATTCATTATATTGGAAAGATTTGGTTTTAAGGTCTCAACAACATAAATAGATAGTACTAAATTTCTTTATAATATCGCATTACCAGTATACGACTTAAGTATTTGAATTTTCATCAACAATATACGTAGACAATAAAGAACATGTGTCGCTATCATTATATGGAAGACTACATTTGCCTCTAATTAACTAGATAAATAATTTATAAGTACCATTTCTTATAATAATTAAGGCATTTTGATTTCTACTAAAATAGATTTTACAAATCATCTCATGATTCCGGATAATTATAATCGTCTTTCAAAGCACCTTGCTAAGATCACTTTTACAACATTGTTCTGTTGCATAATATATTATTTACTTTTCAATATTTATAACATTTAGTTAATTCATGTACGTAACTTTATGTACATCTAGTAACGAGAATTTAATTTTTTCAACAGAGGTCATCTGTTTATGTTTAAGTTTGTCTACGACAGTGCTTCCAAGGTTTAGGAATAGATAATTAAGTATATTGTCTTGAACAGATGCTAGATCACTCTCATTAGCTTTTGTTTCCTAATTTAAGACGACACAAAATTTATGAAATCTTCAAACCATGGCGTTTTTATGAATAAAAGCCGATAACCGACATAAGTATTTGGGGCTCTGTTAAAATAGTTACTACAGGAACTGAAGTTGTATTAATTCTATGCTAAGATTTCGCATTTGTTGAGATTTTACTTGCTTACAAATCTTTTAACTCAAAGTGACGAGAATCAATTAAGTTAATTTGTGTTATTTTATTACCTTTAAGTCGACAATCGGTAAAATAGAGTATCGTCAAAGTTCTAAACATTTCTATAATAATAATTATATTTGTAGATAATAATTATAAAATTTTACGATCAACGTTTAATAAGAGACTCGTCACTTTAAATGTTATAATATCCCACTAACTACAACCAAATAGTTCAACATTAATAAAATATTTTAAATTATATATACTTAACAACCCTAGGAAATATAATCATAGCCTGTGTTGAGTTTTACTTCGAAGAAGATAATAATCATTTACATCTAAGATCACTAATAAGGCAAGTAAAATGAAAATGCAATATTTACCACTACACAACGGCTTCCTCAAAATAAATCTTTTTGTAATGCGCCTTTAGCCTCTATAGATTGTTAAAGACAATTATTTTGGTCATTCGATGAAGTGACACCATATACAAAAAGACGCCATTGTCAAACACGTTAATATCTACAAACTTATCACTAACTAATTCAGTTCAATGAGAATTGCATGTAAGTAATATTCAGAACGTAAACAATAATCGAATAGACTACTTTTGATTTAATAATCACCTTGAGTAGTTACTTTGTACCCTGAAATTTTGTAAGTAATAAAATTAAGTAACAAGTAAGTGCAAAATAACAAGTAAACCATAGATTTTCCTTAAATCTTTGTAAATTCAGCACTCTGAGAAACAATGGAACAACATAAATAAATAGTTAAATATAACAACAAACGATATTGTTTAATATCAACGTACTTATTGATCATTATTGAAATTAGAGCTCGAATGCTTACTCGATCGCTATTACTTAACCCGCTATCAAATAATTTAAACGTAGGTTTTGATCCTACTGCATCTTATCAGATCTCAATAGTTTATACTCTGTGTTGTTTGGTGCATTGAAGAATTAAGACTCTTGCTTAGCCAGCTGCTCGCTAGCGTTAGGTTGGTTTTTGTGTATAATTTTCAAGTGCGCAATCATATTATCTTTTCGAGTGAACTCCTTGAAGCATATTGGACAAGGAAACACTTTAACATCTTTCTTGTGTGACGTCACGTAATGCCTACAGAAGTTGCTGATGTGCGTATATACCCTCCCACAGATTTTACACCTGAACACGTTTTCCCCTTCTTTGATGCAGTAGTCTCGTACTGACTCGTTAGTTTCCTCGTGGAAGTTCCCCACATTGCCTATATTATTTTTCCTAATTGGCGAAGGGAATATGCGATGCTCCCAGTTAGTTTGTGCCAAGTCCGACACGTCGTTATTGGCCAAATTTAAGTTGTTTTGCTCCAATTCAGCAGCGAACAGCTGTGTGGCCAAAGCTGGCATTAGTACTGTTTCAGGAGGATATTTGTCGAAAGAGTTTAGCGCGGGATTCAAGTTAGAAAGACCAGAGAGCTGATTGAATAAGTTCCGTGCTCTAATTTTGGACATTTGGGGTAGCAATTTTTTACTATTCTTTGGTTTTAAGTTACGACCTACTCTGTTTTTATCGTCTGTATCTTTGATTGGACCGTCTTGTGAGTTTGAGTTTTCGCGGCTTCGGTCAGGTTTGTATTTGTACTCGATTGGTTCATTGTAACCATCGGTAGAGTCGGCTGCTGGTTCTTGTTTTACGGATCCGTTTTCAATCGATAAAACTGGGCCATTACTCGGAAAGGTTTTGGGTGTTTCCTCTTTTGGTGGTTTGTCAGGATCTGAAATGTATAATTTCAGTCTGAGTTTACGAATTGATAGCCGTTTTTAAAAAAATATATCTGATTGTTTTATTGGAAATATTTTAGCTTGTTTCCAATGTCTACGTGACTTAGAGTGTAGACAGTTTTATACTTTTCAGCACTAGAATATTTCCAATTGCTTTGTATGAAGGAAAGCTATTGGGAATAAGCCTTGTTTGTTTTCCCTTTACTCGTTTTATATAAAATATCTTTGTAAAGAAGCTTTAGTAGAAAGAAATTTTACTTAAACCATAAAGGACCACACCGGATCGCCCCTGGCCATTCCTCTAATAGCTCTCCCCAAAAGCAGAAAAGCAAGCAATAGTTATTGTTGATTTATAGAAGAAATAAGCATCTGTTACTCGAATATATTATCAAAAATAATTTGATAGATTATCACTTACCCCTTTTATAAACTTTAAATATTATAAATAAAGTACGTATTCGAATATACACTTCACAGAGTCACTTATCGATTAACCTAACATCAAAGCTTATATCCCATTAGCTTTTCCCTTGTTTATTATTAAAATAATTTTACTTTAACAAAACGGTGTTAGATCAATGGAAAGGAAGATTAATTATATTTACAAAAGATAAGCCAATATCGAAAATATTCAAACATCCTCATCCGAATTGAAATATCAGATCATCTAGTTTACTTCAGTATATCAGAATCATTCGAATTTCGACTTTCGCTTCGGTGAATTTTCTTCATTTCTTAGAAGATGAACTGTATGTACGCCAAAGTTTGTATAATAACCAAGGAATCTACACTCTGGTTAATGTAAAAACGTACCTGCGGACTCGGAGTCTTTACCGGCGGGAGCTTCTGACTGCGCATCATCTCCTTCGTCTATCAGCAAAGCTTCCCCTGTCTCCTCACCACCAGACGTCGCACCATCCTCGGCGTTGAAATTATCCATTGACATTTTAACTTCTAGCATTTCGGGAGATCCTTGGATTAATTGGTCACCAGCAGGCCTGTTTGAAGAAGCATGAGAAGCAGATTCTGGGACAAATTCGCCAGGTGGGCTGGCAGCAGTATTTAGAGCATCACTAGAACTCCCACTGAGTTTTCTCGGCCGGCCTCTCTTCCGTTTAGGTTGCATTAAAGCATTGCCCAATAAAGGCATTAGTAAATTTGGAGGCGCCCCACCGCTGGGCATGCCGGCTGCTGGCCGTTTCTGATGCATGTACGGGTGTATCCTGTGTAACTGTGGGGGAGGCGTGTGCGCGCTGGTCTGTTGCTGAATTAAAGAGTTGGTGAGTGCGGGAATGTCACACTTCTCCTCGTTCACCTCGGTTAGACCTTTTATTCTCAAACTCTCAGCCACTTTCAAGAAGGCCGTGAGCCTCTCTTGATCCACGCTCACTTCCCCCCTGTACATGAAGTCTAATAAACTTTTCATGTCTGAGTAAGGTACATCCTTCAATATAACAATGGGATGTTTTTCTTGGTGATTGACGAACAAGGCTTGAAAGTAGGGACTGCAAGCCGATAAAACCATTTTGTGTGCTTTAAGCAACTGGCCGTCAACAGCCAGTGTTACGTCAGTGAATGTCTCTGCGTGTAATAGTTGATCAAATACAGAGAGCATATTCGATTGGTGGTTGTTCCACCGCAAACAGAATCTTTGTGTCGCCATCTTTGCTTTTCTATTTTCCTTCTTTGGAAGATATGATCTTTACCAGTCAGGGCTTAAAAGCTAATATACCAACAATTTCTCAATGTATACATAAGTATTCTCTCGTGTTCCATGAACAATACAACAAACTTCAATAATAGATAATGTTTAATTTTTAATAGTCATTTTCAATTTGCATATTTCATAGCCTTAGTGCATTTTGTATGATGGACGCGGGAAACCTGGAAACAAGGAGAAAGTAAAATTACATTTAATGTACATAATATAAGCTCATAGGAATACAGTTTTTAGACGGAAATAATTAAGGATTAATTTTGGGTTGAACAAGTCTCATTTTCAGATAAAACAGAAAGTTGATTTCTCTACTTTCATGTGAATCAGTATATGATTACAGTATATGAGCGATACGACATCTTGTAATTCTGTCACGCTATTATCCTCCGAGAGAATTCACGCGATATCACCAGAGAGTTGAGTTAGGTTTAGAATTGATTGCAATTTCAGTAAGGCCGGTATTGCAGAATGATTTCGAAGCAGGCGCAGGTACTATGCATCTGATAAGTGGTAAAAACAAAAGTAACATTTGTCCATTATGTATAAATAATAATGTATTAATAAAGCCGACAGTTTTGCGTCATAGATTATAGTAAGTAATATTTCATTAATAAAAGTAATATTTAACAGTGTCGTTCTAGATTTATCCCGTAATTTGAAGGCGCAATAAATTAACAATGTTACAGTGATTGAAATAAATTTTATTGTAATTATGCATTCTTTTTCTATATCTTAAAGGATAGAAAAGCTAGCTATTAACTACCTATGTCCTTCTTTCTCTATATGTACCTAATCCCTTGCATTATAATACTACTCGATGATATTATCGAATGAATGATATTACTTCCTATCTCATATTAATTAATTATAATAATTTTGATTGATTATTGCCTGCCCAGTAGGCCTATTCCCTAAAATTTTTTGACAGTTGCAAGTGATGATCACCGAACTATTTACGTATCCATTACTACTTTACTATAACGCTATCGTGACACTTGACCTGTGATAACAGCAATGTATTAGTAAATAGTTCGGTGATCATCACTTTCAACTGTCAAAAAAAGTTAGCGAATAGGCCTACTGATGGTTAATAGCTCTATTTCAACAGTAAAAATCGGATAATCCCGTAGCGGTATGTGATGTAACTAGTCGGTAATTAAATGTCAAATCAACGAAATCTGATCAAAGTAAACAACACATCTCCAAGAGACCCAAGAGTAACGCTGTAATAATAAAAGGCAAAAAGGACAATGCTAAATCATCGCCAATAGTTTCATGTCAACACTGATGGAGCACAGGCTCTTCGAATCGATGGAAGAATATTAGGTATGGACACTAAAGGAATATATTTTTTGATCCAGAAGAGCTAGCCGGCGCAGTGGCTCGCGCAGTCTGCGATTGCATAACTAAGCAATATTCGCTAAGGCCGGTCATTAAATGAGTGAACAAAAATATAAAGATTTTGGTGGTTAGAAAACTTTGTACTAATTTTTTTGACATTTATAAAATCGAATAATTTATATAATGTTAAAATTAAATAATCGAATAGTGAACAAAAATATAGTTCTTTCGTGTTTCGGAAGGCAATTTAAGCCGTTAATACCTGCTGCCTATAAATTCCTTAAGCTTACAATACATTTACTTAAGTAATTAGTCTTTTGAATTTACATTCCTTTAAAATATTTTTTGTAATTAGCGTAGCTATGTTCTTCATTAAGGAATAGGAAGTTGAATAATCTATGAAACGCTTGCTTATGTTTTTTTTAAATATAATTGATTATTTCGCTTATTTAAAATCAGTTTGATTACGGCTATCGTGTTGGGCAAGATTTATTGAAAGTGAAAAAATTAAGAAAATCCTTAGACTTACAATATAAATAGTTTCAAATTAGTTTTTTATTAAATATCTCTTATCTTGCGTTGCAGTCGTCAACAAGAATCTTTAATAACGAAAATAAAATCCGACTACTTTTTTCCTTTCTGATTCATAATAATTTTTCTACCATTTATAGTATAGTGTTTATGAAAAGAAGTGATTTCTGCCTACCCATGTGGGAGAAAGACGTGACATATGTATGTATGTATATGTATGTTATATAGTGTTCATAAAATCAATGATAACAATGTACAAACAACTCGCTGGACACAACGCCAGTGTATCTCAAAGGGGTGGGTAGAGATGTATTTACAGCCACATTTCGCCAACCATGAGCGCAGCCTAAGTTCCATGTATTCCTAGTAGGGGTAGGTAGCACGTAAATCGCTGTATAGGTACTACTACTTAGGGCCGGTTTTTTGATGCATAGTTAACTCAACCAATTGATAAAAATTGTTACTAATGGTTAAATATTAGCCTGATATTTAACCATTACTAACAATTTTTAACAATGGGTTAAGTCGCCAATTTTTTTAATGCTTAGTCAACTCAAGCAAATGTTATTAATGGTTAACAGACTATTACTAAAAATTTTGTACAATTGGTTGAGTTAACTATGCATCAAAATACCGGCCCTTTATTGGCCTTTTATTTAATAATGAACGTCCTGCAGGCCTATGAAGGTAGCATCAGCAATTTCTTTAATGATCCTAATATTAATATTAAATACACTGCAAAGCATAAAGTACTCATTTGTCGTCCATTTGTTTGATGATGGATTCATATGAAGCAATTTAGCAGTTTTAATATTTTTTGAGTAATATGGATTCCGGATCTTAATTAAGTACTGTGGATTCCGGAAACGGAATTACTTTGAATGCCGTGTGGTGACGGCAGAGCAGAATACAATTTGTCACCACTCCCATCTCGCCTGTGGGTGTCGTACAAGGCGACTAAGGATAAAGACAGCGATGAGTAATGGGCAGCAGCATTCCTCTTATACCACCTTGCAATATACTGCGATTTATGTGCCCGATATGCTAAAGCAAAAGGCGCGCCATCGCCATCTATTTATTACATGGGATCTTACTTAATTGGCGAAAAAAGTGGGTGTTTAATTCAACTCTACATACCCCTTCGGGGATAGAGGCCTGATTTATGTATGTTTGTTTACATAATTTATAGGATATACGTAGAATATGGATTTCGGAACTAAATTACTTTAGGCGGTATTGCTTAAACGGCTCGTTTAGACCCCCAGCCCCCGTAGCACGGGACGTGGACAAAATCTCCTCGGGGAAAGGAAAAAAATTTCCTCTCGCTGTAACTCACACTTAATGGGGAGACAAAACATTGTCAAGTAGTAGAGAGAGATTTTGTCCACGGCCCGTGCTAGGCCTGCTAGTTGGCCATTTGGCTTAGACTGTCGCCAGGGTGTCAGAAAATTCGAGTTTCTCACCAAAATTTATTAAATACCTATGTTTGTTTGTAATTTAGGTAATATCAGCAATTTCTGAGATAAGCTTATCCTGTACCTATCGAACTACCTTGAAACAGCCTTCAATTGACCTAGTACCTATGACGAATGAATATTATCTTAAGCTCATACCTACTAGACCTACAGGTGCTAACTAGAATATGGTTATTATTATCATCAAAAGAAGTTGGCAGAGATTTCGTCTGGATGTGTCTTACGAGGTGACTAAAAGGGCTACAAGGAAAAATGGCGGCAACAATCTTTGTGTAATATATACACTAACATATGTGTATTGGGTATATCACTACTGTACACTGTGAAGGCAGAGGTGTATTACAAACACCCACATTTTGCTAGTTTATAGTATTAGGTCCCTTGTAATAGGGTGTCATAGGAAAATTCAACGGCGTGTTATAAATATATAAAATAAATAAATAATATCTACTGTGATGAACGTACCAGGTGGATGGCACTAGGCTCACTCCTTATATCATGATAGGTACTTGGCATGAACTAGCTAGATCTAAATATTAAAATCCCTTTGCCTGCGCCTCGGGGAATTACATTCGTGACTTATGTAAAAAAATGTCTGTGGTATCGCTCGACCAGCTGATTACCACAGATAGTCATCGCATCCTTTGACCTATCAAAAATATTTATACAGGCGAACATAAAGCCTCCCATTTTGTCATTCTACGGGGTATGGATGGATACTGCTCCTTTTATTTATTAGTTTGGTAGATATTAATATAACACTAACGGTAACGGAACATTAGGACAGATACATTTTAGATCAAAATGATTAAAAAACATCTTGAAAAGTCTTAACATTTGAAGCTTGGTTGGTTGCGAGCGGTGTTAAGAAAAAATAATAATCTTATTCTTAGGGGGGTTAAGCTGATTGTCGTTCCGATATTAGTCGGCAAAGATTTTATTTGAAAAATAGCAACCCTGGCAGAAAAATAATGGCTGAATTGATTATAAATTGTGCGATATCTCATTTATCTCAAGGATAAATCAGCGATGGGGAATGGGCAGCAGCGTTCCTCTTATACCACCTAGCAATAGCAATGTACTGCGACTTTTGTGCCCGATAAATGGCAATTGGCTCGCCACCTATTACATGGGACCTAACATAATTGGCGAAACGTGGGTGCTAGTTCACCTCTGCCTACCCCTTCGGAGATTTAGGCGTGATTTATGTATGTATGTATATCTCATGGTTATTGATTTATCTAAAATAGACTCCCTCGGTCCGGTAGCGTCAAGTACAGTCACCAGCACGTGCGACTATACAACATTTTCTTTGGAAATTCAATATATTTTGCACCAGTGCTAAATCACTAAATCAATAAATTTTTGTCATTACTAACTAACTTTTTAATGAAATCCAAGAAAGAAAAATATAGAATGTTAAACGTGACATTTTGTTGATTTTCATAAAATGGATAGGGTATTCATTTAAATAGTTTTAAGATTAGTCCCGTGTTTTATAACAAGAAGTTTTAAAGTTTGTGTTCAATATCTAGGTTAATAAAAGATTTTTATTATTTCAATTGGAAAGAATAGGGTACTTAATACAAATAGATATTTTTTTATTATTTCAAAGTTTCTGGGCTGTTTGCGTCACTGCCCCCTAAGGAGATCTATTGTCACTAGCCCCAAGTAATACAAATAGGTAGACTATTATTAAAAATAAGAATACCTAAATATTTATTGACATTAAACTTGAGGATCCAAGAATAATTGATGAACAAAAAAGAAGTTGTTGCTTTTAGGTTGGTACCTATGTTTCCTATCTTTTTTGTGGGTTTTTGACTTCGTTTCTAAGACTTTTGAGTCTTATTTTCATCTGTAAAAGTGACCACAGAGTAGCTGCAGCACTATAGGGTTAGTTAAATGTTTAGGGTACGAATATTTTTACAATAATTAGGGGTACTCCGATTTTAAAACATAATAAATATGCGTTTAGCGAACGTTATTGAAAGGTATTTCATTTTATTTTATTTATGTAGTGCACACTTAATTATAACCTAAAATAATGTTATTAAAGGGTGGGTAATTAAAAAAATAATTATTTGCCTAAATTATGATTTCTTTTACAGTTTACTTTTGACTGACATGGGTATTTGTTGCTTATTAAAAAAAAAAATTCAACTTTACAATCGTGAATGCGCTAAAATTTAACTAAAAATCTGATCACTAGTGGAGTTCTAATGTAATAATGTGAATTGTAAAATTTTTATTCCATCACATTTATTTTTACATTTATTGCAGCAATCCAAGGACTAATGCCAACAGGATACCTACCTAGCAAGGCGAAACGTTCTAGCTGTAATTTTCCGTTGCTAGCCCCGCCACAGTAACTCTAACCTCCATAAGCCAAATTGTTTACTTATTTTTTAGCGTTCTACTATTTAAATCTTGAATTTTTTGCTTTAATAGTCACAACAAATTTTCAGTGAACCATTCGAATACATAATTTGATCAAGGTTGAAAAAATTGAGGGCGCCTCTATCGGCGGGAGGTAAATCTGTGCACCAAGCGCACTGCAGTTGTGAAACATTCAAAGTGTAATTCACTAGGAGGGCTACGATATAATTTCATATGACATTGCACGCATCAAAATACAACGCTCATCTTTTTCCGGGTGCCCAAGAAGATTTAAACACAAAAAAATCTATCATCGCCCCCGATTCCAATAGGATTCCAATCAGAACCCCTAACACATTTTCATGCGAGCACAATCCACATCCACAGGTACCGACTGACCACCAACTTATCGCGGCGAGGCATAAACGACCGCTCAAATTATTACTACGCACCCATTCGACCGCGTTACATTACGTCATCACAATGGCATTATTAACGACGATATCCACATTAATTCGCCCGATACCGCGAGATAAGCACAGATGCAACGCAAAAAGAACACTGCACTAACTTAGTAGAACATACCACACGTATCTGCACCACTTATTGACTGAACCCTTTTATGGGAATGACGAACAGCCCTTCCGCCATAGTCCGAGACCGCGCCGCACCCCGCTCACCCGACGACTGACGGCCGCCAGCCCGCAACCCCGCGCCTCGAGCGACTCGCTCCGCGCGACTCGAATATCTCTCACAAAAAATACGCCGTCATCATTGAAATGGCGGCAGCGGATATATTCAGCGCAGGGTGCACGGTAAAATATCGATTCATTGAAATTTATTGATTCCCTCTCATCGGAGAATATCGCCCCTGCCTCCCGGGACCAATATGAAGCTAGACTTTACGTGACGCGTCTGGCCGCGAGCGAATAACGTTCTAGTCATCCCAAAAATTTTCAAGGTTCAATAAAGGACTAATTTAGGCATCTACCTACTCGATGAAGCCAGGGGTGAGCCGGCGTGTCATGACAACAACACTACGTAACGATTTCAGTCTATTTTAATCAACCAATCGTGTCGCTTTTGCAGTCCCCAACTAGATATCCTCGTACTTCACGAGCGAGTGATAATATTAAAAACGTGATTAACTTGTGTATTTATGTAAGACTTGATTATTAAATAAACTATTACCCTATTCTACTCGTGTTTAAATATCGTTTTTGCGCTCAAAACTTCGTTGGTCATGAATGGTGCAATGTCATTTGAAATGAATAGAGTGCACCTTTATTGACGTACCTTGACATGGATGTGATCAAGGGATGAGTTTTCCACGTGAAAACATCAGTCCATTTGTGTTGTCGCCATGTCAGCAGCGTGCTCCGTCTCTGTTGCTCGCGAGCGGGGTTGGTAGGACGCCCTCTTCGCGGCGACCGCCGCCGACGATGACCGAGCGTCGCCACTTTTCGCAACCGAATCCACCCGAGCCCGCACGGAAAATAGAACGCAGGGCGCACAAATGTTTTTTCTCGATTCAAAATTCACACTTTTTTTATTCACTGATTTTCTTCTGTTACTTCGCCTTTTGTTTTGTTTGTTGATTGTTGTTACTGTCCACATGCACAAATAAATAAAGCGTGTTCCGAATTAAAGCCAATTCAGGATTCGAACAAAAAATCCGCGCGCGGTGTTATGTAGTCGGAAGTGTTTTTAATAAAAATGGCCTTCTGCCTCGGCGGGAGGAGTGGCAATGGGCAATGAGGTCGGTACCCTCTCTCTGGCACCCGCGCGCGCCCCTCCCTACTCGCTCCGCACAGGGTTAGAAAGTTTCAAGAGTGAATCGTGGAAAACGTGCGGAGTAATGTCCTGGGCGTCGAGGTGCGTGACGATTTTTTAATACCTGGGTATTCAAAATACATGGGTATTCATAATTTGTACCTGGATATTAAAAAAATCTATACCTTACGCTATAAAGTAACATGCTACAAAATACAGGTACTAATGGTCAAAAGGAATGACACTATTTCGTGTAATTTGACATTGTTGCGATTTATCCTGAAAAATTATTAAAAATTAAAATTATTTATTTATTCCGAAATTTTACCATTGATGTGTTTAAACTGTATTAACTATCAATAAAACAATGGATCCTTACTCATCCCTTGGCTCTGTAATTTTTGTCACGTAGGTATCTTCACTGATACTACTACGCTTAGTCATCAGGGATGAACGCCGTTCGGTAAAATCCACCTTCTTAAATTGACACAGACTGAATATTGGATCTTTGAGAGATGACTAATTACTTATGTTTATAAAATTGGAGATTTTGTGAAGTCAAGGCCAAGTCAAATCGCTCCTTCCATTCAAAATAACTTTATTTATCAATATAAAAGAAAAATCTTTAGTTACATCAATATAAATAAAAAAATAACATAATCAACACATACTTAGGCTGGAGTTCACCAACACGTAAAACAAGCCATTAAAAGATCGTAAGTTTTTGATAGTTCTTCAATACAATAAAATGTCAAAATCCGGCTGCTAAATAAAAATTGCTTGTTTGTGTTCGTGACCGCGGGCCTTAAAGTACCTATTCTTAATTTGAAAACACAAGGAAATAAAATCTTCTTTCATATAAAATTATGAGTAAGATTGTTCACAGTTCGTATTAATTTTTGATCCTAAATAAGTTCAGAAAGACTTATTCGATTTCCTTTCAGCATCACGTATTTTCTAATATTTCAAAAGCAAATTTTTTTTTGCCGTACTTATGTAACAAAATTTTACTAAGGTAAGATATAGGTATTAGTCACAGACAAAAATAGTTAATAGAGTGTGAAATTACTCTTAATTATGTTAATTACTTCAATACAGACATTGGTGCAATTTATTACACTGTCATTAAAATGGTTACTAAAATAGTGAAATACATAATTCGGTTCGATTTCATCTAAATAGCTAGTACCTAGGTTAGGTTATGTTATAATATAACTTAAAAAAGTTTTGTTGTTTTTAAATAATTGTAAAAAAAAAAATTCAAATAAGGAACGGTTACGAAATTTAGGAAAACAATATTTTATTTTAATAGCATTATCATTTTGATCTATTATTATTCTTTAATTAAGTATTTTTATTTAGGCCTATTTTTTCAATATCTATAATTCTTATTAAGACCTACATACTATGTCTATACCTACTGATCAATTAAAAAATGTCTGTCATTCCATCAATTATTTGTATCGCGTGTGATATTTCATATTAAAAATAACTTATCGGATTGTTTAACAAATGCCCCAGTAAATTGACAAAATATATATCTACAAAATATTGACCATTGTATGTGATTTAATTTATTGAGTTTTTGTAAAAATAAACTTTACTTAAACTTCAATTATTGCCACCTTAGTCAGTACAGGCCTTTGCTGTCTATCTGCAATGTAACTGAAACAGCATAGGGAGGGCTCAGTCATAATACAATTTATTTAGTCCGTCCGTACAGACAGAGTACAATAGTAAACAGCTATGTACGGCTGTTGAATATTTTTAGCATTTTTGCGAATTTCCAGTGTTTGTCCAGGCCAGCGCGATAACTGTGCGCCGTTATCGAGGCACTCCCACCCCGTGTCAAATGGATGAGAGTCATGTTGCACGCTGTTGTTGCTATCAATCAATACCGTTATCATTGTGGATTTATCTCTGTAATGTGTCCTGTTGCGTCGTCTTTTGTTCGTGTGAAAATTAACAGACGGCTACAATTCCACCCCCACAACTGTTCTTTTTTCAAAAAATTGTCGGAATTTTGTCTCTGCTTTTTTTGTACCTTCTGCCTTTTTTGTAAATTAATATATCACGCCTATTTTCTCTGAAGGGGTAAGCAGAGATGAATCAACACCCTCGTTTCGCTAATTTTGTTAAGTCCCATGTAAAGGGGGCGAGCCTATTGCCATCTATCGGGCACATAAATCGCAGTATACTATTGCCATTTAATGTTCCTGATAACCATATTATATTAGATAGATAGTATAAGAGGAACGCTGCTGTCCATTCGTCATCACCGTTTTAACCCTGAGGAGAGATTTAGGGTGGTGACAAGGTAAATGTCCGTTCTTCCTAGGCACCGGAGAGTGAGAGTAAGGATTGATCCCTATCATTAATTCGAGCTTTTTATTTATTTATTTTATTTTATAACACGGGAGCGAACCAATAACGTAGAATAGGACAGCCCCGACTCATCCCATGGGTGTCGTAAAAGTCGACTAAGGGAGATTGCCCGGTGTAGACCAATAAGCACCTTGGGGCACCCGAATGGAGGAGTTGGTGGAGAGGCAAACCACCAACAACAGCAAACCCAAAGAGGGTCAGTGTCAGGCAGGCGGCCGGGTGTAAAACCTAAGCCAAAACTTTGAGCAGTATGGATTGGAATGTTGTCATTCCAATCACTCTCTCCGTTTATTGGTCTCTCGACATGGTCCGTTCCGTCTCTTTTCTATACATTCATTCATCACTAGCACCATAGCTACTGAAAATCCCCCTTCCTAGTCAGAGGTGACATAACACTATGATCTTACCTCAGGCGATACATTGTTTTTTTTATTTTTTTATTTATTTTCTGCATCATTATTAGACTGAAACATCAAAGGTGCATTTGTCCAAAATCGTTTTTACAGGTTTGAACTCTTCGATCAAGGATCGTAACAGACCCTCAAAGACGTGAGTTAAATTTGGAAAATCGATATTTGGAAGTTCAGAAGGGGCCGTCCTTAGCGAGCGTTGCTGAAATCCGGGAAGCAGTTAAGCGAAATTGGGTTAACGCTTTAACATCAAAGTTGAAACTTAGAGATTTTTATGCATAGTTAACTCAACCAATTGTTAAAAATTGTTACAATGGTTATATTACCAGTCTGATATTTAACCATTAGTAACAATTTTTATCAATTGGTTGAGTCGCCGGGTTTTTTATGCATAGTTAACTCAACCAATTGTTAATAATGGTTAAATATCAGACTGATAATAATATACTACAAACATTAGTACAATTTTTAACAATTGGTTGAGTTAATTAACTATGCTTCAGAAAACAGGCCCTAAAATGCGACGGGATGTAGAAAAAGGACAAAATAACTGGAGTTGAGGAAGGCATTTCCCTCAGAAATGTGCTGTTATCATTATCAGTGTCAGTTACATACGTGTCATGACGGTGAGTACGATTCTCACCACCACCATATCTCCCGCGAGTGTCAATCATCATCATCATCATCACCAGCCCTTTAATTTCCCCACTGCTGGGGCACGGGCCTTCCCTATGGATGGAAGAATATAGGGAGAATGGGCCATAACCCACCACGCTGGCCCAGTGCGGGTTGGTGGGTACTAACGACTGCAGATGCAGCCGGGACCAACGGCTCAACGTGCCTTCCGAAGCACGGAGGAACTCGAGATAATAAATTTTTGGTCACCCATCCAATGACCGGCCTTAGCGAAATTGCTTAGTTTACGCAATCGCAGGCCGAGCGCGCTGTGCCACTGCGCTAGCGAGCTCCTCAACGCTCCTCAACCTCCGCGAGTGTAGTACATGGCAACTAAGGGTACAGATAGCGATGTGCGCAGCAGCGTTCTTCTTACATACATACATAAATCACGCCTATATCCCCGAAGTGGTAGGCAGAGGTGAACTACCACCCACGTTCCGCTAATTATGTTAGGTCCCATGTAATAGGTGGCGAGCCTATTGCCATTTATCGGGCACAAAAGTCGCGTTCTTCTTAGACTTACCAAATAGCAATTTGCAGCGATTTACGTCCCCGATAGATGGCTATGTGCTCGCCCACTTGGGACCTAAGACAATTGGCGAAATGTGTGTGTTAAATTCACGGCTCCTTAATCCGCCTGGGATAAATATTTGTGATTTATGTTTGTATGTCTCTGGAGAAAAATAAATGAAGAGCTTCCCCACTACCCCCTCGGAAATGCCTGTTACTAGTGTCCGGTACTTAGCATGGAGGTATTTAGGACAAGCCACGTGTCACCTGGACGTGTATCGATTGGCCTGAGCCGTAATTCAGCTCTGACCTGACCTAGGTCATGCCGTTCCGAAGTCCTTACATCGCACTGACCTACTTTCGTCGCTGAATAAAAGCCAACACACTTTCCCTAACTAAGCCGGCCCTGGGATGCTTATCCTATATTTGGGACTGATTTCGGAAATAGGTCACTCTTCTTGCAGCCTGCCTGCAGTATACAATGCCATTCTCTGTGATAAGGTGAGTCACTTAGAAAGGATTGGACTTGATAAATTAAAATTTGGGATGCCAATTTGCCGGATCGAAAATAATTTAACCATGCTATGACGTCATCAGCGGGAAAATGACAACTAAACGCGTGTTTGATTTGAGGTACGTACCTAAAAATTTCGGGGTAGGGAAAGGTTATCGCCAATGCTATCTATCGGTCATAAAAATTAAACGTTTTATCAAAATCGTTACATTCACCCTTGCCTACCACTTTGGCGTGATTTACGTATGTAAGGCAAATCGCGATACTCGCGATATTTATTGACGTGTAACCGGAATTTGCAACATTATTGACGTAATTGACAAAAATCTGGATTTTTTTGATATGCTATAAGATTCAAAATTTTCTGACACATGTATCACGATATTGGATGGCGATATTTATTGACTGCGTAATCCTTGCCTATGTATTAGAATGCACGAAGCCATGAACATTTAAGTGGTTGCCCTCTAATACATGGTACTACCGTAGGTGACTAGGCAGTGGTGATCCTTATGATTCAGGTCATCCATCACACCGGAAAAGTGTTATGGATGATCGAGTTTTACGATACCACTCAGCCAGTCGAGGGTGGAGCATTCTAATTTATTGTTATATTGTTTGCTTCCTAGTAGCCTGAGGACGAAATCTCACGCCAGCATGTATTAACCAAACCATATGTTTAGAGAATTTAAAACTGATGCTGTCACTTATATTTGCTAAATGAAAGATAGAGTTAGCACCAATTTTAGGCCATGACTAACTTTAGTCCATGTTATACATATACGAAGGGGGTCGAGGTAATCAATCGACTTTAAGTATACAAAGTCTTTTCGACAGGAACACGCTTACATGGTAGCTCTTATTAGATTGAAACAAGTGCAAGATTCAATCATCGATGCCTCGCTGTGTGATCGGAAATGCACAGAATTTTTGGGTACCGTTACGATTGATGGCGCAGGAAATTGTTTAATTCGTAAAGACAGCCGCGGGCCGGGAATATATCATCAAATTTTACAAACCGGTCAAGTCTCATAGGAGGGGTGTTGTATGACAAATTGTAACCAGTTATCTAGTGAAAATAAGCGCATTATGTTTGTCTCTAACATCATCTGGGAAAATGTGGTTGTTAGCATATCACGAGGAGTTTGATGGTGCAGTTTGGGTGCTTTTGAGTCTTCTTATAAGGCCCATTGTAAGCGGCCGGTGTAGCTTTGTTTAATTACTGTAAACTCTAAATCTCTCGACTCTACCAACCAACCGCCGTTCGCATGCACTAATATCACGTGCTCCACATTTTTCTTCTTCTTCAGTATTATTTTGCAAATGTAACCAGTGTCCTATTTAGACATGTAAACATTAATCATCAAGCTTTTTTTGAAGTCGGGAGTATGTTGGAGTCACGCCTCGAATATTGGGTTCTGAAATGCCAGCAGCGAAGCGATACACCTACAAACATCTATCAATGTGTACAGAGCAAGCGACTCAAATTAGTAAAAACTGCATCCCTGGATAATATTGTATCACTGAAAGAGCGATCCAATTGCGCCTATACATCTTCTTAGTCGGTAGAAGTCTGACATAACCGGCCCGGAGGCCCTCCTGAAAGCGGGGGACGAAGTGAGACTTTCTCGGGCATAATGAATCTCACTTCTACCTTCCCGGTGCCATGCAGTCAAGGCTACTCCCTGGAGTAGTTCCCATCCACCACTCTGTTGCTAACATTTCTCGATTGAAATTAATGTGCCTAATTGTTGCTCTTTCGATTACGTATTTACGACACAGTAAATACGTAATCGCAAGAGCAACAATTGGAACAGTTTTACAGTTTCAGTCGAAAGCCAAATCTTCGCAAAAGCAACATTTTCAATCGAGAATTGTGACAAACAAAACGCAATCTGTCTACCGTAATAGTGTTTTCCTCAATCCATTTAAATTGTTTTCCCATACGTTAAGTTTAACCGCAGACATGTTAGCTATACATGTTTCATTAAAAGCTCCTCAATAGGGAGATGAACAAGCAGAATTCTTGATAACGGGGCGGCTGGCGATCGTTGGTAACCGTTAAAAACTGCGGCCGTGAAAGCTGCGAACAAAAAGTAATCCTTGCTTTCTCGTAGGCGTATCATAGGGTTACCGCTCTCTGGGTCTCCTCTAAAGAAAGAAGAAAGAATGATTTTTTTTCCCTCATAGGTAACATAGAAATAAAACAAAAAAAAACAATGGATAATATTATGCGAGGCAAAGGGACCAAGTGTTTTCAGCAGGGTATGATAGATTCGTTTTGCATAAGATGACAATCATCTATTTATCCCCGAAGAGGTAGGCGGGGGTGAATTAATACCTACATTTCGCCAATTGTGTAAGGTCCCATAGTCTGCAATACTGGTATTTACATAATATGGCAATAGGCTCGCCACCTGTACGACGAACGCTGCTGCACAATACTCGCCGCTGTCCCTTGTACGATATCGATATCCTGAGTCACCTTGTACGATACTCGCGGAAGAGATTGAGGTTGGTGTCAATAGGCATGATGACTGATTTTGAAAGACTACACCACGTTGTTTTTCCGTATCTACTTTATCTGAAATAAATAATATTTTTGTAAAAAAATAAGATTTTGATAGAAAAAAACATGGTATTAATAATGCAAATTAAAATTTCCGCCAAAACGCCAATACAGCAATGGCGTGAGGTCACTATAAAATATGTCAGTTTCTAATAAACAGTGATTATAAAATGTCAAAAGAATAGTGACGTCACGCAGCGTTTGACTAAATATGACGGATTGCCAAATATTGCATTTTTATTTTTGTAAAACAAATATCAATCCCAAGTATAATCTGAGAACAAGTGATTTTTATCCAATCTCCATACCCTAAATTATTATTATAAATCATTATTTCAGTGATTCTTTGCATTTGATGATATTTTGTGTTTGATGGACGCCGCGATGATTAGATGTCGTGGTAGTGTGAGGATGCATAAATGCATTTTTCACTTCTCATGCTCTGAAAGTGCTTGTTTGTGCAGGATATAGGCCGCACAAAATCGAATTTTGTGCTCTAGAGCATTAACGTATCTAATCATAAAAGTATCTATATTAAGGCAATGAAAATTAGCTATGCAGCCAAACTCAATAAGAAATTCAGACATAGAATTTGTTATTTTTTAATATTTACTTAAATTTATTTGCCTAATGTGATTTTTAAGACATAAAAGATATTAAAATTTTAATTCAAGAAGTACGGTAGGTATAAAATTATTTAAGAAAATTATTATTTCAAAATTAATTTAATACTTGGCTGTATAGGCTGTATATGTCTGCAGCCCAAGTCTAATATCAATGGGAAAAACAATTTCCTTTAGTATTCAAAACTGAACTAATTTTAGTTTGAATTTTAAGAAATGTTAAGATAAATTACTGTTTTATTTCCTCGCAATCGAAGTGAAAAGCAGAGTTTCTAACTCGTCCACAAAACCATTTTTATCCTCGACATTACTATCAGCCCTCGCCTTCGGCTCGGGCTGCTAAAAGTCTCGGACAAAAATGATTCGTTTTGTGCACTTGATGGAAAATCTACTATTACCCCCTATCCCCGTAGCACGGGACGTGGTCTAAATCTCCTCGGGGAAAGAAAATATTTTCCACTCGCTCCAACGCCCACTAAATCCTGAGACAAAACACTGTCAAGGGGTGAAGAGAGATTTTGTCCACGTCCCAAGCTGGCAACAAAAAAAATCCTATATCCAGCAGCAGTAGGTATTATCAGTGGAATTAATAAATCTGTCCGTTATGGACAGATGATTATGATGAATTGTGCATTACTCATGAACTGTAAATGAAGAGGGGTGAACAAGAATGTTGAAGGATGGAAGAGGTGGAGGTGGAACACCGCAGAAATATGTAAGAAATTCCCACTAAAGTTAGTCAGGGTATGACTAGTAACAGGATAGATTGGATATCCAAATGAAATGTGGCAAGGGAGGATAATGATGACGATCCCCTAGTTACCTATACAGACTCTGCCGCACTCAGAGACGTCAAATAACGTTAATGAGTACTTAACGTCAAAAAATGACAATTCAAAACTAGTCGCTATTCTTGTAGGGTCTAGATTTGAATGAAAATTTTTGACATTACATACTCATTAATGTTAATTGACGTCTCTGAGTGCGGCAGTAAGCCTAACCGAAGTTCTTCTGTCAAGAAAGATACTTAATATTTTCAGGCACATGCAAATTCATGTGCAAACGCAGAAAATGATTGCTAGTACTTTTATCATATCATCCATCTATCTCCGACATAAAAATAGCTCGCAAAGCTCGAAATGTCTCTAAACCAAATGCTAAACTCTAATTTAAGTTTTTCATGAATATTGAACTCTAGACTCCAATGCAACCACCTAATCTGCACAGCCGCGCTTTCCGCTCAAGAAATCACCAGGATTTCTCTCCGTTAGACCCCAAATTATAACCTTCTACCGTGACCAATCTTGTTTTCTTTTAGTGGGCCGAAAAAAGTTCGTTGCAATGCAATAAGTAGGAAGTGGAAGGGCCCACTCCTAGCCGTAGATGAGTCTAACGGTCGGGTTCAATGACACGATTCGGCAGACGCCGGTGAAATTTCGCCGGTACTGTTATATCTCACGGCTATCTCGTGGTAATGTGTCCTTAGCACAGTAGGAAGTATGGGAAAGGTAACTCTAATATAAAACCAGTTGCGTCACATCCAGTTCTTAATGGCGATTGTGGTAAGTAATCATTTAAAATATGTTATTCTTTGTACACTGTGCATACCTGCACATTGAGGTGTACATAGACAAGAAACAGACTTGAACGATATCAATTAGGTATATGTATATTTTGTACTGTATTTCCTTTTGTCATTTACGCTGTCTTTTGATTTGTATCATCTTTTTGTATGGTGACGATAATTACGTCATTTACGATCACCTTTCATTTTATTTTCATTAATATTTAGCATTTTTAGATAAAACTTTTCTGTATATTGTATATTGGTAGTCGAATGGCATCAAAGTTTATTAATGGATCGCCAAAAGTAAATCTTATTATTTTGTCACTATAGTAACATAGACAATATAAAATTAAAACATTTGAACATTATCAGATAAAGAAATAATTATATCAATACCTATACCTAAAATTGCAATATAATATTGATTCATAAATCAGCAAAGTTTCCAAAGTTGTAAAAGCATTTCCAAAAGCGCCTAAAGTACACCTATTATATGGCCAACAGCATACACGCTGTGCTTAATTAAATAAGAAACTTACGGTTAATTTATGAAGTTTAAAAATCAATATAATAAATTGACAGCTTCTTCAATTTGATGTTCGTTGTTCAAAGCCTAGCGAATTTAATAACCTGTCCATTTTAACTATGCAGTCTTTTAAGTCCGATTAAAGTAATCACCTAGTTAAATGATGGACCTATCAATGCGTAATTAGAAGGAAACCTTGTCTGCGTTTTTGGGAATAACAATAACTTGAATTAAGTGTGTACTTAATAATTCAGGTATTTTAATAGGGCTCAATTAGCAACCAATAAGTCAAGATAATGGAAATTTTTATAGTTATGGTTACGCAATTAAATTTAGGTAGGATTTTTGTGACGGATGTCCTTAAATATTTTTTGTTTCCTGCAGTAGCAGAAACGGAACCGAATTTAGAAATATAGAAAAATAACAACGTAACTTGATGGGAAAAAAGAGAAAAAGAACACCGACGACAACGTACCTTTAGAAACTCTTTTATCTACAAAGATTTTGGGGTTAGAAAAAGAATTTCGAAAAATTATGATCTTGAGGCGGGAATCGAATTTTTCTAACCCCAAAATCTTTGTACTAATTTTTCTAACATTTATATAATGTTAAAATTAAAATCGAACTCTTTTATCTGTTCTGTGATATTCCCATTTGTAAAAAAATTAAATTATTATGTCTTCCAATTAATTTTGCTGCTGAAATATATAAGTACAAAGGAAAAAATAAGATAAGAAAAAGTTCTTCTTGATTAGGCAAGTGGAAAAAGCATTTTCCCGGATTGCCGTGGCCAAGGGCATGATTCCCGCACCAAGACTATTATTTTTCGAACATTTTCTAACTTCTATGTCTTTGTGATAATTTTTCAAGCATTTTTAAAATGTTTAAATAAAAATCAAATAAATATAGAACACAGGACACAGGAAAAACCACAAAGTATAAATTAATGAACAGATAATAGTTAAAACTGTCATCGACTAAATAAAACCTGTTTTATAAAAAGTTTATCAAATGAAAGTCAAATTTTCTAATTTAAATCTTCTGGTATATTATCAAGAACGTCCATAGTTTTAATCGGGACCTTAAAGCAATCGGATAATTGAATTTTTATTGTGGAGACAAATACATATTGTGTTTTTTGTGTGACATTGTTGACGAATTAAAGACGAGTAAACGATGTGAGAATCCTGTCGCTGGAGCTATGGATTTTGTTAGCTATGTATTATATATTTATTTTATATCGAGTATTTTTATTGGGAAGCGTCACTCCATTTTAGAATGCAGATAGATGTCCCAAAATGTAACCAGAAACAATTTTTTTTTTTTTGAGAATTTTTTTGTTCATTCATCTAAAGTTAGGTTTATTGCTACACGTCCAGGTATTATTTAAAGAAATATCGCGTCACGTTCACATCACAAAGTCAGTCGAAATCACGTAGAAAAATGACTCACATGTGACTCCTGAACTTATTTCAATGTGTCGAGAGCCATATGACTCATTGGACAGGGAAGTTTGTTAATATGGGCGATATTTCTTTGTATGAGAAGAAAAGAACACCGGTGAAAATTGCTCTCAAAAATTTTGAGCGGCCCTAGATCACATTTTTCCTAATAGTAATAAAATAATTTATTATGATTTTTCATAAAGTTTAAAATTTCTTGGAAGTCTCTAAAAAAACTAACTTTAGTGAGCATTTTAATGACTAAAATCTGGCCACAGAGTAGAGAGAATCTCGAGAGCTGTTTAAAAGCTATGCAACGTTTTCACTGTAGTCATTAAAAAATCTCAAATCATAACGTTTTTATTATCACAACCAACAAATCATTTAGTCAATCATGTAGGAACATTTTAATAGTAGCAATCATTCACTTTGACATTAGTAAGACATTACCTTTACCATGTCATGTGAAAACTCCCATTCACAGTAGTTCTACATACATACATACGAGCAAAGCCTTAGGTAACATTTTGTTACACATAAAGCCACATATAGCAGTATGAGCTCCGCAGTGACGCTAAAAAGTGACAGGTTGCCAACTAAGTAAAAGCACCAATCCACCAATCCGAAACACAATCCTTCAGTGAACATACAACGCAAAAGTCAACAAACGGGAAAGATGTTACGTTATATTATTCCTGTGTATGTTATATATATGTATGTTATAATATTGTCGTATTCACGCTAATGAATGGATGATATTTAGCGTGAATACCTTTAGTTTGGACTCGTGTGCAGTGTAGGTACATATGTACCTAATATGACAATGCAAAGGAGTAAAACAACTTTTCGATTCTCGACGTAGGTAATAATCTCGGCTTACTAGTTAATTACCCAAATATACACTGATCTGTAATAGCTTATATGATATTTAATTATCAAAAAACTATTTAGTTCAACAATTCTGGTTATGAAATAACTCCTAAATTAGACTTTATCAAACCGAAATTCTTTGAGGAACAAGATTCTGATAAGAATGTGAGAAGACGCATACATATTTTATACCGACAGAAAACTATGTATGGAAGTTCGCCATTGTTCTTTCGACAGAAAAGCAACATAAGTTATAATATTCAAACACAAAACACACTGTATCCAGAGTAGGTAGAAAACGAAATTATATAAAACTAAGATGGGTTAAAAGAAGGGAAGTTCCTTACACAATCTTTGTCACAAGGAATCGTATAGTAAGTAAACTATGGCATTATGATTCGTTCTCTTGGAGTTCTATTTACTTTGGTCTGGTGTTTGTTTTAGTACAGTAACGAGCTGTTCATATAGGACATAGTGTTGGTACAGTCAGTGTCAAATATTTAATAACGGCTTCCGTTTCGCTTTAGTTTCTAGCATCGAAAGTTATCAGATTATAAAATCCGTATTTTGTAATGATCTTTAATATTATGTTTTATTGCCGTTGCGAAGGGTTCACTTTCATAGTTTTTTTTTTTTGGAATGCCTTAACCCATAAGTGCGAGATTAGACAAGCCTACTAAAAATACTTTGCATAGGAGACTGACACACATGTGGTGCACTCACGCCTCGTCTCTACTTCAAATGCCCCACATGTGGGTCATACACAGGAACGTGTTAATACAGTAGGTACGCGGCGACTGTACGTGCACATAACAGGCCCGGAGTGGTTAGTTGCTGCCATTCGCCCTTCTAAGAAATGGGTGCCGGCCTCAGGACCACTCCTAACGTACAACTGACACACTTGCCAGGAATCCATCTACGGAGGAAGCTCGGGTGCGGCAACACAAATGGCTTGCTTCCATTGTCCTCTTGTTACATAGTGATTTTGGAACATTAACAACTAACATATGCCCAGCGGATATCAATAAAACACGATCGACTCGAGACCTAAAATGAGAGGACCTAGAATGGGGGCCTATAAAAATGACCAACCTATTCGAACGAATAGAATACAAATGTCAATTTTTGACAACTCTTACATTTTTCATACGACGGGCGCTATGGTGTTCTCTCAGTAATACGTCAAGTTCAAACATTTTCATTTGAGTAGTAAAATGCAAAGCAAAATGTAAAAGTTAATTATAGTAAGCTTTCGGTGATAAAGCGGTTCATATGTATTTATTTCGTTACATACATGCACACATAAATTACATACATCCGAACGTGGGTGAACTAGCACCCACGTTTCGCCAATTATGTTAGGTCCCATATAATAGGTGGCGAGCCTATTGCCATTTATCGGGCACAAAAGTCGCAGTATATTGCTATTGCTAGGTGGTATAAGAAGAGCTTCTCTCGGCTGACTGACATTATGTTTCTGGTAACATTTTGGGACATCTATCTGCATTCTAAAATGGAGTGACGCTTCCCAATAAAAATATTCTAGCTAACAAAATTCGTAGCTCCAGCGACAGGATTCTAACATCGATAACTCGTCTTTAATGTCACAAAAAAAACACACAAAATAACACAATATGTATTTTTCTCCACTCCACACAATAAAAAATAAATTATTCGATTGCTTTAAAGTCCCGATTGAAACTTTTGATTTTTCCTGTTAATTTTTACTTACAAAATATCAGTGGGCGTTATATGGGGACAGGGGAGTTGTTAAATTGAGTCAATCTACATTATAAAAAATGGCTTTTTATGGACAACTCATGCTTGACCAAAAATATTATAGTCAAAGTAGTCATATAACAAACATCAAATCGTTCCTACGATAGTTTCCCTGTAACTTTTATGGTATCCTGTTTTCATAAACTGTGTCAGTTAAAAGAAAATAGTTATTTGTTGTACGTGAGTGCAAAGTTGTTTTTTAACCGCGTGCTCAATTTTGATGACCGAGCTAGCGAAGGATTCTAAAATTGAATCACGAGCGTAGCGAGTGATTCAAAAATTAGAATCCTGAGCGATAGCGAGAGAATCAAAAGAGCACAAGGTGAAAAATCTTTGCACTCGAGTGCAACACGTAACTTTTCATCCCCCCCAACGAGGAAATTGCAAAATACAAAAAAAAAAATACAATCACAACATCTGTTTTCACCCAGAAACTTCCACAACACCCTCCCTTTAACCCAAACACACTCTTAACACCCACCTAGAAACACCCACAACATTCACACCCATCCACTTAGACACACCCAAAAAACACCTATTCACCCAGAAACACCCACAAAACACCCATTCACCCAGAAAAACCCACAAAACACCCATTCATCCAGAAACACCCACAAAACACCCATTTACCCAGAAACACCCAAAAAACACCCATTCACCCAGAAACACACACAAAACACTCATTCACCCAGAAACACCCACAAAACACCCATTCACCCAAAAACACCCACAAAACACCCATTCACCCAGAAACACCCACAAAACACCCATTCACCCAGAAACACCTACAAAACACCCAATCACACCCAAAAAACACTCAATCACCCAGAAACACCCACAAAACACCTAATCACACCCAAAAAAAAAACCAATCACCCAGAAACACCCACAATACTCACCCATCCATTCAGACACAACCACAAAAACCCATTCACCCAGACACACCAACAAAACACCCATTCACCTAGACACACCCTCAAAACACCCATTCACCCAGACACACCTCCAACAGCCACCCATCCACCCAGCCACACCCACAACATTTATCCAGACACACCTGTAAGTCCCTAATAAAAATTACCGTCCCTAATGGAGTTCCGAGACGGTCAATCAGCTTGAGTCAAGCACGTTGATTTTCTGTATGTTTTTGTTCCGTTGCTAGCGCAAACAAATCAAACAGACCTAAAAAGCTTTTAAATGCTTGACTCAAGCATCCAGCAAGCGTTGTAGACGATCAAAATGTTTAAAGCAAGATTGACGCCAAGCTGATTGACCGTCAGGGAACTCCTAGGTTTTAACAAATTTGTGACGTAAAAGAAAATGGCGCGCGCAAAGCAAATTACAAAAAAAGTACACCAAAGAGGTTCCGAGTCTGAGTTTTTAACAAATTAAAATAGGTTGCATGACAATTTCGGCACCATGGAGGTAGAAATAAATATGTATAATGATGTTTTGAATTCACAAACTCATTGCACACGATGTTCTAAATTCAAATTTACTTTAACCTCTAGAGGATAAAAACGGCTTTTGCACTCAGATATCGAAGAGCAAAAACGCTTTTTCCGAGATGGTGGGATGAAAACACATTTTACAATGTGGGGTTGAGTTGACCTATTCATAACGTCTACTCAAACCAGGTAGCGTTGTTATTTGGTTCTCTCTTCACCACACGACAATTTAAAAAATACCTAACTGATAAATAATTCAATTTTAGTTATTAATACCTGGCACCAAAACATTTGGATCGATCGAGTAGGGATGATGAGATAGCGGCACAGAGCGGGTCTAGAATCTATGGACATTCTAGTGTATATTTTTTTTTTAAAATTGACATAATAATAATTATTCTCGCCAGATGTCTGCTTCTTAAGTTAAGGAGGCAGGAAGGAACTGAAGTATATAACTCTCGCCTCTCATATAGGTTTTTTATATAAGATTTTTCAGTATTCCCGCTTGGGCAACCTACCCCTATATTGTATAGTGAGTTTCCTACTGTTCTAGAAATAGGCGCAGCTTTTATGACCAGCCATCTATCTGCCTTACGCTGCACGCTGCATGCTGCGTACTCCCATCACCCCTGGGTTTTCGATTATATTATTTGTATCTTGATATGTGTATTGTAATCATAAGAGATATGAATATACGATTTATCTTGACTCACTTGCTCGCACCCAAGCTATCGCAACGTAGCGTTGTGATAACTTGGGTGCGTTTGGTGCGTTATTGATGATACGGATCATGGAAACTGCCATAAGCTCTTCCGCCCATATGGTATGTGAAAACTATATTCTACTCTGTCGTCACTACGCACCTTCACCTATAGGACGTCTCGCTCGCAATCTTTGAGTTGGCAAGGTGGTTCTCGAACCAGCTGAAAGGGCGCGACGATCCCAGTTTTCGGTTGCCCAATATCAGTTACGAGTACTCCAAATTCCGACGCTATCGTGCGATATGCCATGTCTCTAAGCGCTTTATCAGCTCACACGATCAGGGACACCTGTCGGCATAGCACGGGTCGTGGACAAAAATCCCTCTCCACCACTTGACAGTTTTTGTCTCGGTATTTAGTGGGTGATAGAGCGAGAGGAAAACATTTTCTTTTCCCCGAGGAGATTTTATCTACGTCCCGTGCTAGGTCTACTGTTGTGGCGTGTTTACCCCAGTTTATCTATAATATTATCCACTGAGTAATTGCATCCTCTCTCTCGCCCCGGCCTAGACGAACAGAGACAAAACGCATTCTAAAACAGCGGTACCAAATACATCGGAGTAGCCCCAGCCACCGTTAGCTAGGTCCCGTTACCCGACTCATCACTAATTCCACCTCACGAAAGCTCGATTTTTGGCGGCGAATCGATTAACCCTAAATCTTGTACCCATTAAAATAACGATGTTTCAACAATTACAGCGTCTGCGTCGAAAGAAGAGCAGATCCGAAGCCTTGCCTAATCCACGGGGCGCATAGTTGTGACCTTGGCCTGAAGTGAGCCGAAATTTATTTAAATGGTTCGCCAATTTCGCAATCTATAGTTTTATCATTTATTTATAATTTCCTTAATTTTGTGTTACCAATTTGTGTAACCATTAGGTACAACACATCTCATGCTGTCTACATGATTTTTTCTTTCTTGGATAAAGCTCTAGTAAGTGTTAATACTTTTTAATTTACATAAATGACATCTTAGTTGTAATCTATTTATTTTTACGCCATGTATAGAAATACAATACGGGGAAAACATACTGCGCTGACCCTAGATAAACTGGGAACGGGGCAGGAAGGAGGATTGAAGTATTAACATGAATACGTACTAATATTTTCGTAATAAAATAAATTATTGCATAAAAACATTTGATTGCAGGGTGCGCATTTATTTGTTTTTATGACAACTAATGCAATCCTCTGGGCAAGGAGGTAGGTGAAGCCTGTTACAGAAAAATTTCATCTAATCCAAGGAGCAAAGTTATGAAATATTTATTAACATCAAATTTATAAGCCACCCTCACTGACCACCGTACTCGAAGATCATAAATTATCAAACGCAGAGAGTTTTTCCAAATAATGAATACCAAATTAATCAGATCGTTTAAAAAAAAAATTGTAATGCCAAAGTATGACCTGTCAAGTCTAAAATGTAAAATTAAAATGTTATTGTCGAGATTAAGCATTATTGTTTTGTTTTCATAGGCTATCAATTGATTACCACGGGGTGCGCCATTTTCAATTGTGATAAGATACCGCGTTTGAGTCTAAATCGCCAGAAGTAGGCGTCTTAGTTATTTCGTCGACTTAATCACGTTTGAAAATTTTACAATTTTTTTTACATATTTTAACCCAGGCCATAGAATATAAAATATAGCATATTTCTTCGGCATCAAAAAGTGAAAAAAATGGAAAATTGGAAAGTCTTGTGTGACACACATTATTGATTTTCCAAAATTAGGTAGGTACGTAGAAATATTCATGAAATACTATTTTTATTTAGACAATGTATAATATTAAAAAAATCGATTTTGTCAACTAGGTATGTCGCAAAATATTTATTCCCCAGAAATCAATTTCAAAATTTCGAGAAAATTTCGCTCATTCCCTTAAATAAATTGTAATGTTGCTTACATTACATAACGGTTACCTTTTAAGTCACAATTGTGAGGATAATAAGTAGTTTTTATGTTTATAATAAATTGCCTACGCTCGCATGACTTTCATCAGAGTAAAGTTAACAGCGAATATTCAAAAGATCCCATATTGCTACAGACACTCACCTTTTCTTGTGTTGTATATTTTATCGTATTAATATTGTTTAGAGATCTTCATAAATACAAGCTGTAATATATAAATCTAATAATTCTTCTTTTATGTATGTTTACTGTGGACGGGGTACGGTAAAAATTGTATTGACAATAAAATTGTATTCTGCACTGCCGTGTGGTGACGGCAGAGCAGAATACAATTCTTGACACCGCACCATCTCCCCCGTGGGTTCCTCTTATGCCACCTAGCAATGTACTACGATTGACGTGCTCGATAAATGACAATAGGCTCGCCCCCTAATACATGGGACCTAACCTAATTGGCAAAACGTGGGTGTTGATTCACCTCTGCCTATCCCTTCGGTGTATATGAGTGATTTATGTATGTGTATACGGTAAAAATTATACTATACGTTTACACACGGTTCCACGGATTCAACCAAACCGATTGAAAAGACAACTCAATCAAGATTGAGTGAAGAAACACAGACACAACACGCCATGGTAGTCCAATATGCGTCAGTTTCTACTTCATAAACAATGTCAAACACCTTCGGAGCCGGACAATAAAGTGTGGAATGTCAATCAATATAACGCACCAGCAATTGCTTCCCTCACTAGATCTGCTGGGTGAACTAACCTTCAGACAGTAGGAATATATGTAATTTTGTTAAGATTAAAACGTAGTAGAAGAAGTTTGGTTTAGTAGAAACGTAGGTTGGCAAATTCGGTAGCTTTTAATTTGAAACTTTAATTAATGTAAAATGTGGTAATGAAATGAAATTTTTATTTCTTTATTCATTTTGACTCCTCCTACGAATTGTGTCGGATATTACTGACAAAGTACTCGTATACATGATAATACGTATCTTAATGTTTATTGCTCATTCCGTTCACGTCCAATAGATAGTGACAGTGGAGAAACGGATATTAAAATCTGCCTTTGTAGGATATTTCCGACAAACCCAAACCAACTTTTTTTTACAAGAAAACTGGGGTAATGTTATATAATATAAACGATTCGATTTTAATTTTAACATTATATAAATGTTAGAAAAATACAAAGATTTTGGTGGTTAGAAAAAGAATTTCGATAAATTATGATCTTGAGGTGGGAATCGAACCCGCGTCCGCTGCTATACGGGCAGGTGCCTGACCGCTCGGCCACCCAAGACACTTCCCGCCTCAAGGTCATAATTTTTCGAAATTCTTTTTCTAACCACCAAAATCTTTGTACTAATATAAACTAACTGACTCGGCAAACTTTATTTCTCTTATCACCTATAGGGGTTCAAAAATTAGCCTACGACCTATTATCTGACTTTTTTAAATGTGGGAACAGCTATTGACTAAAGAAAAATAAAAAAAATTATAATTTAGTCAACTCATCCGGCGAGATCAGTTTCGAGCGGCCTCAGTTGACTATAGAGCCATAACAAACACTGTAATTTTTTTATATTATTAGATTATAATGCACTCACATAAATACAACAAACAGCCCTCCACAAAATTACAAAATAAAGCTAAGTATTTAGAAAAATGGAAATGCGCCGCGCAACGTAAGAAGGTTGTAAGTCATAAATTCAAAATTCTGGCAGGGTACGTGAGGCGGGGCGGGCGCGGCGGACGCAGAGGCTCGCACCCAGTGGTTGCGATTGCGTAAGCGCACGGACCGAGTCGATTTCTAGCGCTCCCACGCGGCAAGGTCACCGGTTCAGAGGACTGCTCCCACTTGCTCACGTTTTAAAACTTTGTTTCACTCGGATGGCCGTTTTGGTTCAGAATTGTTATAACAAGGAGACGTGCGTCATCATTCAGCCGAGAGACGCCCACTGTTGGGCATAGGCCTCCCCCAAGGATCTCCAAACCGGTCGGTCCTGCGCTGCCCGCATCCAACGGCTTCCCGCGACCTTCACCAGATCGTCGGTCCACCTTGTGGGGGGCCTTCCAACGCTGCGTCTCCCGGTTCGTGGCCGCCATTCGAGGACCTTTCCGCCCCAACGGCCGTCAGTCCTCCTCGCAATGTGCCCTGCCCACTGCCACTTAAGGTCCGCAATTCTTCGGGCTATATCGGTGACCTTAGTTCTCCTGCGGATCTCATCATTTCTGATATGATCACGCAGGGAAACACCGAGCATAGCCCTCTCCATTGCCCTTTGGGTGACTTTGAGTCTTCTTATAAGGCCCATTGTAAGCGGCCACGTTTCGGTGCCGTAAGTCATCACTGGCAACACACACGCATTGAAGACCTTTGTCTTTAAACACTGCGGTAGATGGGCCGAGAATATACCGCGTAGCTTCCCGAACGCTGCCCAGCCGAGTTGGATCCGTCGATTGACCTCTTTTTGGAAGTTGGACTTACCAAGTTGGACTTTTTGTCCCAGGTAAATATAATCGTCAACAACTTCCAGTGTAGAGTTCCCAACCTGTACAGTAGTGGGTACGACATGGGAGTTTGACATGATTTTTGTCTTATCCATGTTCATTTTAAGACCCACTTGTTGGGAGACTCTACTTAGATCATCGAGCATTGTGCTCAAGTCTTCCAGGGTCTCAGCCATGACTACGATATCATCAGCAAAGCGAAGGTGAGTCATGTACTCGCCGTTTATATTGATGCCTAATCCTCTCCAGTCCAGAAGTTTAAACGCGTCCTCCAACGCGGCGGTGAACAGTTTCGGCGATATTACATCGCCCTGCCTCACACCCCGCTGGAGCTGTATGGGTTTAGAGTTCTGATCCTGAAGGCGGACTGACATAGTGGCGTTTTCGTACAGTGACTTCAACACTTGGATGTACCGATAGTCTATTCGGCACCTCTGGAGTGATTGGAGCACGGCCCAGTTCTCGACAGAATCGAAGGCTTTCTCATAGTCCACAAACGCTAAGCATAATGGCAGATTATACTCTTCGGTCTTCTGTATAACCTGCCGCAACGTATGTATGTGGTCTATGGTACTAAAGCCTTTTCGGAATCCGGCTTGTTCGGGGGGCTGGAAGTCGTCAAACCTGCGTCCGAGACGGTTCGTAATAACCCTCGAGAACAACTTATAAACGTGACTAAGGAGGGTGATGGGTCTATAGTTCTTCAATTGGGTTCTATCGCCCTTTTTGAAGAACAGTCTCACCACGCCCCCGTGCCATGCCTTTGGCGTTTTTCCCTCGAGTATAACGGTGTTGAATAGCCTCTGAAGAGCTCTCAGGACGGTTCGTCCACCTGCTTTCAGAAGCTCCGCTGTAACACCGTCATCACCCGGCGCCTTGTTGTTCTTAAGCTGTTTGAGGGCCACACTAATCTCGTACAGGCTGACGTCCGGGATATCTTCGGTATAGTGTCGAGTTAACTTGGCTCTTGGGTCAGTGGCCTGAGAGACAGGTGTGTGTGATGTCGCGTAAAGCTGTCCATAGAAATTCTCAATCTCAGCCAAAAGCTCAGGCCGGGACGTAACGATTCTGCCGTCGTCTGTCTTCAGCTTGGTCAGCAAGCTCTCTCCAAGTGACAAATCTCTAGCGAACACTTTGGAACCTTTGTTGCGTTCGATGGCCTCTTTAATACAATCTGTATTAAATCGGCGTATGTCGCGAGTTAGGCACTTGGAGATCCGTTTACTGAGCTGCCGACGTCTACGAGCGTCTTCAGAAGACCGCAGAACAATCTCACGTCTCTCGTCCATGAGCTTCAATGTTGGTTCTGAGATTTTTCTTGAACCTTTGGTACGGCTGGGTTTGAAAAACTTTGAACCCACCGTAAGGACAGCTTCCACGAACCTGTCATTATATTTGTCCACATCTGTGCAGTCCTCCAGGCAATCGAAGCGATTTTGCAAATCTAGTTGAAAGCGTTCGGGGTTTTGGATTTGGATGGCTTCAGGGCGGAGCGTAGACCTCATCAGTCGATACCTTTCGGATTTGACATTTAGATTCAATGTGCCTCTTACCAATCGGTGATCGCTCCCCGTGTTAAACGAATTGATCACTGAGACATCATTGAATATCCGAGTCTTAGTCGACATGATGAAGTCAATCTCATTTTTTGTTACACCATCCGGACTTCTCCAGGAGACGTGCGTACGACGTTTTATTTAATGTCATGTGCAATGAGCAAGGTCTTAAGAAGACTTGGCCGATAAAGTCGCAATTTGGACGCGGTTTTAGAGTAAATAATAATAATGGTCACCCTTCTCCTGAAAACTATGGCAAAAACAGGATTGATTGATAGACATATTTCTATAATAAATTATGTAATGTTACTCTTTATTTTTCTCTATAATTTAATTTCCGAGTAGTGGTTTTGTTGATTTATCGAGCATTTTATTTGTCAAAATAACACTACTATATAAAGAAACAAACTATACAAAAAATATGTTCCACCCAATGTTAATCTTAACTTGTTTGACTTAAAGAACCAAGTCCATTGAGAAAATTTGAATTATATATCTACCTACCATATAGAGCTAACCTTATAAGATGTTAACTGTATACTTATAAAATCTTATCGAGTATTTATAATAAAAAAATATATTTTTCTTATAGCATAGAGTGGTAACTATGGTATTCGTAGCTTCACCTCGTTCCTACATACAGCACTAATCGATCAAGTTAGTTTATACTACGACCACTGAGGACGTCTTGTATACGAGACCCTACATTCTTGTCATTTCGCTATGTCGCCATATTAGTAAAGCTAGAATACACATAATATATTGGAATCGAGGCAAACGCTTCCGCGTCATTGCTCTTTATACGTTTATATATAGCCGAGAACTAGTATGAGGGTAGGTGCGTGTTGAAGGTTGAAGATGAAGATTATGATCACTTACCGAAACATCTTAAATTCTTAAGTAATGTAAATGCTCACCACGGAATTGTACTTTTTTCTATTGTTATTTATAATAAATTTAAAGTCGGCTTTTCGCTTTGAATGACCTACGCATTATGACTCATTATCATTCATAAAACTAAACAAGTCACTGTTTTAACTTAAACACTCCTTTGTCTCTCTCTGTCACAAATCAGTGATTTAAAGCAGAGTTCCTTATTTTATGAAAATTTGTAAGACCAATGCTTACTATCTATGGAGGAGCTCGCTAGCGCAGTGGCATAGCAAGCTTGGCATTCGATTCCGGAAAGTAAGCAATGTTTGCTAAGGCTGGTCATTGGATGGGTGACCAAAAATTTATTATCTTGAGCACGGAGGAACCGTGCTACGGAAGCACGTTAAGCTGTTGGTTCCAGCTGCATATGCAGTCGTTAATTAAAAATACGCCATAGCCATATTAAAAATACTATTATTCCGAATTAGTACTTTTTTTTAATAAACTTATTTGAAACATGCCTAATAGTCAGTTTACAATTATAACATAGTTTAAGGACATTTATTTTATACACCATACAAATACAATAACGCTTTAATTAGTAAATAATTATTATTCTTTCGCAATTAACCAATCATTAATAATTGCTTAATATAGATACATTTGAGGTTTATAATGATTAAACGTTTTCACGTCTAGATAGAGGTATATACCTACTTACAATATGGCTTTCACTAAAATTTTCTGAGGTGGAAATTTGCGAAGATTGTTTGGTACTAGCAATTCAGTTTTAGTACTGTTTAATGCATGTTTTATGATTCGGCACGTCTGTCAAGTAAAGGGATAAGTCGTATAGGTACTGCCGTGTCAGAAGAAAATTACCGTATGGAAACTTGTGAATTAATTTGGACTCTAGTGAGGCTATTGAGTAAGAAAGTCCTATATAAGAATAAGACTAGGCAGATTTACTGACACATCAGAATAGGAAATTGTGTGATGTGTATTTAGTGGGGGATCTTCACATCTGTGATTTTTCATCTTAACCACGTTGGTTCGCACCACGGTTTTAATAATGCTCACTACAAGGAAGATCTTTCAGTAGGAAAAGAATTTATCTATTCCAAACTTGGAATTTGTTGTTTATTTGTTATTTGTTATGTTGACCATAAAATTCACAGTTGAAAGCTTAAAGTCCCTAAATTAATTTAATAATTACAGGCACGATGGGACTACCATGTAATGTTAGTATTGTTACTGTTACAAGTCTCAAGAGGAGTCTAAAGAGGAAACAAATAATATTACCCAACGCACCCGCTTCATTGAGAGAGGCGGTTGTATCCTTTCCAACAATTATTCTTATAATGAGAGTCATCGCTTTCGATAATTTTAATTTTAATTTTTAGTGTAAGTCGATTTTAATGCTCGCCAGTGTTGTTGTTGCGTGCAAACTAAACACAATGATAATAATAATCAAATGTTTTTCTATCTAAGCCACAACATAACAACATAACTACAATTCGTCAACTTTTCATAGGCAGTTGTATATCACGGCTTAATATATATCATTGTTTACCATCTAGGTTATAAAAGTCGTCCGTGCAGATGATCATATGCCGTGCCAACTTAAGTACCTACGGTTGTCCTCTGCCTACCTAGATTATCTTAACCACCATTACCGCGAGACCTTGCCAACGCCTACCCATTCATTTGTTATAACTGGCTACAAGCGCTTCTCTCTCAGGCCGGGTTGGTCGTCGAAATGACTTTTATTTATAAATGCAAGTTTTTTTTAAGGAAACAGGACCTCTTTGCGCATAAACTTTTTGTATCGCTTTTGTGGTAACATAAAAACTTAAAAGGAGTTTTATTGGGCAACTTTGTGGCTAAACTGCTGATAAATCAATGCAAGCAAATCATTAATATTTATATTTCGCATAGGCACCTGCACAGATTTAATGTCAGATGAGACAACGTTTTTTTTTGTAAAATACTGTGTAATTTTAATGCTCTTAATTGGATAAAACAAAAAAGGGTAGGTACACAGCTAATGTCATAAATCTGATAAAAGATAAAATTAAGTCATGATGATATTTTTGAACATTAATAATATTAATGCTGTAATAACAAACGAAGGACGCGAGTCTATTGCCATCTAACAGTCACGAAAATCGCGAACATTGCTGGCTATCTTTACTCCTAGTCGCCTTGTACGAAACGCGGGAGAGATGGGGGTGGTGACAGTTGTATTCTAGTCTGCCGTCATCACACGGCATTCGCATTAGAATGCTAAAAGAACAACCGTAATCGCATTGTACCGTTACGACCAGTAGACATTTTATCCGATAAATAAAACTAAAGCGCTACGGAACTATGCTCGTAGCAAGAATAAAGTGAATTATAAATATAGGTTTCCGAGATTCACTTGTGAAATAATTACAGACAGAGAGCATTCAACCAGCGTGAAAAGTTGAATAAGGTATTAACTTTAGTAAAGTTCGGTTGGAAGTGAGGAGGATAAATAAATAAATTATTATAAAATAAATTATGATAGGTACGTAGCTGAATAAGATCAAGAGATCGGGAGTGAAATTTTTGGCTGAAGATGATACTAATAATTAAATAATCTCTCTTTAATAATCAAAATTGACATCACCCTCTTTGGGTATGCTGCTGTTGTTAATTTGCTTTAAAAAACGTAAACAATCTTCATATGTCTCTTTACCTACGAAATGCTCTTAAAAACAAGAAACGTGTATTCTAAAATAAATCATCAAATAGACAAATAAAACTGCTGTTTTGAAATATTGGTGTAACATATTTTTATCTGTGTATTTTATATTAAAAGACACATCAAGATTGTTTACATTTTTGTCTCAAGTCCAAGTGAATTAAATATAGATAGACTATTCGGGCGGTCTAAGGTTGGTAGGCTGATTGGCATACACCGGCTCAATCGTAGTCGACATTTAAGACATTCCGGGGGTGAGTAGGGACTGGGACAGCTCCTAGGCCAGCACGAAAGAATGACGCGACCTCAGTATGAACAGTTCTTCCTCATAAAATGAAAGTTGACCATCTTTCACACAATCCATCCATCGTTCCTTCAGCCTGCCTCTCATTCTGAGCCCTTGCACATTGCACATCCATGCTTAACATACCTCCAGTTACGTGCGTAATATTCATGCTCCTCATCACTGTATACTAGACTATTTATTGTTAGGCATTTAAAAGCAAAGCTTTGCTTTCAAACCTAATGTATAACTTGGCCAAGTTCATAATAATCCCCGCTGTGTTACATTATTATTCTGTCATCTGACTTTGCATTATATTATCAACTCCTTAGCTCTACGACACAGCCTTTGAGAAGGTCGCATATATAATTATATTAGAATGGCTTAGATTACCGCGAAGAGCCTTAGAAGTACACTGTACTCAGAGCTAGCTTTTAAAAAATCATTATTAAGACATTATACGTGTGATCAGTACACGTTTTTAATCAATAAGAACCCCGTTAACAGTAACTAGTCTTAAAAGCAGTTATGCTGAGGTTTTTTTTATAGATTCTCTGCACAGATAGTGTATTCCTATTCATTATTGTTCTGACTTGTTCTCAATACTGTATAGGAACAGGAAATTTATTTTAATTTAAACCTTTTTACTGTTTTTTACGTTTTTACGGTCTGCGATTGCGTAAGCTAAGCATGTTCGCAAAGATTGGATATTTGTTTATCTCGATTATTATTTGAACATTACTTAGAGGTTAGAAAAATTATATCAGGGAACCAGAATTTCTAAAAAAATACAGATAATTATTGAGAACCCCTTCCTTTTGTGAAGTCCAGCACCAGCACCAGGACAGTAATTTTTAGAAATTTTGTCACCTCTTTTTAAACGACGAAGCCGGAGGAGGTTGCTCAATCGTAACGTATGTTTTTTTTCTTTTCTTTGTTATACTATCTTTAAGTGCGCAAAGCTCTACCATTGCTGACTGCATGTGCAGCCGTCGTACTTGCCTTGATGAGTTGAGGTCCGTTCTCCCTATACTCTTCCGTCCATGCGGAAAGCCTGTGCCTATTTGTGTTGATGATGATGATGATGGAGACAATATTAAGCTGTTATGCCAGTGACAGTCTCATGTCAGATGCATCGTTAAAAATATTTTACAGCAGTTTTGACCCCAATATTTCATAGTTTTTTATTTATTTATTTATGTTAAGCTGTGATTGTTTTACACTATCCATTTAATGTCATTTATTTATGTTTAAAAGTAATCATATTTGCATATTTATTATATAACATTAATTTTAGTAGTTGTTCCTTCAATTTTTATGATGGAAAATAATTGGGATAAATTAAGTTTTTAAACTGTACCCAATGACCATATGAGCCTCGTGGCTACGTACGACCGCCTATTCGACGTGCTACTGCCTCCCCTTGCCACATTACAACGATTTTCGTATCTAATAAGCACTTTCAAAACGCTTAGCTGTTAATTTTACGATCATACACCACAGAAACAAATAAATTGACTCTTATTATAACCGTGTTAAGCTTCAACATACGTCAAGAAGTTAGTTTTAAGAACAACGTTATCTGATATTTGAATGCACTCTACTCCGTTGCAATAAGGGTGTTTTAGTGATGTAGGAAGCCCGCTATAAATAGAACAGTTGTACTACCAAGTATTTACTTAACATTGTATTTAATAATGCTGACTCGCGCTTTAGCGGTTAATGAGAAGGTGATGTGGTGACTAACCGTGCGGATTAATCAAACTTTCAGTTTCCTATGAGCTCTATTATACGGTGTTAAGGGTCATTTTTAAGTGACGTGCCATGTTTGATCTGAAATCGGTGGTACAACCAAATATGATTGACGCAATCCTTCAATGACACACTAATAGTATTTACTTAGAAGGAAATACTGAACTAATACTAAATACGATTATAAAATTGAGGGACTAAAACTAATGTTAAATATTTCGATTTTTATCTATAATTAGATAAATATCAAAATATTTAGGTAAAGAGGTTTAGGTAAATATTTAGGTAAACATATTTAGGTAAGTTCTTACCTTTAAACATTTGTCTACTAATTTACCATAAAACTTTTTATACGCCACCCCACCCTGCTTTTTGCTGCGAATACCGTCATCGATAATATTACTATGCTTATTTCAATGGATCTGTCTTGTTTCCGTCATATTTTTGTCATACCTTTTCCTCTATAGCATTACGATAGGATCGAACACAACTGATTTACAATGACTGTCAATAATAGTTAAATCTATATTAAGTCCACTTATTTAAGGCTCATTTAATACATTATTATGGATCTGAATGTTGCAATTGCATGGAGCAGAGATGAGGATTTTAAGGATAAAAAGGATTATAAAGAATGGTCATGATAAGGAGTTCTGTTACGATGACGAGCATGGGATTGTGGGCAAACGAGTAATCCGAATGGATGTCAGTGGATTGAGAGGAACAGGGGACCATATAAAAATGGATGGATCGCGTTAAAAATGAGTTGATTGACAAGGGTGTGGATGGTTCTATGACAGCTGACCCAGTTGTACGTATCTGAAGTATTCGTTACTTAGGTAGGCACTTCATAATTACTCAAGTCACAGTCACGTATTAGACTTATTTACATACATTATATGCCTATTTATTCCCGAAGGGGTAGGCAGAGATGTCTTCACACTCATATAGCTATGACTACATCTCTGCCTACCAAGTAATACCAAGTAAATCGCCAAGTAATTATCTTATTAGATGGTAATAGGTAGCGAGCCTATTGCCATCTATCCGGCACGTAAACTTCTGCTTTTTCAATTACAAAGACAAAAAACAAACAATTGAAAACTATAGTAGTGATGTAACAAGAAGACAAGTGCGCCTGCATTGAAAGAAAAACTTTGGTTTCTTACAATTTGTTTTATAAATATTTAGCGACGGCATCTGAATACATTAGGCCCCACGTGCTTCAATTGACCGTAGTATAATAAGCTCATTTGTATTCTACATGCGTATTCTTGTGCATATCATGTATACACATATCACTGTATACGTAAACGTGATCATCTGACTGAATTTATGTCTGAGTCCTAGAGAGGGATAGAATAGAACTTTTTGATAGGCCAACAGCATTGCGCGGGCGCACGTGAGAATGGACGGTGCGAACGGAGTGGCGATAGTGAGCGTGGTAGTGCGCGAGCGAGATAGAGAATGTGAAATCAGGGTGGTTCCACGGGGGTCGACGACCTGCCGCGACACGCGTATCGGTGATTTTTATAATTTGGTTTTTGGGACAGTCTCGGCGTGATTGTCAGGAATGGTGCTTGGTGGAGTTTTGCTTTTTGATGACGAATTCATAATAATTGCAGCCTGTGGACTTGTGTATATGCGCAACAAATCGAAATAAATCTTAAACAAAGATTTGTTGTTCTACCAGTCTTTCCAGTAAACTTATCGCTAATAAAATTTTAATTTTTAATGAAATTAACGGAATAGAAGCGAATATTCGCAATAGAATTGCACGCAGCCAACAGCAATCAGATTACCGCAGACTGTCAAATTTTCCCAATATCTTTGACACTTTACGCTAAAGTGGAAAATTAATTAAAGAGATTTAACAGTTTGTGGTAACCTAACCATGCTATTGACTGTACGCAGAAAACCGAGTTTCATACCGACTGTATAAGATCTAAGTATAGACGCAACCAGCAATAGGTACCCTACCTGATTACCTGGGGAAATTCGGGAGAACGCGCGAGCGCGACACTTCTCAGGAAGACCTTTCGGCAGTTCCATTTTGTATTTTAAGTATTTTACATTAGAAGTCATAGAATGTAAAAATAAATAATACGGTTCGGAGCGTGTGTAGTTTTTCTCCGGTCGAACGATCCCGCAGCTAATTTTCTATCACACAGACCTGTGGGACATAACAACAACAAGTATGCTATACTTTATTTCACATGCCTAATGAGTACAATTATAAAAAAAAAACATCAAAAAATTACAATTCAAAACTTTGTCGCTATTCTTGCCGGTTTTATGGTCTCTAGATTTAAATGGTTTTTTTTTGGCATTTAGTACTCATTAAAGTAAATTGACTTCTCTGAGTGCGGCAGTAAATCTAGTAGGTAGCCCTTTCCAGCTGTACAGATTAACTCGTCCAAATTTAACACTCTATGGGCTAACAACACTGTCGTTGTCCCGATAACAACTTCGATCATATAGGCACGATTTCAGTGCGCCAGCATTCATATGAGATTATGCAAAACAGCTAAAGGAAAAAAATATACAAATATAAACGAGTTACATAAAGATTACAGTCCCGAGAAGTAACAGTTACGTCGGAACGTATCGAAGCATTGTATGATAATTTTGTGTGACCTTCATTTTTTATGCAGCTAACACCCTCATATTTGTTTAACACGTCACACAGTGAAACTAAGGGCCTGTTGTTTCTATAGTACTAAACCTACCAATTACTAAAGATATTGAGTATTGAGTACTAAAAAATCTTCCTCCTACCTAAGGGTACCCCGCTCTAGGCGAGATTGTCACAACATGTATTCTTCTGCCGCTCCTCTCTATCCTTCACCAATGTCTGATCTACCCCTCTCGCCAACATTTCCTCTTTACACAATCAGTAAAAATTGCAACACTTAAGTTTACCGATTGGTTTGATTTTTAATTAATGGTCCGAGTATAACACAGTCCTACCACTGACCCTTAAAATCCTTTATTAACTTTACAATGTCAATAACGCAATATTGCATAAATAATGGCCATTGTGCGATGCAATATTGCTTTACAGGCACGCAGTTTCATATTATAGGTAGTGAGAGCAATCCGTCAAATTCCGTCACTTTAGGTATTTCTTCTTCTCAAATTTATTTATAAGTTACTCTTGTCACGATATATATTTTAAGTCTTAGTGGCTTGTAAATACAATAGCCATTAACACTTTGCAACGAATATGGTAAGTTAATGGTTTGTAAAATTAGTGGCCGAATGTATAAACATTTTTCACCACCAGGATGTCATTAATTTTAGATAAATTCCAAAGGCCTAAATACTAAAGCTCTTTCCTCATATCCACCAATTCAATAACGCAACTTACAACACTTAAGGTTCCATCTAAGCTCTTGCTGCGATAATTTGGCTACATATCCCCAAGCGTTATAAAACTAGTTGAATACCATAAGCCACTATATGCCTTACGTTACGGCAAGCGGTGCGACATTGCTCCTTGGGGCATAGAGAATACCGAAGTGCGTCACGCTAAACGCTGACCAATCTACGAGTAACTGTCCCTCGAAGAAGGGTAGTGACCGAAAGAAAGTACATCATCAGACCTTCCGACTATATTTTTAATTTTTTATTACATTTTTATCAACACTAACTACAGATGACACAGACAGAACAGATTGATATTAGCAATTCTTTTTTTTTGCCAATTTAATTACCTATATTTTATGATACTTTTTTAACAGAACTATTTGCCAGTTTTGGTCAGAAATGGAGTCTAATTAAATTTAATCAATGTTTGTCGCTTATGCATTATTACTAATAAATGGTACCCAAAAAGTATTTCTGGTAAAGCATGGTAAAATCTATTATAAACTTTTGGTGAATATCCACAAAATGTATCTTGTGTACATAGATTATCTCTCCTTATTCTGAAATAATTGGACAAAATAAAAAAGTGGAAAAGATTTAAGTAGAAAACGTTTAATTTGGACCGAAAAACTACACACGCGTATTAGAAAAGCCTAGTGTTAGCCGCTCAAACCATTTAAAACATTGATCGGATCGATCGGACCAGTCGGGTGTACATCGAAGGGTTTGTGGAGTGTAGAGCGCGGGCGCAGCGACAGACAAGTATTGCGCAAGCGCACTCCACGTGTAGGCCGGGCAGGTGAACGGAGGGCATCCTGAATTAGAAGGCTTTGAGGCTCCACTACCGAAATCCCAGAACAAGCATTAGGTGCGCATCTGTATATAAATTAAATAACGTTACATGCCACATTGCATACCCTGAACACTACTTTATCACCACTAGAGGTGGTGAAGACAAAAAGGTACTTATTGTTAAAGGTATTTATTATAGCTGTTTATGGGATACTAGCTGATCCGGCAAACGTTGTTCTGACCTAATAGGGGTATAAAAAATAGCCTACCACCTACTCAGACCTACCAAATATACCTTATATACCTACCTACCTACACAAAGAAATTCATAACTACTGGTCAAGCCGTTTCGGAGGAGTTTTTTACCAAACACTGTGACACGAGATTTTTATAAATTAGATTTTGGATCAATACAGATTTCATAATTCTACTAAAAAAAATCTGTAGTTAATGTAGCGCATTGTTATTAACTAGCTCAAATAGAAATATAGGTAGCAACATAGTACTCTATTTTAAATGTCTGCAAAACAATATTTTTCTCCAAAAGTCTCATAATATTTGTGAAAATTACCTTTGAGTTCCAAGTGGTTACCTAATTTGGAAAGGTCAATGACACAGTAGCAGGCAAAGGCATTAATATTATGATCGAAATGAAGATCTCTTTATCTACGAGTACCTAGTTGTTGTAGAGTATAAGCCTGTGACAAGAATTCTATAAGGATGTCATGCATTTATCTACGTTATTGTACTGACTGGCATGGTTTGTAGACTCATCGTGCGGCATAGCTCGGGGCCTGCGCTTGCGCAAGCTTCTCCCACACTCGCGCATCCAAACGCACTCATCATTCGCACCGTTATTTTTTCCTACTTCTCAACAGGTATTATGGCATCATAAATGTAGGAATGCTTAATTAGAGAAAGGGCTTTTGCTCGGATGCCCATGGCAGAAAATATGTTGCTCTTTAGAGAAAAACGTTAGGCGCAGTGCCCTTGGGTTTCGTTACGGAAATTCAGACTCTATGTAGGTATGTCACGCACTTATATAGGTTTGCAAATATTATTTTTTATACGGTTAAAAAGTGAATTTCCCGACACCTTAATTACATTTTTTCATTGACTGACAAAATACGCGCACAATTATTTACTTGATCTAAATTGAGTGTACTTACATAAATCATGCCTTTCTCCCCTAAGAGACACTTAAGCAGAGGTGTTTTAAAACCTGCGTTTTGCCTGGATTTGAGATCCAACTGGAGGCGAGCCTATTGCCACTCACCGGAAACTTTAATCGCAGTAATTTGGTAGATGGTGCATCGGAATCGCTACTACTTCAAAGAAAACATTTTTTAATATTATAGACGTTCTATTTTAATTAATGACGTTGCTTTAGTATAATAATATATTAAAAAAAATATCTTTAGTGTTGAGAAGATAGAGCTTCATTTTTATGCTAGACTGGGAAGCTCTTGCCCTTCATCTCACCTGATGTTAAGTGACGATAAGGCCCGAAGATGGAATCGAGCTTCGCCTGGAACCCTCAACCACAGAGGGGCTGGCTATCTTATCACACATTGTCGGAACACAATAATGCTGTAAACATTATTATTATGGCGACAGATTTTGATATATTAATATATTAAATATATATTAAAACATTTTATTAAAACATTTTATGACATCTTTCATTAACTCATAACTTCATGAAAAGGGAGGAACAAACTTGCTGAGTTTCTTGCCCGTTCTTCTCAGAACAAGGCCTCCTGGTAGTTTACGAACGGATGGTGTAGCTTATAACGTTAAATATTGGAAACTGTTTTTCTTTTCGTTTCCAGTGCTTAACGTTATTTCTTTGACGATTCATGAGTGTATGTAATCATACCTTATATGAATAAACCATATTTTCATTTTCATTTTCATAAGACGGTGGTAGCTAGCCAGTTGGACTTGAAAGAAGTCCTACCACCAACCAAACCGAGTACAAATTTTGCACCCCCCTGGAGATCGAACCCGCAGGACCTTTGGACCTTAATTCCGGGCGAACCACTAGACCACGAAGGCTTCTATGTATGATTAAGAACTAAATACTTACGGCAATAAATATAATATAATATAAACGTAATCCCCACTTATCTATCAATTTACAATGGTTGCATTGCAGGACTTCTCCCCGTAACCACTACGGCCTTATAGTGATCAAATTATCGAGATATCGATAAATAGTAAATACACACAATAACAATGCTTATATTTGTTGTAATTTAAGCCATAAATGTGTTATTTAAACACCATTTCGCCTATTGTAAAATATTCACCTAGTTTCTAGTCATAATAATTATATATACTTACTCAAATGTATCTGTAAAATATGCTTAGCAGACAATTGAATGTAAATGATACGTTACCTACAAAATTAATTGAGTAATATAGCGCTCTAAACGATCACATCAATTTAAATTGGTGTATCGATTAGATTTGGTCATGTTCCGACAGTCTTCAAAAGATGTCATGTTAGAATTACTATTAAACGCGAACCACTTACTTACTTTCCTGTCATACCTAGTTCCATGATTTTTTGAGTAATAAAAAAACAATTAAAAGCTTGTTATTTTCCTTTTCTTAAAACAAAACTCGGACTAATAACAACTGTCAAAGCAATAAAGAACAAAATATCACGACCTAACTTTTATTGCAGCTAAAATCGTAAAATTGAAGTTTTTTTAGTTAATCACGCGAACCATTTTTCGAATCAATTCCTGTCCAGTGGTACGCGTGAGTTGGACGCGTTCGTAATGCATTGCTAGTCAATAAGGAGTTCAGTAAAAAGTTGTCGCGTTCTAACAGTAATGTACCCGATTTAAATTAGAGAATTTGCACGTAAAACGCCCCACACAGCGGGGTACTGAGTGGCTGTAGGTGCGACGAGAGACGTCAATGACAGGGCCGTGCTGCGTGCTGCCACAGTATACCCAGAACAGTAATGCGTCTTCATACAAATGGCCGCTTCCCATTAGATGTATGCTTTCATACTCGACACGCACTGTGTGTGACGCACACATTGACATAAAATACAGGGGCATAAGGGGGCGGCAGTCTGGGCCGTGTGTTCTGCCGTATGCCCGCCAGTGTGATCGCACGTGTCGTACAAGGTGATTGCACGTTCGCTCGATGCTCGTTCCCCCCGGCACATTCGGCAACCCTAGCGTCAACGCAAGAGTCGGCTAATAAATTAACTCGCCGACAGGCCACAGATAAACTACTGTTCTGGGTATACTGTGGTGCTGCCCCGGCGAGTGCGCGGGCGCCGAGAGGCCCCGGCGGGTGTATGGCGCGACCTCCGCGCCACCGCCCCCACACCCCGCGGGAAATACACGTGTCACTTGAGCACTGAGGAAATTACTGTGGAAACGCGAGACTTTTTATAAATAGAACCTGTGTCAGGCGTCCTTCGCGGAGTGATTTCAGAAAAAGGCTTCAGCATGCGGCAAAATTAGTGTTCCGTTACAACTTACATGTCTAGAACATGATAAATGGTGTGCTAAGATTTACATAAATTATATTGGATCCGATTATTTATTTACATTATATAATAACCAAATATCAAATCTGTCAAAGAAATTAACAACTAAATTAAGAATCACAAGAAATACCTTAAAATTTGATTACACACACCCTGTCTGTAAATTTGATAAATGTTAATTCGAGTTAGTCTAGTACAAAATGATGGTTGAATCAAATTATTCAAAATGACCACGATGTAATTTGATTTTAGCAATGTTACGGCTGCAACTGCGGCCGTTAATACCCACCAAACCGTTCTGCGCCAGCGTTGTGGGTTATGGCCATATTATTATATTCTTCTATCGTGCCCCGATACTGCAGTAATGTCTCATTAGCTGCCGCACTCAGAGACGTCAAATAACTTGAATGAGTAATGTAACGGCCGCCTTGGTCGAATGCTCAGATTGCTGGGTATTGGCCAAGAGGTCCCGGGTTCGAATCCTGGTAGGGGCAAACTTTGTGATGACCACAAATGTTTGTTTCCGAGTCATGGTTGTGTATATGTTTATGTAGTATATTTTCAACATTTATATACATAATTATATTAAAAATATGTCCGTCATCTAGTATCCATAACACAAGTGCTTAGGCTACTTACTTTGGGCTAGATGATAGGTGTGAGTGTAAAAATATTTATTATTATTATTATTTATTAATGTAAAAAAATTTCATTTTTTAGACCAAAGACCTGTGGCCGTACCATGAAGTATTAGTGCGATCCAAACGTGGGTGACAAAACAGGACGTCGCTCTACGCGGCTTAAAGCGTTGTCTCACTTTGACAGTGGGAATTGAGTCGCGTTTAGAGTTGGTGGTAAGGCCCCTGACAAGAATAGATACTAGTTTTGAATTGTCATTTTTTGACATTCAGTACTCATTATCGTTAATTGACGTCTCTCAGTGCGGCAGTAAAAGGGGCTGTTGAAAGGATGATGAAGGATAGTCAATCAAACCATTGATGGTGTATTAAGTAACTTTTAGACTTGAACATGGGTGGAACTGTTACACCTACATCTCAAATCCAAACTCAACAATTACAAGCAGCAAAAAACAGACTGTGCGTGTTTGAAATCGAAATAATTGTCAAACACCCGCGATAGTTCACTCTATGGCGGGCGGCAGTTAGTAGAATACTGGTTCACCTTGACCCGGCTTCTTCTTTTGAACTTCGCACTTTTTTCGCCGCACAACTCACCCAAAAACTTGAGCTTTATGTAAGCTATTTGATAGATATACAAGACTCGGCCCTTTACGAATTATATAAATTATAATATTCAGAATTCCTAAGCTAAAAGCCCTATTACAAATCTCACTCCTCTCATACTCCTAGCGGTTCAGTGTTTATTAAAATAGGATAATAAATTCTTGCGTTAAAATCTTTATTCCTCATAACGCTGCTCGCCCGCGTCCGATAATCAGTGACTGATTTTTTGTAGGAGAAAAATAGAAAGTACTGATAGCAATGGAGTAACGCACAAGTCCTACAAAAAGTAGGTCAAAAATAAAATCGGTGCATCCCGACCGATCCGATTATTGGCAACAAATGAAACGTTCGGAAACGTATGTATCAAGGAAAAAATATGCCTTTCATTCAATTCTAGTTGGTCAACATATAGCAAAATAGAAAAAACTAGATTCGGTAAGTGTATTCAATCATATTTATTCAATTCTCAGTATAGTATCACAATTTTGTAAGAAGAATTAGTTAGTAGATATATTGTGGGTACTTTTTAAACTAATAATAGGGATCGAAATTGAAAAGAATATTTACGCAATAGAAGTTTTTAATGGCGGTCTTTTCCGGGCGGAGTAGGTATAAAAATCTCGCGTGGCTGGCGCGATCCTCAAAATACTCAACGTAACGAAACACGAGAAGCGGACCTACGCGTGTCGTTCACCTAGACCAGGGGTTCTGAACCTGAGGGTAATTACCCCCCCGGCGGGTAAACACGCTATTCTTTAGGGGTAACAAAGCTAAAAAGATACAGCTTGAAATATGTGATCTCTCTGTTCTCCCAAAGCACTTTCTAAATCTCGGAAGAATAAGATCTTTGCTTGTAGATATATCGTAGAACTTTATTTACAAGAAATCTGCTAAGAAACATGTTAAAAAGCGTCGTCTGGAAAAAAATACAATTCTATTCTCTGTATCTGTAAAATATTTGTGAACCTGTATACCACTGTCAGTTCCTCTTAAACCTTGTTGAAGTATATTATTTAAAAAAGTTGTATATTACTTTGTTCCTATACAGTTGAGAAATTGAGTTTTTTGATAAAAATGCTGTGTTGCATCTAAAAAATCTCTCTGATGATAAGGCAGGAAAGCACATATCTTTGCATGAATACCATAGAGCAACACAGGTTTCTTCTATTATTCTTCGTATCGTAGTCGCATCTAGTAAATAGTCCATTCCCAAATCTTTAATGCTTTGACCAGTTGCCAGATATCTGCAATACAATAGTTATTTGTTGTACGTGAGTGCAAAGTTGTTTTTTAACCGCGTGCTCAATTTTGATGACCGAGCTAGCGAAGGATTCTAAAATTGAATCACGAGCGTAGCGAGTGATTCAAAAATTAGAATCCTGAGCGATAGCGAGGGAATCAAAAGAGCACAAGGTGAAAAATCTTTGCACTCGAGTGCAACACGTAACTTTTCATCCCCCCCAACGAGGAAATTGCAAAATACAAAAAAAAATACAATCACAACAGTTTCTGTTTTCACCCAGAAACATCCACAACACCCTCCCATTAACCCAAACACACTCTCAACACCCACCCAGAAACACACACCTATTCACCCAGAAACACCCATTCACCCAGAAACACCAATTCACCCAGAAACAACCACAAAACACCCATTCACCCAGAAATACCCAAAAAACACCCATTCACCCAGAAACACCCACAACACACCCATTCACCCAGAAACACCCACAAAACACCCATTCACCCATTCACCCAGAAACACCCACAAAACACCCATTCACCCAGAAACACCCACAAAATGTCCAATCACCCAGACACACTCATAAAACACCCAGTCACCCAGAAACACCCACAAAACACCCATTCGCCCAGAAACACCCAAAAAACACCCATTCACCCAGAAACATCCACAAAATATCTAATCACCCAGACACACCCACAACATCCATTCAGACACCCACAACTTCCACCCAGTCACGCCCACAATACTCACCCATCCATTCAGACAAACCCACAAAACACCCATTCACCTAGACACACCCACAAAAAACCCATTCACCTAGACACACCCACAAAACACCCATTCATCCAGACACCTCCAACACCCACCCATCCACCCAGCCACACCCGCAAAATATATCCTGACACACCTGTAAGTACCTAATAAAAATTACCGTCCCTAACAGAGTTCCGAGACGGTCAATCAGCTTGAGTCAAGCACGTTGATTTTCTGTATATTTTTGTTTCGTTGCTAGCGTAAACAAATCAAACAAACCTAAAAAAAATTTAAATGCTTGACTCAAGCATCAAGCAAGCATTGTAGACGATCAAAATGTTTAAAGCAAGATTGCCAAGCTGATTGACCGTCACGGAACTCCTAAGTTTTAACAAATTTATGACGTGAAAAGAAAATGGCGCGCGCAAAGCAAATTACAAAAAAAGTACACCAAGAAGGTTCCGAGTCTGAGTTTTTAACAAATTAAAATAAGTTGCATGATAATTTCGGCACCATGGAGGTAGAAATAAATAGGTATAATGATGTTTTGAATTCACAAACTCATTGCACACGATGTTCTAAATTCAAATTTACTTTAACCTCTAGAGGATAAAAACGGCTTTTGCACTCAGATATCGAAGAGCAAAAACGCTTTTTCCGAGATGGTGGGATGAAAAAAATCTTATTTCAGGTAATGAGGTCCAAAAAAAATGGAATTCTCTTCGAGATTGTTTCAGACAAGAATTATTCAGTCAACAATATCAGGAATAGGAGCAAAGAAGAAAGCCAAGTACAAATATTTTGATACACTTCTTTTTTTAGTGCCTTTTACACAAGTTAAAGATAATGAAACATCTCTGGATAAACTAAAAACAGGAAATACCTCACATTGCAGTCGCAATGTCACACAACAAGAAAATGCACCAAAACCTAACAAAAAACAAAAGACTGATTTATTTTCTCTTGGAGATTAGGTAACTGGTAATTGAAGAAGAAAACATTTTCTTGATTTGTTACAATGCTAAAAAGTGATAATAATAATGGTCTGATTTTTTAAGAGTACCTACGTAATCAATCTGTGATTTGAGTATTACTATCGTCTGTAATACTTAATAAAGTAGATAATATCGTGTTGATTTAATTTAGTAATTACACACATTTAACAAACTAAATGCCACACTCAGAAGCGTCAATTAACATCAAGGTGTCTTTAACTCGATTTGTCCATTCAATAATCGTTATTACTATAGATTTTTGAATTACAAGTTTATACTAAAGAACCATTAAAGTTAAATGACGTCTCTGAGTATGACAGTAATTGCCGCACTCAGAGACGTCAAATAACGTTAACTAGTACTTAACGTTAAAAAATGACAATTCAAAACTAGTCGCTATCTTGCCGGGTCTATGGTCTAGATTTGAATGAATTTTTTTGACATTAAATACTTATTAAAGTTAATTGACGTCTCTGATTTACAAAAACCGCTACGAAATATGCCAATATCTATACTATTCACCAAGTCAAATAGTCAATGTATTTTTGTTTCTGAGATCAAGAACGGCAAAATTGGCCACTTTACGCAGAAATCACAGTCAAAATGTAGGTAGGTAATAGGGCTCTTAAGATTAATTAATCCAAATTAGTAAATCGTCTTCATGCCAAGTTCCCAGTTTATCTGGGGTAGGTGATGGATGATATGAAGGACCATGTCGAGAGACCGATGAACTCAAGTTAATGTTTAGTAAAAACTTCCATTAAATAAATTGAAGTGAACGGAATTATGTGGAATGAAATGAGGATCTGCATAATACGATATAATGAAACATAATTATGTCTAATACATGGGTAATTAATTAGTAAATATTCCTGTAATTATTAAATATTTCTAATAATGAGAACGCATTGGCTTCAGTTTTGAATGATGATTTATGAAGTGACAGTTTATGTCAATTTATGTATTTATTTATAAATTCAATTCATTAAAAAGTTTCAACCCATTACGTATGCTCAGACCTTTAAAATATAGTATCTCTTCTGCTTATCAAGTACCACCGAGCGTTGTTTCAATCTTTTCAATTAACTTTTTCTCCTTGTGCCAATGACATAAGAAGAAGAAGAAACTTTCCAATTATTGTCAGGTGTGTATAATTTGCACCTAAAGTGTAACATTTTACTGATACGCAGGACGACACAGTCTTTCGAAATCCAATGCAGAATTACACCTGACGCGTTACTCTGGAAGTTTATTTCGTTCGATCGAGTCTTTGCGTCTTAGTCGCTCTTATTTCAACGCAGTGGCGTGAGAAGGACGGATAGATGTGAGTTAATCGTTCGGAGTTTCAGAGTAGACCGCCTGACTACACAACTTCCCAAATACCTTTGCACACAGGAATCACACGCTACAAACGACAGTTAAATAAACGCACATAAACAAAATTGACTAGTAAACACATTAAAATCTGGTTAACAATTTCAAACCGCAAGAAACTTTAACTAATACGCCGCTTAACAACAATAATAATAAACATTTATGGTCTGTAAAAACGAGTTAATATTATTATTACGATTTTTATTTGAACAGTTATCGATATGCTAGAAAAATTATTACAAAGAAAATTGTGGAATTGGATACAATCCTCAATATTAAAGTCTTGATGCGAGAATCCCAATTTTTTTAACTTTTTCTAACCATAATTTTCTTTAAGTTAATTATTAATTTACATAAATCACGCCTCTTTTTTGGGAAGATGTTTTTTACACCTAGATTTCGCCAACTATTTAGACCACCATGTAATAAGAAGCCAGCCTGTTGCCCCATACCGGGCACGTAAATCGCAGTATATTGCTAGGTTGGGATGATTACGACAGCAGACACAATTTGTAGTACCTTAAAGCGCGGAGGAAGGAGTGATTAAACTTTATGCTCACCCATCCGATAACCGATATTTGTAAACATCGCTTGACTTGCGCTATTGCATACCGTACACTCATAGTGAATACTTGTGCTTATTGCAAGCTATCTATCACTATCGATCTCTCTATAATATCCGAAACAGCTTCCAAATAAATACAATTTAAATTAAAAAGATAATTAATTCATTCACAAGTTAACGGGTATTCGTGAACTAGTACAGTACAACATTCGTACCTTCTGTTGTTTTTAACGAAATACAGAGCCTCGTAGCGAAAGAAGGTTCCCATCGTGTACAGTCAAGATCAAAATGCAATAGTAAACTTACACGCTAACATGATCAATTAAAAATACCTACATTATTTAGAATGTTTTATAAATATGCCAGTGCCACATCATCGATTTAGTAATTTCACGATCTGTATAGTATTTTATTTGTAGAGAACAAAAAAATCACTTTAATTGTGGCGTTAGCATAATATAGCGAGTTGAGCGAACATTGCTGTTGAAATTTTTTTTTTTTTTTTGTATTTTTGACACAGATATTTAACATACTATATACGCAAATACAATACACGATATAGACAAAGGTGTATTAGCACTAACATTACACCAACTGTTATATAGATATAGGTTGTAACTTTTAATAATATAACATAATTACGTCTCAAAGAATAAGAAGTCCGAAATGTGGTCAGATGCCTATAGCACTCGTTGGCCGAGGGGTATAGGCATCTGCTCGGATTGCAGAGGACGTGGGTTCGATTCCCGTATTTTTCGTAAATGTTCTAACTTTTTTCTTTGAAAATGAAATATAATTAATATATTAACGAAAAATATTACATTCATGGACATAATTAATAAGATAATTGTCAGCATGTAGTGCCGACCCCGCCTAGATCGGGACAAGGGCTGGAAGAAGAAGGAGAGCTATTGTATTTAAATATTACATCACAACACGTCTTAAACACTTTTTGGTAATACGGTGTTATTAATTGTTTAAATGATTTAAACGGAACAAGCAAATTTTCATTCATAAATTCAAATTAACCACGATTAACTTTTGTTGTGGGCTGTACTCTGTTTACTACTGTAAATACGCTTGCGGTATAATAGTTTGCGGGCGCGATTATCATCACCATGGGAATTAAGAATCCGAGTAGTAATTGTAAAGGGCAAAGTAGGCATTATGTCTTTGTCAGTAGCGTCATATCGAGAGATTTATTGAGCCCCCTTATGGAGTTTTTGACGCTGAAGGACTTATTTTTAAATGCAAATATAGGATTACTAGGGTAAGATATAGGAATTAATAGTATATTATATACCAAAGACAAAAAAAGAATGTCTCAGACCGCAAGTAATTGATAAATATGCGATCTGAGGTTTTTTTTTTATCGCCCCAGGTAAGACCCTAGTTTTATGTCACCCCCTGACCAGGAAGTGGAATTTTCGCGGGCGGAAAAGTCCACTTTATGGTCGGTGTAACATAAAATAAATAAAACGTAATAACATGATTTTTATTTTGGTGGTGGTGGAGGTGTTCCTTTTTGGTCAACAATTAATATTTTTAGCTGGTAATAATAATAATAATTTAATAAAGTCAAACGTGTTTTTAATATTATTATTTCATATACCGATAACAGGAATAAACTGTAGAAACTTACAAATACAATTTGTACTTTTTGTAGGAAACATTAAGGTCGTTAAGAGAACATCTCGGTCCAATATGACCGATCCTCGATAATAATTCACATTGTTGTTATCATTCTTTCGCCCTTGTCCCATTTAATTTACATACATACATACATAAATCACGCCTATATATATATATCCCCAAAAGGGTAGGCAGAGGTGAATTAACACCCACGTTTCGCCAATTAGGATTAGGTCCCAGGTAATTATAGGTGGCGAGCCTTTTGTCATTTATCGGGCACAAGAGCATAAGAGGAACGCTGCTGCCCATTCCTCTTCACTGTTTTAACCTTAGTCGCCTTGTACGACACCCGCGGGAGAGATTTGTGGTGGTGACAATTGTATTCTACTCTACCATCACCACACGGCAACGTCTTATTTTAACGGTCATATTATTTGTGTTATTGTTGGAAAATTTTTACAAAGATTGTTTATTTACAAAAAGTTTTCGAAAAGCTAAGCCTTACCTTATACTTACCGTACTTACCCTTAGGACATTTTACTCAGACAATCTTCTTTATACTTACCTTACGTATCTTTTGGTCTTGGTACAATTATGTTCGCAAATATTATATCTCAGATAGATCATCTGTTGGATTATCTTTTATTGTTTTTTCTTAATTCAGTATTCATATAGGACGACAATAATTTAGACAATTTTGTGGTTTTTGTTATTAGAGGCTTGTTAGTTATTGGTTTTGGTTATTGTTATTTCTTTGTAGGTGTGACGCTGGGTTTCACTAGACTTGTTAATAGTGATTGTCGAATTTAACTCAGATCAAAATCACTGGCGTGGGTTTAAATGGAGGCGGTGATTAGACAGCAGCTTTTCTTGAGCAACGGCTAGCTAACGATTAACGTACCCGGTGGATGGAAAGACTCGCCCCGTAATTACGTTGGCATCTACATAGACTGGCGAAATGGGGGTGTTTAACTTCGCTTATAGCTTCGAGGATGTGCAGGCGTGTATTACTGTCAGACTGATATAGCGTGATGATACATACATACATAAATCACGCCTATATCTTGGAAGGGGTAGGCAGAGGCGAACTAGCACCCACGATTAACCAATTATGTTAGGTCCCATTATCCTATTGCTTATTGCCATTTATCGGGCACAAAAGTCGCACTACAATGCTAGGTGGCATAAGAGGAACGCTGCTGCCCATTCCTCATCACTGATTTATCCTTAGTCGCCTTGTACGACACCCACGGGAGAGATTTGGGGTGGTGACAATTGTATTCTACTCTGCCGTCACCAGACGGCTGTAAACTAAGTTTTGTGTAGACTTGAGCATTCGTGTTATGGAAATGGAAACTGGATGATGTGGAAATTATAGAGTAGATGTGTTATACTTGTGGGAGACATATGGAGTGGTGAGTAATGAATATTTATATTCTACTCACAATAAAATAAATAACTAAGCTGTATTATAGAAGCGTAATTATTTAGATGGCCGTGTTGTGACGGCAGAGTACAATACAATGATGGTGCAATGGTGGTGACACCACCCCAAATCCACCACCTCTCGTGTGTGTCGTACAAGACGACTTAGAGTAAAGATAGCAATGAGTAATGGGCAGTAGCATTCCTCTTATACCACCTAGCCATACACTGTGATTTACGAGCCCGATACATGGCAATAGGCTTGCCACCTATTACATGGGACCAAATATACGCACGTTAGACACGTTTCGCCACATACATATGTAAGTGGCGAAACGTGGGTGTTATTTCACCTCTACCTACCCCTTCAGGGATATAGGCGTGTTTTATGTATGTACGTACTCATTAACGTTTCTTGACGTCTCGAGTTTCATTGATATATTTTCTATTTGATTTTAATTTCAACATTTTAAAAATGTTAAAAAGTGTCAGTTAGTCTCTTGGTTGGCCGAGCTGTTAGACACCTGCCCGCATTGTAGTGGACGCGGGTTCGATTCCCGCATCGAGACCATAATTTTTCGAACTTTTTCTAACCACCAAAATCTTTGTGATAATTTTTCGTAAATAGGCTACTGTGTAATCAGGGCCCGTAGCCAAGTGGCAATCGTTTCATAACGATAACGTGTCGAAGTTCGTCACGATCGGCCATATTACTTTGGTATCTACAGCGTCTTAGCTTGTGCTACCAGCATAACTAGGAACTTAAGAAGACGATTTTGGTCACGTGATTGCACGACGACTTACGTCAAATCCCATACAGTTTGCTTTATCGAACTTCGTTATCTTTGTCGGTATGTTACTTTGTCTAGGCCCCCTGATCGTTGAGTACGCAGGACGCGGGAGGGTCGGCTCGTCCTACTACAATCGGAAGGTCAGGCCAGGTCCCACGATAACTCGCCCTCATGAGCATTGATTGTCGGCGATAACCGACAGTACAACTTAAAGACTAACTGCCGCACTCAGAGACGTCAAATAACGAAAATAAGCACTTAACGTCAAAAAATAACAATTCAAAACTAGTCGCTATTCTTGCCGGGTCTATGGTCTAGATTTGAATGAAAATTTATGACATTAAATACTCATTAAAGTTAATTGACGTCTCTGAGTGCTGCAGTAAAACATTAATTGACCTGGAGATAAACAAAACTTATGCAATAGGTAAGTATGAGAAATAAATCACACCCAAATTTTTCGGGGATGATAAATACATAATATGAATAAATAATAAAAATTTCTTACACCCACACCTATCTATCTTCTACCCCAAAGTAAGTAGCACAGTTAAGCACCTGTGATAAGGATACTTGATGATGGAAAATTGTATTTGGATCAAAACTACACGGACCGGGAAGGCCTAGGCGGATCTTTCATAATCAAGTTGAAAGTGTATTAAAGAAGGGCCAGGTCAAGAGTACCCGAAACCGATGGGCATGCATAAAGACATTTATGAGATTGGATGAAGTGAAAGAAGTATGTAAGGATCGTAGCAAGTGGAACGAAGTGATCTCTGCCTACCCTGAAGGAGAAAGGCGTGACGTATGTGCGTAAGTATGTATGTGAATACACGCGAGTTGAATACGCTAAGTTGTTCTATTTTAAATTATAAATGATAATTATGAAACAAAGCAGTGCAGTAGGGGCACCCCCACCTGTTGCGGGCCCCGCCGGAAATGTGGAATTTGCATCACAATCAAATCGAGCCCCCGTAGCTGACTTCCGCTGTCGACCCGCGACCCCGATTGTAATCTTACAGTAAATGTTCGCTTCCTCTGTTTGGGCGGGAATTTAATGCAAGCCGGCAAGGGTGAGCTCGTGTCATCCGACATTTAATATAAATATCTTTACACTCACACCTATCAACTAGCCCAAAGTGAAGTAGCCTAAGCACTTGTGTTATGGATACTAGATGACGGACATATTTTTAATATCATAATAATTATGTATATAATGTTGAAAATGTACTTCATAAACATATAAATATACAACCATAACTCGGGAACAAACATTGGTGTTTACCACAAAATTTGCCCCTACCAGGATTCGAACCCGGGACCTCTTGGCCAATAACCAGCGATCTGAGCATTCAACCGTCATTCAGAGGCAGTTATTTTTGTTTCATGTTTTTAAAGACAGTTAAAGGTTTTCATTACTTACTGCCGCACTCAGAGACGTCAAATAACGTTAATGAGTAAGTACTTAATGTCAAAAAAAGGACAGTTTAAAACCAGTCGCTATTCTTGCCGGGTCTATGGTCCAGATTTAAATGAAATTATTTGACACTATGTACTCATTAAAGTTAATTGACGTTGCTGAGTGCGGCAGTAAGTAATGGAAACCTTCAACTATCTTTAAAAACATGAAACGCATTTTTAAAGTTTCAGGCATTATTACTGGGCAGAACACAATTGGCACCACCCTCATCTCTCCCGTGTGTCGTACAAGCGCCTAAAGGGTTGAGACAGCGATGAGTAATGGGTAGCAGCATTCCTCTTGTACCACCTAGTAATATACTGCGATTTATGTGCCGGATAGATGGCAATAGGCTCGCCACCTATTACATAGGACCTGGCTTAATTGGCGAAAAGTGGGTGTTAATTCACCTCTGCCTACCCCTTCGAGGATTTATGCGTGATTTATGTATGTATGTATTTCATCCTTCATACAAACCCACTGTTAACTAAAATTATTTGTTCTGAATTCTCAAATCGTTTGAACGAATAAAAATAAATCTTATAAGTTGCAAGCGGCAGTTAAATATTTACGGCTTATCGAGAAATTTGTCCCTATGTGGGAGTGGTGGGTGCGAGCGTTCACCCTACCCATTGTCTCAGTAATACTTATATATTCACCTGGAAAAATAACGGAAAATTAAATGAAAATAGATGCAATAAAGTCAAAAAAAAGTTAATAGTAGTAGGCGTACCTAATTCCGGGATTTGTTGGTGAAATGTGTAAATATTTTTTTCTGAACAATTTAGTTGCTACTTTCTTGAATATTACTACTATATATAGGTACTGCATTTCAGACTTTCCTAACAAATCCGATAACCAATGACGCTATGTTGATCTACAAATTCGTAGCTGACCTACAAACCTTAGATCCGAAAATTAATATAATAATTATTAGTCATCATGGGATGTAATATTTCAATAAAAGCCCCTTTAAATAAATAAATCTCTAACTTAAAGGTCTTTTTCTTGTAAAAAATACTAGCACGTTTCTGGTGTGAAGCAGGATGTGAATTAAGAGGGATAGTATGATGTCTGACCGTTATGAATGGAAGAGGATTAATATACTGCGTCGACCCTAGTAAACCCAGGAAGACGAAGAAACTGTGCAGTCTTTTGTAAAAAAAATATTCGCTCTTTCCCAACCTGGAGGCAGATCTAATTTTATGTTCACACTTGCGACCATAAATTTATATCTGCCTGTTTAAGGAAGCAGACAGTAGGGCGAAGGGGAATATGCACTCTCTCCCCACTACACGGTACGCCTGCCCCGTAGCACGGGATGTGGACACATCTCCTTTGGGGGAAAGAAAATCGTTTCCACTCGCTGTAACTCCCACTAAATCCCGAGACAAAACACTATCAAGTGGTGGAGAGAGACTTGTCCCCGTCCCCGTGCTAGGCCGGCTGAGCCGAGGTCCACGCCTATCCAAGCTCCGCGCCCTGTGAGGCTCTCCGCGGCAGTATATCTCCCACGCGAGATGCCGTCCTCCCATGGGGTACGCCTGCTGTGCAGGTAATCTCACAGGGAGTGCTCGACTGGCAAGGCTTGAGGACAAGGTCTTCATCTTCCCCAAAAAAATCCGGTAGATGCTGTAAAGGACTTTCGGCCAACAGCTTAGGTCCTCCAAAATAAGGAAATGTACACAATGTGTAAAGAGTGTCCTCACTACAGTATCCGCTTTAGGCCTGTTTCCACAACGTATTTTCATATTGATCGTATGCGGTAAGTGATTTGATATAGTGGAACACATAGACACACTATAAAATATGTGCTGCCGACTGTACCTACGGACTTCACGGTAAGTGTTAGCTGATTACAGCACTTGGCATTTCAAGCGCTCCAAGGTTCTAGGAAAATGACTCTAAAAACAATCACGGTACAGGGTAGCTAGGTTTTTATAAATAGTGGGGACGTCACAGGCCGGCGGCCAAGCGGCGCGAGCGCAGGGGGTGGCCACCCCGGCTCGGGGTCGTTCACCTCCCCCGCCCCCGCGCGCCACACCTACCACTAACTCTGATTTAGGGTTGACAGTGTGTTGTTGCTGATAAGGTATTTTATTTTTTATTATCGATCCAAACTTTTTGAATCGATAATAAAAAATCAAGAGAGATTATTAGTTTCACCCAGTCAAGAAAATGTCACTCGCGCTAAAAAGGTACGATAAAATATTTCAGGAATTAACATATATCGGTGCAATCGTTGAGGAAATTTCACGGTGCCTTATTATTTTTAAATATTTTATCCATTATGTAAAAAACCTCGCAACTCATATATTCACAATTAAAAGGATATTTAATAATTACACAGCAAAGTACCTACCTAATATATAAAATTCCATTTACTAAGATGACGTTAAGCAAATGGAAAGGAAATGGCATAAATAGTTTTATTTGCACGGAGCATAGTAGTGAAGTGAGTATATAATTAGGGCACTTGTAACAAACAACGCATATTGCTCATTTTATTTGTGAAATAATGGAAAAACCGTAAATATTGTTGGTGTCAAAAAACCTGATGAGCGGGTGCTCATCGATTTAAAAAGAAAATCGATGCAGTCAGCCCTACCGGCGCAATCACAGCGCTTTGTGCGCTCGGACAGAGGGCTACTCTGAGAGGGCAAAGACTCCATTTATTCCTTTGTTTTGAAATTCCATCTAACTCGAGGGTTCTACAGGTACGCACTCCGCCTTTTTGCTCTCAAAACAGGATCGGAGGGGTTCCGAAAAGAGGTCGGTCGGCTTTTTTTTCTTGTCTCAAGAAAACTCTTTATTCTGTTGGTCTTCAGTGAAAATAGAACCAACTACAGATAGCGGTAATGAAGGCCCTAATTTTTTTACTAACATTAAAAATTTTAAATGGTTCTATTATATTAATTAATTTAAAAAGAATTAATTTAAATAATTGGTTTTGTCTGTCACATATAAGTTAACTCTTAAGAAGAAGAGTTATTATTAAGAGTTGGCCGTGTGGTGACAGCAGAGTAGAAAACAATTGTCATCACCCCAAATCACTACCGCGACTATGGATAAATCAGTGATGAGGAATAGGCAGCAGCGTTCCTCTTATACCACCTAGCAATGTACCTACTGCGACTTTTGTGCCCGATAAATGGCAATAGGCTCGCCACCTATTACATGAGACCTAATATAATTGGCGAAACGCGGGTGCTAGTTCACCTCTGCCTACCCCTTCGGGGATATAGGCGTGATTTATGTATGTATGTATTATTAAGAGTTAAGTTATATGTGACAGGCAAAACCAGTTATTTAAATTGTGGATTTAACATAGGTCGCAATAACTAATAAAGAACTAAAAAAGAACAAACTACTATTACAAACATAAACTTATAGAAGGTCAAATAATAAAACAGACAATACCTAAAAAATATTTTTCATTTCCCTATTGCGTAGTTGCGTACAGCATTTAGAACTCGGTATTTCAGTCCGCCTTCATTAACAGCTTTCACATGGGACTTCCTTTATTAAATCATAACGTTAATAAAGCACCCTCTTCAAATAGCAGAGCACCGAACCGTGCTGGCTACTCTCCCATGGAGTGCCCCTAGGTGGGCGATTGAGTAAAACGCTCCGATAAATGCGCCCGCGCACGTAGGGTGGCGATAAGTGCGTACCCGGCGCAGTCAAATAGAAAATAACACTTGCTCGTCACATGTAACGAATTTGGGGCCAGGACATTGTTATGAAAATGAAAGATTATACATACATACAGACATAAATCACGCCTGTATCCCCGAAGGAGTAGGCAGAGGTAAATTGGAACCTCTGTTTTGCCAATTATGTCAAGTCCCATGAAATAGGTGGCGAGCCTATTGGCATTTATCGGGCTCAAAGGTCGCAGTACATTGCTAGCTAGTATAAGAGAAACACTGCTGCCTATACCTCATCACTGTTTTAACCTTTTGTTTTCTTATTTATTTATATTATCCTTTCAAACAACGAATGATTATTTTTTCACAATCAGTTTCGGTATTTAAACCTGGCTCTAATTATCTTTGAGTATCCGTATCCGTGAAACTAATACAGAACCTAGTGTATAATTTGACTATACTTACATTAAATAAATGAATAAAATTTTTCATAATAACTGACTTAATTCCCCTCTACAATTTTTTTTTTTAAGTGCATAAAGCCATCACAGGAGATTCACATCGCGTAATCAAAACAATTACCCTTCGCTAGTTGCTAACCGCCCTCTATAAATACTAAATGCTCTTCACAAAAAACAGAACTCACCCTCCGTATTAAGCCAGCGGCGGGTGCAGACAAAACAAAAAAGGGTGGGCACCCGCATAGCTGCGCAGGAGCATGCTCGCATCAAATTGAACTGAATTTACTGCATTACAAAACAATCGTAACACTTATTCACGCTTGCCGCCAACTCAAACGATACTGAACCTTATTGCCAAGTTAAAATGACACAATATGGGAAAGAGACACGAACAAACTCATTTGAATACCCAGTAAGAGGGTACAAATCATGGGGGTGGTTTGTTTCTATCAATGGTAATTTATACAATGACAACAGTTTTGATAAAGGAATTGAATGAAATGTGTGCCTATGTTGGAATAGTAATTTTGAATGTTGCAGGTTAATTTATTTGCTACCCGCCACACACAGAATTCTAATTAGTTTCCTTTCTACGATTTGTGTTTTGTTTGTTTCAGTGCGAGCCGTCGGTTAACCCTTTAGTTAAATTAATTTGAGATTCAAACTCAGTCTGACTTTCAACATTGAATCGTCACCATCTTTGTGCCCTATTCCTAAGTAATGTGGGGTCGGCGCTGTGTGTTCCCTTCCTTTCGAGCCAATACTCCGTTTTTATTCATATAATCTATCACACCGGCAAGAGTGATATATGAATAATTGTATTAAAAACGTATGGAAAGGTCATGTCGAGAGACGGACGAACAGAGTGAGTTATGATGGCAAAATTCAAAACATGCAAGTAGAAAAATCCTGTAATACTGAAAGCACAACAAGCTACAACAATAAGTTAATATAATTATTTTTTATTATTATAGAAAACTCCATTAATTTATTGAGACACTGCTTTCAAAGAAACATTTCTGTTCTTTTTGTTAATATCATCCATATAATTATCTGCGTGATGGAACGAACCAACAATTCACAGCAACACTTTATGGTAAAAAGGGACGGACCCCTTTCTCCTGAATAATATTTAATGGACGGGTGGATTTGCAGAACTTAACTGGAACGTAATAGCCAGGAATAATAACTTTAATAATTTCTTGTTTCTAACAGGTTAAACTAAAGGAGTTGAAGTCAATCGACCGTGGCATAGAGCTCTGGCCACCGCACTGTTACGAGGTAGTACAAAAACAGTTCTTACGTAACCTAATGACTAGAAAATCTAGAAATGATTAGCACCGAGCCACTGGAAGCAGTCAGACAGATGCAGTTTCCGACATCACAAAATCGCAGTGACCTAAAACGAAACCGCCTATGCACTCGATTCAGCGAATAGAAAAGGGCCCTTAAATCCGATAATAAACGGTGTAACATTTTTTGTTAATCAGAAATTAAATAGAATAATAAATTGAACTTTGCTGCTCATTGTATTAATGCTGCTGGTTCGGTACTCGGTCGACCTTCATAATTGGACGTTATCTACACAAAAGGACCTATTCGGCATCCTTTCAGAAACATAGTACCCAAAGGACCTTACGTTGCTGCCCATGACCATCCGACAAAACCCGGCCGTCAGTTGACTGACTTAAAGTTTACTATAACTTTATAGGGGCTACAGATGATCTCTGGAGAACTCCTTGAACTCCTCCGAAACGGCTTAGCCGATTTTGATGATTTTTTTTGTGTATATTTGGTAGGTCTGAAAATAGGTGGTAAGCTTTGCGCCCCTAGGTGATAAGGGAAAATCAACGTTTGGCGAAACAGCTAATAAATATTATAATTTGCAATTTCAGTATACTAATTCTTAATAATGTGTACGTGGAATATTTCAAATCGCTACACGTTTACTTAATCTAGTCAACCACTATAACTGACACATATTACACTCTATGTGGGTCGCTTCGAAGATAATATTATTTTTGTAAGCCCAAGCTACGCGACTGTCAACACGCTTGAATCGCTTATCATTAGGAGTGTCGTCCGTTCCCCACCATTGTTGTATAAAAATATGTTTTCATAGTTATGCTATCTGCACTGCACACTGTTTTAAAAATTGTACCTGTACAGTTGAAACATACCTTTTATACTTTAAATTATCTGACGCTAAATGGTATAAACGGAATAATATTATAATTTTACTGTTACTCTACATGCTTTCATCTTTTCAACCATATTTCGTTCTTATTTTATCCTTAAGCGTTTAAATGTATTATTACTGTTGAATTCATACATGCAAACATAAATCCTGTCTATTTATCCCCGAAGGGCCAGGCAGAGGTAGTTAATACATAACTAATAACACCCACATTTTGCCAACTACGTAAGGTCCCATGTAATAGGGGCCAGACCAGACTATTGCCATCTCTCGGGCACGTAAATCGTATTATTGTTATTACTAGGTGCTGTTGCCGATTCCTCATCAGTGTTTAAACTTTGCAGATTATTTTTATAGATTTTCGAAACCACGTCAATGTCTGCCAAGTAAACTTCGACTTTTGACGATATTCTATTTTCAAATTGCTGTTTCTAACATGGCAAAATAAATTTATATTCTGGATTTGAAATGACCGTTTATCATCAAGCTCTCTTACAATAATCTACAGCCTAAACGGCTAGTCATTCAATTCTCAGTGTCAATTTACATGAATGAAAAGTAGTTCACAAAACATTTCCAATGTTTTCATTGTTCAACGCATTTATTTGACGATTCATGAGTGTATATAATAATACCTTATATGAATAAACCATATTTTCATTTTCATTTTCGCATTTTAAACGCTCTCTTTGACATGAATGATTCACTGACGCTGTGACGAATGCAATGTCCTAAAACAAAATATTTCTTTACTAAAAAGATTGATTTCTTATAATTTCATTATCTTCATCATTAAAACCTTTTTATTTATAAAAATAACAGTATTCGTGTTAACATAAATTTGATCTACTCATACGATGAGATAAAGTTCCAGAAGTTGGTTAGAAATATATTTAACACTAGTGGTCGCGTTAATGTCGGTTATTATAATAATATAGCCCATAGCCTTCCTCGACAAATGGACTATCCAGCACAAGAAACATTTTTCAATTTAAGCCAGGAGTTCCAGAAATTAGCGTGTTCCACAAACCAAACAAACAAACAAACTCTTCAGCTTTATAATATTAGTAGGTATAGATAATCCGTCAACAGTAGTCACCAATCTAATATCAATTTTAATTTTAATTTTACTCCATGTGGATCCCTCAGGGTAACAACCTGTACCCATCGCGCGGAGTCCCCCAGGGTAACAACCTGTGCCCGACGTACCGGAGTGAGACACCCTCACTGTTGCGTTATCGGGTCCGTGTCAATGGCAAGTGCTTGTGGTTTACACTGTTAACACGCGGATTATTATTCCCTGGAAGTGGCTAGTTGGCGGCAGTTTGTATCTCAGTTAAATAGTGTTGAAGACACTAATAAAAAATCACTGTAACAATAATTTATAATAATAATTTAGGATAAGATAAGTGATTTTTATCGAATCTAGATAAGATAGATTCGTTAAAAATCACTTGTTCTCAGGTTATACTTGTGATATTTAAAAGATAAATATCAATCAAACGCCGCGTGACGTCATTATTTTTATGACATTTTATTTGCCAATCAAAATCACTTTATACTATAGAAACTGATGATGATGTACGCTATAGTGACGTCACACAGACGCCGTTGCTGTTTTGGCGTTTTGGCGGAAACTTTAATTTGCAATTTGCATTATTCAAAACATGTTTCTTCTATCAAAACCTTAATTTTTATATTATATATTACACTCACACCTATCATCTAGCCCAAAGTAAGTAGCCTAAGCACTTGTGTTATGGATACTAGATGACGGACATATTTTTAATATAATTATGTATATAAATGTTGAAAATATACTACATAAACATATACACAACCAGGACTCGGAAACAAACATGTGTGGTCATCACAAAGTTTGCCCCTACCAGGATTCGAGCCCGGGACCTCTTGGCCAATACCCAGCCATCTGAACATTCGACCAAGGCGGCCGTCACCTCGTTTTTACGTATCTATACTTTAATTTATTTAGTTAAAGTATAGATACGGAAAATCAACGTGGTATAGTCTTTCAAAATTAGTCAATGCCTATTCAATTACATAAATGATTTCTATAATGCCATGTGGTGACGGTAGAGCCGCGGTGTTAAATACTAAACGCGGTGTTAATACAATACTAAGTTTGGAGGAAATAGTGACTAAGTAAAAATGTATTAGTAGAAAAGGTCTTGAAATGATGCGCTCTATTGAGATAATCGCTTTAAGAGTGTATATAAATGTCTTCTGTTTCCAGAATAGCCCCGCCAAAGAAGCGACCCTCCTGGGAACGGAATGGGAGACGACGCTTTTGTACTTTTTACCGCCGTCGAGGGGGTAGACCGTGGAAGGTTTTACTCTTTTTCTACCGGCCCCGTGTGCCCAGACGCTGGCCGGCGATCGTTAGCTGAATTCTTAAAAATAATTTCAAACCTTTGTTGTTTTAATTCTCTTTTTAAATAATGGACTTTTTAGGGCTCTGTTTTAACGGTTTTAATTCGGACACACGCTCGTAGCGTGTGTCCGAATTAAAACGATATCGATGACGTATTTTTTATTGTAATCAGTATGGTATCTCTATATTTTGGTAAATTGGTTTTAATAAAATTAATTACCCTTTATGTCTTCTTCTTCTCCCTGCCTTGTTCCCAGTATCGGGGTCGGCGCAGTATGTTTTCTCTTCCATTCATAACGGTCAGGCGTCATCAAGCCATCCACTCGCTTTTTATTCATATCATCCATCACACCGTAAAGGTGCTAGTGATGAATGAATGTATAGAAAAGAGACGGAACGGACCATGTCAAGAGACCGATTAACGGAGAGAGTGATTGGAATGACAACATTCCAATCCATACTGCAAAGTTTTGGCTTAGGTTTTACAGCCGGCCGCCTGCCTGACACTAACCCTCTTTGGGTATGCTGTTGTTGGTGGTTTGCCCTCCGCCATTCGGGTGCCCCAACGTGCTAATTGGTCTACAGTGGGCAAGCTCCCTTAGTCGACTTTTACGACACCCATGGGATGAGTCGTAGCTGGCCAATTCTACGTTATTTGTTCGCCCGCAGACTAGCATTACCCTATATGTATAAATGGCAAATATACAAAATAACATCTAATTTTAATTTCCTTATTGCTTCCAGGCAAAGGGGAGTTGGGGTCATAGAGGTTTGTCTCAAAATATACATAATTACTTTATTATACTTATCGTTGTTTTTTGGGCAACCAATATTTGAAAATGTGAAATGCCCTGTGCATTCACTGTACGACTTAATTTACAGATATCTTTCTTAAATTACGAAAGAAGACAGTGAGAGTATCTAACTAATATTATAAACCTAAAGAGTTTGTTTGTTTGGTTGGTTGGTTCAACGCGCTAATCTCAGGAACTACTGTCTGAAATTGAAAAATTATTGTGTTGTCCATTTATCGAGGAAGGCTATAGGTGAAATAATAACCGACACTAACACGAGCGTAGCGGCGGGCGACCTATAGTTAAATTATATAAATGAACACAGACATGATTGTTTAAAGCCGTTTTGGTACAAATCAATGTAAGCCAGAATGCTGGAACGAGACAGATACATCTATATACATACACCAACGCCAAATATGTATTGATTTGCTGGTGGAGATAATATACAAATACGCGAAGCAAGTATGTATGTAGTACAGGATCCACACTATGTAAATGTGCATAATTATTCCGTGATATAACATGACATTAGGCGTATGGTGACGGCAGAGCAGAATACAAGTGTCACCACCCCCATCTCTCCAGCGGGTGTCGTACAAGGCGACTAAGGGCCGGTTTTTGATGCACTGTTATCCAATTGTTAAAAATATTACTTATCTTTAAATATCACTGATATTTAACACTTAGTAACAATATCAGACTGATATTTATCCATTAGTAACTAAAATTATTACTAATGGTTACATATCAGACTGATATTTAGCAATTAGTAACAATTTTTAACAATTCGTTGAGTTAACTATGCATCAAAAAACCGGCACTAAGGATAATGCAAGCGATGAATAATGGGCAGCAGCAGCAACTTTAATGTGCTAACTACTGGAGCACAGGCCTTCCCTATAGATGGAAGAATATAAGGGTTAGGCAGAGGTGAATTAACACCCACAAATTATGTTAGTCCATGTAATAGGGGCCGAGCCAAATATTGCCATGTGTCGGGCACGTAAATCGCAGTGTATTGCTAGGTGATAATAAATGAACGCATTACTTACATCCGTCTTAACCCTTAGTCGCCTTGTACGAAACCCGCGGGAAAGATTGGGGGAGGTGGCAATTATATTCTGGTCTGCCGTCACCACCCGGCCTATCCCATCTAAGCTAGTATTAATAGCCAAAGCCTTAAGCGCTCAATAAACCGTAATGATTGTCGAAACATGGTTTATACACCGACAGTGTTCAAAAACTTTAAATTGGGCAATGTGAGCTAACACCCTAGGCAATTATCTGATGCATGCGGGCTCTATCGATGTATCTATCGAGCGAGGGTGACCCCACCCCCGGTCGGTTATCTGCGCCGATCAATATTTGCCATGGAAAACTACTACATGGAATGCCTGTGACTCTGTGCCTAAGCCATGGATGTAATTACAGCGTTGCATTCGCGCTGATAGTTGCTAGTTGCTTCGATGACAGATTTCATGCAAAATGCACAAATACCAGCTATTAACAACAGTTCGTATAATAATTCCGGATGCAAAAATGAAGTATGAATATTTTTCAAATTTATTTATTATTTAGATTAGACACTAACAAAGACATATTTCATGTAAACGAATAAAATAGTGTAATTTTACTAACTCTAGACATGTAATCCATAAAAATTATCTACAACTTTGAAACAAAACAATTAATAAGTATACTTACAGGGTATCTTCCACGGTATTATTGGATTGTACTTGTTACTTAAATGTAAATGTGTTAAAAAGTGGTTACTTAAATGTAATTTTTTCAGGTAATGCCTGTTTCACATACAGACTGGTTAAAACACTGGTGCTTAACTATAAGTTGTTAAACGCTATAAAACGAAGAGGCTGGTCCCAAGCAACTGAGTTACCACAATATGGCCATAACAAATATCGCATGCTTTAGACAAAATTGTTAGGCGTATGTCAATTGTGCTCAAGATGGAGGCGTAGTGAAGTAACCGTACCTTTGTGTAGGCTACACTACCTTCGTGAGAATGTAGAATTTAATGAGCTATGCTGCTCGTTGGTGCTGGCTGTTGAGAAATATTGGATTTGTTTAAAATCTTTTAAAAAAGCATAAAAAACCTTTTTGTTCAATTGTAAGGGAAATATACCGAAAAGCTACAGAAATAAAAAAGTAAGTATTAAAAATTGTTACTACACTCACACGTAGCCCAAAGTAGCATATTTTTTATTTTTTTTTGTTATAGTTAGATGATGAACAAGTTTTAATGTCTATAGTGCCATAATAAATTTCACCAAAAAACAAATAATAGTTAGCCAAATTTATAATATTTTGGTCAAAAAGCTTTTAGGTGAGCATTAGAGATGGCAATGTTTTGAAATTGTTTTCGAAATTAAGATCGTCGTTTTCTGAGGTAGAGCCCGTATAAATCATAAATTTCATCATAATATTTTGTTGAAAATATAGCACAAGTGGTTTTACACAGTTTGGAAAAGTAAATAATACAGAATGATAATTTACTTACAAGTCATAATATTGTTTATGGAGTTTCTAATAAAATAAGGTGAATGGTTACATACCGTCCCTGTTACCATCAATTTCATCACAACCTTACTTGAACCTTCCACTTACAAAAGAGTGTCGGTACTCGCGTATGGGCGTTAATTATATGAAGGTCAAATAACAACATTAGGACCAAAGTTAGAAAAATAATTTAAATACGTTCTATTTTCAATTCATTTCAATGGCGCAGGGCGGCATCGATGTGAAAAAGCGCCTATTGATAGTGGTTGTCTTACGTAGTATTGTATTCTCTTTGGTGGTTGGAAGGATGAAAAGCAATTGTGAAGTACTGTGGCATGGATTAAATTTACATTTTTAAAGTACAGTAAATATAACCACCTCGTATCGTATAACCCCCATAACCCACCACGCTGGCCAGTGCGGGTGGTGGGTGATGCATCCGGGACCAACGGCTTAACGTGCCTTACGAAGCACAGAGGAACTCGAGATAATAAATATTTGGTCACCGGTCAATCCAATGGCAGGTCTTAAGCCATTGGATGGACATTGCTTAGTTAACGCAAATGCAGGCCAAGTTCCTCTAGATTTATGTACATACATACATACATAAATCACGCCCATATCCCCGAAGGGGTAGGCAGAGGTGAATTCTCACCCGCGTTTCGCCAAATATTTTAAGTCCCATGTAATAGGTGTCGAGCCTATTGCCATTTATCGGGCACAAAAGTCGGAGTACATTGTCAGTACGGTAGTATAAGAGGAACGCTGCTGCCCATTCCTCATCACTGATTTATCCTTAGTCGCCTTGTACGACACCCACGGGAGAGATTTGGTATGGTGACAATTGTATTCTACTCTGCCGTCACCACACGGCTGGACACACTGGATTTATGTATGTGTGTATATTTATATATGTAAACGGAAATGTATGTAATCCGGTATGGTATTCAATTCCTAGGAAATGTATGTAGTTCCTAAAATCGCACGTAAATGAAATATATAAATAATATGAAATATTTAAAGACACATTTCCTAGGAAATTTATACAAAAAAAAAGAAACGGGAATTTAAAACATTTAAGATATCAATGATACGCGGGGATAGCGGGGCGATGGAACTCTTAGATTGTAAGTTTTCTATAAAATCACAACAGCTTACTGACACTCGCCGGCCGCTGACGTGGCACGCTCGCTTCGCTCGCTCGGCTCGTGCTATTCGTTGGTTCATGTTCTTATCGTAACCTAACCAACAACTGTATTACAGCAAGATGTCTCTGCTATAAAAAATGTGTACAATATAAGAATATAACAAATAAAACAGCGTATATTATTATAGGAAGCATTATTTTTATACATTTATTTACTAATACGATATTGGGATTGTATACCATTCCTAGGAAATGTATACATTTACCAGGATATGTATAAATTATATCATTTTTATTAGAATATTTCATACGTTTCCTAAATAGCTACGTAATTGCATAAATTTCTTAGGAGTTGTATACAATTCCAGGATATCATACATTTCCGGTAACATATACAAGGTGCTTGGTACATGGTATATCAAGCAGGCACCTACCCATGCTAACAAAGTCATAGTAATAGAAAAATTCAAAATTCTAATGATATTTTTAAAAAAATTCATACATTTTGTTTTTCTGATCGAACTATTTGTATGGAGAATTCAAAATTATTTTTTACAAATAATTTTTTTGGAGGGGGGGGCTTTTGCCCAGCAGTAGGATCTTATAGGTTAAAAAAAAATTGATATCACCATAGTATTTATATGACTATGTTAGCATGGGTAGGTGCCGGCTTGATATACCATGTACCAAACACCTATATTGTACACTTGTATTAAATATAAATATACATCAAATTTAGCCAATCAATTAAGTATTCGCAATTACACTTTCTCAGGTGAAAATGCAGCCGTGTGACGACGCTCTTTGTACTATAAGGAATCATAATTACAAATTCTCACACAACACACATTAAAATGTATAGAAGCATGAGAGCATTCTTCAAAGCAACTGTTACGAACTATGTTCACTGCCTACGTGGTCTAATTGTTCGCCCATCGGAATTAAAATCCAGAGGTCTCGGGTTCGTTCCCCAGAGGGGTACAAATTTATACTCGGTTTGGTTGGTAGTAGGACTTCTTTCAAGTCCGCCTGGCTATTTACCACCATCTTATCACAATATGTCGCCATAATAATAATGATAACACCATTACTTGTGTTTCGACAATTTTGATAAGGTAGCCAGTCGCTCTGTGGTTGAGAGTTGCAGTGAAGCTCAATTTCATTTTCGGCCCTTATCATCTCTTACCATCAGGTGAGATGAAGGGCAAGAACTTTCCTGTCAAGCATAACTGTCTGCCAATAACATTTTGGTGGTTAGAAAAAGAATTTCGAAAAATTATGACCTTGAGGCGGGAATCGAACCCGTGTCCGCTGCTATCCGGGCAGGTGCCTGACCGCTCGGCCACCCAAGACACTAATTAACTTGCCGAAATTCTTCTAACCTTTACACTTCACGTTGTAAGCCAACCAAAACTCTTTGTACTAATTTTCTAACATTTATATAATGTTAAAATTAAAATTGAATTGCCAATAACATATTCTTAAAAGTTAGGTGTATGCCCTGTATCACCATTCTCCGCTTGGCCTTGTGTCGCATTGCTTGGGGTAATACATCTATATATCCTCCATTCTTCCGATTAACCTATCTATATATCTTCTCATTCATGTCCTTTATTGTATAGATAATTCCTCGTACATTCAATTCATCTGTTCAGTAGGAAGTTTTTGAAAGGGGTTATTATATTATATTTAAATATAAGGATTAAGGCTACAAGAATGAATGACTTCATTGTTTTTATTGTGGGAGTTTAAATTTATTTCATTTTATTACTTTAACAGGGCAGCAAAGAAAAAATTCTTTTTGCCCTGTTACCAGTTTATCTGGGGTCGGCACAGTATGTTTTCTTTCCATTAATAGCCAATAGAAGTATTTCATTGTATTAAACTAAACATTTAAATTAAAAGCCGTGTGGTGACGGCAGAGCAGAATACAATTGTCACCAACCCTAACTCTCCCGCGGATGTCGTAAAAGGCAACTAAGAGTTAAGACAGCAATGGGTAGGTAATAGGCAGCAGCGTTCCTCTTATGCCACCACAATGTACTGCGAATGCGATTTCCGTGTCCGATAAATGGCAATAGGCTCGCCACATATTACATGGGATCTTACATAGATGGCGAAACGTGGGTACGTACCCCTTCGGAGATATAGGCGTGATTTATGTATGTTTTTATGTATGTAGTAATATTGTCAGATCAAAGTGCAAGCAAAACAAAAAAATAAAATCTTTATAGTTCTTAAACTGCAAGCGACATTTAGCCTTAGCCGACTGTACTGTGTACTTAGCCGCTTTCTTGGCCGACTGTACTAAATGAAGAATTTGAGAACAACAACAGTATACATACATACATAAATCACGCCTATATCCCCGAAGGGGTAGGCAGTGGTGAACTAGCACCCACGTTTCGCCAGTTATGGTAGGTCCCATGTAATAGGTGGCGAGCCTATTGCCATTTATCGGGCACAAAAGTCGTACATTGCTAGGTGGTATAAGAGGAACGCTGCTGCCCATTCCTCATCACTGATTTATCCTTAGTCGCCTTGTACGACACCCACGGGAGAGATTTGGGGTGGTGACAATTGTATTCTACTCTGCCGTCACCACACGGCACATGTCTTAATAACAGTATAGTTGTCTCAATGTCCTCTCATCCTGCGTTGCCTCGCCCATCGTTAGTCCTCATTGACCTCGATATCGCCACTAGAAACTTAATATACTTTGTATGTTTTAACTACTCGCTGATGCACTTGAAGCGTGGGTCAACTATGTTTTGTCTAAGTAGGACGAGCGTTGACGGCGCAAGTGCAGACTGCGATCGCGGAGGTTAAGCAGCTTCGCCGAGGCCTTTGATTGGATGGAAGACCAAAATTATAATGGTTGAGTCTCTATATTGGAAAAGTGCGGTAGAACGTCTTCAGTCCAAGAATTTGTCCCTAGTCTTAAATACCGACAAAACGCTATGAACTAAAACGGACTCATTCTCCCAAAAGCCATGAGATGTCCAACCATATAGAGCAGTCTGTAGGTCTTTGACCTGTGTGATAATGAAGACCATAAAGATCCTCTTTTTAGTTTTATACATTTAACTACGCCTTACACATTCCGTCATTTGGATTCAGGCAAAATTACTATTGAACTCACTTGACAAGTTCATACAATTACTTATATTACGGAATACTACACTATTATTATGATTGATGAAGAATACGTAATGAGCGGATTTAATTGATAAGGAAAATGCACGAAATATCTGTGCCGCGGTACTTGATGAACCGCGCTGTCCACTCCAAGGAAGCTGAGAAAAATATTGGTTGCCCAACCATCGGCTTGCCTAGTAGGCTCCGACAATACCGCGCGATGTGGTCAATTGGAAAGGTTAGCGGCAGGTGCCCGCGCCGACGGCGGACATTCTAGCGGCAATAGCCGAACTTATCGCATGACGCAACCAAAACAGGATCCACCTCCCAACAAAAAGTTCCACGGCCACTATTTCGAAACTCATGCGCACCTAAATAGAGAAAGGCATCTATGTGCTTGTACATCATTTGTAGAGCCGCTAGTCACAACCCACGGGGTACGGGGTGAATGCCCTTAACGTCCTCCGTCCTCCTCGCCCATAGCGCCCTCCCGTTCTCGCACGCGAGAGTCCCTCTTCTTTAGACTTCGAAAAGAGGGCACGTATTGAGACCGCTCGTTGTGATTTTGAGCCTTCTCGTGTTGAGTACACAGTTGTGATTTAAGTGGTACGGCTCGCGTGTGTACAGTTAAGGGTGTGTGCGCACGCGCATTGCGTTTGTATTCAAATGAGGACAGTGCGTTCCGCGCCGGAGAGCACTATGATTGTACTTTTTTGTCCGTGAGCCGTAATCAGCCACAAGGAAACGGGCATCCTTAAGGGTGGTGCGACTGGCGCGGCGCGAGCGCAGCATTGGGGGCACGGGCTTGTTAATCGCGACAATTAGGTGCCCTAAAATAAGCACAATTGGTGTTTGTGCTCGGGTGGTCACACCGACAGCGACGCTCCATCACTGAATGACACAGAACACAATCATGCAAGGCCGCAACCGGCAAATAAAATGTTTATAAACAGAACACGGCACACGTGGGCCGGCGTTATTACCTTACGTTCTTGTATTTAATTAAAAGTGTCCATTACATAATACGCTACTATTTTTGTACAGTTAAGAGGGTCGCAAAGTTCAATGACCCCCAATAAACAATTAATTTCTACAATCTTAATTTACATGCGCTACAAAACAGACCGCTTTCTTGGCGTTTTAAAAGCACGTTGTAGATTTCAAGGTAGATAGTTTTTTTGTTGAGTTTGCATACGGGTTTTGTAAGAAAGTTGTGATTTAACTAATAGTGTTTAATTACGTACTAGGCGAGAATGTTAGTCATCGTGTTAATGAATTAAAGCTACGGAATATAAGAAGAGCCGCAACGCCTGCGCCTGTGCAACTTAATTACCTACTCCGGTCAATTATGCACACGGGAGGCCGATGCTCACTAACATAGACGCACTACTTTTGTGTTGCGTGTATTTGCGAGTATCAATAAAAGTGATTTCTCGACAGGTTTAGATGGCAATGTTTCGATATTTATCATGGAAATAACGTCATATGCATTTGGACAATGCATCCGATTGGCCCAAAAATATGAAACCCGATGTACATAATTGAAACCTATGCTAAACGTTAGTACTAATCATCCATAGCAACTTTTACTATGGGGCCAAATAAATCTATCCTAGGAAAAAACAAATTACCTACAGTCTTAACAAATGTTTGAAGTCATATAATTTTTTCAAACATTTGTTAGCCTGTATATTTTTTTTACCATGATAGATTTATTTGGCCCCTTAGTAAAAGTTGTCATGGATGATTAGTAGGTACTAACGTTTGTCACAGGTTTCAGTTATGTACAACAGGTTGCATTTTTTGGGCCAGTGGTCAAAGGAAATGTTGCATTGTCCTTTAATTACATACTAATTTATTATTATTTTTAAACACTGGCTGAAAATTTGAGGTAGGTAACCTTTTTTTCCAACCGTTTTTTTTTCAATTATCAAAAAACTAACCTTTTTCCGCACCTGATTTTTCTTCAATTTCATTTCGAATGTAGCAATTTTTCACTATAACTCCTTGCAGACGTTCTCGTAGTGCATTTAGTCCAATAATAAATGCAACGATCGTAATTGAAAAAATCGATTTTACGCCCAAATCACGCTACACGTGCGACCTCGAGCCGATAATGGGGCCACGCCGCTTCTCTTCGAAGTATCTTTTCAAAAAGCACTTCTAATCAATACAATCGGGTCGCAGTCGCAGACTTCTTCTTGCGGTCGGCAGTTTATTTGTATAATGCCTTGTCTATGTATGTATGCATGTAATGTCCTGGTAATGTCTGGAAATAGAAAAAAATACATACATACATTAATCACGCCTATATCCCCGAAGGGGTAGGCAGAGGTGAACTAGCACCCACGTTTCGCCAATAGAAATAGAAAAAGTATCAAATGATATTAAATAAATAAACATTTCTTACTCTCACATCTATCATTTAGCTTAAAGTAAGTAGCATGCACTGTGCTATTGATACTACTTATATGAAGGAAAACATTTAATATACATAAATCCTTAGCCATTCAGAGCCATCGAACCTGACCATTCGACCAAACCGTCTGTCAAAAAGTATCAAAGAAAACACTTTTGTAAATATAGTTACCCGTTTACAGTCGTGATTGTCAGCTAATATATTTAAATTTATAATACATATCGATACCTTAAATCTCAAATGGCGTAATCACCAAATCGTCACGTTTCAGGAGAGCCTAAATAACGCAGTAGTTAAGATTAAAATTCATATATTTTTAACTAATGATGCTATTTAAATGAATCTTGGATATAATAAACTGATATCAGATCTTTATAATACAGTAAACGGTATTAAAGGATTCAACCAATATCTGCAAAATTATTATTTTGTTATAATGCCAAAATAATCTGATAACTTAGGGTTTACGACCTTAAAAATCGCTATTTTGTTCAAAATTTAGTTTAGAGTGTAAAACAGCTAAATTGACATAAAAAACGTAGTAAAAAACGTACGTAGCTATTTCAAGTTTTTTTTTATAAACAAAACCACTTTGAAGAAGATGAAAATAATATAATAAATATAATTAACGTTTTAAACGTTTAGAAGGAATAAAAATTATAAGGATATCGAGTTATAAAAATTATAATTATACCTATAGGGAAAATCTGAAAGTTTGCATTGAACGACAAGTACCTCTACACACCTACATATTACAATCCGATATTTATTATTATCCCGGTCGACCAGTTTTGGACCCTATAACATTGCAACAAGGTCGAAAAGTGTTCAACCAGGAACTCCTCATACAACCTGACACAGTAAAGTGACAGAATTTTACAATGTCTCGATGTCACGATTTTGCGAATTCAATCGAAACGTTCAAAAGCTAGATCATCATTCGTCTGAAAAAGTAGGGTTTCGTTTCCGCTGCGTTTTTGATAGGCATTGTATTAAAATGACCGATGTACCTGACTGGAATCTTTATTTGAATATCGCAAATAGAGCACTTCTGTATGATCAGCTCAGAAAAACTGAAGAAGAACAAAACTGAACTCTGACGGCCGATTTGATCGAATGGTCAGATCGCTGGACATCAGCGAAGAGGTCTTGGGTTTGAATCTGCTAGGGGCAAATGTTTGAACATTTGTCATGGTTGTTGATATTCGTTTTAAATGGATTCTAGATGATTCCGTCATCTAGAATCCATAAAACAAATGCATTATGCTACTTACTTACTTTATAACTAAATTAAAGATGTGAGCGTAAGAAAATGTATTTATTTATTATTGTAACTTTATCTTTAATACAAAAAAGGTTTCGCTCGTAATCTTAACAATAGATGTTTATTTGCCGTGGTTCAAGACAGACATCGGATTGCAGGGTCACGCAAGTAATAAGCAGTCGTGTGGGCGGTGCGACCTTCGCCTATCCTGACTGCGTGGCCTTTTCGTAGACGGGGCCTATTTGAAAAGGCTTTATTTGCCAAATACGTTATCCTGAACATACGGCAGTGGGCAGGCGATCGGCTTAATATTTGGACAATAAGGAGACCGGACGGGATTTGACCAATAAAGGAAGAAAGAACATTATTAATATTCTTACATTATAATTGTATTTGTGACATTGATGTAACAAGCCCTAAAAGGACCGATTTCACCGTCTCTCATAGAAACTGAGTTTAATAAAAGCTTTGTTTTGATTAATGCAAAATTGGTAGCGGAACTTAGTTTAGAGCATAAACCGAGTTCAACTTCAACTGATCGCGTTTAATTCTGTGGTGAAATCGGCCCTTAAAGTCATTCTTGATCCACAAAATTATTTTAAACCAACATTCGACGCCTATAGCATACATACAGCGGGAAATCGCAACTTTTAAAATCTACTTTAAGGACTAATTACTTACATAAATATAATAGAAAGAAACAGAAAAAATTGTAGCACAACAACCCAAGACAAGAAGTATATATTTGAATAAAAATACACCCATGTCCTAGTTTCTGTTATTTAGATAGTCATACACTCGCTTTTAATTCATATCATCCACAAACTCTGAAAATATGTAAGTTTTTGTCATGACCATATTTTTAACCATGACTCGAGAAAAAGTGTCAGTATTCATTATACACATTGGCCCCTGCCATCAGGTATTCGAACCCAGGACCTCTTGGCCAATAGCCAGCGATCTGACCATTCGACCAAACCAAATCAGAACGTAACGCAAGATAATCCCCAACATTTTCCAATGGCTACACATAGCTTTAACGACGAGATCGTGAAACATAATGCCTACGTCTGCATTCGCATGACGGGCGGCGAGGTCAGACGCCACACCACGAGGATTACAAGGTTTAGGGACGATTAGCAGCGAAGCATTGTCTCTGGTGCCTTGTCTCTGGTGTATTCAGAATAATCTGTAACTCACTTCCAACAAGGCAAAGGCGTCGCATTACATTACAGTCAACAGCTCGTCAGGTTACCACGATATTATGTCAAATTTTCTCAATCGACTTTTCCTATAAATAAAAGTTTAATTAAGTTTTCCCCTAAGGGGAAGGCAGAGGTGTTTTAACACCCTTTCCGCCTGCTTACTTCAGGTCCTATGTAATAGAAGGCGAGCCTATTACCATTCGGGAGTTACAATCATAGTTATTTGCTAGATGGTGCAGGAAGGCTGTTGCCCATTCCTATCGTATATACATACATACATACATAAATCACACCTATATCCCCGAAGGGGTAGGCAGAGGTGAACTAGCACCCACGTTTCGCCAATTATGTTAGGTCCCATGTAATAGGTGGCAAGCCTAATGCCATTTATCGGGCACAAAATTCGCAGTACTATTGCAAGGTGATATGAGAGGAACGCTGTTGCCCATTCCTCATCGCTGACTTATCCTTAGTCGCCTTGTACGACACCCACGGGAGAGATTTGGGGTGGTGACATTTGTATTCTACTCTGCCGTCACCACACGGCAATCCTATCGTTTTATTATTATACCTCTTAGGCCCGGTTTTTTGATGCATAGTTAACTCAACCAATTGTTAAAAATTGTTACTAATGGTTACTAATGTTACTAAAATATCAGACTGTTATTTTACCATTAGTAACAATATCAGACCGATACTTAAACCATTAGTAACTAAAATTGTTACTAATGGTTGAATATCAGTCTGATATTTAACGATTTTTAACAATTGGTTGAGTTAACAAAGCATCAAAAAACCGGCCTTTAGTCGCCTTCAACGACACCCACAAGAGAGACGGGATGGGGACAATGGTAGTCTTCTTTTCCGTGAATACATAGCATTTACCCTCTGCCTACCCCTTCGGGGATATGGGCGTGATTATGTTCGTTAAAAATCTTATATAGTTTTCCACTTGACTAGGCCCCCCGATTTCCATTTTATTGGGCACTAAAGCGCTTTTACGCAGAGACCTCCACCCACAGCATAATCTATCTCCGGGGAACATTTAGGGCCGGCACCCATTGGCGGCACGGATGATTAAGTCGAAAGTTCAGGTTTGAAGTTAGTAGGTACAAAAACAATGCCTTGGGTTGCTTAGGCATACCGTGTCGGCAGCTTTAGGGACGCCTCGGCATCCCTCGGCATGCTTTGGCAGTCTTCGGAATACCTCGGTATTCCGAAGACTGCCAACTTGTCTTGTCGCGATACCTCGAGAGGTATCGCGACAAGACAAGACCTAAGAACGCCTCGGCATGCCTAGGGACGCCTCGACACGCTTAAGGATACCACGTGATTGTTACCGTCAGTGTGCGCTTAAGCGATGGTCTCTTGGTCGAAACCCACAACGCTGCGGTGTAGGTACGGTATGCGGCGTCGGACACAATCATTGTATCAAAAATTACTGGAGTGGTCTCTTGTTCCGTCGCAGTATGCGTCTGCGGCAAAGAGCAAACGCCGCATACCGTATACCGCAGCGTTGTGCGTTACGAACAAGAGACCAAAGCTTTACGTGTAGGGCTGCCGAAGGATCCCTTGCCGTGCCGTGCCGCCAATGTGCGCCGGGCCTTAGTGGCACCGGTGTGGCCGGCAATAAAATATTTCTTTCAAATCCCCCACCAGTAACTTGTTTGGTCTCGGCGAGTTGCGTAAGAGGCTCGTGGTCTCCTTTGCGTGTTTTCACAAAATAATCGATGTCCGAGCGCATTAAGATAGTGTAGAGAAAGAAATATTGCCATCGGTCATTGAACTGCCCACGAAACTAGCTAGGACAGCAATAATTGTAAACAGTCACTCGGTCTCGGAGCGATAGGTATCTTATTTCGTTAGCATACCAGTGTAGACGCGACGTCGCGTAGACGACGCGTCTACACTGCTTTATCGTTATTAAATTTGGGGTATTTAATTGTCAGTGTAATATGGATGCGAAGTACCAATACAAAAACATTATATTTTATGACTCTTTCAAGGAAGACGGGAGAGAATTTTGGGAAAATCACGAAATTTCACAAGGATAGGGGTGGGGGGTTGTGTTATAATGAGATATCACGGGTAGTATTTATTTTTCGTTGAACGTTAATTTCTAAACTAAACAGCGGCGCGTGGCCGTGGAATACAACAAACTTTGTACAGTCGCACAGCACGTCAGGCTATCACAAAATGATTTTTTTTATTCATATCATCCATCACACCGAAAAGTTGCTACTGATGAATGAATGACAGACCGATGAACGGAGAGAGTGATTGGGATGACAACATTTCAATCCGTACTGCTCAAGGCTTAGGTTTTACAGCCGGCCGCTTGACTGACACCAACCCTCTTTGGGTATGCTGTTGTTGGTGGTTTGTCTCCACCATTTGGGTGCCCTAAACTAAGGTGTTTATTAGTCTATCGAACAATCTCCGTTAGTCGACTTTTACGACACCCCTGGGGTGAGTTGGGGCTGGCACATTCTACGTTACTTTTTCGCTCCCAGACCAACATGGAAGATTTTTGGGGGCCTACCGCCTAACTCGATTGCTGATGGTAGCTTTAAAGCAATGCATTGCTTACGGCTGTCAATTTAGCTAGCAACCATCTTGAATGTTTAGGCGGTACGGATTTTCTTCCAAATTCATATAAAATCATTCGGTGATCATTCGTTCAAAGCTATCGCTAATAGTTTAGGTACATTTGGTGCGAAATGACAGCATGACGTCATAAACTTAGCTTTTGATTTAGCAATCGAGTTAGGTGGTAGGCCCCGATTAGTAAATCAATAATCTATGATGGTCTGAGTCACAGCGTTCACTCTTTATCTCGATTCTGTATAAAATTACTAATGACTTAAGGCCATACTATATGGAAATAGCTTTAATGGAAATAAACTTACTTTAAATGGAAGTAGCGCTTTTTGGCTTATGAGGGTAGTATAGCTAAAAAAAGTTGACCACATTTGGATAACGGAGCGTAATGTTTTTTTAAACTACTATATCAATTACTTATTTAATATATTATAAATTTTTCGTATGGACAAATAAGCAGAGATGCAAAAATGCAATGACTAAATTATTGGCAGAAGCATTCCTCTTCTACCATCAAGCAATATAGGTACTACGATTTACGTGCCCAATATATGGTAATAGGTTCGCTCTCCCCCTATTAGTGGGGCGGGAACCTATCTAACATAATACGTGGGTGTTAATTTACCTTTGTCTCTTATAAATAACATACATACATAAATCACGCCTATATCCCCCAAGATAGGCAGAGGAGAACTAGCACCCACGTTTCGCCAATTATGCTAGGTCCCATGTAATAGGTGGCGAGCCTATTGCCATTTATCGAGCACAAATGTCGCAGTACTATTACTAGGTGGTATAAGAGGAACGCTGCTGCCCATTCCTCATCACTGATTTATCCTTAGTCGCCTTGTACGACACCCACGGGAGAGATTTGGGGTGGTGACAATTGTATTCTACTCTGCCGTCACCACACGGTAAAATAAGCGTGGTATTTTTTAATATTCAAATTGAACGTAACATGACTCCGTCTTTGATTTGCTTTCCATAAAGGCAACACAACCAAAAAGGTCATAGTACCAACCTAGCATCCAAATAACGCTATTCGTAATAACCAGTTACATAATAGCTCTGTGAGATTTTTCGTTTCTTGCACGCCACCCACACATATGCAGCATTGACAATAAAGCAGGAAAACGTAATATAGGTAGTTACTGTATTTAATTGGCTGCCGTGAGTGCCTGTAGCGGTATTTTCCGGTCAAAGGAGGCGGCTGACAAGTGGAGATCTTTTTGCAGTGAACTTGTAGCTTCCATCAAGGTCACTGAAAGTCCTTGGCAACACACCGATTTACGCGATTGTACAAAAGATGTAAAGGAATTAGGTTTGAGATTATATAGAATTATATAGTATATATAGGAAGATTATATAGTATCGACCTCCTCCCAGTAGGTACCAGTCCTCCTCCTATTTAGAGAAAATAAATGAAGAAAATCATTTATTTTCAGCCCAAGGAGTCAATAGTAAAACAATATTATTATTATACTTTTATAGTTAGATAGCCTATCATCATCACCATCATCATCATCACCAGCCCTTTAATATTACTGCTGGGGCACGGGCCTTCCCTATGGATTGAAGAATATAGGGAGATTGGGCCATAACCCACCACGCTGGCCCAGTGCGGGTTGGTGGGTACTAACGACTGCAGATGCAACCGGGACCAACGGCTTAACGTGCCTGCCGAAGCACGGAGGAACTCGAGATAATAAATTTTTCAATTGGTCACCCATCCAATGACCGGCCTTAGTGAAATTGCTTAGTTTACGCAATCGCAGGCCAAGCGCGCCGTGCCACTGCGCTAGCGAGCTCCTCTCCTTTAGATAGCCTATAGCCTTCCTCAATAAATGGACTACCCAACACAAAAAGAATTTTTCAATTTGAGCCGGTAGTTTCTGAGGTTAGCGCGCTTAACCAACCTGCCAACTATACAAACAAACTCTTCAGCCTACTATAGATAAATTATAAAATTAGGTTTTAACTTACCAAACGTAAGATTTTGAATGATGAAGTTTATTAATATAATATAATTAAGACTTACAATTAAATTATTGTCATTTGTTGTTCTTAAATAAATTAATAATTAAGTTTTTAAAATGTAAATTATATAAAACATTAATAAAACTTTGTTAATTTAAGAAAATAGCAAAGAAAAACTTGTTCCACTTAGTTCCACCATCAATTATTGTTAAGAATTGTATTCTTCATGGTGCATCCATCCTCAAAATATCATCAAGCTTAAATAAATATTACAATATTTGCCTGTTATTTCATCTTTTGTTTGAAAATTATTGTGTTATTACTGTGTTCATTCTTTACGTCTATATTAAAGTCAAGTCTTGGGTTGAAGCGGGAATCACGTAGCTTAGGTGGCAGGTCAGGTTACCGGGAAGCTAGGCCCCCTGAGTTCATGCCCTGACCATGAGCAGAGCCACCCACTCGACTCTACTACCCGCTTCACAAAGCCGAAGGACCCTAAGATGAAGCACGTCGCTTAGGCAGCAGGTCAGATTACCAGGAACCCTGAGTCCATGCCTGTGCAATGAATACCCACTCGATGCCCACAACCAGCCTTACAATGGCGGAGGACCCTTTTTTGAAGAAGAATTAAACGGCCAATCGTTGCTGCAAGAAAAAAAGGAAAAACCAATCTGTAACTCCTTTTGCACATCTTTTTTGCATCTGGCAATCTCTAGGTACTTATATACTTTCATTTGCTATCACGTCGCCTGTGGTTACAATCATGACATTTCGTTTTCCTTAACCGGTAGCAGGCCAACGCTGACTTTCAACACCTATCCATTTGTTATATTATTTCTTTTTTTTTTTTTTTCATATTTTTTGTTTACGCTGCGAGGTAGCTTCAATAGTTGAGTGAGATTATTTTGTTGCCGCCGGAGTGTTCTAGTTTTTTCCCCGCGCTAATATTTAATTAAGTCATTGATGCATCTATTACACAGTAAAAAGTCAGCACATTTATCGGCCTGTATTTAGATGTACACACTTTTAAATACCGTTAGATTATAGTCTTCTTTTCATTGTCCATATAGGACCCGGCACGGTGGAATCCATGGAATGCTGAGAGTTATCGTTTCTATAAAAACACATATTATATGGCATGCGTTCTAGCATAACCTATGCCGTGTGGTGCCGGCAGAGCAGAATACATTTGTGTTGTCTGTTGAAATGTGGTAGCGATTTGTTGCGGCATCAACTCCTCAATACGTTAGATACTCTCAACCTTACTCCCTATTAACGTTTCTGAGTGCGGCAGTAAGAGAGATAGCGAGGCAACCGCCCATAGACGACATTGGTCGAATGCGATGGCCAACCAAATCACTAATAAAACAATATTAAAAGCGGCACAAAGAATCCAACAGACACTCCACTTAAAAACTAATTACATTAAATAATTGTTTACGGAAAGAAAGCTTTGGTCGTTATATAGAGAGGGGTGAAAGGCAAAACAGTAAAAAAGTCACTCTTCGACTGGGAATCTGAGGACAATAGACCAGAGTTAACTCTCGGCTGCGCGAGATAATTATAAGGCAAAAAGTATACCGTGCCGCTATGACTCCTCCAGCCAGCGTGTAAAGCACTTTGGCCTTATATCAGCTATTATCTGGTTATTATAAATTAAACCAAATAACACAAATTTTACCAGGCAATGCTCCATATTATGTTATTCGTACATACATATTTGACGGCCGCCTTGGTCGAATGCTCAGATTGCTGGGTATTGGCCAAGAGGTCCCGGGTTCGAATCCTGGTAGGGGCAAACTTTGTGATGACCACAAATGTTTGTTCCCGAGTCATGGTTGTGTATATGTTTATGTAGTATATTTTCAACATTTATATACATAATTATATTAAAAATATGTCCGTCATCTAGTATCCATAACACAAGTGCTACTTACTTTGGGCTAGATGATAGGTGTGAATGTAAAAAAAAAAAAAAAAATTCATCGTCTATATAATCGTCTATATAATTAGGTTCAGATCCATGTAAAGCTATATTACTTGGGAGTATTAAAAGATCTATAACAAACACAGTCTGAAGCTATCACAAATTAAACCACATTTGCAAGATACGAGTATGCGGTATTACAATTTATAATTTTGCGATTGAAGGCACCTTGAAACGGTCTACCCGTTTTACAATAACCATTGATTGTAAACAATTTTATGACAGCTATAAATTCTGTAAAGTCGCTTATATTTTTCCTTTTGACCATCGCCTAGCCATAAGTAATAGTGCATTAGCTCCAACGGGATTTCCAAGTGAAAATAAAATAATAACTTGTACTAATTTTTCTAACATTTATATAATGTTAAAATTAAAATCGAATAGTTTATAAAGCAAACCCAAGCTTAACCGAACGCACGGTATTTGTAAAAATATCTGCTTTGGAATGTTTGAAATTTATTTCTACATTGCGAGGGTACCCGTTGGCTTACAACGTGAAGTGTAAAGGTTAGAAAAATTTCGGCAAGTTAATTAGTGTCTTGGGTGGCCGAGCGGTCAGGCACCTGCCCGGATAGCAGCGGACGCGGGTTCGATTCCCGCCTCAAGATCATAATTTTTCGAAATTCTTTTTCTAACCCCAAAATCTTTGTACTAATTTTTCTAACATTTATATAATGTTAAAATTAAAATCGAATAGTTTATAAAATAATAACTCTTAAATATCGCTTAATAATCACACATATTATGTCATGACGGCCGCCTTGGTCGAATACTCAGATTGCTGAGTATTGGCCAAGAGGCGGCATTATTTCGAATCCTGGTAGGGGCAAACTTTGTGATGACCACAAATGTTTGTTCCCGAGTCATGGTTGTGTATATGTTTATGTAGTATATTTTCAACATTTATATACATAATTATATTAAAAATATGTCCGTCATCTAGTATCGCAACACAAGTGCTTAGGCTACTTACTTTGGGCTAGATGATAGGTGTGAGTGTAAAAATAATTGTTATATATAATTTATAGTTTTTAAACAAGAGAGACGCAACTCAAAAAATTCTTGGAAGCATTGTATGTTCTAAATAAATGGCAATAAGACTTAGGTATTGTTGCAGGAATGCAATTTTGAGTTGTATGTATCCCTTTTGCATTTAATGAGTGATAATTATGTCAAACCTATGACACCACACTCGCCGAATGGTGTTTTCTCCTACATTTTCCCTTAATCGCGTTCTAAATCCATGTGCATCTTTCAATTTTCTTTAATATCAGAATGTAACGACAGGCATCGTATCGGCCTCGATTTACCCCACACTGTCTTTGCAGTTTCCATTTGTAACAGCAAAAAGTTGTGAACGCTAAGACACTGACAATACGGACCAGCGTAACGAGACACGTGGCCCAAGAAGAACTGCCCCCTCGGCCTTCCGATGCTGAAGACGGGCGGGGGACGAGGAAGCTCATCTGTTCCGGCTCAGTTTTTAATGATACCTACATTGTTGGTCGCAGACAGGAGAACGCAACGGGCCAAGATATTGAGAGCTACATGCGCGCGCGCTCACCGTTATCCTATTTCCTCGCTCCCGAGTACCGCTGACGACATATCGACGGTGACACCTAAGGGCGCTCGCCCACGGCGACTTTTTGTAGCGATACTGTCGCGCGTTCGCATCGATACCGTCGCGATACAGTCGCGACGCGGTCGCTCAATGAGTGCCCTTGCCCACGTAGTAACCATGATTCAGTCGCGATACTGTCGCGCTTTCGTCGTGGTCGATTCTCACCCCGATGTCGTCTAATACGGTTGCGCGTTTGCATCGATACAGTCGCGATGCTGTAGCGCGTTGCAAATGCGACGAACGCGCGACAGCATCGCTACAAAAAATCGCCGTGGACGAGGGCCCTAATATTACTATGTGCCCCGGCAATAAGTACCTTATTGTCATCCGTGTCTTTGAATCCGTGGCATGTGCTGCCTAGGAATCTAGCGTTTACGGTAGTTATAAGACTAGTCATAATATGAGACATTGCTCCTTTGTAAGCGGAGCAAATTAACTGTGTTCTAATGCGGCAATTAGAATGCAATATTTTATCGGCAGTGTTGCTATGAGCGTTTGTAGTAAAAATAAATGAGTCAAACATTTTTTATTGGCTTATAGATACTACTAGTATTAGCAACTCAAAAGAATTGAAGTGTGCAACATACCTATGTCATTCATGTTGGCCTGGGAGCGAATAAATTACGTATAATGTGCTGGTATCAATGGAGATTGACCGGTGTCGACGGGATAAGTAACTTGGGGCATTCGAACAGCATACCAAAAGACGGTTGGATTCAGGCAGACGGCCGGCTAGCCAAAACCTTGAGCATTATGGATCGAAATACATACATACATACGTCACGCCTTTCTCCCACTGGGGTAGGCAGAGATCACTTCTTTCCACTTCCTTACATACCTACTTCTTTTGCTTCATCCAGTCTCATTTTGGGTACTGTTGACCTGGCTCTACTTTAACAGACTTTCAATTTGATTATGAAAGATCCGCCTAGGCCTTCCCCTTCCCATTTCTCCATTCACTTTCGCCATGTATATCCTTTTTGTCAGTCTCCTTTCATCCATTCTTTCTACGTGACCAAACCATGCGAGCATCCCTTTCTCAATCCTTGTCATTACATCTTCTTTCAAACCACACCTTTCTCTTATCACACTGTTATACAATCGATCGCTCAGCCTTACCCCAGCCATGCTCCTCAACGCTCTCATTTCTACTGCATTTATTATACTTTCGTGCTTCGTCTCGATGGATCGAAATTACCTATATAATTTGATATAACGCTGTTCTCGACCTTTTCTCGGATCTCCCAAATATACCTACACAAAAAATTTCATTAAAATTGGTCAAGCCGCAAGAGTTCGATAAGAAACACTGTGAGACGAGATTTTTATGAGACAAATCACGACTCTATGTTCCTATACTCCTGAAGAAAGAGTTAGAGTATGTTGACTCCCACATTGTGTTACTTTAGATATAATTCCTATGATTACATTGTACCGATCATAAACACACGGTAGGCATAGCAGGCAAGTCCATTGCCGTTCACAAGACAAGTTACACGCAGAAGGTACCTATTGTTAGACTTTGAAAAAAAACGCTGCAGCCGTCAGTCGCCAAGGCATAGAATAAAACAAAATCAAACACAAAATTTGGCACAGGCAACACAGGGGTAAGTAGGTACCTACGTTTAACAGCGCAAGTAAGCTTTTCACAAAATTTTCTCAGAATTTCTCAACTGACCTTGTGCTTTACATCAAACAAGTTAACGTTGACATTTGATTGGAGATACTTGACAGTTTTGTATAGTCTGATGTATTGGTTATTGCCCAACTACGCTATGACTGGATCAAAAAGTAACATAAGTAAAATTTTTGTAGGTGCAGTCAACCGGACGTCAGGCTACCACAAAATTTCTAATTTTCCCACTCGATAAGTTAAATTTATGAGAAGCCTTATTACAATGTGACGAAACTTTATTTTTCATGCGTTTAAAAATTATGCTCTCCTCTCCAAGCCGGCCTGTGTGAACGGACCCTAAGCGTTTTAGAGCCCCTCAGAAGTCTCACAATGTGCGCCGGCGCGCCCCCCACTCCCCGTCGCCCTCTGCTGGAAAACGTCCATGGATTTTATGGTTTTCCATGGCCTCGACGTCACTGCGTTAAGTGCATTGGAAACCGGCGTTGTCAAGGGCTCCTGAGAACTACTAGTTTCAAATACTCAGTTTGAGGACACGGCAATGGTCTTTAATTAATTACCTACTAATTAATTAAGTAGGAAAATATTAAATTTTATATTAGTTTATTCACCACCTTTCTTCTTTTTCTTTTGGGAAAAAATGATCCTACTCTTTAAGAGAATTTATTCCCCACTCTTCCGCATGACCAGAAGAAAATATGTCCACTTTTCCGCGAGTTTCGAAAATCGTAATTTATAAACAAAGTATTGGAGGGTTGACGTATTTAAATTACATTAAAACATTTATGTAAATTATTGTATAAATTATTATAGGTAATAAAGTGATAATTATCAAGTTTATCATTAAACAAGTTGATTAATCAACTTGTGACGCTAACCGTACGGTGCCCGCGGGTGTGATAGGTAGTTTTGCACTTTACATCGATCGATATGTTTATACCTATTATATGTAAATATCAATAATATTATAATAAACAACACAAAAAGCTTCGTCTGCTTATTCAATATAATAATACAAGTTCAAAAAATAATCTAAGGGAGATTTAAGGTAAAACGAACCACGTCCAATTACTTCTTTCTTGGCTACGTTAAATTAAATCGTTTTCATAATTCCTACAAACGTGCGCTAATGAACATTTCCAGTGTCGTAATGTTCCAATTGATGTATTTACAATAACAGGCAATCAGATACTAATTTGCTCTACATTTGGAAAAAGTGAGATTAAATCAGTATTAAGTAAATATGCATGAATTTGAATGTAATAGGTATTTATCTAACACCCCTAACTCAGTTTTATAAGACAGAATTGTTACTATTCAACATTGAACTAGATACTATTACTAGGGTACTATAATTCAACAAATAAATTATAGACATCTGTGGTCTGAATTAATAAAATAACTATTATTAATGTGCCATGCCTTCCCTGTGGATGGAACAGTATAAGAAGAATGGAGAAACAATAAAAATACAATAGAGAACTTAGAGGCAATTTTTTTTTGTAAGTATTGTTAGGATATCTCTCTAGAAATGGACTAAGCAAATCACGGAACCAAATCGGGCCAACCCATATCACCAACGTTCCCCGAAGCGCGGGCGCATGGGCGCATGACCCCGAGCGCGGCACGTAGTGTCACGCTATTGTAATGCGTTGCGTAACCTACACCACCTCCCCCCACTTCCCCCCACCGCACGCGACCCTCGCGTCAAATGGACTCTGTTTCCAATATAGCCCTCGTTGAATTCGACGGAAATTGTCGTCACTGTGAGATATTGAAAATGAAACCTCGCCAGCCGCATTCGAGATGCGCAGACGCGGTCTGTGTGTAAATCTTGCGCATTTTCTGAATTCGCATTTATGCAAGCAAGACCGAATGCGTCTTAAATGTAAATGTTTGAGAGATTTTCGATTGAAATAAGATATTAGATGTAAGGACCATGCAGACGTTGGCGTGGTACGGGCATTTTATGTAACTAGAGATAGATAGATCTAGAATGAATGGAATACCGAATAATCAAAGGATGGATTGTGTGAAAGATAGGTATGATATGACGAAGATGACAGGTATGATAAAATGAAAAGATAGATTAGTTAATTTAGTTTGGCTGGGCGTTTTCCGAACTTAGCTTAGCCCCCTGATTTGGCCATTGTGCCTTATATGGTCCTACTCCAACCGTCCCTGATTATCCCAAAAACTTAGCAGCCTTTTCAGACTGCTGCAGGCTACCAGGACCAATACTGGGGATTGGAGAAGTCTTGCTCGTTGATCTGCCACGCTCCTGCATTCTGTAAGCACGTGCTGTGGCGTTTCTTCTACCTCCATGCATCCTCTGCATAGAGGACTCATCATCATCATCATCACCAACCCTTTAATGTCCCCACTGCTGGGGCACGGGCCTTTCCCATGGATTGAAGAATATAGGGAGATAGAGGACTGTTTGATTAAAATGTAGATATGAGAAGAATGGAGTTACATGCTGTGCTCACGGCTGGTGGAAGAGAATGGAAGAAGACATGTTGTGCCGCCCCCTTGATGTGGGATAAGGACAGGGAGAATAAGATAAGACGTAATTACCAGGTAACGGATACGTTTGCCTGACACAACGATTTATCAAACATATTTCGCTACACACTGCTGGATAAAATACTCGCATTCGTTCGTCACAAACATTTTCCTGCGTGCAGTCGAGAACAGGACGCCGTCGATTGACAAATGACATTGGTTGCACCCTAGTTAGGTACAAAAAGGGGCGTTTAGATGTTTTAGTGTAAATTGTCAGTACCTACTAGACGTAGGTAGGGCTCGGCAGCACAGCAGGCTATTCAGAGGGCCAAGTGGCTTATCTATTCGAACGCATAGATCACAAAATGTATGAAACTGACGTAGATATTACGCAGACAACAATACGTCAGTTTCACACTTTTGTTTTCTATGCGTTCGAATGGTTATGCCACTTCTTGGCTAGGCTCTCTGGACTGTCAGTTATCAATAACATACATGAATTACGCCTATATCCCCGAAGGAGTAGGCAGAGGTGAATGAGCACTCACGTTTCGCCAATTAAGGTAGATAGATCCCATAAGTATAAGTAATAAGGAGGTGGCGAGCTTCACCGTTGTCTTAATCCTTGATCGCCTTGTACATAGAGTTGGGTTTTACTCTTTTTTATTTGCCTACATTTCCTTTTTGAATACGTCTTGTCACGAGCGTCACGTTTTCACTACCCTAAAACTTTACAAAATGAGAAATATTTGGTCTTTTTATATTCAGTTCAGTACATCCTAATCTAAGACTGTACGTTTGTAAGTTTTTATGTCAAAAATAAAGATAAAACGATGCTAACAACTTTCTTTTCTTCATCTTCTTTTCTTCTTTTTTTTTTGGAAAATTAAATTGTTGTTTTTCCATATCTTCTCGCTTTTCCTGCCTTGCCTGGTCCAAGACAATTATTTCGAAACCAAAATCAGCTAAATCGGCCCAGCCGTTCTCAAGTTTTAGCGATACAAACACACAACAATTCGCTTTCATATATTTAGAAGATTTACAACATAACAAAAAAAAAATTAACTTGGACTATGTTTACGGGAAGTAAAATGTTATCGCTTTTTGTACTAAAATTTGCAGCTTCACAATCCTCTTAATACTTTGAACCAACTTCATCCCAAACAATGCAACACAAAGACCCCCAAAGGAAATGTGAGTCACCACAACGAATGCTGCGGATATTCCTAAGGGGTTTAATTCTTGATTTAACAAACTAACCGGACACGTGCATTTGAGCCCTCGCTTCAATTACAATAAGAACGAGTCCCTCCCAGACATGCGAGGAGGGTAGTCTCCCTCTTGGCTCAATTTAGATCGTTTGCAATAATGTTCACTGAGGCCGGTCATTGCTTGCGTGACCAAAAATATAAGTATTATCTCGAGTTCTCCGCGCTTAAGAAGTTAAGGCTTGAGTTCACCAACAAGTATAACAATTACAAGCGATTAATAGATAACCGTCAATTTTTGAAAGTTATATAAGTATAAACGCCGATAAATATAAACGCAGCTAAATGTAAATAATAAATGTAAATAATATAAACGCCTGTTTAAGTTTTGGTGAACTCCAGCCTTAGCCGTGTGGTATGGCATTGTCACCACCCCCAAATCAGTTAGCGATCAAGGGTTAAGACAACGGTGGAGCTCGCCACCTATTTCCTACATATGGGATCTAACCTACTTGGCGAAACGTGGGTGTTAATTCACCTCTGCCTACCCCGTCAGGATAAGTACTGAACATTCGAACTAGTTAATTTAATAAATATTCAGTATTTTACTTTCCTGAACTGAAAATAAGTAGCTAACTGCCGCACTCAGAGACGTCAAATAACGTTAATGAGTACATAACGTCAAAAAATGACAATTCAAAACTAGTCGCTATTCTTGCCGGGTCAATGGTCTAGATTTGAATGAAAATTTTTGACATTAAATACTCATTAAAGTTAATTGACGTCTCTAAGTAGGGCAGTAAGTATAATATTATTGACATTAATAGAACAAATTATTACATTGTTTTCCACATTACACGGCTAATTAATAGATATAAAATATTAACATTCACCGCAACCAAAACTGCCAAAAGAATCTTTAACCCACCTCGTAAATACGAGGTGGATTAAGATTCTTTTAGCAGTTTAGATTATATTATCCCACGGCTTACATGTATGATTAAAAACTGCCGCATAAGTTAGGTAGGTACAGGTAACAACAAGTTAGACTATACAAAACTGTTAATTATACCTATCCAATCCATCGTCAATCATTTCACGTCTCGTATCTATTAGTAATATTAGATATAATTATGAAATTTATCTTTGAATTAAAATGCTATTTAAGTACGTACATACATACATACATAAATCACGCCTATATCCCCGAAGGGGTAGGCAGAGGTGAACTAGCACCCACATTTCGCCAATTATGTTAGGTCCCATGTAATAGGTGGCGAGCCTATTGCCATATATCGGGCACAAAAGTGTCGCAGTACATTGCTAGGTGGTATAAGAGGAACGCTGCTGCCCATTCCTCATCACTGATTTATCCTTAGTCGCCTTGTACGACACCCACGGGAGAGATTTGGGGCGGTGACAATTGTATTCTACTCTGCCGTCACCACACGGCACTTAAGTACGGCCATAAATAATTATTACTCTGTACTTTCTTAAGTCGTATTCTAGGCTATTTTCAGTTGCGATTATTTGAGTCACCTTTCTTATTTACTCCCGCTCCACTCACTTAAAAGGTATTAATTAATAAGTTGATTACGTAACAAACGTGCCGAAACCGGCTCACAGACCCGCTCCTTAGCTAACCCTCAGCGTGCGTAGATTACGAACAAAATGTATTTTAAATCTGTCGTCAGGTGCAAGAGGAATCCTACTCAATAATACTCGTGGACAAGATCTCCTCGGGGAAAGGAAAATATTTTCCTCTCCTGGTAAGGCCCAAGTTCACCAACACGTAAATCAGGCCATTAAAAGATAACCAACAGTTTTTGACAGCTCTTCCATACAGGAAAATGTCAAAATCCGACGATTAGATATGAATCGTCTGTTTAGGTGTTGGTGAACTCCAGCCTGAGTCACACTAAATTCCGAGACAAAACACTGTGGAGAGAGATTTTGTCCACCCACCGTATCCACCTCCACTCCTCCAATCCACCTCCCGTGCTAGGCCTACAGCTGTCCACGCAAGGATGCGCAGACGCGCGTTTCTTTTTAGAAAGTGGCACGTGGCGGGGTTGTTCACCCTACGCTATCCAGGTCAGCGGGGCCGCTCGCCCCGCCCCCCGCGCTCGGTACCCACTACTAGGCTAGTCCTTGCTGGGACTCCATTGACATCGTAATAACCACAGTTTAACCGGGCCGGCGGATACGGCGCTCCTTGCTAAGTGTGCGCGTGAACTGTGCCTCTAGGCAAACGAATACAGCGTTTCTGAGTAACGAATGTCACTTTATGACAACATCTCTAACTATTTTGGCCCGAGTTCACCAACACGTAAATCAAGCGATTAAAAACTAACTGTCAGTTTCTGACAGTTCTTTCATACGATAAAATGTCAAAAAGAACTGGTTAAATATTTATCGACTGTTTACGTGTTGGTGAACCCCAACCTTAATTATACATATTTTTATTTAAACATTGATGAAAAAGAAAATAAAAGTGTGGTTTATTCATATAACATACACTCCTGAATCGTCAAAGAAATAACGTTAAACACTGGAAACGAAAAGAAAAACGGTTTCCAATATTTATAAATGTATGTCCGTCATCTAGTATCCATAACACAAGTGCTCAGGCTACTTACTTTGGGCTGCATGATAGGTGTGAGTGTAAAAATATAAAAAAAAAAAATTAGAAAAATTATTTCAACAAGAAAATTGTGGTTCGGAAAAGTTCGAATAAAATCCCTACTTATGATTTTTCGAACTTTTCTTACCACAATTTTCATTGTGATACATTCTCTTGCATTTGTTTGATACTACGGTCGCCATGGTGTTTTTTCAGTAATACGTCACTTTCATACATTTTTATTCTATTCGTTTGAATAGATTGGCAAATTTGTCTAGTCCCCCCGGTCCTACCTACATGCATGATATTGCAGTGCTAGTGCTAGAAAAACAGATTATAGAATGGGGGAAGACCGAAGAAGCGATGGTTGAATTGTGTGGAAGATGATATGACTAAGAAGGTTCATCAAGCAAGAAGAGTCAACTTAAAAATGAACTTTAAATGAATTTATACTTTAAACGGACACTTTATATCTGACATAAATTACCGATGTCTAGATTTGTAATTAAAATTAAAAACCAAAACAAATATTAAATAGATTTAATTCAATATAAAAGTATAAAACTTACACAAGGCTATTTCTAATTGGGTACCGTTTACATGATTACGTAATTTCAATAATAATTTAGCTTACTCTATGTAAACCTAGTTAATTAATACAATAATTCAATTCGTTCATTATCTACATATGAGACGTTTAATATAAATAAGATATAATAATATGTAAGAATAAAAGATATAAATACTATCATATCAATATTATAGTATTGGAATTAAAGTAAAATGGTATTTTTATTAAAATGTTTATATAATAAATTGATTATCTAATACCATTGTGATGTTATCGTTCATAAAATTAAAAATATTATAAGTTCGTTTTATCCTACTATTCCAGTGAATTAACTTACCTATAGATATTACAGACTAATAAATATAATACACACACATCCATACATAAATCACGCCTATATCCCCGAAGGGACAGGCAGAGGTGAACTAGCACCCACTAATAATGTAATTACATAAACATGTATATTACAATATAAGAGTAGATATACTATCTTAAACATAATAATATGTGATAATTCGCTTTCAATAAATACGTTTAGCAATGCAATAATACCTACAATATCTGAATTTGTACAAATTTCGGTGCTTCTATAAGGCTTCCGTTAATAATTAAAACAATATAAACAGTAGGTACTTCTTTTCTAAATTACATAATTCATTGCGGCGTCATTCGTAATATAGTCGCCATAATATAGAACATCTGAAAGATTCAATGTGATTTACAAAAGTGCCTACCTCTGGTACTCAGCAGGTAAAGAATAAGCAAGCAGCAGTTTGTTTTCGGATTACATACTAATTATACGTTCCACTCGTATCAAGTTTCTGATAGAATAACGTAGTTATCCTCGAATGTAGGTTCTTCAGTGTAGGTACTAATAAATCTGTGCCTGAAGCACAAATTTTTCGGAGATTAATTCGCATCGTAATCGTATCGAGAAATCACTCTGAAACGAAAGAGATCATTGTCAGCACTTGTGATGCTCCCCATTGGTGCAACAGAACTCCTTGCCAGCGGAAAAGGTGGTAGGTGTCCAGTCGCCACCACAGCTCTTGATGAAGAGGAAAGCTTTCTCCCGGTGGACATCACGTTCCACAGCGCCACAGATGACCGGGCCCGCCTTAGGGAGGTACATCAAAATCTGGAAACAAGGATGTCGTGTTATTTAAAAATAGATAAGTAGTACCTACTGAACATTGGAATTCGTTTATTAAATAATGGTAAATATTCCTATTTTTGCTCCTGAACTGAATATAAGTACAAGTGAAAAGCATGTCCGAAATTTTAGAGAAAACTTGCTCAACTTTAATTAATATTAAGTCGGTGTATAAACTTTATAATTTCGTCACTATAAATTTACGGCTACGACAGTACCTACGTCAAACATAGCTACATCAATTCCGAACTACGATTTCTGTTTAACTTTGCGAGCTATTCACTGTACAAGGCAAACTCATTTTCACCGAAGTATTTTTGAATTAAATTAATCTCCTCCCACGCAGAATATAACTCTAAAATTAACCTCAGCCAAAAGCTCCCATGCACCTAACAGTTTTTTGTGTAACTTATTACGTTTATGATCTATTACGATCGCTTGAATAGCAGTGGTCCACACATGTTTAAAAGTTACATAACTTTTGTGATCTGTATCATGCTTTAATACGATTTATATTTATAATAAAAAATGTGTTGCAAAATTTGTAATTTGAAATTAATCGAAACATCAGTATCTATGAAACATAGTATAAATACCAGTGAGAAAAATTGATTAGTATAACTATATAAGAGGGAAAACTTTGAGCAGTATGGATTGGAATGTTGTCACTGTTCACTCATCAATTTCTTGTCATAGACCATTCCATCACTTTTATACACATCACTCAACACTCACTAGCACGTTCCAGTGTGATGGGTGATATGAATCAAAGGGCATGGGATAGCCAGATGTCTTTTTACCGAGATGAATTGAAGAGGAAAAATACTCGCCAACCCAAGATAGCCTGGGAAGAGGGAAAAAAGATGGTGAATTAGCCAATAAATTAACCCAACACAGCCTGGGAAGATGTAAAGAAGATGATGAATGAGTTAAAAAAAAAAATAAGGCTTGAGTTCACCAACACGTAATCAGTTGATTATTATTTATCTGGTTCTTTTTGACAGTCAACAATATGGAAGAAATGTTAAAAATAGACGGTTAACTTTTAATCGCATGTTTTACGTGTTGGTGAACTCGAGTCTAGAGTCCCAAATAGTAACTTACAACGTCCAAACATTTGTTGACGCAGCTCCTGAACCCGCCAAATCCACAAGTGGAGTCTTCAGTGTCGTAGGTAATGACTGGCTCGCCTCTCGGAGGGCCTCGCGGTCTACCACGCCTGCCCTCCTTGATTCCCACCTGCTGCGACAGGAACACGCCGCATTGGCAGTAGTCCAGCTGCAAGATTAAATATATCATTGAAATATTCCACCAATATTCCATAAATAAGCTGGCGAAATATGAATGTTTAACACCTCTGCTTGCTTCGGGGTAAAAGGTGTGATTTTATGTATTTCTAATAAATAAATAAAAAAATGCACTTTTCAAGTGAGCGCCCATGGCCAAATCCGACACTAACTGACGCACTCAGAGACGTCAATTAACTTTAATGAGTATTGAATGTCAAAAATTGTCATTCAAATCTAGACCATAGACCCGGTGAGAATAGCGACTAGTTTTGAATTGTCATTTTTTGATGTTAAGTACTCATTAACGTTATTTGACGTCTCTGAGTGCGGCAGTATGAGGAACAGCAAAAAGTACTCAATAGAGTATTTTGAAAAATCAATACTCCAGGGCCTGTAGCCAAGTGGCAATCGTTTTATAACGATAACATGTCGAAGTTCGTCACGATCGGCCATATTACTTTGGTATCTACAACGTCTTACCTTGCGCTACCAACATAACTAAGAACTTACGAAGACGATTTTGGTCACGTGAATTCACGACGACTTACGTCAAATCCCATACATTTTGCTTTATCGAACTTCGTTATCTTTGTCGGTATGTTACTTTGTCTAGGCCCCCTGGTAAGGAATCGAACCCGTTGGTTTTGAAAAGAAATACGGTATTATTACATCATTCGATATAGTCGCTAATATGTAACGAATTCTGGAAAGTAATTACATAATTAACTTCAAAATTTAGGTAGGTATATTCATTTTATAACTATCGTAAGTATAATTTTAAATCTGGAATTCCTGTGCTGAATACCATGGTATGACTACTTATGATGATAATAGCTTAGCTGTATCTTAATAATAATTATTTATATCTAAGGTAAAGTAAAATCCATTGGTGAGACTAGACAATCATGAAACATGAAGATAGAGGGTAGAAATTAGAAAAAAGCTACAGTATGTGAGGAACATTTCGAAAAATGATTATGAAACGATAATACCGAGAATAATTTTTCGAAAATTTCGCCGTCCTTAATTTCTCTGTAATGTTTTTTCCAATATTTATAAATACAGTTATGTTGTAATAAAACCAAATAATAGGTTTAGGGCCTGTTTCACAAACGACAAATAAGTTCTAAGTAGGTTACTTCGCAGATCATTTGACAGTTGTAATATGATATACATGTCAATTAAACTGCGAAGTAAGCTACTTCGAACTTACTTGTCGATTGTGAAACAGGCCCTTCTTAAATATGAATCGATCTGAAGCCAATATTTTAACCACGCTGATATTTTTAGTACTCTTTAAAGCAAAGCTCTGTATCAAGAGTCGCGTGAGGCCGGCAATAGGCAATTTAGATTTAAATTGACCGAGGCACTTCGCTCCCTCAATATGGGTGACATTTTGCTAAGATCATGTGTGTCTGTACCCATATGGAAATATTTATGAGTACGGCCTCTATTTTTTTGAAGGACGTAGGCTGTTGGCCGCGAGGCCTTTAATTTTGAGGGTTTTTTGGGGAAGGCGAAGACCTTGTCCTCAAGCCTTGCAGTCGAGCACTCTCTGTGTGGGTACCTCCACAGCAGGCGTCCCCAGTGGGGGGGACTGCATGTCCCGAGGGAGTTATACTACCGCGGAGAGCCTCATTGGGCGCCCGAGTCGGAGCTTGAATCGGCAGGCCTGAGGGTGCCTCTAAAGGCGCGGACCTCGGTATTGCCTAATGACGTGTCGTATAGTGACAGCGCAGGAGCAAAATGGTATACAACACCACACCCAATCTCCCCCGGGGCTGTTGTAGGTACAAGGCGACTGAGGGTTGACGCAATGATGACGAGTGGGCAGCAGCGTTCTTGGTGTATACCTAGCAGAATACTGTAGCAGCTAGCTAGCTAGCAGTATACTGTAGTAGGATGGTACCTAGCAGTATACTGCGATTCACGTGATTGCAATAGGCGATAGTTAGCAATAGGCTCGCCCCCTATTCCATCGGACCTGACATAGTTGGTGAAGTGTAAATGTTAATATACACCTCTACCTACCCCTTGACGGATACATAATCTTAGGTATGTAAGCCTCACGGTCTCACTTACTATTATTGCCTAACACAAAAAAAAAACTGTTTGTTGAACAATGTTTTAATTTACTGCGCAATACAACTCCTCAGGTGTTTACCTCTTCATAATCCTCGTTCACTTCTTCAATGGTCCTGTAGCTCTCGTAATCGACGTGGTCACGTTTGATGCGACCTTCAGCTGCCAAAGTCAAGCACAGGCAGACGCAGAGGACTTGGAACAGAAATCGCCCCATGACGGCAGCTGGTGGTGAAACAAAAAGGCTGCCTTGCTCGACTGCTCAGTTGACTGGAATAGGAATACATACATTAATTATTACTAAGGGCGGTGAAACAAAGATTTTTTTTTATACTAGACAGGGAAGCTTTCTTGCCCTTCATCTCATCTGATGGTAAGTGACGATAAGGGCTGAAGATGGAATCGAACTTCAACTGGAACCCGCAACCACAGGGGAGCTGGCTATCTTATCTTGTCGAAACACAATAATGCTGCCAACATTATTATTATGGCGACAGATTTTTATAAGATGGTGGTAGCTAGCCAGGCGGACTTGAAATAATGTCTCAGAATGTCTCAGAACGGTAGTATTTGACGCCCAAACTCATGGCGAGGGCGATAAATGTGCGATCTGATGCCCTCTTTTTTACAGCCAGACGTAAGTACTATTACATTTATTACCAAGGGCGGTAAAACAGGGAATGTCTCAGATCGCAAGTATTATACATCTGAGATGAAAGCTATCTTTTTTTACCGCCCGAGGAAAGTCCAAACATTTATGCCGTGAGGTATTACAGTGACAACGAAACGTCAATTTCGTTCTTTTGTATTCTATGCGTTCGAATAGAAAAGCCACTTGGCTACGCCCCCAGGTGTGATAAAATATTTTCAATAGGCAAAATGTGATTTTATAAAGTAATTTTAGTTCAAAATGTTAAATACTCCAATCAATAGTCAAACTTGACTTGTTTTTACATAAAACACATAAACGATAGAGAAAAACTGACATGTTGTGGTAAATTCTATTCGAATCTAAAATCCATAACTAGGTTCTAGGACAAAGATTTTGGGGTTAGAAAAAGAATTTCGAAAAATTATGATCTTGAGGCGGGAATCGAACCCGCGTCCGCTGCTATCCGGTCAGGCAGACACTCTAGTGTCTTGGGTGGCCGAGCGGTCAGGCAGACACTCTAGTGTCTTGGGTGGCCGAGCGGTCAGGCAGACACTCTAGTGTCTTGGGTGGCCGAGCGGTCAGGCAGACACTCTAGTGTCTTGGGTGGTCGAGCGGTCAGGCACCTGCCAGGATAGCAGCGGACGCGGGTTCGATTCCCGCCTCAAGATCATAATTTTTCGAAATTCTTTTTCTAACCCCAAAATCTTTGTACTAATTTTTCTAACATTTATATAATGTTAAAATTAAAATCGAATAGGTTCTAGGACTTTGTTATTGAGGTTGTAAGTAGATAGGTAGCTAAAAATCCCGAATCAGGCTGTTTTACTAATTAAATTGTGACTTTAAAGTACCTACTCGTAACTCGAAGAGTTTGATTCATAACGATGTGAACGAAGCCAAATCGTTACTGGGCACCCATCCAAGTTACTTATCTTATCCTAGAATAACGATTCCAAGTAGGTATCAATAGAGCCTGTATTCCCAGAATAAGGCTTTAGCGCAAGGCTTTTAAAATTATAAATAACAAAACTTAGCCGTATAAATACTAAAATTACATTTACCTATCTTTATAGATTCTCCTCTGCCTACCCTTTGGGGAACAATTGGACGTAATTTATGAAAATCAATCCTATTCATCCCCTTAAAAAAATCACATACACTGAAGAAAACACGTTTCGCTTATTTTGTTACATACATACATACATAAATCACGCCTATATCCCCGAAGGGGTAGGCAGAGGAAACTAGCACCCACGTCTCGCCAATTATGTAAGGTCCCATGTAATAGGTATCGCAGTATTGCTAGGTAAAGTCCGTTTCACGAAAGAACTGCCGTGGCTTCATCATCATCATCATCACCAGCCCTTTAACTCCCACTGCTGGGGCACGGGCCTTCCCTATGGATGGAAGAAGAAATTAGGGAGACTGGGCCATAACCCACCACGCCGGCCCAGTGCGAGTTGGTGGGTATTAACGACTGCAGATGTAGCCGGGACCACCGGCTTAACGTGCCTTCAGAAGCGCGGAGGAACTCGAGATAATAAATTGTTGGTCACCCATCTTATGACCGGCCTAAGCGAACTTGCTTAGTTTACGCAATCGCAGGCCAAGCGCGCTATCCCACTGCGCTAGCGAGCTCCACCCAAAGAAGTCCGTGACTTAACTCTTTGCAATAACCGCGATAATAATGTGAATGGAGGGACTTCTTTTGTGAACCGAACTCTAGTATAACCGAACTCTAGTAATAATAACGCTGCTGCCCGTTTGCCATCGCTGTCTTTAGGTGTCCTTAGTAGCCACGACACCCTCGGTAGAGATGGGGGTGGTGACAATTTTAATTTACTCTGCCGTCAACACACTTACATACATAAATCACGCCTATATCCCAGAAGGGGTAGGCAGAGGTGAACTAGCACCCACGTTTCGCCAATTATGTTAGGTCCCATGTAATAGGTGGCGAGCCTATTGCCATTTATCGGGCACAAAAGTCGCAGTACATTGCTATTGCTAGGTGGTATAAGAGGAACGCTGCTGCCCATTCCTCATCGCTGATTTATCCTTAGTCGCCTTGTACGACACCCACGGGAGAGATTTGGGGAGGTGACAATTGTATTCTACCCTGCCGTCAACACACGCCATAAGATAATGACGATAATATTATCAATAAATACAGCACACGGCAACAGATGTGATTTATGTAATGACAATGTGTGGGTACTAATTGAATAATAATAATTTAAGCATAAATACCTAGGCGCAATTACACAGCACGAAAACAAATTAGGGGCACACAAATTAGTGCAGCTGAGCAAAACTCAACTTGTCATTAATTAGAGCTACCGTGTTCAACCGCAGTAATATAATTGTCACGACTCGCCTAACGAATGAGGTGCTAGTTGATGGTGGCGACTCGGAGAGCATTCTACGAAACTACGAACTATTATTTTTGAGTACGAAAGGCCTGACAGCCCCGCTAGCGCGGTGGCATAGCGCGCTCGGCCTGCGATTGCGTAAACTAAGCAATGTTCGCTAAGGCCGGTCATTGGATGGGTGACCAAAAATTTAATATCTCGAGTTCCTCCGTGCTTCGGAAGGCACGTTAAGCCGTTGGTCCCGACTACATCTGCTAATTTCTTCTCGCTCCAACTCCCACTAAATGATGAGACAAAACACTGTCAAGTGGCGGAGAGAGATTTTGTGCACGTCCCGTGCTAGGCCTACTGGTTTTTAACTTTTCACTTAGAAGTACGGAACCGTTCGTAAAAACGTATTTCGATGGATGTTTTATACTTGTCATTATCCGTTGAAATTGTCCATCTAGTAAATACACACGCTTTTCTTCGGGACAATTTATTTATGATTGGCTTTCAGGCTTGCTAGCGTAAATTTCATTTAATGACAGCTCTTGCAGAAAGTTAACAGCTAGTTAAAACTGTCCATGATGAAAAAAAAACTTAGGTAATTGAAAAAATACCTGTTATGTAGGATAGATACACTATACTTAGAATGCAATTATTATTATTATTTTATTGAGTTTAAAAAGCATAATTGATTACACTACGAGCCACGTTACACTACCACGTACAGTCAGCATGTTATGGTTATGTCTAACCTAACCTTAACAGGCTGACAATATGCCTAACTACTTGTTACCGCTAGCTAGGGTACTAACTACGTAACAAATTGAAGGCAATATTGCCTTATTGTCATATGTCCAGTTTATATGAATAAAAGTAGTTAATTTATCAAATCTTTGCCAAATGTTTAATTTTTAAGAAATATTATACCTGTGCATCATATTTTTTTAATAATTTTTACTAAATGAAAACCAAGCTCCATGTCGGGAACAGAGAGAGTGCACTCTCTCTGTTCCCGATCCTCAGTTTGCATCCCAGCAATGGTGACCGGTGACCACATGAGATTGTCAATAGTGAATAATAACAGTTTGGCTGTTATTAAAATACCGCGTCCAACTGTATATTTAAAAAAATGTCTTCGAAATAGTTTTGATAATGGAGACAACAAGAAAACATAACAAAAAATACACACAACCGAATTCAATAAATCCTCTTTACATTGAGGTCGGAAAAAAGGTTTTAATTATTAAAACTCACCATAGACCATACGCGTTCACCCTCTCACGGAGTCTTCTTCACTCAGAGACTTCACATCACTATGGTTCTGTACAGTCCAACGGATTCTGCAGGATCCATATAATATGTTCTATATAAATATCACGAGAAATATGAGAAAAATGCCACGGCGTAATCGCTAGATCAGAAACTCTGATATACACATCCGGAACGTGCTTCCAAATTATCGCTAGAACGTGATCGCGAAGAGATCTTTAGAGAATTAATCAATGAGGAGATAAACACGCCACTACATATACATACATTGCCCGGTGTAGACCAATAAGCACGATGTGGCACCCGAATGGTGAAAGACAAACCCCCCAACAACAGCATACCAAGCACCTGACACTAACCCTGGTGTCAGGCAGGCGGCCGGCTGTAAAACCTAAACCAAAACGCCTTGAGCAGTGCATAACTATAGATTAGAATGTTATCATCCCAATCACTTTCTCCGTTCATCGGTCTCTCCACATTGTGCTTTCCGGCTATTTTCTATACATTCATTCATCAGTCCGATGTGATGGATGTTATGAATCAAAAGGGCCGCCTTTTGACGGCTTGATGACCTCTGACCGATATTAGGGAACAGGAATAACTTTAAGTTACAGTAAAGAATTCCTTTCGATAGGTTTTTTGACGTACCTACTTACTAAATTCATTGGAATATTCCGAAAGTGATTCATCTCCTCATCGTTATCTGCCTTTACCCCATTTCAGTGATTATGATGACCCATTTTTCTCCAAATAATTATTAATCTATTGGTCCACGAGTGTAGCTACTTCCATGACATTTGCCTAATCTACCAGTGTTGGTAGGTAATATGAGTGCGTACAGTCAGCGCACAAGGCATACATACATAAATTACGCCGATATCCCAAAGGGGTAGGCAGAGGTGAACTAGCACCCACGCTTCGCCAATTATGTTAGGTCCCATGTAATAGTTGGCGAGCCTATTGCCATTTATCACCATAGACGCCTTGTAGGACACCCACGGGGGAGACTTGGGGTGGTGACAATTGTATTCTACTCTGCCGTCACCACACGGCTAAAGCACAAGTCATGATTGCAATCAAGCGAATTATCAAAACGCATAAGGTAGGTAATAAAGGAATGATAAGAATAAAACCTCCAAAATAATTCAAGCAAATTTAATTTCTTTGCACATTACTAAATGCATCTATTTTCCATCTAGATTTTATCAGACATAGGGCCTGTTTCACAATCGACAAGTTCGAAGTAGCTTACTTTGCAGTTCAATTGACGTGTATTTCATATAACAACTGTCAAATGATCTGCGAAGTAAGCTACTTAGAACTTACTTGTCGATTGTGAAACAGGCCCTGATTGTTATTTGGTAATCTAACTAAAAATCATGACAATGTTTGCCATTTATACTTAGTTGAAATTAAAAATCTACGAAAATGAGAGAGCTGTCAATATTGTACTTTCTTTTGGTTTTTAACTTAGTACAGTCAACAGCACCTCAGGTGACCACTACAACATATTTTTTTTTACAATTGACTTTGTGCTTTAAATGACACAAGGCGCACAATAAAATTTATTTAATATATGACCGATTTCAAATACAAATAATCTTGATTTGGTATGAATATAACACAAGCAATCATCAACTATGTTTCTCGTTGGGAAAATCAAATACGTTACTTACTTAGTATTATGAAATATACGGACTATTTCATTAAGTACTCGGACAAATTATTATGTTCTAGCTACCTATATGTCGTTCTTTGAACTCCGCGGCAAGAGCAGAGTAAGCAGTAAGGTGACCTACAGACAAAAGACGTCGACATCATGCAACGTCGGCAGTAAGACGGACACCAATGATTGCTAGTAAGCAGTAAGGTGACCTACAGACAAAAGACGTCGACATCATGCAACGTCGGCAGTAAGACGGACACCAATGATTGCTAACATCAATGTGTACAGAAACAAAAACATATTCATCGTCGAGGTCAGCCCTCCCAACCAATTAGATCGCAGAGAATCATTAGTTTTAATTTGCTGTGCTACGATAGGTCGAGAGGTCTGATGTTAAAATTATCCCATGTTTGTTGTTATTTCCACAGGAGAAAACGACAGGAAAGATTTTGTTAGGATAGTTTATACGCAATGTTCCCATAGGGCAAGATTTCTCTTGACCACACACAGCCAGTGGCGGACAGACCGACTGGCGGTCGCCAAGTGTAATCGCTTTCAAACGATAATAAGCGATTTTTAAACGTTTTAAGCATTTGCTCTTTATCTAAGCCGGACCTTAGAATAAATCTCTATTCATGTCCTTAATTTAGGTTAAGCGATCTAAATGTTTATCGATAGAAACTATTCTACAAATTTGTTATTGTAAGATCAGTCGCAAGTTAAGCCCTTTGCTTATAAAACAAATACTTATAACCTCCTTATTTACATTCTGTGGACTGCTTATATTATTGCAACTTTTGAATAATTTCATGTAACAATACTTCCAAGACATCAAGTAAAACCACCACCTATTCAATAAACGATCAAATACTTAATAAAACCAAAATCAATCACAAACACAGCTCACAGCCCTCCCAATCGATTCAATAAATATATTGGGTACTATAGAAAATTCTACTCTAGCAAATTTCTAAATAAAATCTATAGGTCCTATCATCTATTTATAATCTAATACTCATAAATATTAGGTACTCATATAACAAATAATATATTTCCCCAATAAAATAAAATAAAAACAAATCAAATTAAACTCAACAGTACTATAATAATAATAAAAAACAAATACAATGTACTTCAGTTTTACCAAAGTTAGAACTTATAATCTACAAACAATGAAGACATAAGACTATTATAAAATTAACAAATATTTTTTCTTAAAAATTAAGATCAACCATCATTATGATGGTTGCAATAACCCTTTAATTGAAACCATTATTGCTATCATATTATCATAGCATTTATGAAAAAAGTTTTTTATACTATCTTTAGTAAAATTGGAAAAATGTTTCTTTCGAAAAGACAAATGCTGAGATTCTTATGTAAACTCGATTTATTCAATGGTTTCAACATCAATAAATCTAAGTCATAACCATATTATTCATTTGATTAATAATCCTAATTTTACAACTTACAAGACAAATATAAAACTGTTTACCCATAAATTATTAAGTAGAAAATTATACCATTAATATTTTGTTTGAAAACATTTGCAGTTTTCTGTAACAGCTGATATGTTTTATGGGACAATTTATGATCATAAAAGTTAATTATCACATGACAGTGAATATTGCCACAGAATAAAATAGTAATAAGTATCTCTTAAATCATTATTTTCTATATTAAAGGCATAAAATATAATAACATTTCATAAGCTAAAATTAGATTTAGCAGCCTTTAACTTTAACCTTTAACTTCAGTTTAAAAAAATTTATGTTACATCACTAGCTGTGCTTGCATGCAATTATCTCTTCAATACTACAAAAAATGCAATGTAACAATATTTTTATTAATTAAAGTCATTATTTGACATTAGCAGCCTTAAAGCAATAAAGATTTTGGATACATCCAAAGGAATCAAACAGAATGACACCAATTAGTTTTTCATAAATTGAAAATGATTAGTCTAGTTAGTAAAAGCTTTTGATTGTGTGTAATATACATTTTTAATTGCTGTCACATATTTTTGGCATTGACAGCTACTGCTATTCAGGGCTGTGGGTCAAAAGATGATCAGAAACTGATTAATGAAGAGTGAACTAGATACTATCAGTCTTAATTAGATAATGACTATAATTGTACAACAGACACAATATGGACAGAATGATTTACAGATCTCATTATCAATTAGTGAAATAAATTACTCCATAACATTATAAACTTTGTTTAGATACATCTAGATTGTACTTTCATTGTAAATAGTTTAATTTGACACATTAACCATTTACTTGGCACTAATGACTTATTTTTTTTTACAAATAACTATCCACAGTAAAATAGTTTTAAAAAGCCCCTTCTACTGAAGATAGTTTTACACAAGCTGTTTATAAGTATACAAATATTATATTTACACCTAAACTATTTATTATCACTTACCTATTCAAAACCTAGCATGTTACAGTTAATTATAATGTATGACATCTGTATCCAAATATATCTTACATATTATTGATACACCATACCAAAGGGCATTTTACAAACTGGCAAAAGCTACTCATTATGACTACAGCAAGAGACATTCCGTGTTATTGAAACAGTTATTAGTGTACAATTATAGTGTACATAAAATGAATATCACAGGTGAATGAAAAACTCTGCAGATGTAATGCACTGTCGACATGTTAATATAAGTATTTTACATTGGAGCAGCATAACTTCATATAAGATGTAACGTAATAAATATTTTAAAATTTTAACAGTCTTTGGCCAACATGAGCTTAGCCTCACCTTCAAACACAACCTTTTTCTCTTCTTCTACAATGCAATAGAACTTTACTTTGAGAATCTTTCTCGCATCTACAAGTTCAACGCTGATTGTCAACTTTTCACCAACAAAGCACTTGTTTGGGAACTTCATGGTCTGAGACACAAGTACAGTTCCTGGGCCGGGTAAATGAGTACCGATCAGGCCAGCTACCAAACCGTTCAACAGCGCACCATGTACTATAGGCCTTTTATTACCATTGTTTTGGTGCAGATAATTATGGTCACTGGTTAGATTTGAAAATGCATCCAAGTCCTTTTGGCTCAAAGTTTTTTGTATTCGAATCTTATCTCCTGCTTTAAATGCAGTGCGGCTAAACGATGTTGTGTGTATTTTGCAGATCTTTTGATAATTTTTATTATTAACAACTATATATGGGAACCTATTTGATAGCATTTTATTCATTTTGGCCAGTATCTTCTTGTTTATCCTTCAGACCTTAATTACACCTAATAAAATTGTAGCCAAGTTTTTGAGTATAATATCTGTTGATATTGAATAATTTTCAATTATTGTTATCACTTCTGGTTTTGCTATCTCTAATTTTGTGTTTTTATTGCAAAGATACAGTAATGTAGATATTGAATTCGCCACAACTTCCTTATTTTCTTGATTCAGTAACTTGACTATTGGTGTCAGTCCACAATGCTCCAAAATATATTCTGCATTAACTGGGTCTGGAAACATTTATAAAATAGTATATCATTGTGATGTAGAGTTACCTGACATCTTTATTAGTAACTTCTACCCAATATTTGGCTTGTGCTAGAATATACTGTACTAGCACACACAGTTTTAAACTTATTAATTTTAAAATTATTAATGCAACATTTTAATTGGGTATAATTATTACAGATGTTTATTTTCATTTTCATTGTTCAATAATAAACACCGATTTAACCTTTTTATATATATAAAAATCTTGTCTCACAGTGTTTATTAACAAATTCCTATGAGAAGCATGCACCAATTAAAAAAAAATCATAATTTTTTGCATATTACTCAGACCTATCAAATAGGTCTGACTAATAGTATGCTATTTTTTTGTGCGTAGGTGATAAAGGCAAAACAAGGTTTGCTAGATTTTCTAATAAATGCGTTACCTACCTATGCATAAATTGCATACTCCAGCTGACGCGAAATGAAGAAGTTTACTATCCGATTCATTCTTGATAACATACAAGAATACATCTAGAACTCCAACATCTCTGATAAAACCATAGTTGATAGGGTCATAGGCAAAGTTAGCTAAATTCGCTAAAACTTGGCATTTAGCATCTGAAACAAAAAGTCTATGTAGCAATATTACAAAATAAACTAATATTACGGAATGTAGACAGATTACAAATAAAACGAATTTCTGAAAATGATAAGGTTGGTTAAATGTTCTATACCACTTCGCATAAAAAATTTAACAAATGTAGGCTCTCAAATTACGTACGAAATGTTCGTTTATTTAGTTTAATACTAACCGTAACCACTTGTATTTAAATATTCGTCCACTAGTAAGGATAAAAAATTTTCACGATCAGTTCCATTTTGCGGAGTACGTTTCTGCAACTGTTTTTTAGAGCTAAACATTTAATTGATCACACTAAATGAAAGCAATGAAATTCAATATTATTAATACGAAAACGTAGGTAGTAGGTAGGTCACTCGAGATTAGCCAATTAACTAAAAATCTAAAATTATTTTATACGGCCATTTTGGTTCGTCTAGTTTTAAATATATCTAAATAAAGTTGACAAAGGGTCTCAAACCATACAACCTATCATAAAAAAAACTGACAAAAAAAACTGACTTTGTTTCGTGGCACATCGATGATTTGTATCATTTGGCTTGCAAGCTCAATTTTTTTGAGAGGAAAATCGTTCCTCGGCTTTGTTATATAAGTAAAGATAAGCCGCAAAGCCCACAGCCCCCGTAGCACGGGACGTGGACACATCTCCTTCGGGGGAAAGAAAATATTTTTCTCTCGCTCTAACTCCCACTAAATCCCGAGACAAAACACTGTCAAGTGATGGAGAGAGACTAGTCCACGTCCCCTTGCTAGGCCCGCAGATATTAACGGGGTCTTGATTTCTTTTACACAATATCCATTTACTGGAGGCTTACTACGAGCGTACAGAATGGTATTACAATGGTTGTACATATTTTTAGTACATTGCCCACTCCCCTATCTCTACTTTCGGTTGTATTAAAATGATTGTATGTCTGCCATAGAATCAAAATAGGATTGACATAAGGGTTGACATGTGACATGACAGAATTGACAGCTTACAGCCTCTATATAATCTGTTCTGTTTTGTGGAATGTCGGCTACATCGTGTTTTTGAAACACATTGCAAATGTTTTTATTAGTTTAAAAGTACTTTAGAGTGTTTATTTACTAAAAATGAGTGCTGTACCTTATATTGCTGGTAATTTTATTGTTTGGGTTATTTCAATCTGAGTATCTTTTATTAAAAATAGGTTACATGTCAGCAAATATTTATTTAACTTATTGTTTTTAGGCCTTACTAATAAAAGTTTACTGTTAGTTGAAGATTCCAAAGAGCCTTTTGCAGAAAAAGTGTTAAGAGATGAGACCACTGCAAACATTCGCAGTTTCATATTCAGCCCAAAAGGCACTTATCTTGCATACAGAACAGATAAAAAGTTTGTATAAATTGTTGCTGGTTGTATTATAATTTATTATTGAAATAGCTTACATTACATAGCTTATATTACATGGCTTATTAAAATAGCTTCCATTACATGGCATTAAATTTGCATTCTGACACACTGATTCCTGCTACATTAATGATTTAATTCAATTAAGTGTGGTAATAAAATATTGGTTTTAATTGTTATTGTCACAGAACTGAAATTGTCCAATGCTCTGATTGGTCTGTAACTGGATCAATCAATGGTAACGTCAAGGACATGTTTTTTTCGCCACTAGACAATTATTTTATGGTGTTTGAATTATATTTGATCACCAAGGAAAATCCTCAGGTAAATAGTTAATTCACTTATCTGGAAAAAAATATTTAATTATCTATACTATAGATTAAATTTTTTACTTTTATTATAATACTTACTAATTTTTCCAATTTTTTTCAGGGAAAACCAAACCTGCATGTTTACAAATCTGCCAGTGGTGAATTGATAGGCTCTTTTACGCAAAAGAATCAATCTGGATGGTAATGACATCTAAGTATTAAATAATTAAAAAAAAAAAAATCTTTTGATATTCAGTACTCAGAGCGCACTAATACATAACAATAAATAATATATTTTATGTGCAGGGAACCTCAATGGTCATCTGATGAAAAATTCTTTGCTCTGCAAGTAAATAACAGAGTTCTTATTTATGAAGATGCCAGACTAGACCGGTATACACAACAAATGAATTGGGAAAAAATGAAAGCTTTTAGTCTTTCGCCTAGTCCTGCCCCAGCTTATTATTTATCTGTGTTTACACTAGGTAAGACCATTCATACTAACAATATTTATCTTAGCATTGTAAAAAAAGACATGTCTGCGGTGCCGTCACTATTTTTGTTGTGTGCCACAGCTATCACCGCGTGGTGACGGCAGAGTAGAATACAATTGTCACCACCCCAAACCTCTCCCGTGGGTGTCGTAGAAGGCGAATAAGGATAAATCAGTGATGAGAAATGGGCAGCAGCATTCCTCTTATACCTACCACCTAGCAAAGTACTGCGACTTTTGTGCCTGATAAATGTTAATAGGCTCGCCACCTATTACATGGGACCTAGCCTAAATGGCGAAGCGTGGGTGCTAGTTCACCTCTGCCTACCCCTTCGGGGATATTGGCGTGAATTATGTATGTATGTATGTATGTGCCACAGCAAAAAATTTGTGAAATCGGACATCGCAACGAATTGATTAAGCAAATGGTGTATTTTAAAATGATAAAAACACACGGTTTTCCTTTTTATTTAAGATGCTATGTTAGTTAAATAATTAATAATCTTACGATAGAGCCCATTGAGCAGTAAAGTAAAATTACGGGTGTTTTTAGCCGTTTATAGTTGTGGGACGCTCTGCTTACATCTTGCCCTCTTCCTATTTTATCCAGGTTCAACACTTCAGGGTTTATTATGGTTCCTCTTTTATATTAGTGTGATATTATCAATATTTTGCCTTTTATGTTAGGTCCCATGTGCTCTGGTCTATTCTGGTCTGCCATCACCACATGTCATACTTATACAAGCCTGCCATAGAAACTATTCGATTTTAATTTTAACATTACATATATAAATGTTAGAAAAATTAGTACAAAGATTTTGGTGGTAAGAAAAAGAATTTCGAAAAATTATGATCTTGAGGCGGGAATCGAACCCGCGTCCGCTGCTATCTGGGCAGGTGCCTGACCGGATAGCAGCGGACGCGGGTTCGATTCCCGCCTCAAGATCATAATTTTTAAAAATTCTTTTTTTACCACCAAAATCTTTGTACTAATTTTTCTAACATTTATATAATGTTAAAATTAAAATCGAATAGTTTATAAAGCAAACCCAAGCTTAACCGAACGCACGGTATTTGTAAAAATATCTGCTTTGGAATGTTTGAAATTTATTTCTACATTGCGAGGGTACCCGTTGGCTTACAACGTGAAGTGTAAAGGTTAGAAGAATTTCGGCAAGTTAATTTGTGTCTTGGGTGGCCGAGCGGTCAGGCACCTGCCCGGATAGCAGCGGACGCGGGTTCGATTCCCGCCTCAAGATCATTATTTTTCGAAATTCTTTTTCTTACCACCAAAATCTCTGCCATAGAAACTTAGTGAGCCATACAGAAAATAAGGCATACTGCTCTTACAAAATAATTTTGGTACAAGATAGGAAGAAGAATAAGACGAAGTAGGAAATATTTAATGTGGTTGTATATTTTCTAGGTAAACAAGGCCAGCCCTCGTTTTGGCGAGTATTCAAGTTCCCAGGGTTCGACTTGCAGCAGGCCGTAGTGAGCCGATCCTCCTTTCAAGCTGACAATGCGACTTTCTATTGGAACAGGCGCGGCACCAACGTTTTTGTTTTGACACAGACTGAAGTGAGTATGGTGTAGAATTATCAAAATTTTTATTAATATTTTACACTATCCTAAATCACGCAAAGAACTCACACATTAATATTATTATTATTATAGTAATTCTTGAGTACTCGTTTTGCATTTTCTTTCAAGAACCATAGTGATTTTTTACTTAAAATATGAAGTTGCGTTTTTGTTAATTCAACATAATATTATGTATAAATTATAATAGTACTTTAAAGAAAATATTGTATATAGATATCGTCTATATTTTATCATCTTCCTGCCCTGTTCATAGGTTATCGACATTCATAATTTAGAATGTTTCACTCCAGTTGTATGAAAATTGTGATTACCTATGATGTCATTAGAGTGATTATTAGAAATTAATAGGTAGGTAGGTAGGTAGTAATGTGTTTCTATTTTTGTATGCAATAATCTGAGGATTACGGTGCTGATTGCACTCCAAGTAATACTTTTTTCACTTCTCATGCTCTGAAAGTGCTTATTTGTGCAGGATATAGGCTGCACAAAATCGAATTTTGTGCTCTAGAGCATTAACGTATCTACTCATAAATGTGTCTATATTAAGACAAAGAAAATGAGCTATACAGCCAAACACAATAATAAATTCAGAGATAGAATTTGTTATTTTATTATTTACTTAAATTTATTTGCCTAATGTGTTTTTAAGGCATAAAAGATATTAAAATTTTAATTCAAGCTTCTTGCTTGAATTAAAATTTTAATAAAGGTAGGTTAATAAATTAATTTAAGAAAATTATTATTTCTAAATTAATTTAATACTTGGCTGTATAGGTCTGTTGCCCAAGCCTAGTATCAAAGGGAAGAACAATTTTGAGTGCTTGGCGGGATTTCAATGGCGTCAGTCAAATTTTTATTTCAATCATTCAAAAATTGTTTCAGAGTGGACTTTGTGTAGTAAAAGTGGTGTTATTTTGATGCATAAGGATCCGTGTTGATGTTCAATTATGAAGAATCATTGAAAAAAAAGTGTTGTGCCGTGTTTGACGTTGAGAATTTTATAGTGGGTTTCACCACCTCATCGGTCACCGTTATGAACTGTAGGCCTATTCCCTAACTTTTTTTGACAGTTGAAAGTGATGATCACCGAACTATTTACGTATCCATTACTACTTTACTATAATGTTATTGTAACACTTGTCCTGTGATAACAGCAATGTATTAGTAAATAGTTCGGTGATAATCACTTTCAACTGTCAAAAAAAGTTAGGGAATAGGCCTACTGTTACCATTTGACTCGCGCCAAGCACTCCTTAGATGCGTTAAAATGTGTTTCACCCATATTTTAATGTAAAATTAATTTCATGCATTAAGATCATTCATTCATTTCATACATTATTTTCATTCATTCAAAATTAAGAAAAGTAAACGAAAAAAGTATACAAAGAGAGTTCCTAAAGGACTTGTATCCAGGAACGTAAATCCCTTAAAAAAAAAGAAGAACAATTTCCTTCAGTATTCAAAACTGTACTAATTTTAGTTTGAATTTTAAGAAATGTTAAGATAAATTACTGTTTATTTCCTCGCAATCGAAGTGAAAAGCAGAGTTTCTAACTCGTCCACAAAACTATTTTTATCCTCGACATTACTATCAGCCTAAAAGCTGCTAAAAGTCTCGGACAAAAATGATTCGTTTTGTGCACTTGATGGAAAATCTACTATTATCATAAGCTTTTTGTATAGCATAAGTGTGTAATTGTTTGTATTCCTAAATAAATTAAAAAAAAAAAAAAACTGGGGTGGGCAGAGTATATTTCCTCTTCCATTCATATCAGTCATCAGACCATTCATTCTCTTTTGATTTGTATCATCCAAATCCAACACACCGGAATGGTGGCCTAGTGATGAATGAATGTATAGATAAATGATGGAAATGACCATTTCGATAGATCGACGAATAAAGATAATGATTAATATGATAACATTCCAATCCATACTGCACAAGATTCGGTTTTGTAGCCAACAGCCTGCCTGAAAACAATGCTCTTTGGGTGTTATGCCCTCAACAGTTTCTCCCAGGTTTTTATTGGTATACATTGGGCAATACAATTTTCTTTTTATGATACTACATATTTATTTAGGGCATAACAGCTTACAACCTTTTCAAATGCTATACTGTGTTATTATATTTTATAGGTGGACAAAACAGGAGGCTCTTACTACGGCAAGCAATCTTTGTCCTATGGTGACGTGAAAGGCAACTCCGGGAATATGACTTTTAGTAAGCTGCATTGATTTATAAGTTTAAATTGCGCCAAAATAGGGTCGTTCCTTCCCAAAAGCTTTATTATTACTGATTGTAAAGTTCAAAGTGAAGAAAATGTTACTGTTTTTGGAATAAGACCTTAACCCCGCAATCGCTTTCGTCTACCTTTCAGTCTAATGATGATGTCAATGAGTGATAGTGACAGGTAGACGAAAGCGATTGAAAATGTCTTACATAATATCTATCCGCACTTCATGTGACACTTCATTTCCTATTCCTTCGTGCCATAAGAGGTTATAAAAGTTTTCTGGATCTGTACATACTTATACCTAATCGTATAAAATAAAAAAAACAAAATGTTATAGTTATTTTTATTCTTAAATTCAAATATTTGAAGAACATTCCAGAATTTGAATATTATGCATGCTTCGTCACGTTTGCTTCTGATTTGATTAAATCTAATTAGTGGTGCAACAGAATATTACCCAACTTGTTCTTAAAGACTGTCTATTTAAAGTTGGTTTTGGCTTGTTCCAGGTAAAGAGGGGCCGATACATGCGATATCTTGGAACCCGGGGAACTCCAACGAGTGGGTCGCGGTGTACGGCCACGCACCGGCTAAGGCCACCCTGTTTAACGCCAAATGCGACCCCCTATTCGAGTTCGGCACCGGCGCCTGGAACGCCATATACTTCCCGCCGGAGGGGCATTATATCCTTTTGAAGATGACATACACGTATTCGACATTAACAAACAAACATACCTATAGTTCGTGAGGTATAAGATGAGCTTTGCAATTGTGTTAGTGCACACAGATAGTGTAAAGTGAGATGTGGCCTGCCACCGTATCACGGCACGTGCATGGACACATCTCCTCGGGGGAGAAAAGTCTTTTCCTCTCGCTCTAACTCCCACTAAATCCCGAGATCAAACACTGTCAAGTAGTGGAGAGGGGCTTGTCGACGTCCCCGTGCTAGGCCCGCAGAAATGCACGGATAAGATTTTTTTAAACTGCACTCACAACCATACCAAAATGTATAAAGTGTAAAACGATTCAGTTAAAATTAATAGACTGGATGGAAAAGATGGATTTAGAAATAATTAAAAAAAAAAACGCACTACCCTCGTATTGTGAAATTCCATATTGACAGAAAAAAAATACTAGAAACGCTGAAACATTTTAAAAATTACAAAGTTTAATTAGTTGCGGGCAATGTTGTATCGGAACGAACGAATGAAGAAACAGCTTTAAGTTAGAAGGTATATTTGTCCATCATCATTAAAAGACGGTATGGTCGAATGTTTATGTTTAGACAGATCACTGGATATCCGCCAAGATGTCCTGGGATCAAATTCGGTAGGGGCAAATATTTGCACGAACGCAGAAATATTCTCTAGTGAGGCATGTTCATATTATAGTATATCACAAAAGCCGCAATACATTGCTAGGTGGTACAAAAGAAACGCTGCTGCCCATTCCTCATCACTGATTTAGCCTTAGTCGCTTTGTACGACACCCACGGGAGAGATTTGGGGTGGTGACAATTGTATTCAACTCTGCCGTCACCACACGGCATGTTACGTACGTTAAGTTAATACATAAGAAATATGTCTATTCAATTCCTTGACTCCCATGCACGCGTATTGCTCGGCGGCTTCGGCAACATAGCGACCGGCAGCATAGAGGTGTGGGACATGCGCGGGTACAAGAGGCTCGGCGCCTGCGCAGCGCCCGACACCACCAGCCTGCAGTGGGACCCGCGCGGCGAGACCTTCCTCACGGCCACCACATATCCGCGGCTCACTGTTGGAAACGGGTAAAAAAACATAGTCACTTCTCATGCTCGAAAAGTTCGTATATATGTCGTAAGATCGTCTCGGGCTGCTATGGCTGAAGTAATAAGTAATAATAACGATATTTATTTCAGAAAATCATACAATTTACCATGAACAATTTAACGTTAACAACTGCAGTAGTCAAAGACTCATTTTATGCCCTTGTTGTACTATCATCTTATTTATCTACTATCATCCCGTAGATAATAGTAGGTTGTACGACAATGCAGAAACGCTACTCAAAGTATGAGTCCTGCTTAACATTTAAGTATTGTCAAAATTGACGTTTTTCCATAAGAATTCTGACCGGTATTGTCCACTTAACTTTGTAAGCAGTTCTCAACATGTGAATAGCGTTTCTGTATTCGGGGGTTAGATCTTGGCATCAGGACAATAAGTCCATAATAATGTCGGATTAACCGCCTCCGTTGTCTAGTGGTTAGTGTCGCACGTTAAGCTGTTGGTCCCAGCTGCATCTGCAGTTAATACTCCACACACCAATCCGCATTGTCCAGCGTGGTGAGTTATATCCCGTTCTCCCTATATTCTTCCATTCACAGGGAAGGCTTCCACCCCAGCAGTGGGAACGTTAAAGGCCTGGTAATGATGTTGACCTTGGTTAACCTGGGAACAGGGAAGAATATGATGAAGATAATTTATGTGCGTACGTTTGATTGTTACAGCTACAAGATCTGGCATTACACAGGGGCTCTGATGCACAAACGCGTGTGCCAAGACAAGGAGAACCTTTTGGCGATAGGCTGGCAGCCGGGCACGTATGCGAAGACCGAGTTATCCAAGAGTGCGCCAAAGGGCATCGAGGATACCACGCCGAAGCCCGCGCAGGCCTACCGGCCGCCGGGAGCCAGGAATAAACCGTCCAACTTTACCTTCCACGAACACGAGAAACCACATAAGCCTGGCGAATCTGGTGGTAAGGAGTGCAGTATAGTTTCGCCAATTATGCTAGGTCTCATGTAATAGTTGGCGAGCCTTGCAATTTAAAATTTCCGCCTATTTTGGGAGGGATCTCAGCGCCATCTAGTACAAACTGATGGAACTAACTGAACAGTAATTGAGAAACGTTTGTTGCAAATCAGTTTATACTTTTGATATGTGGCCATAACAAACCCTGCATGATAATTATTTCAGCGGCGCCTTCGAAGCAGGCGATCAAGCAGAAAGAGAAGCGGGAAGCCCGCAAGGCCCGGAAAGCTGAGGAGAAAGCCAAAGGGGACAGCTCTCCCCCTCCCCCTACGTCTACCGGTTCAAAGGTGCCCTTCGTAACTACAGGAGACCCGGAGAAAGACAAAAAGATCAAAAACCTCAATAAGGTACGTGATTTTATTATTTGTGATCATTCTATATCTGCAGTATAGCATATTCTTCTCCCTGCCCTGTTCCCAGTCTATCTGGGGTCGGATCAATATGTTTCCTCTTGCATTCATATCGGTCAGACGTCAACAAGCCATGCACTCTCTTTTGATTCATGTCATCCATCACACCGTAAAAGTTCTCGTGATAAATGGATGTATAGAAAAAGTCGGAACGGACCACGACGAGAGGTCGATGAATGGAGAGAGTGATTGAAATGACAACATTCCAATCCATACCGCTCAAGATTTTGGCTTGGATAATAATGTTCTGAATGCTGGTGGACCAACCAAGTGGACCCAGGAAAGGTTCCTATACGAAAAAAAAAACTCTGTGCCTTCCTTATTCTCAGCACATATACAATTTTCTTACATACAGATCGATAGATGGTAGGTGTATTTCAGATGAGTGCCATCTAGTGAATGTAATTGATATTTATTGCTCATAGTTTTATTTGTAAGTAAAAACAGCATTGTAAACTCATGTTTAGCTAAAATGTTGCAATTAAAGGTCCCAACGTATATATCCCATAAATAGTTTAATTGTTTGTAGGTATTGACTAAAATTATTTCAGGATGTTTATTAGCAATAAACGCAACAGAGAGGTTCTGTTTGTTACATGACAGATTTCTGCAATCTATTTTGAACCTTATCACATTTAACTTCAATTTGAAAATCCGTTGTGAATAATGTACTGTTTGTGGACAGCTGACTATTAGATATTTAGCTAATAGATTGATGTAGCTCATAGATATTATTTTCTCCTCAGAAACTCAGCGACATTGATAAACTCAAACAGCAGAAGGCAGCTGGAAAACCACTGGAAATCAACCAACAGGCCAAAATAGACAGCGAACCACAGCTACTACAAGAGTTGGCGCTGCTAAGATTATGATCTCAGTACATAGTTCCTGCCCCCGTAGCACGGGACGTGGACACATCTCCTTCGGGGAAAGAAAATCTTTTCCCCTCGCTCTAACACCCACTAAATCCCGAGACAAAACACTGTCAAGTGGTAGAGAGAGACTTGTCCACGTCCCCGTGCTAGGCCCGCTGCAATCGACTACGAGCTACCCCTCTGTCACTCCTTAACGCCGTAGGCGCTAGTGACGAGTACCTAAACTTGTTTATAAATAATAATATTATTGTAAGAATAATATTAATGTTATAAGAGATTCTATCTATATAAATTTGTTTTCTAACGTGTTAATTTACGAAAAGTAAATTAATTTGACATTTAATTGTGTTGTTTTTATACGTGTAAGCGAAGGGGGCGAAGGTTATACAGCCGTGACTACAGTTATGTTTTTCTTGGTTTAAAAAATAAATGCGCATGCAACAATTTATCTACTATATTGCTGAGGGTTTGGCAGTGTTTTGGTAAAATCAGCGTTTACGACACAGTCCAATGAGATCTGGGTTCATATTTCTTCTGCACAACAGTTAAAATCTAATCAGACAGAAATTAAAAATTATCGTATTTTTAGCATGATAAAGGTATATTATTTGTATATCCTAGTGAATGCTAGTTGATGATTTCAGGATTTATACCTTATAGTCTACAACACCAGTATAATCCATAGGTACACCTCTTGAGTATCTTTCTTTATTATATGCCCAGCAAAAGAGGCAATCTGTTACATACATATATAAATCAACTTATTCATCTCCGAAACGGTAGGCAGAGATGTAATAATCATCCTTATTTTACCAAGCATCTGGTGATAAATTCTTAAAAAGTCGATGCCGATTACCAATACTTATACACTTTTTATGAGTTACGACTATATTTCACAAGTACATTTATTTATTTTTCTGTAAAATCAAAGTTCAATGTCACAACAATAGAGTCAATTCAGGTTGACACCATGTGCCATCTGAAAATTACGAACTCTTCTCCCTACCCTGTTCCCAGTCTATCTGGGGTCGTCGCAGAATGTTACCTCTTCCATTCATATCGGTCAGACGTCATCAAGCCATCCACTTCCTTTTGATTCATATCATCCATCACACATAAGGGTTCTAGTAATGAAGGAATGTAAAGAAAAGGGACGGAACGGACCATGTCGAGAGACCGACGAACGGAGAGAGTGATTGGAATGACAACATTGCAATCCATACCGCTCAAGTTTATGGCTTAAGTTTTACAGCCGGCCGCCTGCCTGACACCAACCAACTTTGGTTATGCTGTTGTTGGTGGTTTGCCATCCACCATTCGGGTGCCCCAAGGTGCCTATTGGTAGGTAGGTATACACCGGACAATCTCCCTTAGTCAACTCGACACCCATGGGATAAGACGGGATTCATCACATGGGTCGGGACTCGCTCCCTGGCCAGCATGAAAGAGAACTGGAAATTCCAAACTATTAATTTTAATGCGAAACGCGACTAACCGGTACCTATACCTACGTCGTAAAAATTATCAGTAGCATTAAAAATATAATTGGCAGCTACCAACTGATAGGAGGCTTAATTTATCGTTGTTGTATTACTTATTAGACTCTATTGTTGTGACATTAAAGTTTGATTTTACATGCAAAAATATACCTAGATGTGGTTTGTGAAATATTGCCGTAACTCGTAAAAAGGGTTTATTGGTACCTAATCAACATTAGCTTTTGGAGAATTCATTATTATTTTATATTTTCTAAAGTCGTTACTACCAGAAGAACCTACCTACCTAGCAGTTATTATGAAAGTGTAGGTACCTACCAAACCAAATTTTTAATTGAAATTAAATTTTGTTCAATGTTTGACGCTAAGAGCATACTCCAGCTACTAACAAGCGAGCTGCGCCAAATGTTTGATTTGGTGGTCAGCCGTGACGAACGAAATTTACGTCATATTAATCGATATGGTGTGCTTTTCTGTGACGGATCACGGTGGCCTCAGTCATATTAAATAAATATCACATACTACGAAATTGGTAACCTTTTTTTGCTGATTATACCAAAACTGCCATGCCCCTTTAGCCAAGTGGCCAATATAATTTGAATACAAAAATGTATGAAACTGACGTATTATACAGAAAACAACATGGCGACCGTAGTGTCAACTGTAAGAGAAGTCAAAAATTTACATTTGTAAGTATATTTTTTTATATGTATTCGATCGAATACATTGGACACTTGTCTAGGCCCCAAATATTGATTCTTTATTAGTCTGGAGTTAATAATTTGACGACTAGAAAGAATATCAAAGCATTGAGAAGTAAAATCAATGAAATAAATGATCATAGGTACCTATGTAGTATTTTGACCAATAGAAGTGAAATGGTTAAGTTAAGCGTTTTTGTGACATAAAAAATGTTTCTTTTTTTTGTTAACTAATAAAGAATGTGTTCGTTCTCTTTTTGCTCCGTAATGTTAAGCGTAATCGTTGAATTTAATTTCATGAAATTATATAAAAACGTTGGTTAATAAAGGATAATATAAATACGATGTCTTTTACTGCATTCTTAATTAAAATGAGTCATTCCTATTCTAGAAACCATACCACTAGTCCCAACTACCTTTTTCATCATCATCATCATCCAATTCAATTCCAATACCGTTCTTGTATCAATGGAAACAATATTAAAAGTAACTGGTTAACTTCGGTTAAAACAGCGACCCTCAAGGATAAAAAAAATTTTTAACGCTCGATTTTAAATATAATGAAAAAAATATTGAACAGGTGTTTTCTGTCCCCTATCCATTTTATCTATCAAGGAGTTAACCTTATAACACTTCTCAAGCTAGGATTCGAACTCTGGACCTCTTGGCTAATAGCCGCTGTTGATAATAAATAAATAATATAATAACGGTACCTACCTAATATTACTATGTCATAATTCATGCTATGAATATCCACTATTAATGCAACTAATTACCCCATCATCGATTAAAATGAATCTGGTGGTAGTTAAAGACAGTATAAATGGTAAAACACTACCTTCAATCAATTATCAACCTTGTCATATTTCACATAAAGCAGAAAGTTTATTGAGAATACTTGACAATCTTAGGTATTAACCTAAGATTGTCAAGTATTCTCAATAAACTTTCCCTCACTACATTAATCCCTTAACTTAAGACTATGCATAAATATACCTACTTCATTATCAATTTCATAAGAAATAGAATGCACAATGAAAACCATTACGTTCACACTTTATAACTCTTCTAACAACTACTGTACTTCCGACGTAATAGTAATCGAAGTGGAATAATTTTACGTCGGACGCGATTGACTGATCCTTATTTACAAACGCGGAACGTTCTAAATCAACATTTACTATCTGATACCTACGTAGGTATTTTAACACCAGTCAATCGTCAAAGGTGGGTGTTGGCACGTCTACATCTCGTACTACCCGCGATAAATATTATTTTAGTTGATCTACGTTATCGGAAGCCGTTGGCTGCCATTGCCGTACCTTCTCTCTGATAAAGTGTCCTCTTTCATATACAATTTTATTTACGCGCGATAAGATTATAAATTATTGTAGTGATTGAAATGTCGCCCGTGAAGCATTCGATGGTCTGAACGCCGGGCTGTTGACACGGTCGTCGCGCGTCCAGTCAGTTCTCGTCGATTCCAGAATGGAGAAGGACGATTCTGATGAGAGTACCAAGCTGTTGAGGAATCGGACTAGACGTGACTCTTGTGTTTCCCGGTCGAACAGTGTTGAAGGTGTGAGGTCCTTTGAGGTTCTGTTCGACGGGAGGATGGTGAAGACTTCCACTCAGGTGGAGGACTTGGCGGCGACGTGGGGAGGCCGCGGCTCCCTGCCGGACGTGAGGAGGCTGCGCCGGGCGCAGTCCTGGTCCGGAGACCCGCCCGAAGATGTGAATTCAGAAATGAGAATTTTGAGAGAACGGTTAGTAGTACCTACCTACCTACAAAGATTTTGGTGGTTAGAAAAGGTTCGAAAAATTATGGTCTTGATGGGGGAATCGAACCCGCGTCCACTGCAATCCGGGCCATACCACGACACTGTGTAGTGTTTTGGGAACTTTTTCTAACCACCAAAATGTTTGTACTAATTTTTCTAACATTTATTTAATGTTGAAATTAATATCGGATAGTACCTATCCTACTTCATCAGTTAGTATAACTTCTTATTAATCTTAGGTATACATAAATCACGCCTATATCCCCGAAGGGGTAGGCAGAGGTGAACTAGCACCCACGTTTCGCCAATTATGTTACGAATAACAGTAGAAAAGACCGACTACTTTCGTGAGTAGCATGTGTATAAATAAAAATTAAAGTGGTCTTCACTGTGGACTACATTAAAATTAATTTGAAAATGAAAATTAAGTATTCCCCGATTTATTTATTACTTAACACATAAAATAATTTTGTCATATTATTATGATTACAAAGAAAAATGCGGACGACATGGAATTTTGCTAACCTCTTGCACCTAATAATTTTTAATATGTACTTAGTTAAATGTTTCAACAGTATACAGTAGGACTTTAATAATAAGTCTAATGACAATCATGATATCCTTGGTGACATAACTCACCTTTACTCTGTAGGCATAAATCTAAACGTTTATGTATTTATTATTTGCGTTTGACACTAACATTATTAAACACGTGTTTCTCAAGTGTCTTTACGATAAGATCTGTTATCTATCTCATTTACTTATATTAATTGTGCATTGTAGACTACTAATGGTTGCTCTTGTTGTATGTGTAGGTACATTACCTTATATTTGCTCTACAATGAGAATCTACATACATACATACATAATTCACGCCTGTATCCCCGAAGGGGTAGGCAGAGGTGAACTAGCACCCACGCTTCGCCAATTATGCTAGGTCCCATGTAATAGGTGGCGAGCCTATTGCCATTTATCAGGCACAAAAGTCGCAGTACTTGGCTAGGTGGTAGGTATAAGAGGAACGCTGGTGCCCATTCCTCATCACTGATTTATCCTTAGTCTTTGTACGACACCCACGGGAGAGATTCGGGGTGGTGACAATTGTATTCTACTCTCCCGTGACCACACTGAGAATCTGAGTTCATACATAATTAATGCCTGTTTATATAGCTATTGGGTAGGTAGAGATGTATGCCTGGGATGTTCGTCAGGTATTTACGATTTGGAGATATTGTATATGCCGCACTGGTCATCATACGCGAAAAGAGAATTGCTATGGACCAAGCACGAAAATCGATGCATAGCCCAGTCCTTATTATACCTATTGAAAACCCTTAGTTGCATAATTGCACACCCGTGGGATAGGGTTATGATAATTGTATTATCTATCTATACTAATATTATAAAGCTGAAGATTTTGTATGTTTGTTTGGTTGGTTGGTTAAATGCGCTAATCTCAGGAACTACGGACTCAAATTGAAAAATTCGTTTTGTGTTGAATAGTCCATTTATCGAGGAAGGCTACCTATAGGCTATATAACAACCGACATTAACGCGAGCGAAGCCGCGGGCAAACACTAGTAGGTAAAGTAATAAACAGCTTGAAGTAGGTTACCATAAAATACATGGGACCTAAAATCAGTGATTTGGTCAACATTTAGTAATCATTGGTGTGTAGTTTGTTTTGATGAATACAATTATTATTTGTCTTTTTAAATACCATACATACATAAATCACGCCTAGGTATATCCCCGAAGGGGCAGGCAGAGGTGAACTAGCACGTTTCGCCAATTATGTTAGGCCCCATGTAATAGGTGGCGACCCTATCGCCATTAAATCGGGCACAAAAGTCGCAGTACATTGCTACGTGGTATAAGAGGAACACTGCTGCCCATTCCTCATCACTGATTTATATTTAGTCGCCTTGTACGATACCCACGGGAGAGATTTGAGGTGGTGACAATTGTATTCTACTTTGCCGTCACCACACGGCATACACGGCACACACTTTTTAAATAACCCTCTTTTTATTCCAGTCTTGTCCGCACACAGACAAGGCCTAGACCAGGACAGGTCCGGTATCTGTCCCGGCGGCAGCGGCTGACGCTAGCGTCCCTGGCTTTGGTGGACTTCATGAGCTTCTGCTCCATGAGCATCATGGCACCGTTCTTCCCGAGGGAGGCTTCCCTCAAAGGCCTGTCCGACACCATGTGCGGCATCGTATTCAGTTTCTACGCGATCGTCATGTTTTTCACGTCCCCCTTTTTTGGGAAAATTGTGAGTGCCTATTAATAAGATTAAAACTTAAACGCTTGACTGATTTGAGGGGCGGGTTAAGCCATCTTTTCGTTGTGATGAAGTCGCATGTTTGACTATCGAGTATAGGTACTAGCGATAGAAAAAACTTACCCTCGAAGTTTTTTTAAAGATCATGGGTTATTAAGTATAATATATGAAAACACAATTCGTTGTTAATATGGGTCAAGAAGAAGTTGTTTTTTATACCTTTTACCTAAACCTACTAGCTCAATGCGAAAAGATCGTTGCCAAACAATTTTGTAATTGTAACATTTTCGAGATCTTTGTTATAAATAATTTATTAACAAACTATATTTTAGTTAAGCGAAAATGATAAGGTCTTTTCAGTTTTATGCCCAGCTATAATAAGAACCGTACCTGCCTATAATTAGAAAATATTTATTGTATAGTAAAGTAACCTACAAACAGCACATTTGGGACATAAAATCTCTTTGTAACAAATAACTAGGTTCGTATTTCTCTTTATTTTATGTCCCATTTACGGGTATACCTAGATAATTTATGTCGGGTTGATGTGTCGTGCCCAGCGGACATGTCAGTCCGACGCAGCGATTTTCGTCGGAATTGCTGAGGAAATCGCGTCGCAAGTGATAATTAAATTAAATTCGCTCTGTACTAAGTAATTGTGTTCTTGAGCATGAAAAAGTACAAGTCACACATCCACAGAGATAAATCGTAGATGTTGGACCTCTTCGAAGCTAACATTCGCCTCGATAATGCCGATAAAATAGGTACGACCCAGTTGCTCGAAAAATGATCGAAATCTGAACATCCGATTTCGCTAGATTTAAGCCAGCCGTGGCCTCATATGCCCCAAATCATTTTAAATCACAAATGGCTTAACAATATCTATTAAAAAAAACAGTCAATAAAATTTATATTAGTTGGGGAAATAGTTTATTAAGATTAAAGCAAGAAGTTGAGAGAAAGCGGCCGGAATTAATCAACAGAAGGGGTGTGGTTTTTCATAATGATAACGCTAGACCTCACACATCTTTAGCCACTCAGCAAAAATTAAGAGAGTTTGGCTGGGAGGTGTTAATGCATCCGCCGTATAGTCCTGACCTTGCACCTTCAGATTTCCACATGTTGTCCGGTCTCTTCAGAATTCTTTAGGCAGTGTCAGGTTAAACATCACGAGAGGACTGCCAAAACCACTTGTCGCGGTATTTTGACCAGAAGTCCCAAAATTTCTATAGCAATGGGATCATGTCCCTACCTACAAGATGGCAAAAAGTTATCGAACAAAATGGTACCTACATACTTTAGTTAAATGTAAATAAACTATATTAAAAAATGTTTTGAATTTTCTTAAAAAATGCGAAGAAACTTTTTCCCCAACCTATTATTTAGGTATTTTAAGCTTGTACCTATATACCTTTAAAAAAACACCAAATAATATATATTTTTTTATTTGCAGTTGCCCAGGGTTGGAGCAAAATTTTTATTTATTTCCGGAATGTTCGTTGCTGGTGCCTGCAATGTATTGTTCGGGTAAGTACGAAAAATATTACATAATTTTCATTCTAATCTAGACAATAGACCCGGCAAGAATAGCGACTAGTTTTGAATTGTCATTTTTTGACGTTAAGTACACATTAACGTTCTTTGACGTCTCTGAGTGCGGCAGTTAATATAACAACTACCTAATTCGAAATTTCGCCAAAATGAGTTAGCGTAAAATAAAACCTAAAAAATGAAGCCCTACATCTTTGGTAAGAAAAAAAACATGCTTTTTCCTTACGGAATAAGGTTAAAGAAAGATTTAAGTATACGTTCTTCTCCCTGAGCGCGCGAGGTAACTCAGTCAAAAATAGTTTTTCGTCGATTCCAAAAATTTTGCGATTTTGGATTCGGTCGCTGTTTTAATAAAAGTGCTTATTATCTGCTTTACTTAAATTAAATTGTAATTTTGTAAAATATTACGATTTTCATAGAAAAAACATGTTTTGGATACCTAATGCAATTGCTTTTTACACTAAAACAGCAATGGCGCGTGTGTGACGTCAATATTGATTTTGTGATTTTGATTGGGAGATAAAATGTCACGCGGCGTTTGACCAAATATGGCAAATCGCTAAATTATGTATTTTTTTTTTATGAAATAAATATCAATCACAAGTATAACTTGAGAACCAGTGATTTTTATCGAATTTCCTTATCCTAAATTATTATTATATATACATCATTATTTCAGTGATTCTTTGTAAGTGTCATCATCCCTATCACAACAACTGTACAATTATTAAATATGTTTTCAGAACGTTATCCTTGGTGCAAAACCCGACCACGTTCGTCGTGCTGTGTTTCGTGGTGCGCGGGCTTGAGGCACTAGGCGCAAGCGCATACTCCACAGCCAGCTACGTCTTCGTGGTGAACGCATTCCCAGACAGCGTGGGGACAGTGCTGGGGATACTGGAGACGTTCGTCGGCCTGGGCATGTCCGTCGGGCCCGCCATCGGGGGACTGCTTTATACGGTGCGTCACTTTATACTTAGAAAAAGCTAAATAAATTACTAATAAATGAAATAAATAGTACGGTATTGTAAAGGCCGCGAAATAGGCAATTCCAAGTCGAGTATTGCCATTTCGGCCGAGCCATATACAGTGCTTTTCTCAAAAGAATGCAGGGAAATTTAACATACTTTATGTCACACCTCACTATATAGTGGACTTTTCCGCCCGCTACGCGTATGGAAAATACCACTTCCTGGTTAGAGGGTGACATAAAACTATGATCTTCCCTCGAGCGATAATAAAAAAGAAGACCTCAGATCACATTTTTATAATTACTTAAGATCTGAGCAATTCTTTGTTTAATCTGCCTTGATATACAATGTACTATTTTATATTAGACATTAAATTGAATGAATACGAACGACGCCGTCGCGGCCGGGCAGCGCGTGTTGCAGAGCGCGGCAGCGGCAGCGGCCGCCACGCCGCAGCAATTGGCGCCCCTGTGCTCCATCGCTGGCACATGGGCGCCAACACAATAACTATAGCACGCCGTTTCATACAACTTTGCTGGAGCGTTGTAATGTTCCAAATTCAAAATCGCGCCAACAATGGATTTGATTCTCTTTGTCCGTAAATTCGAAGCTTCGCGTATTCTTTTTTCGAAATAATGACAACGTTTCCATGCATGTTTGAGAAAAAATACTTATCGTTCATCGTAAAGTTGACGCTTTTCTATGTGAAGCCCTGTGTGTTTCAGGTAGATCGGGGGATTTGGTCTCCCATTCTACAGTCTAGGTGTCGTCATGGTGATCACTGTGCCCCTCAATTACTTCTTGCTAGCTGACTGTGAAGGTAATGAATAATAATATCTAGACACATTAGTAAATAAATTGAAATAGGTCCATGTTGGGCGCCAATGCGATAATTGGCAACTCAACCGATAGTTTTGTCAATATTAGGTATTCCCTACAAATTAGATAGACAAAAGTTTTTGTTGTACTATCGCGATCGACATTTGTAATTCTATGCTTCATTTGTAAATGAAAGGAGGATGTTGTGCTCGCGCGCTGTACAATGATATACTGCCGCACTCAGAGACGTCAATTAACGATAATGAGTACTTACTGTCAAAAAATGACAATTCAAAACTAGATGCTATTCTTGCCAGGGCCTACCGCCTAACTCGATTGCTAAACCAAAAGCTATAGTTTATGACGTAATGCTCTCATTTCGTACCAAATGTACCTAAACTATTAGCGATAGCTTTGAACGAATGATCACCGAATGATTTTGTATAAATTTGGCACAAAATCCGTGCCGCCTAAAAATTCAGGATGGCTGCTATAGCCGTAAGCAGTGCATTGCAATATAGCTATCATCAGCAATCGAGTTAGGCGGTAGGCCCCCTGGTCTATCAAGATCGATCACGATAACGATCAAGATTTAAATAAACATTTTTGACATTAAGTACTCATTAAAGTTAATTCACGGCTCTGATGAATTAAATTAATTTAACGGTGAATTAAATTAATTGAATTCACCGTTTGTTGAACTTACCCCACACCACTGTTGAATTCAGCACCATTCATGATCAAAAGTCTCCTTATATTCTTCCATTGATAGGGAAGGCTCGTGCCCCAGCAGTGGGGACATTAAAAGGGTAGGTGATGATATCAGAAGAAGTCGTATAACAGACGTTCTTGATTATGATGTTAGCATCTAGCCCTGCGAGGTTGCTGGTAATTTAAAATTAACACTGTATCACTATTGTGTTTTCGCCTTTCAGAGTATGCGATCGGCTCTAAGTCGGCGTCCATTTTGAAACTGTTCAAGATACCGTCCATAATAATCACTGGGCTGGTGATTGTCATAGTTTCCAACACATGGGCCTTCTTGGACCCCACGCTCGAACCGCATTTGCGCCAATTCAACCTTACCACGGAACAAATAGGTTTCATATTCCTATTGTTCTCCAGCTTGTATGGAATATTTAGCCCTATTTGGGGATGGGTCGCCGACAGGTTCGTGTTATTATTTCTATTGATAAAATGAGTAGTGAACGAACGATGTAAGTTGGATAAAGGAAATAAGTATTAAGTAGAAAATTAGTATCAACATTAGTGGCAAAAATAAAATCGAGTTTTTAAATGTTTGAAACATAAGTGACATGACTGATGATGTGCGTGACTGGTAATCTTATGAGAAAACCATTTAATTAGATGCGAGATACTAATATTATACAAAGTAAAATAGATCTGAGAAATTTTGAAAACAATTTGCGGAATGCACGTCAGGACATAATTTTTCCAGATTTCTCGGTTAATACTCATATTATTTTAGATACATTACTATTTTTTATTTATTTGTTCTCAAAGTGTATTAACTTGATATTGTACAGAGTCCACAACCATTGGTGTATGATGGTGTGGGGGCTATTCTTATCCACGTTGGGGCTGCTTCTGCTGGGTCCGTGTCCGTTTATACCTGGTCTTCCACAGTACGTATCACAATATTTTTTTTATTGCAATTTTTTTTATAATACTTATCTGTACACATATTTTTTTTAATGTTATAATAACAAAACTACTATATTTCATGCAGACTAATTAGTTGTTATTTGTAAATTTTTTGTGTACCTACATTTAGTACTAGGTAGGTCTGCGAATAGATCTTAGATTAACTTTTATATTGGAGACAGGGTTTGCCGGGTTAGCTAGTTTCTTTATAGATTTCGTTGAGACGTTGAAAACTGAACATGTATGTAAGTGTAAGCTAAGGTTGACATCCATTTCTATCAAATATGTATCAGTAAATAAAATTATGTTTCAGAGACCTCTGGTTAGATCTCGTGGCGCTCTCAATTTTGGGGATATCGGTAGCTTTAACTTTGTTGCCCACGTTTCAAGGAGTCCTCACAAGTTCAATGTAAGTTCTGAAATAATTTTTCTTGACGAATTATTGATTGAATTGCATTCAATCATTATCAATTAAATTTACGCTGCGTGTGACGTTCCGTCAAACAAATGGCCGAAAGAATGCACCTGATTATTTGATCTGTATTTTATGATATAATTCTTACTATGTAGGTGGTAAATGTAGGTATTACCTATGTAGTATCCTCTTTTTCCTCTATCGTATGTAAGGAGTGTTTAGTGTAAGGAGAGACTTAAGGTGTTGCAAAAAACGAATTATTAAATTTATTTTGATTTTCTTAAATAAATACCTTTAATAAACTAGTCGCAAGTCAGTGATCTATATTTAATTAAATTTTTGAAACGACAATAGGCTCTCCTCATTAAGTGAACATTAAAACACCTCAACCTTTTTGCTAGGATAAAGACTTGATTACATAGATCACCCCTATATCCCCGAAAGGGTAGGCAGAGGTAAACTAATAGCACCCACGCTTCGCCAATTATGTTAGGTCCCATGTAATAGATGGCCAGCCTATTGCCATTTATCGGGCACAAAAGTCGCAGTACATTGCTAGGTGGTATAAAAGGGAACGCTGCTGCCCATTCCTCATCACTGATTTATCCTTAGTCGCCTTGTACGATACCCACGGGGGAGATTTGGGGTGGTGACAATTGTATTCTACTCTGCCGTCACCACACGGCCAACCTACCTACACAAACTATTCTACCTTCTAGAATAAAGACTCGATTTATGTACCTATGTATACAATCTCAATACGAAAATGTTTTATAGATACGAGGGCGGATGCCCCGAAGCCCTGGCCACTTACAGCGCGGTGGCGGGAGTGTGGTCCTGTTGCTATTCGCTGGGCGAGGTGCTGGGCCCAGCGCTGGGCGGCGCGCTATCCCAGCGCTACGGATTCCCCGTGTGTGCGACGCTATGTGCAGCTGCCTGTTTTACGATGGTATTTTATTATTAAGAAGGAAACTTGTATAAAGATAAGCTTATTTGATTGTCACACCAATTCACACCCAACTCTAAAGACATAAAATAACAAAGTAATACATTTTCGTACCTGAATTTGTCTGGGCCCAGCGCTGGGCTGCGCGCTATCCCAGCACTACGGATTCCCCCTGTGCGCGACGCTATGTGCGGCTGCCTGCTTCACGATGGTATTTTATTAATAGGAAACATTTATTTATGAAGATAATCTCACTTGTATGCCATGCCACACACCTATTCACACTCAACTCTGAATCAATGTCTTTTCGTTCCGGAATTGTGTGGTTAATTGTATTCACCAAAATGCCAGTATCGTTGTCTTAATTATATCAAAATAATAGGTTGGGGAAAAAGTTTCTTCGCATTTTTTAAGAAAATTCAAAACATTTTTTAATATAGTTTATTTACATTTAACTAAAGTATGTAGGTACCATTTTGTTCGATAACTTTTTGCCATCTTGTAGGTAGGGACATGATCCCATTGCTTGCAAATTTTGGGACTTCTGGTCAAAATACCGCGACAAGTGGTTTTGGCAGTCCTCTCGTGATGTTAACCTGACACTGCCTAAAGAATTCTGAAGAGACCAAAACAGGTGGAAATATGAAGGTGCAAGGTCAGGACTATACGGCGGATGCATTAACACCTCCCAGCCAAACTCTTTTAATTTTTGCTGAGTGGCTAAAGATGTGTGAGGTCTAGCGTTATCATGATGAAAAACCACACCCCTTCTGTTGATTAATTCCGGCCGCTTTCTCTCAACTTCTTGCTTTAATCTCATCAGTTGTTCGCAGTAGAGTTCAGAATCGATGGTCCTGCCTGGTGGTAACAGCTCATAATGAATAATGCCCTTCCAATCCCACCGCACACACAGCATCACCTTGTTGCGAGTTAACCCGGGTTTCGCCACAGTCTGTGAAGCCTGACCGGCCTTTGACCACGACCTTTTTAGCACGTTCTTGTCGTACGTGATCCACTTTTCATCACCAGTTATCAGCTTCTTCAAAAATGGTTCGGTTTCATTACGTCGTAATAAAGAATCACAAATGAGTACACGGTTCATTAGGTTTCTTTCAGTGAGCTCGTGAGGTACCCAAATGTCGAGCTTTTTTGTGTACCCAGTTTTTTTCAAATGCGCCAAAACTGTTTTGTGGTCAATTCCCAGTTCTTCAGCTACGTCGTAACTACTGACATGCCGATCTTGCTTCACTTTTTCAAAAATGGCATCCATTTTATCTGTAATAGGGCGACCAGAGCGACGTGCATCTTTGACATCAAAATTTCCGGATTGAAAACGCTTAAACCAAATTTGTGCTACTCTCACAGACACTGCACTAGGTCCATAAACATCGCAAATTTTTTTCGCAGCTTGCGTTGCATTTTTACCTTTTTTGTAGTAAAATTTTAAAATGTATCGAATTTCTTCATTAGATTCACTCATCTCGGCGGTACGAAAAACAAATGAAAATCACACATTTTCCTAATTTGAATTTGGAATTATGTTCTTTAAAATTTAAACTTTCAATCATACCAAAACCAGCCAGATACAAATAGTATAGCCAAAGAGATTTTATTACAAGTTTATACATACTATAATGCGAAAAGACTTTTTCCCCAACCTAATATTAACCGTGTTACCTAATTAATTTTTCTTTTTACAAAAATATACGAGTTGTGTAAGAATGGCTAACGTTTACTATAACAACGTTCCAATTAAGATTATATATATTTATAATTAGAACATTATTATATAATGATATCTATATATTGTGTGTGAAAAATTAAAATGTACATCAATTGTTTCTTTTGTAATCTCGCTGGCCTGTGTGCCTTCAGAAGCACGGTGGAATTCGAGAAAACATATTTTAGTCACCCATGCAATAACAACAAGATTGCTTAGTTTACTCAACCGGAGGTCAAGCGCACTAATCCACTGCGCTTTCGGTGTCATCTCTTCATCGTTTTCCATCAGCCGAGATTGTGCTCAGCTCAGCCAAGTAAACATAAAAAAAATACATCCTCAACCAGCCCGGCTAGCATGACCACCCAAACGCGATATGATAAAGCCATTTATCGCGTTGAACTTACAAAAATCATTGGATTTTTGACATTTCAAAGCGATAAATGGCTATATCTTTAGGATATAGCCTTAGAGGCTTATTCAATTATTCAATTCAGGCTTATTTAAGTGTTAAAATCAAATGTTTTTTTACTATTCAACCCAATAAATGGCTTTATCATATCGTGTTTGGGTGGTCATGCTAGCCGGGCAGAGAGAGATCTGTAATCGAATGTAACTAAAGATACAAAATTTCGTTCGCAGGGAGTAATAACACTCACGTTTTTCTCGCTGCGCGAATCGACTAAGTGGGAGCAATTGGTCGATTCCGGGTCCAACTCGATCCCGTACACCGATACAACGTGGAACAGCAATTTCTGCCGAACGCACAGCCCGGACCTCAGAATGGACCGCTCGCAGTTGCTAACGCCGAGCCCATACCAGAACTACGTTAGAAACGGTAGGACTTTATTCACTACTAGTGGTTGCCCGCGGCTTTGCTCGGGTAAATGTCGATTGTTATATATACCCTAATAGCCTGCCTCGATAAATGGACTATCCAACACAAAAATAATTTTTCAATTTGAGTCAGTAGTTCTTGAGATTAGCGCATTCAACCAACCAACCAAACAAACAAACTCTTTAGCTTTATAATATTATAGTACCTATAGATTTGCTCCGAAATTCACCGGTCAGGGTGCATTGCTATATGCTTGATGGAGAGCATTGTTGAAAACAAAACGTACAATTGAGCTGGCGCGTTGAGTTTATCATCATTACCAGCTTTTTCATTTCCCCACTGCTGAGGCACATGCCTTCCCTATGGATGGAGAATATATGGAGAATGAGCCATTACCCACTTCATACGCATCCGCGACCAACGGTAAATCAAATCTCGACGCACGAGTTTTGACGACAAGGTTTGGTGTAATTTAAAAAAAAACTGTTAATTTTTTTATGATACTAAAAAATGCTTATCTAATACTGTTCCAGGCTATTCCTACGGATCCTCGTCAACGAAAAACCTTTGCCTCATCCACAGCAAGACTCCCAAAAGTGGTTCCGCGAGTATTGCATCTGCCGTAGTGTACTTCCTCAAGTTCGAGTATTTAACACAATTCTACATAAGGATCAGGAGAGCGCACAAAAGGGGCAATCGCCAACCAAAATCCAATGAAAACTTATACCAAAACTACCTAGAAGAAGCGCCTGCTAATAAAAATGAACCAACTACAACAGTCAATATCAATAACAACATAAATGTAAAATGTGAATCTGAGAATAAATATTGTGCATATTTAGATAATACCATCTTTGGCAGTCCAGAGGTCATCCAAAATTTGCACACCGACCATTTGTTCCTGAAAAAGAATCAGAAAGGTCTAGTACCTGGTTTGATGTCTTGCGATGAGGAGAAGCTGTCTTCTGGTGAGATCATCAGACACAATCTGGAGAAAGTACAGTTTTACGAACAAAATCAGTCTTGCAACACCATCGACAGCATATTTGTGAGTATCTTAATCTTAAACTGATTTCTATGAATACTTCGCTACTGTTTAATTTTTAAGTAATAATTAGTGATCCTTTACTATCCTGTGACGGCTGATTTGATCTAATGGTTAGATCGCTGGGTGCGTTTTCCATATTTAGGTATATATAATTTTCATGTTTTTATCCATGCCCAAAAAGTTGGTGTGAAGCAGACAACTGATTATAAAACCGAAACCATGAGCAATATTTTGGATTGGAATGTTGTTACCCCAATCATCAATCAATTTTACCGTTCATCACTCTCATTGATATGGTCCTGACGTTTCTTCAAATTCATTTATCACTAGCACATTTCCGATGTCATGGATGATGATGTGAATCAAAAGGGAAATAATAGTGGATAGCTTTATGATCCAAAACACTTCTTTCTGCTTGCTTTGGGCTAACTAGTTGATAGGTGTAAAAATATTTTTTTTTTTAATACTTGCTTGATGTTTCCGAGATAATAATAATACTTTGTTGAGCTGTCAAAATGTAGACAATTGGCAATTTTTAAAATGGCGCCACAATGTAAAAACATTTGACAGTCAGTTGAAACAAACTGCAATCTACAGTTGCTAACGCCGTCCATTTTCCAATGTTGTAATTACTTTTTAAATATTGTTTATGTAAGTGGCCAGTTCCGGAAACTTTTAGTGTGACCTATGTATTGTGATTTATCTTTGCAGGAAGGTTGTGAATGCAGAGAGGGTGTCACATTCGTCCGAGGCACTGTGACAGTGTCTTCTGCGGGTGCTTGTGAAGTTTAATTGTAATTTAAGTGTGGATGTTATAATAGTTTTAATGTTCTCAAACTTAGTAAATAATATAAGTTTAAGGTCTAAAATAATAAGATACTCAATATAAAAGTACCACATTCCAAATGAAGTTCTTTCAATCCGCATCCAAATAGTCTATGCAAGGCATGAACTTTTCTCTTCTCCCTGGGGTTTTGGAATAGCAAAAATATTTCACAAGAAGCTTCGTGTACCAGGAATTTATAATTGCAAGGAGCAGTATTCGGCCTACATTCCGCACAGCCTCTCATCTCCCCACCCTTTCCTCCGGTAAAACCTAAGGGTAAAACGATCCCTCACCCCACCCAAAAAATCCTCCCTCGCCTTAGCAACTCGACTGAGCAACGACGGATGTCTAACTCTTAATAAATTCTGCTATCCCAGTTGAAACGACCTCTGCTGACGATTTTGCGACGTTGTCATGGAAATTTTGCACGTCGCCTTGACCACTGTCCAGCGGGAAACCTCCGTGGGAGATGTTGGAGACGGACGGTTTGGTCGCGGGTGCTATTTATTTCAAAGAAATGAAATAAATAGCACCCGCGACCAAAGACGCAAACGACAACAGCCGACTGTAACGTTGAAAATTGTTTGATGGAGTTTTCTACGAACGATTCGGGATACGCCGGTACCAGGGTGGCATGACTGCTAAAGAGTACCTATGTTATTTAGTTGGTTGGAAACTTAAAACTTAAATAATCCAAAAATATAAAAAGACACTTTAAAGGAGTTTCGAACATAAATATTAGAAAATTATTACACGGAACATGAAAAAATTACCAACATTTAACTTTTGTATTTATATATCATATATAATTGCATATTTTTATCTAAATATATAAAAATATATCTCCTATTTTTCCATTTATAAAGAAGGCATGTGCCGCAGTATTGGGGACATTAAAGGGCTGGTAATGATAATATTGAAAAAGCTCACCGTTTATCTAAGCTCTAGTAATTATTTAAATTTGACCGTGATAAAGTGACCTGAAACAATCATTCGTTTATAGTAGCACGTATAAACGTTGCCGCTATCGAAATAGAAGGCGCACGTTAGCGATAGCGTAAAAAGGTGACGCTTTGTGAATGGAAAAAGCGTCGACAGTACCAATTACACATGACTGTGCAAGAGATGTACTTTTGGAACATATAGACTTTTTATTTAACATTCCTACGCAAAACAGCCGTTAATATAACAAATTTATTAAATATTCTGAGAAATATGATCCATATTTAAGGTAAATTCTTTATAGCACTTAAGCAATTTTTCATTTCTATTAAAAATATTAAACTAAGACAAAAGTTATTCGTAAACTTGTCCCAAACTTTAGTATTGATTTTCACCCACACTTAGCGAATAGCCGCTAATATTTTATAACTTTTCATTGGACGCTAGAGGCGAGGGTTAGGGAAAATCGATGAAGGGGTGTAACTCTCAAAAGTCCCAGGAGCGAGACGGCGGGTGCTCCGTCTCTTTTACCCGCTATTCGAACGCTTCCCTAGTCATTAGATCCTGGTAGCAGTTGTTTTTGATTTGAGTAACAATATTCAAATTTTATCGAAATCATACTGGCCACAAAGTTGGAGCCACGGGAACTCAAAACGGTTAGGGGCAGTCCCCATAACTTTAATTATTATTAACAACCAAAAATTGGAAGTTCTTAATAGCCCAAGGTGTTACGTACTAATTATACAGTCTTAGAACTAGTACAATTTTTTAGATAAATTATAATATAAATATATTATCATAGTTATAGATCATATTGTGAAATATAACACGCCAGAGCCAGCCATCTGGTTTGCAATACCAAATACACCGACCTACAAATAAATACAAGACCCTGACAATTAGTTCACATTTCATACGGATCTGCCGTTAACAATGAAGCTGTTTTTATTTTTGTTTGCAGTAATCATAGTGGTTGTTAATGGTTTGAAAACGGGGAAGAAGTGTGAAGGTATCAGTGTGGCAGGTAAAATGTATCGAGAGGAAATTATGTTAAATGGAATCGATCGTCCATACCAATTGTGCTACCACAAGTTAAACGACACTCAGCACATATTGTACTTTAGCTACAACGTTGGACACACTAGTGAGAGTACCTTCGAGATTGGATACGCATATAAAGGATCATATGTACCCACTCCTGTCAAAAAGGTACAAAATGGTTTCGCTACTGCGCTCAACCATAAATACCGAATAATATACTTTGGAGGTAGCGATGGAATTCATGTCCAAAATTTGCTCGATCCCGTCAATATACTCATGCTTGTACCCAACTATAATATTTGGGATATATTCCTCAAAGACGCCGTTTACTTCATTACGTTTCCAAAGAGACGTTTGTACAGACACATTCATAATATAACGGAATTACAACACCATATTCCTGAAAGACTGTATCAGTTCGCGATCGATGGAGACAAGGATACGTTTATAACGAACAAGACAGGACTGTACATGATAAAAAATGGCACTAACCATCGTATCCATTTGAAGGGCCCGAAAGTTTTTCGTGCCATCGAAGTGAATAACAAAGGGGTAGCCCATTTCTGCGGACAAAATGAAATTTTCGTCGTAGACAAAAAAAAGGAGATGCTACGCGAAATAGTGAAAGTCAAAAATATATTCGGCTTAACCTTCGATGAAGACGACAATATAATTTATTCGGATCCACACCAAATTGTAAGGCTGCTTCCGAAACCATGTAAAGTCTAAGTAGTATTTATCTTGTAACCCGGATTATAAATATCAATCAAGTAATCTAGTTTTACTTACTTAGCGACACACATGAATGCCCACCCACCGACTTTTGTAACGTTTTGCATTAATTATTATGTTTGCGAAGATGAAAATCTTAAGCCATTTGTGAAATTGAATTTACTTAAATATTCTCCCCGTATATGAGACCTTACTGTCACCCCTCTAGTGACGTCACTAAGCCCCACTGTCGTTTGGCTTCGTAGCACAATCGAGTCCACAGTAAACCTTATTTCGTTTTAGCAAAGTTTGAAGTTAAATAAACTGTCATCAACAGTTCACTCAAAGATACGCAGTTTTAATTGGATGAACAATGTTTACAGCTGTCTGCTGGATACACGATTAGTTGGATTCGTTAGCCGTTTGTTTTAAGAGATTTTTAATTGGTTAGACAAGCCTTAATTGCAGCAGTAACAGTGTAGTTCTAATCTACGTAACTGCATTGAGTACATTTCAAATTGAATATAAAGAGAAGTAAACAAGAAAATGGATAGAGATGGATTCAATAAAATTTTACAAAAGAAATTAATTGCCTCTTTTCTGTTTACAATATTAGGGATCTTTATAATTTATCAATATCAGGAATGATCGCAGTATATAGCTCGGGGGTATAAGAGGAATTCTGCTGCCCATTACTCATCGCTGTCCTTAGTCGCCTTGTACGACACCTGCGGGAGAGATGGGGGTGACATTGTATTCTGCTCTGCCGTCAACATATGGCAATAGGTACGAACTATATAGATCGATTATCAATCTTAACCTGTGTGAGGTAAAGAACAAAGTCTATTGAAGACATTTGACTGAATAAGGTAACTTGACGTGCTGTTCACTGTACAACACACATAGAAAACGCGTGATATTTAACGCGAAAAACTACGTGATCCATTCGTAAACAATTGGAGAACATATGTATAAATAATTTATTTGACACACACACAACCATATTCTGCTTTTTAACACAACATTCGTATCACATTGGCGTTTTAATAGTACTTACCTACCTATTCGGAATCGGTGTTAATCCATACCACAACAAACGATACGAAAAAAACAATTTTTTTTCCAAAATATATATTTATCCGATATTTCCCATCATAAATTAATAACATTTCGTATATGATTTAATCTTTGGCAACAAATATCATGAGTTTAATTAACCACATTCGTTATACAGAACAAATAAATTACTTAAAACTAACAATAGAAATACCTACAGAATACTTCAGAAAAATTTTTGGATCAGCACTAGTTTTTCTAGCACTTGTACAATACATATCACCTCTTGAGTATAAAAAAAATACTAACTGAATTGAGAACATCCTGTTATACTGCCGCACTCAGAGACGTCAAATAACGATAATGAGTACTTAATGTCAAAAAATGACAATTCAAAACTCGTCTCTATTCTTGCCGGGTCTATGGTCTAGATTTAATTGAAATTTTTTGACATTAGGGTACTCATTAAAGTTATTTGACGTCTCTGAGTGCGGCAGGTAGAGACACAAATCAAAAACACTTTTCTTGCAAAAATAAATCCACATAAGAATTCATTTTCAATACGCAATGTTTCGAAGTGTTTTTGATTGGTGCGGTTTTTTAATTAAAAACTTATTACTCTTATAAGTAGTTTAAACTAAACTTCTTCAAAGAGTTCGTGTGCATTACGCTTATGTAATTGAACATAATAATATATAGAGATAAATGTCAATATATAGAGATAGTCATTCTTGTGCACAGTTTTATCAAATTGGTATTCCCGAAAGGGTAGTGCAAATACAGCTTGGTTCAAAAGCAATAATAAAATTATAGAAAAACCGAGAAAGATAGGAATTGTCATTATTTGCACAGCTTATTTTAGGCGAGTTTCCACTTATTTTACAAGTATTTTTCATAATTCTTAAAAAAGATCTTGGAATAAGAAATTTTTAAGAATTATTATGAACATAAAAAATTTAGTCACTGCATTGAATTTACGTAAAAAATATAATTTTGTCTTTGTACTAGAGTTTATTTTTTGTTTTAAGGAGTGTGATAAATATACAACGTCTGTACCCACCTCTCAAGTGATTTTCTCCTATTTTATCATTTTGGATGCCTCGGGAAAAGTGACCAAAAACGGATACACAGCTTACAGTGGGTACTCTCGAGTGTACAACTATTTGGCTATTTAACTATTTGGTAAGGCACGACATTCGAACTCTAGTTCCTTCCCTCAAGCAAGGTAGTAGGTAAAGAGTCGATTATCCATTTAGAAAATGATTTTATAGACGAGATTGCCCATTTTTGTATTACCCAATGCCCTACGTATTATTTCCATTATAATTATGTTCAAATCTCCAATGAATACAGGTTTCGAAAATATACATAAAAAGAATATAGTCAATATAATTACAGTAACTTTGCCTGGAGGGAAGCAAATACAAAAAACAGTTTTGGACTTGAAGATACAACCTCACTATTTATCTGAAAGATTGACTAAAATTTTCTCAATCTAAGTCACGGGCTTGCTAACGAAAATTTACAAATTGCCGGATCGGAAGCAATTCTTCGACAACAGTGACTTCCTTACTTCTAATTAAATAACTACCTATCATACAAAAATAACCTTCTTTTTGCGGAGACATTTCTTGTTACTTAGTAATTTGTACAAGACCTTCAAACATTTTGCAAGGTGATATTATTACGGCCTATTGAAAAGATATTCCGAGAATAATGTCGAACGAACAAAAAAGACATTTGTAGCGTGTCTTTTATTTGACGTAAACGTGGTTTTATTTTGCAGTTATACAGTGTATTATGTGGACATCTGTCCTCCACTTATCTACTAATTATCTACTTCCAAATTGCTGGGGCGAAATATTGCCAACGTTGAATTAGACATGATTCATTTTGGTTACAATCGCCCTATTAGAACTACAGTGACCTAACTCAAAGCAATACATTGTTTTTAATTTCTCAGAAAAAAGCTTTTTAAAAATTTAAAATCTATTACCTAACCGTAACGTATCTAACCGTTCTTTACAAAAAGCCTTATACTAACAGACTTATTTAGATTGCGTTCATTTTATTACTATCGCTCCAGGCAGAAATTATATAAAACAATATTTTTAGCTTATCGAAAATACAGAAATGTCTAATTTTGAGTCAGTTCACTTTAGTTCTGGTGCTCAATAATTCGATGTCACTATCAAAAATCGATATTTAACCCTTGATGGCAGTCTAGTTTACGAAGATCCAATGACTATCGCTAGGAGCCACGTTAAAGCCGTTAACAGTACGCTTTGCAGAGGCTTGGCGGCGTCGTTTCCACAAACCATTCTTCTGGAGGCTACAGACAACTTCTTGTTTTGCAACATATTGTGAACAGACTCGACTTCCCAACGGGCCAGCACTCCTGGGTCCCTCGAAAACAGCACAGAGTACAGCTGCGCCGGTCTCTGGTTGGTTGGTTCTTGGCAGAAATTGAGAACCAGGTGATCTTGCACGGCTTTCAAAACTTGGACAGTTCCGCTGAATTGCTGATAGTTTGTTCTGGTCGTAAGTGTTCCTGGAAACGGAATAGGTACCAGAGATATTATTATGAAGCATGAATCATGGGTGATGGGTATTTTGGTACTATATGTGTTATCTTCAAAGTACAGTCATCCCGGCTATTACAGAATACACATTATACATAGTTGAATTTAATTTTAGGCTTAATTTCATTGTTTTAGTACCAATTGGTTTATTAGCAATCAAGCTTTGGTTGGTTATAATATTCGCTTGGCTGCTGAATATTTCTATCTAAATTACTAATATCAAGATGTGTTTCAGAGTACTGATTGAGTGTGTTTTGAACGTCGAGTGGGAGAGGCAGCTGTTTGGGATCGCTTGTTGGATTGAGAGTATTTACTTTTTTATTGATTTATTTTTGTATTTTATATATATTTATTTTGTTTTTTACTGTCAGATCAGAGGTAATTGTGAAAAGTGAAGAAATAAGAAAGAAAAAAACGTCCAGATCGCGGACGAAGCGGTTTCGATTCCCGCGCCAGGACAATATTTTTTTGAAATTTTCTTTTTCTAACATTAATATGATGTTTAAATAAATATCAAATCATAATCTCTTTATGATATCATCCACATAATTATACAGAACTTACCATTTTGTCCATCATAGACCTGCCAGTACCCAGCGGAGTCGTTACGGAAGTAGAGCGCGTACTCTATGGTTTGCCCTGCCTCGTCCCACAGCAGTCGCAGGTGCCTGTACTGCTGACGGAACTTTGCATTGATGTGCTGGACGTGGAACAGTTGGTTCTCGGTCGATGGCTAGAAAGATATCAAATTTAAAAATTAAGTTTAGATTTAATTAACTTTTGACTGAATATTCCTCAACAGTATCATTATAGACTAAGGCATACTGCGCACTGCCCTATTCTCCCTTGTAAATAAAGGTTTTCCATTGTGTAGCATCTTGACGCTTTATACATTTTAATACGATATAATATGAATAAACTATAATTTGGATTTTATTCGATTTTGATTAGAAACTGTCATCAAAAGAGCGGAATTCCATTGAGCTAGTGTAGATAAATTATTAAGTTTCTTGATAACCTAACTCCTCGCACAAACTTAACAAGTGTTATATCAGTGATTTTAGCTCTCAACACTACTCTCTACTTACTTCTGACTTTATTGTTACTTTTTATTCTCATGTTTTATTCTCAAAAAGGTCAACTATTGCAGGTCTTACACGATGCTTAAAAGACAAAGTATTTAAGTTCTTGTTTTTACTTTGATACTTTTTAACGGTCGTGTACTACAGACGTTAATGAAGAAGGTAGTACATGTAGGAAAGTGGACTTCATGTAAGAAACATCCAATAAAAGTGCCATAAGCTACTTTTCGCGCCCCTAAGGCTTCTAAGATTCTAGACAATAGTAGATTTATTAGTCACAATATCGGATTGATAATTAACCATTGGTAACATTAGTAACAAAAATTGTTGATAAAAATGGTTAAATGGCAGACTGATATTTAACCATTAGTAACAATTTTTAACAATTGTTTGAGTTAACAAAAAACAGGCCCTTGGCATCGACGTCAATACTAATCAACTAGAATAACAAGTAGGTACAATTAGGACCAAACTTCGTGATAGGTACACGTGTGGAAGCAATCAGGATTCTAAAATGCCCGAGATCATTCCAGATTAAATGGGCAGAATATATTGACCTTTGTACGGTGATTGAGTCAGACTGGTCGTAGGTGGCTTGACACTGAGGTCTTGGCTCCACTCAATTACCAACTCCTAATAGTAATTAACTGGTTACTCATAGCCCACTCGTATACCTACGTACTGCTTAAAATTGGAAAAGTGAAACATAGGGAAGAGCAAGATATGCCATCTGGTAGGTATAAGTAAAAAGAGAGGATACTTCATAGAATACGATCAACTATCGAAAAATAAACGCTTATATCCCCAAAGGGGTAAGCAGAGGTGAAATAACCACACACATTTCGCTAAATTGTAGGTCCCATGGAATGCGTGCCAATTGCAATATATCGTGCACGAAAATCGCAGTATATTGCTAGGTAGTAAGAGGAATGCTGCTGCCCATCACTCATCGTTGTCTTTACCCTTAGTCGCCTTGTGCGACACCCACGGGAGAGATGGGGGTGGTGACAATAATTGTATTCGGCTCTGCCGTCACCACACGGTTATATCTACACAAACTACCAATTCATATTCAAGCCTTTAATTTACTTTTTACAGTACACTAACATTTCCCATGATTGAATGAAATTGGGGAGAAAGAGCAGTATGCCACCACATGAGTCCAATGGGCATTGGCTGCCAATGCAGCCCGGACCAAGGATGAAATGCTTTGGAAGGCAGATGAAGCCGTAGCGTAGGCTCTGGTGTCTTCCGAAGCATAAGGGAACCCGAGACTTGTCTTCCGAAGCATAAGAGAATCCAATAACCAGCCTTTGCTTAATTTAACTAATCGCAACCCGAACGCTAGCCACTGCCGCTTAGGTGGCAGATCGGCAATTACTCAGCTCGTCCACAAATCAAACTCATTTTTGTAGGGCACTCCTTTCTTAAATTATTTTTGTTTTTTATTATTACAAAGAACAATTTTTAAAGATTTGTCAGAAAAAAAAAACAAAAAATTACATCCTTCGATAATTCGTTGTAGTAAATTTTTCTATTTACCATTTATTCTATTATGCATGTGGATGCAGTGTTTTGCAGTATGATGTATAGCGGTATGTATAGATAGTTATATTTTCTCCATAACTAAATAACTAAAATAACTTTTTGTAAAACCTCTAATAAATAAAAAGATAGATCTTTAATTTATGTATTTATCTCCTGGATTAGACCTAATAAATACTTTTAATTGTTCTTGCAAGTACATACTTGTATTAAGTGAATACTTATTGTCATTATTATTAGTCACATAGAATCACTGTAACCAGCCGACCGATGAATATTTATGTTGCAATACTTGGTGGTAATCTGTAATGGCTCCGTGCTAACTGGACCGACACAGAATCACAATTAAGATCTAACAATTACTTAACGAGCGAGGATCTTCTTAAACGTGACCTACTTAACTAAGCTCCAAGTAATATAATTCCCATCAAGAAACATATTTGTAATATTACATCCTAAAGAGAAAAGAAAAAAAAAGAGTATGTGAGAGATGGTCAAATCGAAAACATAATCGCAAAAACAATTCGTTACTTTGAATAGAGAATTTTGACTGTAGTTTGAATCGATTGATTGGTTGTCAATCTCTGCTGATGTGATGCGGACATGGGCTTTGCTCTTGCGGAGTATTGGGGATTACGAAATGAAACATTTTAATCACTAATCTGATGATATTTTTACTTAAGCCAATATCCGGAATGCCGGCTTTGATACCAGGAAGTAGTAAAGGTACTGACACCGCAACACCGGATAAAGCATTAGGGTCGCTCAGGGGGAACTCAAATGTGAATAATTGATACTTAATTTTATGATTCCATTGACCTTTGTGAAGTTTGCAGACAGAATATTTCGTTTAAAACAACGAGCTACTTTTCAAAATAACAATTTTACCTAACACATAATAATAGTGATTAGTTTTGTGGGTGCTGACAAAATGTATTCAGCCCTACCGTCACCACATGGTATTGTCGGTATATATGTCGTGGCCAAATCGTAGAATTAATCACTTCATGATGTGGCCGACCATTTCATGAAATGGCCAACTAAAACTGACCATATCATGATAATGGTCTGGCCAGATCAATGAATAAACAACGTTTAACGATATGAATAGCTAAACGCATGGCTATTTCATGATATGGCCAAACATTATTAATCATATCGTAAAATAGTTACATTAACCACCGTTAGATGCGCTTAATTCGATTTGTTTTTGTGAAACATCATGATGGCGGACAATTATCCTAATAAACAAACTATTAGTAATGTTGTAATGGAAGATTAAAGTGAAGTGAAATGTCGTTACGACACCAAATTTTTAGAATTTTACGTTTTAAGTCACTCAAAATACGAGGTCAACGTAAAAATACTAAACATTAACTACATTAATGATATGGCCAAACGAGGATGGGCATATCATCAAACGTTAACGTTTCAACGATATGGTCAGTTTTAGCTGGCCACTTCATGAAATGGTCGGCCACCTTATGAAGTGATCAATTCTACGATTTGGCCACGACATCTATACCCTATTACATCAAAATACACGATCTCAATCATAGTGTGAGGTAAATAATACCTACATAATTAAATATATCCGTTCTGCCTCCTATGTCCGTCTTGTCCGCTTAGGTCACCAAAAGAATTTTAATAACTCTTTTTAAGAATTCGAAACTGGATACATGTACGGAATATCTCAAGTTTTTCAGTTTATCTGTTACTGTAAAACCCTGATCCACGGTAAAACCTAAGATTTACCAACTCTTAATGGTAAATGTCCGAATAGTTCCGTGAATATCTTTCATTTTATATTTATTTAGGCACATTTTAGAGTTTATCTTTAGGCACGGTATATGTTGAGAAAAATAGGTTTGATCTTGCACTCGTCGACCGCTCCCGCGGCTCGTGCTGTTCGTTGGTTCATATACAAACCTAACCTAATCAACTTACTAACCCATGTCGGTTAATAGTAACATTTAATATTTTTACCTAATATAATATTCAAAGAGTTTGCGTTCGTACCCAATTGATAAAATTCGTTGTCCTTTACATCTATCACAATTGCAATAACGTTTTATTACATGTTAGGGCTTATTTTTCTCAACATATACCGTGCCAAGAGGTAAATGCCAAATCAATGGTGGTAAAAGTACGAAATTCCACGGACTTCAGAAATTTACCAATAAGAGTTGGTAAATCTTAGGTTTTACCGGAATATCTGAGGATTTACCGCAGTTCAGGGTTTGACAGTAACAAATCTAAAAAATAAGAATTTTGTTTTCGGTCATTTTATATTTGTGTTTGCCTATTGATGTTGACACAAACATAATAAGAGCTCTTCCTTGTTGGGTTTAAGATAGATATGCGAATTACTACGGCACGACTGGCTTTGTTACGAATGTCACAAATATAAGTAACCTTCAAGCAGTAGGGTACCACCACATTGGTTACCAAATACTTTATCTATTATGTTTCCGGTCACGTTGTCTTCTCAGGGATAGAAATACTAACAGAAAAATTCGAAATATTGTCTTGATCAATGTATGAATATACATTTTATTTATATAGTATTTCTGTATTTTTTTCTTTGTAAAAAGTTTTACTAATATTTAAGCTGAGCTCAAGATAATAAATTACTGGTCACCCATCCAATGATCGGCCTTAGCGAACATTGCTTAGTTACGCATTAGCAGGCGGCTCGTGCTAAAACAATGCCCATCATTAAGCTCCCTTCTTGTTGATTAGTATATTTCACTCAGAACTTTTCATACTTGCCGGAACCAGTTTTCTGTACCTCCTATAGTTTTTTCCGAATATATATCGATTAAATCACACATTGACACAACAGCTGCAGGGCCTTACAGTACAGTTTTTTCTCCAAGATAGTTTACATAATATTGAGGACGGCGGGCGAGCGGAAACACCTTAAAACCAAAGGTCAAACGTTGAATGACATTCAAAGGTTCACTGTGCCATGGTATTGCCATTGAAAACTAGTTTAAAATAACTTCTTAATTGGCACTTATCTCATATTTAATTTGTTTTATGTCACCGTTTCATAAAGTAGCTTTTCCGCCCGCTACATGTACGGAATATCCCACCTTTTGGTCAGGGGATGACATAAAATTATTAACATGAATACTTAAAAAAGAAAGCCTTAGATCGCATGGTAAACGCCATCATCTTCATCATCGTCAAATACTTGCGACATTCTTTGTTTTATCCCCTTAGTATATTATATAATCTACTATCATCAGATAAGCCGGTCTCATAACAAACAACATAAACATAATCAGCATTTTAATGTACAATTTGTATTGTCTGGTCCAATCAGTGACAGTAGTCTTGGTAAGTCAAACTTTCGTAAATAAAATTTTCAATTGACAAATCCTACTCGACTTGGAAGCGTCCGAGATATCTCTCTAGTTGAGAGTTCGTTTAATGAGCTTCTTTTAATGAGTCTATTAATAGAGCTCAAAGACTTAAAATAAATTAAGTAATGCTTATTATAATATTACTAGGTGACCTGGTAAATAATGTTTTGCCCTAATCACCTAGGGGTATAAAAATAGCTTACAACCTATTCTCAGACCTACCAAATGTACACACAAAAAAATAACAATCGGTCTAGCCGTTTCGGTGGAGTTCAATAGCAAACACTTTGATTTTTATATATTAGAAGAAGATACATTTTAAGAGATAAAGACCCAGGTACCTAATTGTTGATGTGACCTGTGCGCAATGTCTTGTTGATAAAATTTGTTTCGTAACGAAGTGACTTCTTTTGTTCTTTTCTTCATTTGTGCGTGTAAGTAGAAAATAATGATCCTTTCTTTATTCCACTCTTACACAACAAGTCTTTCTTTGCCACTCTCCTCTATCAGAAATGAGCTTAGCATGATCTCCTGTTCTTCATATCTTCTTTCACACAATCCATCTATTGTCTTCGGTCTTCCTCTCATTCTAGATCCAATATTATTACATCGCAAAGGGTTATTTCGTTTTTCCTAATGTTCTAAATAGTTGGTTATTTCCAAAACCAATTCATATATTTCGTAATAAATCTACATAGGTAGATAGTTGTCTAATATATTTTGTAATTAAATATATATCATATACGCATTCATTTATCTCCATACAGCTATTAGCGCGCCTTTCAATGAGTCGAATTAAGGCACGGAAATCGCAGTATTTGATAGGTGGTATATTAAGAGGCTGTATTTACCGTTAGTCGCCTTGTACTGCGGTTGACATCCGCGGGAGAGATGGGGGTTGGTGACTGGGGGTTGCCGTCACTAAACGGCATACTTATTACAAATTTTATCCAGAATGAATAATATAAAAGTTGTAGTACGATTTAATTGCAATCGCTATAAATGGATGGCTGATAAAGTTCTAAATATAGATAATTAGGTGAAACGATAAATGCTCACAATCACCAAGCGCAATGAAAATTCGAATGAAATTGCAATGAAATTGTATTTTTTTTTTCTCTTATTGGTTTTATCGTCACCAGCCCATTATTGCCTGCACTGCTGGGGAACAGGCCTTCCTGGCCTTATAAATTGCAAAATATAGAGAGAATGGGCTATCAAGCATTACCAACCACGCTGACCCAGTGTGGATTGGTGGGTATGAAAGACTGCATACACAGCCGGGACCAACGGCTCAACGTGCCTTCCGAAGCACGGACGAACTCGAGATAACATATCTTTGGTCACACCCATTGAACTACTATTACACCTGCCTTAGCGAACATTGCTTATTTTGCGTTGTCAATGGCCAAGCGCGCTAAGCCACTGCGCTATTGAGCTCCTCATTTTTGTTTCATTGCGTCCAATTATTTAAGGAATGAGTAACACCACTCCTTATACACCATCTACTAATACTCCGTTAACGTGCACTAATGTGGAAGGCAATTGGCTCGACCCCTATGACGACCTTTTTTTTTGACGGAGTGGAATGCATTCACTGTATCGGCCGCTAGTTAGACGGCCGACGTGTGTGGGACTCGCCCGACTCATGATGGAGTCGGGAATACGCCACTAAACCACTCCGGTATTCCCCAAGCCGTTCGAGCGGGGAGAGTCTGGGATCCGCCGCGAGGCACTAGTCCCCAGGGCCTCCCGGCTTACGGCGGGGTCAGCGCCAAGGAGGGTGTCCGGGACACTGGACATCACCCATACGGGGTGACCTGTGCAATGCACATACGGGGGCTAACAAATGTCTGCAGGCCATACTTGTCGGACCCAAGGAGGACGAACGTGAGCACGCCTCCTTCGGCCCGTCCGCCTGCGCCGGAGGGGAGCGGCATGAGCATCATCTTCCCGCTCCCTCTCCGACCCCTATGACGACCTAATAAGTAGGTGAATGTGAGTAAAATCTAATTAAAACTCGTTTATTCTTATCTGGTATGATTACAATACACTTATGAATCGTCAAGACGCTAGACGTCGAAAACCTGCGTGTCCAGTGGAGAATAGGGGAGTGTACAGCCTCAGCCTCGTGCTTCAGTCTATAATAATGAGTCTCCAAAACCCTCCCACGACCCAATCCGCCAACGACAAGATGGCCCTGACGAACTACGTTGAATACGTAAATAAACGCGTCGAGCCCTATGCCTCGCTATCAAAACGGCACGCAAGTAGGCTGTAGAGAAACCCATTTTTGTCACCGAGTTCTTTAGGATATTGCAGGTGAATTGCAAATTATGCACCAGTAACAATACTTATCTCCCCATTCCGAAGGAAGACCACTGAAAAGATGGATGGATTGTGTGAGGTGTCAGGTGATAGATATGAATGAGGAGATGACGAGTGACAGAAGAGAATGAAAATAGAGAGTACGAGGCGATGATGCATGAGGGTTCACTGTTTTATAAAGTCTGCCATGCTGTTGACTTTACAACTATTTATATTTCATAAATAGTTGTAATGTAAACAAACGTTTTGTTCAGAAATTTAACGTTGCCGTAATCAAAATCGAAACAGTTACCGATATCGCTTTTGTTTATTGAATAACATCTCAAACACTCAGCCCATATACAACCTTGAATATACCAGCAAAACACGAACCTATTTATAGTTCCAATTCTCCGTCGGTTGTTCATGAAAAGCATTGAATTAGATTCTATTTGAAGAAGAGGCTGAAAAAATGATTTCATCTGAGCTTTCTACATAACCATTGAAGTTGAATTTGGTACAATATTCTTAACGTAAGGTTTAGCTTTATTTATCAAATTTTCTTGTTCATCTCTTTCGTTTTTTAAATTGCAATTTGTTGGAGTTGTAAATAAAAAAAACAGTAACAAGCTAAACTTAGAATAGAATAGAAGAAATAGTTGAATCATTCAGGAAACACCTGAATCAACATCAGACAATATTCAGTAATGTTGTAAAGTATGAGATTGTATATTTCTAAGTTCGCCGGTCTCGAACATAACACGAGTCAAAAATGAATATTCAATTGGTTTTCATTGTAATGTCTGTCTGTCGGCCATATAATAAAATTTATTGTACTCTATGGTAATACCATTTGTATTTATGTTTTTATATATATCTAGTTTAAAAAGGTAGATTGAATTAACAAAAATATTCAAACATAAAATAATTAAATATTCGTTTGTAAATATCTAATTATACATACCCCATAAGTGGATTGGGGGAACCCTTCAGCCTCCCAAATCACCGTGGTCGGGCAACTCGGATATGAGCCTACGCCTTCCTTGCTCAGGTGCATATAAATCTCCAATACTTTCCACTTGCCTAACACTTCTCTAACATCCAAATTGTCGTAATCGTGTTCGCGAGAACAGCTGACTGCAATTTTACTATCATTTGTGTTACCAACAACATTACTGTTAACTGTCGAATTAGATATTTCGATAGCCGACCTACACGGCAGGAGTAGGCAAAAAATTAAAAAGAAACAACGTTCCATTTTCAAACCCCAAAAAAAAAACTATATCACATTTCACAGGCACGGAAAACGTTCGTTTGTTTTTTAAGATGCGCGTGCGTCAAAATATTGCGCTTAAATGATCGCTGCTGTCTGTCAGTGAAGTCGCGAGCGACTGACTCACTCGATGTGATGTTATCACGCTTGACCCCACGCTTAAGTGCTGGCAGAAATTCCATGGACCGGAATAATAGCAGTTCTGAAACTAATAAGTATACCAGGGGAAGCTCTAGTAAGGGGTTTAACTGAGTTATCTTTGTTATTCGTTCTTTCATTGGTGACAGAAATAAAAAAAAATCATACGCTTGTATTCAACCTGAAACTAGTCTGAAATTAACATAAACAACAAAAACATATCTTTGCTCACCACAAAAGCCTTCTTTGGTTATCCAATGGGGAAATGCATTCTTGTTTTATATACGAGTAAAAAGTCATAGCTAGACGGTGACTAGGCCTCACGATGTATAGTCATATTAAATAAAGAATCACGCCCACACAAACACATTCCACAAAAAATTGTTTATTTTATTCCGAATTAGATTTATGTATTGCGATGTTCACCAGAAATCGTCTTATGAAGAACATTTAAGACCATCCTCATATACGTAATTAGATTTTTTTATACATTATATTTGAGAGATATCGATACGTAGGTATACATATAGAGAAAGCTCATTTTAAAGAGAAAGAGATGCAGTCAATATTGTTTAAATATGGTTACATACCTCATGAGAAAGCACATTCTATGGAGAAAGAGATGTCAATATTTCTTAGATATAGAATTGGAACTCATGAAAATTTTCTTAATTTTACGCTTTGACTAATATAATGGGGTTTTACAACGCCGTGTGATGTCGGCAGAGCAGAATACAATATTGTCACCACCCCAAAGACAGTGATGAGTAATGGGCGGCAGCGTTTCTCTTGTAAAACCTAACAATATACTCGTACTGCTTATTACGTGCCCGTTAGATGGCAATAGGCTTGCAACATGGGAGTCGCCTCTAACTTCCCCTTTGGAGATAAATAGGTGTGATTTATGTATGTCTATGTATGTATACAATGAGAATGAAGAGTTCGGAAAAATTAGGAAGTTTTATAACCCTATATTCTAATAAATAGATAATTACATTACAATACTATATTACACTTTGAATAAACTTTTTCATTAGTCGAACAGGCTACACTACATGGTCCAGTCAGCGGCACTTCAGACTACCCAAAACTGCCAAATTTCTTCAATCGATTGTCAACCTTAACTTGTCGGTAGAAAGGCACAAAGTCGATTGAGGAAATTTGACATATTGTGGTCGTCTGACGTGCTGTTGCTGTACTACAAATCTTATCTTTAATTAACGTATAGTTGCTAAGTTAAGTTACGTTTCGACGGCGATATTGATAATAATTAAAAAATATGTTCTTCATAAATATTATTAGCTATCATGACTCGATACCAAATGTCTGTGTTCAGCACACAGACTTTTAGCCATGCAATTCCAGCTCACAGAATTCCAATTCCGGGACCTATTGACTGATAGCCACCATCCAGCAATCTGCCCATTTGACCATACGTTTTGATAGTTTTAATAGAGTCACTTACGCGTTTTTGACCACCAATTCAATATAGAAATATATAAATAGCATTGAACAAAATTAAAGTGTAAAAAAATAAAGTTAAAGAAATCTAAAAAAAATAATTAAAGTGTACTTAGATAAAACAACGACCGAATCCAAAATCGCAAACTTTTGGGAATCGACGAAAATTTATTTTTGACTCAGTTACCTCGCGCACACAGGGACAGGAATTATAGACTCAAATAATTTTTTAACCTTAATCCGTAAGGAAAATGCATGTTTTTTCTTACCAAAGAGCTTCATCGTTTAGGTCGTTGTTTCATTAACTGCCTCACTCAGACACGTCAATTAACTTTACTGAGTATTTAATGTCAAAAATTTTCATTCAAATCTAGATCATAGACCCGGCAAGAATAGCTACTAGTTTTGAATTGTCATTTTTTGACGTTAAGTACTCAATAACGATATTTAACGTCTTTGAGTGCGGCAGTAACTGCCGCACTCAGAGACGTCAATTAACTTTAATGAGTATTTAATGTCAAAAATTTTCATTCAAATCAAGACAATAGACCCGGCAAGACTAGTTTTGAATTGTCATTTTTTGACGTTAAGTACTCATTAACGTTATTTGACGTCTCTGAGTGCGGCAGTAAGAGTTTCAGTGCTAATTTTGCGGTGTTAGCACCTCGCTGTCGAAAATCTTACTATGATGAGCTAAACTTGCGCATGGTCAATGCGCGCGTTTCAATAAACATGCAGATCGAGATAAAACTACCTCAGCTTAGTTACCTACCAACCTCTATTGTTTTTTGTAGGGGAAAGCGGCCTAAAGTGAGTACCTGCCTCAAATGGGGTCTTGAATATTTATTTTTAACAAATTTATTCGTGTCCTCCTAATTGTTTGCATCTTTGACCCCGCTGTCCCTACAGTTGGCAAATGTAAGTTCACCTCTGTCTCTTAAATATAGTTATATGAAAATCATTGTAGTCACTAATGTGTGGCTTTCGGCTACTTTACAAAAAATGCTCTCCTCTGTTTTTATTTTCTTTTTCTCTTGTTTTGTCTTGTTTTCTCTCGTTTTAATTCTTTCGTTCTTTCATATAAAAATAAAGGCCATGTCTGAAATGAACATAAGTCTGTGTTCAAATGGCAATAGACGCTGTTGCGCCTGAGCACCGCATTGACCGAGACATGAATGAAGTCGCTAATTGCTATTGTTAACGACGATATCTGGGCCAAGTAGCTACGATGGCGGCTGTAAATTTTCAAATTCCTTTGCGTACTTTACTTTGCTCTCTGATAGTTCATTTAAAACTGTGACGTAGAGAAGAATTCAATTAATTGTCATCGCCCCAAATCTCTCCCGCGGGTGTCGTATGAAGCGACTAAGAGTGTTGAGGATTATACTGCTATTTACGTGGCCAACAGATGGCAATAGGCTCGAAAGTACGCGGGTTATAATTATGTATGTGTATGTATGTCATTTAAAACTGCGTGTGTAGCGACAGAGGAAAATACAATGGTCCATACCTCCAAACTCTCCTATGGATGCAGTACAAGGCGACAAAGTGACAAAGTGACACGCAAAAAGACAGCGACGAGAAATTGGCAGCAGCGTTCCTGTTATGCTACCTAGTAATAAACTACGATTTACATCCTCTTATTCCACCTAATATATTGTGATTTACGTGGCGGATAGATGGCAACAGGCTCGCCCCCTATTTCCCTGCTGTCAATTATTTGGGTTCAGTGTAGTATGTATGACTATTAACATCATCATCTTCTGTCAACACTGACCTTTAATGTTCCCACTGTTGGGACACGAGCCTTCCCTATCTATGGAAGAATACAGTGAGAATGGGCGGGCCATAACCTAACCCACCATGCTTGCACCATGCAGGCCCAGTGCGGATAAACGACTGCAAAGCAGCCGTGATCAACGGTTTAATTTTATGCAAGTTTTCCTATATTCAAATTTTATATATGGAATTAATTAAGTCCTCAAAAACAAAAACAAATAAATAAATATTTCTTACACTCACACCTATCATAGAGACCGAAGCCAAAGTAAGTAGCATAAGTTGTTGTGATATGGATACTATATGACGAACAAATTGTAATATAATAAAATAATCTAAATTTTAATATAAAAATTTCGTGTTACGGTGTTTGTTATTGAACTCCTTCGAAAATTTGGCAGGTCTAACTGCCGCTCTCAGAGACGTCAATTAACGATAATGAGTACTGAATGTCAAAAAATGACAATTCAAATATAGTCTCTAATCTTGTCAGATCTTTGGTCTAAATTTAAATGAAACTTTTTGACATTAAGTACTCATTAAAGTTATTTGACGTCTCTGAGTGCGACAGTTAGACTCAGAATAGGTCGTAGGCTAATTTTTATACCCCTGGGTGATAAGGGTAAAACTACTTTTGTCAGGTTTAGCTAGTAATTATATATAAATGTTGAAAACATACTACATAAATATAACTCAAACCAAATATGACTCGAGAACAAATGTCCGTTCTCATCACATGGTAAATGTTTGCATTTACCCCTAACAGGTTGCGAACCTCTGGACCCCTTGGCCAATAGCCAGGGATCTGACCATGCGACCAGACCGACCGTCTGCTATAAAATATATGAAGTTTTAAATACTTGTTTCTGTTACTGACCCGGTTTCTTTGCAACCCATTGTATCTAATACTCACGCGTTCCATTGGCTCCGAAATGTGTATAACGATGCAGGTCCTCGCGTAGTCAACACGGGAATCTCCAGCAAGGTGTTGAACAAACTCCACTCCATACCACATTCCCATCAGATTATCCACCCATATGCCAGTCTGAGCCGATCTGTTCACACAATAGTCTCTAATATCTTTCATGAAAGGCATTTCATACGAACTGTATCCTCCATAGTCTTGGCCGTAACCTGTGGTGCTGTAAACCGGCTTATTATAGTAGGAATTAGATCCTGCTGTGTCGTATGTGTTGTATCCAGGGGTGGAATACCCCGGGTTGAAGTTGGGATACCGTGTTGCATCGGGAAAGTTGGAATTTTCATTGCCGTAGTTACTTTTGTAAGGATATTGGTTGTACAAATTTGTTATGGTTGAGTATTCTTGTCCACCCGAAGATTCTCCATACCGTTGGTAGTTCGCACACTCAATAGAGGCCAAGATGCCGAATATAGCGACGATTCGGTACATTTTTCGGTATTATTTTTCGGTAAAGTTTAAGTCGCGTGTCGTGTGGTGTGTGACTGCTACGAGCCCGCTATGAGACTGGGAAGTAAACTAATTAAGATCAATTTTAATACGGGGCCAGGAGCAAGACGGGAGTAAGGCGTCAAATTGTAATTTCAGAGAATTAGAAAATATTTAGAGGAATTACACTGCTATTAGTATAGTCCTTATTATTTGATTGTGAAGACCGTTATTACTATTTTGATTTTAATTTGAACATTATATAAATTTTAGAAAAAATTGTACAAAGATTTGATATTGTGGCTAGAAAAAGTTTGAAAAATTATAGTCTTGATGCGGGAATCGAACCCGCGTTCTTTGCGATGCCTGTACTACTAGGCCAACCAAGACCTTATTAATTAAATTTTATACGTAATGGGATATGGTCAAATTATTCCATAACGTGAACTTGATTTTAGAGGGCTCATCTCCATCAAGAGACAATCCTTGTTATCAAGCACAAACTCTAGAAAAAGTTTCATGTTTTTATTTATTTGGACCCTCAACAGAAGTACACAGGTTTTATGTAATCCATTACAGGCTTTTAAAATTTAATTAAATGCAGCTCTATTACATGTTCTGAATGAAAACTAGAATACCTACTTTCATTGTAATTTACCCAGTTCTAACTACACTTAATAATTTAACCTATATAAAGTGTATGTAGGTAATAAAAGAACGTAATATAAAAAAGGAATCAAGTATTCAAAGTAATAATGCAGTAAGAAGGTGAATTCCAGGCATTCCCATGGAAATCCTTTTTGTAAATCCATTAATCCGATTTCGAACCAAAAGAAGAGAATAAAATTCTTCTTTTTAAATATTTCCATGGAAAATATTAAAAACAGACTTACTTCGGTATCCCATGCCCCGCCATTTCCGCTGTAGTGTTAAGTTGCATCCTCAATGAGATGTGAGTAAGCATCAGATTATTAAACAGCCACTACGACACGATTTTACCTACTTCATCATCTTATTTATATTAAATAGTGTCTTGTAGTACATTTACGTATAGTTTAGTTTAGTACATAGTTTACCTGTTTCCTGAAGTCATGCACTACCTCTCGATTCATATGATCCATTCACACCAAAAAGGTGCTATGCTAGTAATTAATTAATCAATGTATAGAAAAGAGCCGCGTGGTGACGGCACAGCCGCGTGGTGACGGCAGAGTAGAATACAATTGTCACCACCCCAAATCTTTCCCGCGGGTGTCGTGTCGTACAAGGCGACTAAGGATAAATTTGACTATGATTAGGGATGGGCAGCAGTGTTCCCTTATACCACCTAGGCTAGCAATGTACTGCGACTTTTGTGCCCGATAAATGGCAATAGGCTCGCCACCTATTACATGGGACTTGACATATTTGGCGAAACGTGGGTGCTAGTTCACCTCTGCCTACCCCTTCGGGGATATAGGCGTGATTTATGTATGTATGTATGTATGTTTGTATGTATGTATAGAAAAGAAATGGAAAGGACCACGTTGAGAGCCCGATAAACGGAGAATATGCCTGGGAATCATAATTGATTTTGATACAAAGAAAATTGTGTTTATAGAAATAGTTCGCAAAATTGCAGCCTTGATGCGGGAATCGAACCCGCGTACTTTGCAATCTGGGCAGATGCCTATACCACTAGGCCAACCAAGACGTAGATATTCATTTTTTTATAATAACCGCTTCCCATATACAGCTCTTCCCTCGTAGCCACAATATATATTCCACTAGTCGTTTTGCTGGAGACGCTTTTCCGGAGTTCATAAAGGAAAATATTGGGAACAACACGCAATATCGCGTGTGCGACAGCATACATAACATATATAAGAATTTCCATGATGCCCAAAGGCTACCCAATAATGTTCTTGAGATAATTTGAAGCAACTAAAATAAAAACGTGTACATTATCTCTGCTTTCCGTCGCCATTCCTGCCCAAGGGGCCCAGACAAACTAACATACCGACAAAGATAACGAAGTTCGATAAAGCAAAATGTATGGGATTTGACGTAAGTCGCCGTGAAATCACGTGACCAAAATCGTCTTCGTAAGTTCCTAGTTATGTTGGTAGCGCAAGCTAAGACGCTGTAGATACCAAAGTAATATGGCCGATCGTGACGAACTTCGACACGTTATCGTTGAGAAAGGATTGCCACTGTCAGGGCCTTGTCAAGTGACCGAACGCATAGAATACAAATGTATGAAACTGACGTACTAAAGAGAAAAAAATTTGGCCACCGACGTGTCAAGTGTAAATGCAGCTGTAAAAATTGACATTAGCATTCTATGGGTTCGAATCTTGTTCAAATAGATTTGTTTAGGTCTAGCCAAGTGGCTGCTTATCTATTATAAAGCATAGAGAACAAAAGTATTAAAACCTATTGTTTTCTCTGTAACACCTGTTTCATACATTTTGTATGCGTTAGAAAAGCCACTTGGCTAAGCCGCCTAGCCCCTCTGTTCCCAGGGCCCGTAGCCAAGTGGCAATCGTTTCATAACGATAACGTGTCGAAGTTCGTCACGATCGGCCATATTACTTTGGTATCTACTGCGTCTTAGCTTGCGCTACCAACATAACTAGGAACTTACGAAGACGATTTGGGTCACGTGATTTCACGACGTCTTACGCCAAATCCCATACACTTTGTCTAGGCCCCCAGGTTGTCTGGGGTTCAATTAGACTTATGGATGCATGCATCGCTTCAACCGTTATGGAATAACTGTTCCCAATGCTGGCTTTACGTATAGGGCAGGTTGTGCTGCATCTCTCGGGCGCCTGTGACCACGGTCGGTGTAACCCGGCTGAAACGTCAGGCATTCAAAAGGTAACTTAAGGCGGTAATTCCCGTTTTAACTTATTCATGTAAATTGATCATGCAACAGTTTTAAAAGTGATTATTGCCTCCCTTTCGTTTATGAAACGATATAATAGTGCCGTGTGGTGACGGCAGAGCAGAATACAACGGTCACCACCCCCATCTCTCCCGTAGGTGTCGAATAAGGGTAAAGACAGCGATGAGTAATGGGTAGCAGCATTCCTCTCATACTATCTAGCAATATACTGCGATTTACGTGTCCTATATATGGCAATGCAATATATGGAAATGCACGTGACACCATTAACCTATGAATTGGAGTAATAAACACCACATCCGGTGCTCCGGGCTTGTCTAATAAGATAATTATTGTACGTTTCGAACACATCTTCTAAGATGACCATAAGAAAACTATAAACCTATGTTTTGATGTTAGCACTGGTATAATTGCAATCCTACCCTTCGCCCTTATAGTAATTGTACGAATAGCAGTGAGCAATATGCAGCAGCGTTCCTCTGAGACCACCTAGCAATGTACTGCAATTTCCGTGCCCGATAGAAGGCAATAGGCTCGCCACCTATTACATGGGACCTGACTTATTTGTATTTGAGGAGCTCGCTAGCGCAGTGGCTTAGCGCGCTTGGCCTGCGTTTGCGTAAACTAAGCAAGTTCGCTAAGGCCGGTCATAGGATGGGTGACCAAAAATTTATTATCTCGAGTTCCTCCGTGCTTCGGAAGGCACGTTAAGCCGGTGGTCCCGGCTGCATCTGCAGTCGTTAATACCAACCCGCTCCAGCGTGGTGGGTTAGGGCCCAATCTCCCTATATTTCTCCATCCATAGGGAAGGCCCGTGCGCCAATGGGGACATTAAAGGGCTGGTAATGATAATGATGTTGACTTATTTGGCAAAAAGTGGGTGTTTCTTCACCACTGCCTACGCCTTCTGGGATATAGGCGTGATTTATGTATGTATATATGTATTGTAGGGCTGCCATTAATGCGTAGACTCACCTCATTAAAATCCGTCTCGTTCTAATTGGTAACACGTAGGTATAATTGATGTAAATTGCCTCGTAATCTGTTGTTCCTGCCCATCTCCTAGACGGGACGGAGGTCAAAAGCCACTGGCACATCCTTGACAAACAAACCATTTGACTTCGGGTGCACAGGAACTTATATGAATTACTCATAAGCTACTAAACTTTAAGTACAATTGTGAGCATTAATCTTCATTTGAACTTGTAATCGTGTTTCTTGATTTGGGCCTGGTTGATATTAACTACAGCGCTTACGATTAAGGTGTGAATATTTTACAAAAAAACTATGATGTTTCACTCATTTATTGACGACTGGTTTGGTCGAATGGTCAAATTGCTGGCTATCTGCACAGAGGTCCCGGGTTGGCAGTCAAGTATCCTGATAGGCATCTTTGGGATGAACACAGTCATTTGTTCTCCAGTTATGGTTGTTATGTGCATGTTGTGCATTGCGAATATTTATACAGTGTGTCCCTCGATAAAGTCCAATCCTGCAAGGGGGTCGAGTTTTTTGTACATAGTGTCCATATATATTAATAAATATCTTAATAAATATCTTAATAAATTAATAAAAAATTTAAATAATTTTTCTAAATTTTTTTTCTATATTTTTGTCGATAATTTATGATCTAGTTTCACCCCCTTGCAGGATTGCACTTTATCGAGGGACACACTGTATACAATCTGCATTAAAAAAATTCTGTCATCTAGTACTTATTATTACTTTTTTAAGGCTGTATGATATGTGTGAAGGAATATTTACTTATAATATATGTTGGCAGAGCAGAATAAATTCACCCTTCTCTAATGTGCAAATAGAAATCAAAAAGAAAAATTCTCTATTTTATTAGTTCAATACATATTAAATAAATACATACATACATAAATCACGCCTATATCCCCGAAGGGGTAGGCAGAGGTGAACTAGCACCCACGTTTCGCCAATTATGTTAGGTCCCATGTAATAGGTGGCAAGTCTATTGCCATATATCGGGCACAAAAGTGTCTCAGTACATTGCTAGGTGGTATAAGAGGAACGCTGCTGCCCATTCCTCATCACTGATTTATCCATAAATACATACATATTAATATAATACATTAATCACGCCTAGGACAGGCGTGATACCCGAAGTGAAAGGCAGAGGTATATACACCCACATTTCGCCAATTGTTTTAAGTATCATATCTATTGCCATCTATTTTTATTTTAAAGCACTATCACAATATTTACTATGACAGAAGGTAAAATAATTGGTTACAAAAATTTCAAATAATTATGTTCCTACAAAAAAAATATTTTTTTTTCCAGCTTTTTGATACATAATTTTCTTATAGCTCCTATTTTTCTTTCAAGTAATATTTGTTCCAGTGCTTCATAATTAATAAATCAAACGGGCGCTAATAAAACCAAAACGCTAACTCAACTTATAATTATTCAAGATATACCTAGTGTTTTGGTTTTACAGGGCAGTGTACGTGATTACAATAAAACTTGGGAAGTCGTATAGTGCATCCAAGCCAAAGTTATTTTTTGTTAAATGACATTTCTAAGCCTCAATTGGTAGCAGCAAAAACAACAAAAGTTTTTGAATTATATTATCGTGATGTAGGTACCTACTACCTACAGAGGTATCTCTGACTTAAACAACTATAAAGTGAAACAAAAGATTTTATTGTAAAAGATTTATTTATAAACGAATAGGAAATTTTCAACACTTGCTTAAATCAATCATCATATCACCAATAATACCAATAAAATTTAATTTAATACCAAACAAGCGTCAACATACTCAACATATTAGTTTCACAGCTAAATAGCACAACAAAGTGAACAAAATTGAGCTGTATTGTGTGCACCCAGCGCATATTTCGGTATGTCTGTGCATTGTAGGCAGGTCGAAAGTGTAGAACTTTCTCTGGTAGTCGTACCACTCCCGCCGATCAACCCTGGTAGGGGACCGACGGAGAATAAGGGAGAAGATTCCACTGGCACCTATCTCCGAGCAGTGGTTGATGATCAGCATTTGGCGTGTCACATCGAGCACGCGTACCACTTCGGGGTGTTTGGGTGGGTTGTCTGGATACCACATATCTGTAAGGAATTGTTTACATATTGAAGTCTTAAAAAGGCATAACAAGTTGGACACTTTCATTAATTTTCGTGCCTATTACCATTGCATACGGTTCAAATTAAGATGGGACTATTTTGTATATTGCCCTTATAGGGTTAAGGGTTATAATGGAACTTATGAAGGTTTGGAAGTTTTTAATAAAAAGTCTACTTTATAAAAGGAACTTTATAGTACAAAGATACACGAATTTAAGATGAAAAAACTTCATAAATAATTTATTTCTACATTGCGAGGGTAATTGACGTCCTGTTTGGCTGAGTGATATACGACCGGATTGCGTAGGTCGCGGGTTCGATTTATAATAATAATTTTACACCTGGCTGGCGCTTTCTAAGTTTTTTTTCGCTCCCAAATTAGCATGGAATTGCAGAATATTATTATACACTGTAAATGACTTTGTTTTTTTAACATTATGTAAGTCTTAATACAGGAATCGAACCCACGTCTTCCGTAATCCGCAATTTCGATATAATTGAAAATAAACTATAGGTTAAAAAATCTCTTAATATCAAAAATCGTCTTCAACAGAGAAGGATTAATTATTATTATATCCTGCCAAATCGACTCTAACTGCCGCACTCAGAGACGTCAAATAACGTTAATGAGTACTTAACGTCAAAAAATGACGATTCAAAACTAGTCTCTATTCTTGCCGGGTCTATGGTTTTAATTTCAAGGAAAATTTTTGACATTAAATACTCATTAAAGTTAATTGACGTCTCTGAGTGCGGCAGTAACTGCCGCACTCAGAGACGTCAATTAACTTTAATGAGTACTAAATGTTAAAAAAATTATATAAATGTAGACCAATAGACCCAGCAAGAATAGTGACTAGTTTCATTTTATGTCATTAAGTAGGTACTCATTAAAGTTAATTGACGTCTCTGAGTCCACTTTTTTTAGTCGATGAACACCCCTTTGAACATAAGCTCACCAACCAATGCCTCTAGATATCAACTCCTGTTCACCAGGCCGCATCTTCTCCGCCACCCACAGCCCAGGCTCCGACGGCGTATAGATGTAAACCTGTTCCATGGTCTGCCCGTCTTCGTCCCAAATCACTCGCAGTCTTCTCTCGCTGTACATGTCTCTTTTGGCTCGTCTCCTGATGCGGATACGAGTGTCGAGCCATGAGCCGGACAGTGAGTTTTCAGAATAAGGGTTGCTGTTGTGGGATCTCCAGTTTTGGTCAGTGTAGTTCCTCCGCATAATCTGGAAGTCAATAATATACATATATACATACATAATTCACGCCTATATCCCCGAAGGGGTAGGCAGAGGTGAACTAACACCCACGCTTCGCCAATTATGCTAGGTCCCATGTATTATTATCGGGCACAAAAGTCGCAGTACTTTGCTAGGTGGTAGGTATAAGAGGAACGCTGCTGCCCATTCCTCATCACTGATTTATCCTTTGTCGCCTTGTACTTCACCCACGGGAGAGATTTGGGGTGGTGACAATTGTATTCTACTCTGCCGTCACCACACGGCACAGTCAATAATATAATATGTAAAAACGATAGACTGAATCGTTGGGAGTGAATGGCTTGATGACGTCTGACCGATATGAATGGACGAGGAAATATACTGCGCCGACCCCAGATAGACTGGGAACAGGGGGCCTAGACAAAGTAACATACCGACAAAGATAACGAAGTTCGTTAAAGCAAAATGTATGGGATTTAACGTAAGTCGTCGTGAAATCACGTGACCAAAATCGTCTTCGTAAGTTCTTAGTTATGTTGGTAGCGCAAGCTAAGACGCTGTAGATACCAAAGTAATATGGCCGGTCGTGACGAACTTCGACACGTTATCGTTATGAAACGATTGCCACTTGGCTACGGGCCCAGGGCAGGGAGAAGAAGAAGAAGAACGAAAGACTCAATCGTTTTGAAAATGGAAATTCGAAAATGGTTTCGTAATTAAGCTTTCGTGTAGCATTTGTAATTAAAGCAGCTTAGCATTAATTGTATGTACGTTTTAAGGTTTGGTTGCGATGATGTATATAAATAGGATTATAATCAAGTGACTATAGGGAATAAAGAATTTTGGAATTCCATCGTATTACGTAAAGAAACCAACTTTAACCTGTCTTTCAATAAACAAACGTGCAGCTTTGGAACTTGGTTTACACAAACAACATGACAGACATTGCCAATCAAAATTATTACGAGTCCCGTCGCGTGCCACCAACGATAAAACAAACATTTACTTTTAAACAACACGTATTCTTATTGTCTTCGTTAACTAAACGTTTCAATGATAAATATTTACTGACAACGGCTTTGAAAAAACATTGAAGAAAAATTTACTTTTCATACAATTAAGACCCGTCGATGCATTCGTTGCAAGTCATGAATAATAAATATACATTTCATAAAAATTAGGAATACGTGTTTGCAGTCTAACTGCCGCACTCAGAGACGTCAAATAACGTTAATGAGTACTTAACGTCAAAAAATGACAATTCAAAACCAGTCGCTATTCTTGTCGGGTCTAAGGTCTAGATTTGAATGAAATTTTTTGACATTAAATACTCATTAAAGTAAATTGATGTCTCTCAGTTCGACAGTAACATTTGTTTCAGAACGGATGTATCTGTAGGGAAATATTAAATCGAGCTGCCAATGATATTACATTCAAAACTGTCATTAGCGTCATGTCATGCGGAGCTATCATCTTCTCTTATAATATATAAAAATGAATTGTTGTGTGTTTGTCTAACTAAAATTCCAGAACGGCTGGGCCGATTTAGCTGATTTTGGTTTTGAAATGATTGTCTTGGGTCAGACAAGGCAGGAAAGGTGAAAATAAGGAATAAATTGCGAGGAATATAGTAAAATCAGCAATTTCATTTTCCCTTATCGCTTTCCTGTCAAACATTTGACGTAACCATGGCAACCGAATCGTAACCATGGCTTCGGGATAATTTATATGGCATAAAAATGTATGCCGGGTCAGCTGGTGTGTTACAAATAAGCAGAGAAACCTATCACAGTAGATACTTACAGACCAATCGAGCCAATCGTGCTGCTCGGCGGTGGCGTCGCTGACGTAAAGCGTGACGCATCCCACCTCGTTGGGCCTGTTGGTCATGTCCGGGGTGTGTTGAGCGTAGCCCACTCCGTACCACACCCCGTACACGTCCTCTATGTCCAAGTCATGTGCCCACTTGATACTGTCTCCACAGAACCCTTGCACCGTCGACACCAACACACACACCGTCAGATACAGAACGAACATGGTAGCTCGCTGAGTTGTAACTGCAATGTGGGAAGGCGGCCTTCCCGAGAGCATAACATGGCAATTAGCGAATTACGTAGGCATGGCGCAATGGTTGACTGGTGAATTGCCGCGAGGCAGATCCCAGACTTTCCCCGCTTAAAGGGCTAGGAGGAACACCGGAGTGGTTTAGTGGGTATTGCTGATGCTTCGTGCGCCGAGCGAGTCCCACACACGCCAGTCGCCTAGCTAACGGCTGGTATGGTGCGTAAAAGCATTCCACTCCGACAAAAAAAAAAAAAAAAGGCATGGCGCAATAGATGCAATGCTACGATGACCCTAGAGTAAGCATTGGATATAAATCGCGCCCATTTACCCCCGAAGGCATAGGTGTAATATAACACCCACAATACAACAACTGTACTGTTTTATCAGTTATTTTTAATGAAAGGGAAGCCAAGTGGCTTTTCTATTCGAACGCATATAATACAAAGTATGAAACTGACGCTTTTTGTTTTATCTCTGTAATACGTCAGTTTCATACATTTTGTTTTCTATGCGTTCGAATAGAAAAGCCACTTGGCTAGGGCCACGGGCCCAGTCACAATACCGGCGCTGCGTGTCAATGAATTAATTGACACTAGCATGCTGAGACTAGGGCCTTTTGGCCTCGCATACTTATATATAACCCATTGGTTGCTTATTATATATACATATAACCCATTGGTTTTTTTTCTATTTCTTTTGTACACTGCTCTATTTTTTTATGTATTCTTTGTTAACTTTGAGACCAATAAATGTTTTCTTTCTAACTATTTATATTTAAGTCCCATGTAATACGGCAAGCCTATTAAATTAGCGAATTACGGAGGCATGGCGCAATAAATGCAATTATAACAAATAATTAATACATATAAATAAATATTTTTAGACTCACACCTATCATCTAGCCCAAAGTAAGTAGCTTAAGCACTTGTGTTATGGATACTAGATGACGGACATATTTTTAATATAATTATGTATATAAATGTTGAAAATATACTACATAAACATATACACAACCATGACTCGGAAACAAACATTTGTGGTCATCACAAAGTTTGCCCCTACCAGGATTCGAACCCGGGACCTCTTGGCCAATACCCAGCAATCTGAGCATTCGACCAAGGCGGCCGTCGAATAAATTATACATAAATCATGTAAATTTACCCCCAAAGGGACAGGCAAAGGTACCTATCTATCACCCACATTCTTCTTCTTCCTGCCCTGTTCCCAGTCTATCTGGGGTCGGCGCAGTATGTTTCCTCTTCCATTCATATGTCGGACGTCATCAAGCCATCCACTCCCTTTTGATTCATATCATCCATCACACCGTAAAGGTGCTAGTGATGAATGAATATATAGAAAAGAGACGGAACGGACCATGTCGAGAGACCCATGAACGGAGAAAGTGATTAGAATGACAACATTCTAATCCATACTGCCCAAGGTTTTGGCTTAGGTTTTACAGCCGGCCGCCTGCCTGACACCAACCCTCTTTGGGTGCGCTGTTGTTGGTGGTTTGCCCTCCACCATTCGGGTGCCCCAAGGTGCTTATTGGTCTACACCGGGCAATCTCCCTTAGTCGACTTTTACGACACCCATGGGATGAGTTGGGGCTGGCCTATTCTACTTTATTTGTTCGCTCCCAGGCCAGCATAGAAGCAATCTATCACCCACATTACACTCTTTAAATACCGATGAACAAAGGACGAGCTTATTGCCATATATCGGGCACGTGAATCGCAGTATATTGCTAACTGCCGCACCCAGAGACGTCAAATAACTTGAATGCGTGCTTAACGTCAAAAAATGACAATTCGAAACTAGTCGCTATTCTTGCCGGGTCTATGGTCTAGATTTGAATGAAAATTTTTGACATTAAATACTCATTAAAGTTAATTGACGTCTCTGAGTGCGGCAGTAAGTGATATAAAAGAAAAGGTTCTGCCCATCGCTGCTTTAGTAATATTTTAATGGACTTTCTATTTTAAAATGGTCAAACCTGTGTGGCCTCGCCTATCCTATACGATAGGTTTGATCATTGATCGAACTATGCGATACTATCCAATAGGGACTAAAATTTGAAAGAGAGATGTTTTGGAGAGACTCTTTTTGCTGTTAAGTAAATGGCATATTTTTAGTACTGTTTTTTTTTAATTATATTATATTTATGTTACAATTATCACATTTTACTTATTGTTTTTGTTTATAATTATTTTAATAGAATTAAAAAAATATATAAATGTGGTGGAAGAACAATTCGATGATGATAATTTTAGTCTACATCTCTTATAAATATCGACGTGATGAATAGACATGGAAATGAAAAACGCCCACATTCGATTCGTACACTTTATTTGAAGTACAATATTATAATAACTTGGCGAAACGCGGTTGCTAGTTCACCTCTGCCTACCCCTTCGGGGATATAGGCGTGATTTATGTATGTATGTATGTATTATAATAACTTCAGTATAAAATCTATAGGCAGATCTGGTAATACAAATATACCTTATGTGTATAATAACATCTACACAATAAACAATCTGAAATAATAATACATTTGCACTTTTCATTAGTACGATATTTAATGAAACGATCAAACTTTAAAATATAATAAACCTATATTTTGATGAATCTTAATGACAATGGAATGTTTTAATTCAATTAACGTCTTAACTTAAACGCTTTATAATAAGGTAACTATACATTCCTATATATACCTACCGTAATAGTACCTTCTCCACATTCACTATGTATAAGTTGCGATGTCACATAAAACTTTAGATCATAATAATATAACAAAATCTTGCATCTCAGTGATCTTGCATGATATTTTATACTACCACCTCATTGTACATTATGGTTTGCAATAAAGATATTGAGTATTAAGTATTGAAAATGAAATGGTATAAATAAAAGTATGTAATTTAAGGATAACATAATTAGGCAAATATTTTTTAATTTAGGCTTAAAATGGTTTAAATAACAAGTATTTAAAAAAATAAAATAGGTACATTCACAATATTGAATAGTTTCTACGACGTTAATGTCATTAACTTTCTTGTTTCTAAAAATAAAAACACATTTATATCTTAAAGTCTTTAAGAATATTACAATAATTAGAAAGTATGCGGCACTTAATCCAGTAACTAAGGTCTTAGTTACCAAATTCCTACATCAGATTTCCTATGTAACTCTAAGGAGAAAATTTCGAAGTTGATTAAAAATAATTAATGAACAAGGAAAATGGACGAATGGCTAGGCGAGTATTTTTCAAATCAAATTGAAAGCCTGTTAGAAAAAGGCCTGATCAAGAGTACCCGAAGCCGACGGTCACATCTGAAGTTATTGAAGATATATTAAGATGATGCGAAACAACTCTGTAAGAAGAATCATTGTAAGTGGAACGAAATGACTTCTACCTAGGCATGAGTATATTATGTTTATGATAATTGGCAGACTGCCGCCAACTATGCTTCCCTATTTACTTACTACTTCACTTTATAATGATTATTTAACACTTTCACCCCCGAATACAGAAACGCTACTCAAATTTTGAGCACTGCTTATAAAGTTAAGTGGACAATACCTGTCGTCAGTATATATATGTTATATGGAAAAAACATACATTTTGACAATACTTAAATGTAAAGCAGGACTCAAACTTTTAGTAGCGTTTCTGTATTCGGGGGTCAATGCTATAATAGACGCAATATTGCATAGCCAGCGTCTACGGCGCCATCCAATATTGCGTCGGACGGAGCACGCAACGTGCTATAGTCCGCCAACTTCGTGCGCTACTTTCCTGCGGTACGTGGTGATGTGGGCAGGAGGGAAAACTCACTCCTCTCCCCTCGCCCGCTCCCGCTAGCATCTACTGTGCCTCGTCCCCGCCACCGTCTCGTACCGCAGGAGGGTCGCGCACGAACTTGTCGGACTATAAGCACGCGAATTAGCCACGCGATCTCCACACCAAGACGGAAACTAGCGCGAGTACCAAATGGGAGACAGTTATGCTACAAGCAGAGTTTTCGCAGACTCTCTTCAAGGCGGACGTGGATAGGTGCTTCATGGTGAACACGTTGTGGATGCTCGCCAAGTCCTCGGGGGTCAGCTGGTTCTCGTTCCTGGACAGCACCACACTGAACAGCTGCGAGTGCGGCAGCCGCATGCAGAAGTTGAGCACTAGGTGGTTGTTGGCCACTTTGAGCACTTGGATCACGCCGCCGAAGAACCGGTACATGTTGTCCACGGCTGAAAGGAATTCACAGTTATCACTAAATATTGATCGAACGACCGAATAGAGACGGTTTGAATTTTACCCAAAGTTTGAGGCCTGCTTAACATTTAATTATTGTCAAAATTGACGTTTTTCCATACAACTCCTGCCAGGTATTGTCCATTTAACTTTATAAGCGTGCTCAAAATTTAAGTAGCGTTTCTGTATGGAGTAGCGTTTCAGTCAGCATCAACTGTGGCTGAAAACTAGTACCCTGTCATATCATATCAAATTCAAAATCAAAAATACTTTATTTCATTAACGTTCACGTACTCCATACAGTACCATTTATTGGAGCTGCCTAGTAAGCATATATTATATGTATACTATAAGTTAAAAATCTAGTCTTTTCCTTCAAATAGGTATATGAAATATCAAACATGAGCATGCACGCGCCGTCTATCAGGCACTACACTACGCATAACAATATTGCTAAGTCGTATAACGGGAACAGGGCTAGAAGATGATGACTTGCCCATAAAGTAGTATTGTATGCCGCACTGCTGATATCTAAGTTAATATTCGTCACAACTATTGTTAACTTTAACAAATCTGATATAAAGTTACAACTTATTAAAGTCCTTCAACTTACATGTGTTCGGCACATCTGTAGGCCAAAATCCTTTGTGCGATGTGTTGACTTTGACGTGATAGTCGTCACGCCACATACCCTCGTGCCATTCCAAAACAAAATGCCGCACCCGATAATGTTCAAGCACCCCGAATTGACGATTCACGTAAGGAGAGTTTGTTAGAGGCGTGTACGGCGTGGGCGGTGTAGGCTGGAAAAAAAAACATAATTTCAATAAAGAAGTTTTCTTTCACAATTTATCCTATAATAGAAAAAAAAGGAAAAGGCATTTGTTCTCTTAAAAGGTTTTACTCGTTGTTTGTTATCAGCATTAAGGGCCTGTTTCACAATCGATAAGTAAGTTCGAAGTAGCTTACTTCACAGATCATTTGACAGTTGCAATATGAAATATATGTCAATTGAACTGCAAAGTAAGCTACTTCGAACTTACTTGTAGATTGTGAAACAGGCCCTGTCGTCAATATAAATTGTTTTTTTCCGCCCTCTAGAAAATATTTATAACAAGTTTTAGAAACACTTATTGCCATATTAAAAAATAAACACATATCCATATTTTAACTTAGCTTAATAAAAACTTACTAAGTTCCTATTAATTAAACCACCGTAAACGTAGTCCTCTAATTTCCTGATTTGAATCGTGGGACAGTAGGGATTGTATTCGGTTATTGTAGTAGGGTCCGCGTGGTATATGTACTCGTGTATATACCACAGGCCCAAAACAGATTCCTCGTCGAATTCATTGACCGGATTGAGATTATGACAAAATTTCACATCAGAGGCTCGAGCTGTCGCTATGACTAATGTTAGAAGCGTTAATAACATATTGAATTAAGCAACTCTAATTGAATTTACTTCTGGAGTCGACGAAGAGCTTCTAATTAATGAACACTCATGACAGTGTGTCAGAAATGCATGTGACACCATTAACCTATGAATTGGAGTAATAAACACCACATCCGGTGCTCCAGGCTTGTCTAATAAGATAATTATTGTACGTTTCGAACACATCTTCAAAGATGACCATAAGAAAACTATAAACCTATGTTTTGATGTTAGCACTGGTATAATTGCAATCCTACCCTTCGCCCTTATAGTAATTGTACGAATAGCAGTGAGCAATATGCAGCAGCGTTCCTCTCAGACCACCTAGCAATGTACTGCAATTTCCGTGCCCGATAGATGGCAATAGGCTCGCCACTCGCCACATGGGACCTGACTTAATTTGCGCAAAAGTGAGTGTTTAATTCGTGATTATGTGTATGTATGTACAATATTTTAAAAATATTTACAGGGAACGAATCTGCTTGCTAATGTTATTTATCATTAGCAAGCAGATTCGTTCCCTGTAACAAAACAAAACAAGAAACAAAGATAAAACAAATCAAACAGACAAGCTTAGCGCGCTTGGCCTGCCATTGCGTAAACTGGATGGGTGACCAAAAACTCGAGTTCCTCCGTGCTTCTGAAGGCACATTAAGCCGTTTGCCCCGGCTGCATCTGCAGTCGTTAATACCCACAAATCCTAACTAGTCCAGCGTGGTGGAATACGGCTCAATATATTTTTTCATCAAATGGAAAAGCCTGTGCCACAGCAGTGAGGACTTTAAAGGCTTGGTGATGATGAGGTAATAAATTAGAAAATTAGATAGTTGATATATTTAAGACATCGCTCAGATCGCAAGACACTTAAATAGCATTAAATATTTAATTAAAAAAACACTTCGAGAATAAAATTTAACCAACCTCAATATAAAGTTCCTTTATGTCAATATAGAAGCACTCGCCCCTCGTATGCTCTATTTTGTATTCACCTTTCGCGTGAGGTATTTTTTCTACACCATACCAAACACCCGATATTGAATCTAAATTTATATCTCCATAATACGGTGACAAATCGTCGCAATATTTATGATTTTCAAAATAATAATTATTTTCACTGTAACACGATACATAACACAATGTACAACAAAGCAGCAAAATTATTGTATTAAATTCCATCGTAGCTTAACCGGCCAGATAACCCGGATATAACGGATAAACGTTTCGGATAAAGTGAACCGGGAGTACTAGGCGACTATACTCGTGGAGAGGTCTCGTGCAGATTAACCGGCGGATAGAGTGGAGGCGAACTCTCTCGGACATGTAGGCGGACTGCCAAATGAACAACCGACTGACGATGCCACACTGACGCCTCCGCTTGTAATTTACTCATTACACGAGAATACTTCCTTAATAAACATTATCCGATGACAGTCCCCTGCACACGAATTGAGCAGTTAGTGCACGGTACACTCATACGGCGTGCAAGGCATATAAAACAGTGGATTTAAATACTTCAGTGACTTCGATTATTCTTCAGCGTAAGTTCAGAAAAATATGACATAAGTTTCCTTAAGCATTTCCCAAAAGCTGTCTCAAGTTTTCCAACGGCGAACGCTTTCCTCGGCATACTTAGAGGCCAGGACTGCATAAACGTCAGGAAGTAGGGTGCGAGTAATCAATACAATGCAATGACGTCACTAAGGGAGACATCGACCGTGTGGCGATTAGAGCGTGCTGTGGTGAGAATATTGATTAACCAGCCCGTTGTAGATACACATTCTATTATTCTATACGTCCTATACCCGGGTGACGCAGTCAGTCTGTGCCTGGATGAAAGGGATAAAGGATATTTGCATCTCTTTTGGGAGACTTTCGAGAATGTCTTTTACAAATACATTGGACGTTTGCTACTGTTACAAAAACAAAAGTATAGTTGTATTATTAATAATATTAACTGGGAACTTAGGGAGGAGTTGGATACCGCAGTGGCTTATCCCGCTTAGCCTACGATTGCGTAAACTGAGCAATGTTCGCTAAGGCCAGTGTTTTGATTGAGTTCCTCTGTGCTTTGGAAGGCACGATAAGTCGTTGGTCCCTGCTGCATCTGCAGTCGTCAATACCCACCTATCCGCACTAGACCACTGTGGTGGGTTTTGGTCCATTCTCCCTATATTCTTCTAGCCATAGGGATGGCCTGTGCCCCAGCAGTGGAGCAGCAAAGGGCTGGTGATGAGATATTGGTATTTCGCAAATGGGATCTGCATTAATTTTTATGATGATAGTCACAGAGGCAAATTTTTGATACCAAGGGTTACATCATTGTAATTTTTGTAGGGATGTCTAATAGAAAAATACAGCTTATGTTATTCGCACACTTTTTGGAAAAAAAAAGCATCACCCAATCTCGAAAGAGTTTTTTTAGCTCTTCGTCATCTGAGCGCAAAAGCCCTGTATATCCGCTAGAGGATAAATTAAAGTAAAATAAATATGAATTTAGAACATCGTGTGGACTAAGTTTGTGAATTGAAAACATAATTATACTTCTACCTCCATGGTGCCGAATTTATCATGCAACCTTTTTTGATTTGTTAAAAACTCAGATTCGAAATCTGTTTGGTGTAGTTTTTTTATTTGCTTTGCGCGCGCCATATTATTTTCATAACTAAGAAATGTATTTGACGCCATTGACGCCAGAAGGTCTTGTTGACGCAGAAAGTCACTTTCGCAAAATTTCGATTAGTTTATTTTTTGCATTTAGGGCCGATTTCACCGTCTCTCATAGAAACTGAGTTTAATAAAACTTGCTTTTATTAATGCAATCTTGGTACCCGAACTCAGTTTAGAGCATAAACCGAGTTCAACTTCAACTAGTTCAGCTTAAATTAAACGCGATTAATTTCTGCGGTGAAATCGGCCCTTAGTCATTTCCTCGCTGAGAGGGAATGAAAAGTTACGTGTTGCATTCAAGTGCAAAGATTTTTCACCTTGCGCTATTTTGATTCCCTCGCTAAGGCTCAAGATTCAATTTTTTTTATCACTCGCTACGCTAATTTGAAGTATTTTAAATTGCTTGCTCGGTCATTAAAGTTGAGCACGCGATTAAAAAGCAACTTTGCACTCTTGTATAACAAATAACTATTAAAGCGTTAAGACTTGAGTTCACCAACACATTAAACAAGCGATTAAAAGATAACAGTTTTTGGCAGTTCTTCCATACGATAGAATGTCAAAAACCGTCGTTTAATTAATAATAATCGCCTGTTTAAGTGTTGGTGAACTCTACCCTAAGGCTGTAGTTCACCAACACGAAAACTCACGACAACAACTTACTAAACAATAGTTATTTGTTGTGCGTGAGTGCAAAGTTGTTTTTTAACCGTAAAAAATTTGAATCCTGAGCGATAGCAAGGGAATCAAAAGAGCACAAGGTGAAAAATCTTTGCACTCGAGTGCAACGAGGAAATTGCAAAATACAAAAAAAATAATACAATCACAACAGTTTCTGTTTTCACCCAGAAACTTCCACAACACCCTCCCATCAACCCAAACACACTCTCAACACCCACACAGAAACACCCAGACATTCACTCAGACACATCCATCCACCCAGACACACCCGCAGCATACACCCAGACACAACCACAACACTCACCCATCCACCCAGAAACACCCACAATACACACCCATCCACTCAGACACAGCCAAAAAACACCTATTCACCCAGAAACACTCACAAAACACCCATTCACCCAGAAACACCCGCAAAACACCCAATCACCCAGAAACACCCACAAAACACCCATTCACCCAGAAACACCCACAAAATACCTATTCACCCTGACACACCCACAACATCCATTCAGACACCCACAACATCCACTCAGTCACACCCACAATACTCACCCATCCATTTAGACACACCCACAAAAAACCCATTCACCCAGACACACCCACAAAACACCCATTCACCTAGACACACCCACAAAACGAACGGTGAATGGGTATTCACCCAGACACACCTCCAACACCCACCCACCCCACGCCCCACGGCAAACCACCCGGCATATGGTTAGACCGCGCCGAGGGCCTCGCCACCAGACCGGGGTCGAGCACAGGGGGGCGATGGGGAGCCCCGCCGTCTTAGACGGCGGCTCAGACCACCGGGGGACTGATGTCCCCTGAGTTGATGCCCGGGCCATGAGCTACCGCTCGATGCCCGCAGCCCGCCATCAGGCGGATGACCCGGATGATGATGATGATGATGACACCCACCCATCCACCCAGCCACACCCGCAACATTCATCCAGACACACCTGTAAGTACCTAATAAAAATTACCATCCCTAATGGAGTTCAGAGATGGACAATCAGCTTGAGTCAAGCACGTTGATTTTCTGTATGTTTTTGTTCTGTTGCTAGCGTAAACAAATCAAACAGACCCTAAAAAGCTTTTAAATGCTTAACTCCAGCATCAAGCAAGCGTTGTAGACGATCAAAATGTTTAAAGCAAGATTGACGCCAAGCTGATTGACCGTCACGGAACTCCTGCAAAACTTAACAAATTTATGACGTGAAAAGAAAATGGCGCGCGCAAAGCAAATTACAAAAAAAGCAACCAACAAGGTTCCGAGTCTGAGTTCTAAACAAATTTAAATAGGTTGCATGATAATAGGACCATGGAGGTAGAAATAAATAGGTATAATGATGTTCTGAATTCACAAACTCATTGCACACGATGTTCTAAATTCAAATTTCCTTTATCCTCTAGAGGATAAAAACGGCTTTTGCACTCAGATATCGAAGAGCAAAAACGCTTTTTCCAAAATGGTGGGATGAAAACTCTTTTTTCTCATATAGATATTAGAGGATATCATACTGCCGCACTCAGAGACGTTAATTAACTTTAATGAGTATTTAATGTCAAAAATTTTCATTCTAATCTATACCATAGACCAGCCAAGAATAGCGACTAGTTTTGAATTGTCATTTTTTGACGTAAAGTACTCATTAACGTTATTTGACGTCTCTGAGTGCGGCAGATAGTGTGCGAAAATTTGACAACATAGTATGGTTGACAGTGAAATTTTCGAATGCGCATGGATGACCCCCACCCCAGTCTGTGGCGCAAATGACGTGGTGCGCTGTGATTGAACTCGAGGCTATCTGTACCAGGACAACAGGAAAGTGCTGGAAGTAGTATACCGCAGGCCTTGCCAACCCCTGTCTACGTAGCGCCGCCCTTTCGTAGCGTCCGTCGTAGTAGCTACATCTTATGGATAAACAAAGTTATTGTTTTTGTGTTCATTATATTTGAGAGGGTGTTAGCAAAAATACATTATTAATGAGATAATAATAAACTTATTATAAGCCGTCTATATTTTATAATTAAGCCTCTGTGATCGCTTTTCAACATTCGTTACAGATAATTGTCACTGTATCGAAATCGAATTCAAATCGGCTCGTAACCAATAATTAATAGTTTTAGTTTGATTGAGTTTAAATAAATTTATCAGACTATCTTTGGGTTACTTAAAATGAATTTATCAGACTATTTAATTGAAATCTTAGATTGAAATAGTGCTAAGAAAACATATGCAAATCAAATAAAGTACTTATTAAAGAAAACAACTTAAAATAATTTCCAATTATTTGCAACCTACAGGTGTTAATCCCACGTATCTTATCTTGACAATTGATGAAAAGGTTAGACACCCATGTACATTATTTAATTAATTATATTTAACACAGAGTGATAATAGTAGATTATATTATACCAAGGTTGATAAAACAAAAAATGTCTCAGATCATTCTACTATTTAAAGTTTGAATTCCTCAAGTGTGGTTTTATTATATTTTTCTCTCCTGAAATATAAATATATAATAAAATATAATTTACATATTTTTTTATATCTAATTAAAGCCGTGTGGTGGCGGCAGAGTAGAATACAATTGTCACCCCCCAAATCTATCCCGTGGGTGTCGTACAAGGCGACCGCCACAAGGTGGACCGACGATCTGGTGAAGGAAGCCGCTGGATGTGGGCAGCGCCGCGCAGGATCAACCGGTTTGGAGATCCTTGGGGGAGGCCTATGCCCAACAGTGGGCGTCTCTCGGCTGAATAATGTGGATGATGATGACGAACAGATAATGCAAATTTTAATCACCATCCAATGGCCGGCCGTAAGAAGATTGTGAAGTGCCGATACGCGGCGTGAGAAATGCCTATTATTTCCCTACGTTTTCTTTTTGAATACTTGTCTCTAGCGATAACGTTTTCACTCCGAAATCTTTACAAAATGAGAAGATTTTGGTCTTTTTAGATTCAGTTTCACCCTTATCTAAGTCTGTACGTTGTTTTCTTATTAATTAATTCAGTTAAGTTAAATTATTAACATATACAATGCTCGAGGAAGTTTTTATGTCAGAAGTAATAGTTATTTGTTGTACGTGAGTGCAAAGTTGTTTTTTAACCGCGTGCTCAATTTTGATGACCGAGCTAGCGAAGGATTCTAAAATTAAAAAAATTAGAATCCTGAGCGATAGCGAGGGAATCAAAAGAGCACAAGGTGAAAAATCTTTGCACTCGAGTGCAACACGTAACTTTTCATCCCCCCCCAACGAGGAAATTGCAAAATACAAAAAAAAATACAATCACAACAGTTTCTGTTTTCATCCAGAAACTTCCACAACACCCTCCCATTAACCCAAACACACTTTCAACACCCACCCAGAAACACCCACAACATTCACACCCGCAATACACACCCATCCTCTCAGACACACCCAAAAAACACCCATTAACCCAGAAACACCCACAAAACACCCATTCACACAGAAACACCCATAAAACACCCTTTCACCCAGAAACACCCACAAAACACCCATTTACCCAGAAACACCCAAAAAACACCCATTCACCCAGAAACACCCACAAAACACCCATTCACCCAGAAAGACCCACAAAACACCCATTCACCCAGAAACACCCACAAAATAACGAATCACCCAGACACACCCACAACAACCATTCAGACACCCACAACTTCCACCCAGTCACACCCACAATACTCACCCATCCATTCAGACACACCCACAAAACACGCATTCACCCAGACACACCCACAAAACACCCATTCACCAAGACACACCCACAAAACACCCATTCACCCAGACACACCTCCAACACCCACCCATCCACCCAGCCACCCCCGCAAAATTTATCCAGACACACCTGTAAGTACCTAATAAAAATTACCGTCCCTAATGGAGTTCCGAGACGGTCAATCAGCTTGAGTCAAGCACGTTGATATTCTGTATGTTTTTGTTCCGTTGCTAGCGTAAACAAACCAAACAAACCTAAAAAGCTTTTAAATGCTTGACTCAAGCATCAAGCAAGCATTGTAGACGGTCAAAATGTTTAAAGCAAGATTGACGCCAAGCTGATTGACCGTCACGGAACTCGAAGGTTTTAACAAATTTATGACGTGAAAAGAAAATGGCGCGCGCAAAGCAAATTACAAAAAAAGTACACCAAGAAGGTTCCGAGTCTGAGTTTTAACAAATTAAAATAGGTTGCATGATAATTTCGGCACCATGGAGGTAGAAATAAATAGATACCTATTGATGTTTTGAATTCACAAACTCATTACACACGATGTTCTAAATTCAAATTTACTTTAACCTCTAGAGGATAAAAACGGCTTTTGCACTCAGGTATCGAAGAGCAAAAACGCTTTTTCCGAGATGGTGGGATGAAAAGATAGTTATTTCGATGCTAACAACTTTTATCGTAAATATGAAAACGTACCAACCTATTTTAATATTATCCAAAAATTATCAAAATTGGATATTATTATATAAGATATAAAAATTATCAATATGTGTGAAAAATATTATCAATTTAAATGGAAGGAGAGAGTGAAGCTACATTTCGTAGCTCACGTAGGGGTAATATAGTCTGAACGTATGTATGTACACACAATAAACTTTCGACTACAGTCTAAACGAAAATCTTGACACAACCTACTTGAACCTAACTACTAGGAAACCAGAATTCGAAAGATATCCTGAAATAACATAGTTGAAATACAAGGAATATAACAATAAATAATCACGTTCATAGTATATTTAATTTTGTTTCTTTTTTTTAACCATCCTTTCATTCCATTGTTTGCTCCCATACTGGCCTGGAAGCGAAAAAATAACGTAAAATGTGCCAGTTCCGACTGCAAGCTACTGGCAGGGATAATTAATAAGGCCCTGGTTCCCCCTAGGGGTGTCGTGATAGCCACCCAAGGGAGATTGCCTATTGTAGACTAATTGTAGAGGGCAAACCACCAACAAAAGCATACCCGAAGAGGATTGGTGTCAAGCAGGCGGCCCGGCTGCAAAACCTAAACCAAAACTAAGACATTAGGTATAGTTACTTAATATTAGAAGTATATTAACTATCTATGGTACTTACTAACGATATGCATGCAATGAAGAATAATATTAATGTTTACTTCATGGTATCTGATTAATAGACTAGTTTCATGAATTTGAACGAAACAAAGAACACAGACGCTTCGGCGTCTATGGTCTTTGTTTAATCATTTAATTAAAAGTCTTTGTTTAATCAATTAATATGTCGTAATTTAAATTGTTAATTGTGTAGGTTATATGAAATAAGTATTCATGATACTGCAGTATACGTTGAAATTTAACACGGTTTCTGAAATGACTTCACACGGGCCTCAACCGCTGTGTTGGCGATACACACACACGAATACTAGGTTCTAACAAAGTGTTTCTTACACTGTGTGAACGTGAGCAAGACACATAGGTACCTAATCACTGGGACAACAGAACTCAGCAGAATATATGTCTTTCCGAGCCCGATCTAGATTTAGGCCAGCTGCCTCTTAGATACTCTGACCTCTTGGTAAGCCGTAGGCCACAGAATTGGGCCCTTATAACGGATGAAGAATCGACTTCCTGTAAACAATATTATAAACATAGTAAACATACTACGACAAACATCCATTTTACATAATTTGAGGTTCATATCGCGATTTCTTTAATAAACCAGTGCTATTGATTGATATATTATCAGTAGGTTACCTACTGATCAGGGATAGTATTTAAATACAAGAAATTGACTTAACCTAAACTCTAATTGCTGCTTGTAAACTTTGATAAAATCGGTATGTTATACCACCACTAGTCCACTTTTATTATAGTATACTTTGTTTTTTTTTTTTTACTGTAATAAGAAATATAGATAAATAAATAACCAGTAAAAAAGTTACTTTGTTAATGAAATTCCCTGTAGAGCTTCATAATATAATTATCATTTTTCCACGACCATACTTGTAAACTTTAATAAAATCGGTATGTTATACATTATTTTACTTTTATTTTAATATACTTTGTTTTTTAATTTTACTGTAATAATAAGAAATATAAATAAATAAATAACCAGTAAAAAAGTTAGTTTCTTAATTAAATCCCATGTAGAGCTTCAAATAATAAACATTTTTCCAAGTCTATGCTTGTAAACTTTTATAAAATCAGTATGATTGACATTAGTCCACTTTTATTTATGTAGTATACTTTTAGTGTTTTTAATTTTACTGTAATAAATAAAAAATAACCAGTAAAAAGTTATTTCCTAATGAAATTCCATGTAGAGCTTCATATAGGTAATTATCATTTTTCCACGTCCATGCTCGAAGTCGTAAAAACTTTGATGGGGTCGCCCCGTAACGCCTGTGGTTTGCGTTACCAGGATGAGAGAACCTTAGTGGTAGCTTTGCAAGCCTTCGCGCGTCAGTACTGTGTGACTACGAGGCTACGATGTCCAAGTTACAAGGAAAATTCGTAGTGTTTTGACTTATCAGATATTCTTATTCGTGTGTACATTTTGTTTAATCTCAAAAGATACAAAGATATGCAATTTAAAATTGTATTTATAGCTACGTTTTTATTAGACGGGTGGTTTCGTCGAATGGTTAGGTCGCTGGCTAGCGGCCAAGCGTTCCAATCCTAGTAGGGGCAAATCTTTGTGATTAACACAATTTTGTTCTCGAGTCATTTTTGTTTATAGTAGCTGTATAAAACATTTTAAACTAGATGTATAAAACTATAACTACTACTATACTCCGCCCAATCCTTTAGTTGACAGTTCTTATAGTGTTAGGATCAAAAATGGATTAGTTTATACGATGTCGATAATACAAATTCCCTTTTCACGGCGATCAAAATTCAAAATCTTTTAATAAATGCATTTGCCGAAGTAACTGCCGAATACAGGCATAATATTGTTAGAAGAACCCAAAAAACTATAATAATTATATAAAATTGTATAATTGTTTCACTTCATGTCGATCTATCTATACTTATTTTACTTTCATTACATTAGAAAAAGTAGCTTAGTTAGCTACTTTTTATCCCGCGAAAAATTAACGCGAACAAAGTCGTGGCAACACATGTAGTTCCAAATAAATACCGATACAATATTGATATGTCAATCACTGTTTTGATTGGCATAGAATGTAACTTTTTTCTTATCAAACGTTTTACATTTTATATATATCGTATTTTTTAATAAACTACTGCACATAATTATGGTCTCAATTTGTCTTAGATTAATATTACTTATATGGAATTAAGGAACAAAATTAGGCAGTTGTCATATTTTTTAAGCCTCCCATTTAAAAGTGATTTTTTTCCGAAACATCACACTGCTACATTCTAAGGGAGCTGTCAAATAGAACATAAAGGATTGGACGGAGTTCTGCTAGTATAAAAAATTGTCTATGACCTATTCTCAGACTTCACAAAAAAAATCATAACAATCAATCAAGCCGTTTCGGAAGAGTTTTAGAACAAACACTGTGCCACGAGATTTTTAAATACATATTCGTTAATACAATTAAGTATTTATATAATTGTTACGTATTGTATATTATTTGTCCGTCATATTTTATCTTTAACACAAATACCTAATATGCTGTTTACTTTTGGCTTGGTGTGTGTGTAAGAAATTTATTATTTATTTATTTACTTACTATAAAAAAGAACAAAAAAAGTCATAAACAATATCGCAACGTTTTGTGACCATGTTTTTATTGTAACAATTTCCAGAATACAAATAGTCAATGTAAATGTTACCGAAAATGTATGTAATCCGTCATTTGTATTCAATTCCTAGGAATTCCTAAAATCGCACGGAAATGTAAGAAATAAATTATACTAGACACATTTCCTAGGAAATCTATACATTTCCAAAACAGCAATTGGAAATGTAAAACATTCAAGATATCAATGGGTACGCAGGGATAGCGTGGCCAGGGAACTATAAGATTGTAACTTTTCTATAAATGCACAACTCGCCGGCCGCTGCCGCGGCACATTTCGCAGGATAATTATGTATATTTTTCACTTCTCATGCTCTGAAAGTGCGTATTTGTGCAGGATATAGGCTGCACAAAATAGATTTTTGTGCTCTAGAGCATTAACGTATCTACTCATAAATGTGTCTCTATTAAGGCAAAAAAAGTGAGCAATGCAGCCAAACACAATAAGAAATTCAGAGATAGAATTTGTTATTTTATTATTTACTTAAATTTATTTGCCTAATGCGTTTTTTAAGACATAATTTTAATTTAAATAGGTACGGTAGGTTATTAAATTAACTTAAGAAAATTATTATTTCAAAATTAATTTAATACTTGGCTGTATAGGTCTGCAGCCCAAGCCTAATACCAATGGGAAAAACAATTTCCTTCAGTATTCAAAATTGTACTAATTTTAGTTTGAATTTTATGAAATGTTATGATAAACTACTGTATTATTTCCTCGCAATCGAAGTGAAAAGCAGAGTTTCTACCTCGTCCACAAAACCATTTTTATCCTCGACATTACTATCAGCCCTCGCCTTCGGCTCGGGCTGCTAAAAGTCTCGGACAAAAATGATTCGTTTTGTGCACTTGATGGAAAATCTACTATTAAATCATTTTCAAAACAATTTTTTATTCTTTTCCTAAACAGCTTCGGAATTGTATACATTTCCGATAACATAAATAAAAAACAAATAATATCAGTGAAAATTCACGAAAACAGAAGCCCATCAGTATTTTCCATTACTGCTTTCCAATGAAAGTTCCAATGTTCTGGAGGTTATTACTACCAGGACAACAGGAATAAACAGATGTATCTTCTAAGCGGACGGACCGGCATCGTTTTTGCACACTAATATGAATGTGCTAAACAATACAGGGTGCTACATGTGTGAAGTATCCAAGGCGCAATAAAGGAGGATGATATTCAAAGTACCTATTACCTACCTTGACCTATGAAAAAGCCGTTCTTCAGTACTGGTCATTTCAAACAAAAATTTCTTGTTTGGCTGTGAATTCAGTCTTTTGTTTATTGATTAGCATTGTATTTTCATTACATTTGAATTTTTTTTGTCATAATGGATACCTACTTTAGTAATTCGAGTAACTATGGAATATGAGTTCCGTCGTGGCACAAACAGCATGTAAAGGCGAGATTACACCAGTGCTATGAACAGTGCGGCACGGCGTACGCCAATAGGTATTTATCAAGCATCCTTATTCACTTTTTCAGTAAACCACCGTGCGGTGGTGGCAACCACAGCAAAAGGTCTCGTTGCTCGCTTAAGCTCCGCTGCGCTCCCATCACTTCACAACGTCTGTGTAGATGATTTACTGAAAAAGTGAATTAGAATGCCCAATGCCGTGTGGTGATGGCAGAGTAGAATACAATTGTCACCACCCCAAATCTCTCCCGTGGGTGTCGTACAAGGCGACTAAGGATAAATCAGTGATGGGGAATGGGCAGCAGCGTTCCTCTTATACCATCTAGCTATGTACCTACTGCGACTTTTGTGCCCGATAAATGGCAATAGGCTCACCATGGATTTTACATGGGACCTAACATAACTGGCGAAACGTGGGTGCTAGTTCGCCTCTGCCTACCCCCTTCGGGGATATAGGCGTGATTTATGTACGTATGTAATAAACACCTACGGGCGTACGCGGTGCCGCACAGTTCGGCATACTGGTGGAATCTCGCCTTTACATCAACAACGTTTACGGAGAGAACTTAGCAAACGAACGTACAAACCGTTATTGGTTTGACTGGATCCGTTCTGGAAATTACGACTTGAATAATAGATCTCGTGGTGGATATTATAGGCGATTGTGCAAGCTGATGGTACTCAATGTTCAGCTGAGCTAGCAGCAGCTAGTTTTGATGTTATCATCAATACAATATTGGTCTATTTGCGACAAATTGGCGAGGCAAAAAAACTTGAAAGATACGAACTTAACAACGTACTTAACAATGACATGTCGAGAGTTTTGTGTGAATGTGTAAGACAGAGATCAAGCTTATAACACTGTTTTATCTCAATAACTTTTCTGTATATTGCTTTCCTTCATGAGGAGCTCGCTAGCACAATGGCATAGCGCGCTTAGCCTGCGATTGCGTAAACTAAGCAATGTTCGCTAAGGTCGGTCATTGGATGGGTGACCTAAAATGTATTATCTCTAGTTCCTCCGTGCTTCGTAAGGCACGTTAAGCCGTTGGTCCCAGCTGCATCTGCAGTTCGTTAATACCCACCAACCCGCAATGGGCCAGCGTGGTGGGTTATGGCCCAATCTCCCTATATCATTCCATCCATAGGGAAGGCCCATGCAGTCCCCAACATTAAAGGGCTGGTGATGATTGTAATGATCTTTCCTTCCTGTCGTATTCCATCAGAGGCTCAGAGTGTTACGCAACCAAAGCAGATGCTTTTCGTCTGCATAATTTTGTCTTTACATTTACGCAACTTACTACATCGGTCCGCTTTCCGTTGTAGCAGCGTATAAAAATACGTCACTAATGTAACTTACTCCACGCATGTAGCGGCCGCTACGAAGGGTGAAACCCCATTTCCATGGTGACGTAACGAATTGGCTACGAGGGTACCAGGACTTTATGATAAACGAAGGGCATGCACAAATCTATGGCGGTACCACAAACGCGGGCGCCCCGCGAAAGCTAGTGCGACACACCAGGCCATCATAAGCGCCAGCAAGTCTAATAGTTTCCCCAACTATTAGACGGGGTGGGTGGACGACAACGGAGCCGCCCGCTCTTTACTCGCTAGTGATGACGTCACTGGCATCGTATATATGTACACATCTAAACTTTGAAAATCATACGATGCATGTTGCGATAAGTTATAACTATTTGTTCGTCACGTGCTTAATGTATTGTTGTATGTACATACAAGTTACAGTTAAATAGAGATAATAATTTAGTAAATGATATAATTGTTAATTTATATAAATCCAATAATTTAGTAATTGATATATTTAATAATGACAAATATTATCTAATAATAGTTTTAAACATTTTTATTCGAATACTGGTCGGATTAATCCTTATTAGAATACCTACGAAATTGCTGTTTTTCAGTACTGGCCGTTTCAAACAAATAATAAGTTTTGATTGGCTGTGAATTTTTAAATTCAAATTAGTTTTATTTTAGAAACATGAAATCATTGATTCATTGATCAGCGTTGGATTTTCATTACATTTTAATTACAGTCACGAAAAATGACCGATAGATAGAAGGGTGATGGTCACTAGTGCTGATGTGATTCATCACAGCTTCTTACAAAATGGCATGAGCATTTATACTGCAGATGTGTACTGTTAAGAAATTATGGAGATGCTCGCACATTTACACCAAGCTTCGGTCAATCAGTCGTCCCCGCTGCTCCTTCACGACAACGGGCGACCGAAATCTCCAAGTTTGAAGAGTTGAGTTTGGAAGCTCTCCCTAATCTGTCATACTCACCAGTATGACAAGGCGTGCTGGAGTTATTGTGATGGCGCCCCTGCGCTGCATCGCCGGCACATGGGCGCCAACCAACACAATAACTCCACTCCGCACGTCGTTACCTACACCATTGCTGAAGCGCTGTAATGTTCCAAATTCACACAACGCGCCAGCAAATAATTTAATTTTCTTTGTCCGTAAATTAAATAAAACACGAGTTCTTTTTTAAAAAATAATTTTAAAAAAATCCATGCCTATTAAACAAATAATAAATTAAACGTCAGTTACAAGCGGAACAAAAAAAGTGACAAAACGTAACAAGTAAATTAATAATAAAGAACATTTTAAAAACAGTATATAATAAATAAGATCAGTCAGCTTTAAACTGTCTTAAATAAAACTGACTTTCAAAGAAAGTTAAAAATAAAAGAAAGTTGTAGAGCATTCTCCTGTGAAAAGTTAGGGGCCTCGTTCGGTAGCGGCTACGTAACTCGTAGCTACGTAGTCGGAAAATAGCAACGGAGACCTTTTGTGCGTTTATGAGATCCTAGTCACAGCCAAAGCAAACGCCTCCGTGAGCGCCATTTTGTGAAACCCTGTCTCCTTCACCATGGCAACCATCCCACGTAGCTTGAGCTGGGATGCAAAGGGGACAAACTCCGCCTGTCTTTTCTCTATCACTCGATGTAGTTTTATGCTTTCTTTATATATTTTATGTATTTCACTTGTAATTTAGTTTTCAGCCTCTAAGTTTTAAATCAGTAATTTATTAAATTATGTTATTTGTTTACATATTTTTCGTAAATTAATTTAATAACCTACCGTACTTGAATTAAATTTTTTATTTTAATTTATTTGAAAAACAAACAGCTTCTGCTTATAATATAAGGAACAGAAGTAAATAAACATTTTATGTAATAATATCTATAAACTTTCTTATATTAATCTAAGCTACAATTTATTGACTTAATGAAATATCTATAAAAGTATTAATTATTGTTAAGAAGTGGTAATGGTTAAAGAAATACGCAATTGTTTGCACAAACACTAGCCGCAGCGCGTTAAATGGATCAATAAAATGCTTCTGTTCTGTTAGGGTGAATTACCGAGGGATGTTACAACTGTGCTTTGTTATGGAAGCCTGGTACAAGGGGTCACACAGGGATGCTGTCGTGTCACAAACTGAACCTTGGGGGAGTAACAGACGTATGAACTCACCCTTTTTATAATTTGATTTAGGTATCAATAGGGAAGGAATTATTTGTATTCCCTTTAAAAATAATCTTATCTTAAAAATTTCATATCACAGTGCTTGTTATGGAACTCCTCCAAAACGGCTTGACCCATTAATATTTTTTTTGTGTATATTTGGTAGGTCCGAGAATTAGGTCGTATGCTGTTTTTATACCCCTTGATAATAAGGGGACAATACAGCGTTTGTCGGGTCAGCTATACTCCGACAACTTCGTGCGCGACCCTCGGCGGGCGGGCGATGCGAGGAGGAGCGAGTTTTCCCTCCTCCCCCTATCACCCGCCCCCGCTAACACCCAGAGCGCCCCGTCCCCGCCAGCGCCCCCCATACCGCAGGAGGGTCGCGCACGAAGTTGTCGGACTATAGTATTAATATAAATAGTTCAAACATATTTTAAAATGGGTTGTGAAAAAAATATTGAATCATGGTATAACTAAATTAATTATTAGAAAAGTTTTTAAGGATTCGAATAGCAAATATTTTACTCACTGCGACTTAAAGCAATTTTAAAAGACGTTTATTTGCTAATGAATATAAATATTTCTCGTATTATAGTTACATATAACTAATCGTAATTAATATACCTATTGACTTTAACACTAAATTGCTTATAAATGCACACATTCCACACAAATTCTATGAGATATATTACCCCAATGGATGTCAATCTTCCATGCTGGAATGGGAGCGTAGAATTGCCCAGTGCCGACTCATCCTATGGTTGTCGTAAAAGTTGACTAAGGCAGATTGCCCGGTGTAGACCAATAACCACTTTGGGGCACCCGAATGATGGAGGGCCAACCACCAACAACAGCATACCCAAAGAGGGTTGGTGTCAGGAAGGCGACTAGCTGTGAAACCTAATTTATTCCAATGACTCTCCGTTCACCGGTCTTTCGACATGGTCCGTTCCGTCTCTCTCTTTTCTATACATTCATTCATCACCTTTCCGATGTGATGGATGATATGAATCAAAAGGAGTGGATGGCTTGATGACTTCTGACCGATATGAATGGAAGAGGAAACATACTGCGCCGACCCCAGATAGCCTGGAAACAGGGGGCCTACCGCCTAACTCGATTGCCGATGATAGCTATATAGCAATGCACTGCTTACGGCTATAGAAGCCATCCTGATTTTTTAGGCAGTACGGATTTTGTGCCAAATTCATACAAAATCATTCGTTCAAAGCTATCGCTAATAGTTTAGGTATATTTGGTGCGAAGTGATAGCATGACGTCATAAATTATAGCTTTTGCTTTAGCAATAGAGTTAGGCGGTAGGCCCCCGGGCAGGGAGAAGAAGAGTTAAGTATATCAAAGAGTTTTGCGTTTGCTTGCTTAACTACATATTAAGTAACAAAACACTTTAGATAAACGCTGTTAGCAAAGCAAGTAACTTATTGCTTTTTCGTATTGATGCCAATGCAATAATAATCATAATAGTTTATAAACATAACAACTCAATTTAGACGGTAAAACAGTATTCTGTACAATGTAGGTACTTATTACAGATCAGACTCTATTTCGAAGAAAAGACAACCAACAACGATAAAAAGAAACCCTTTTAATCGGGCGTTCTTATTAGATTTTGTCTCCATGAAGTTGATATTTTGAAAAGGTCGCCCAAGGTAATGCCTTTTATTATCCTTAAAACAGACTAAATTAAGTACCTTTGGCATTTACCGTGACCTTTACCGAAGGATTTAATCAGCTTCTTGCTATGGGTGACTGACGTGTCCGTGTCAGAGGTCGAACTTACCAGGGGTCCAGGAAGAGACGAAGTTATCTTACAAAGGCGCCTTTGAAGAAGTGATATAAAGAAGTGATTGTAGCAGAGCAGACGAAATCTGTTTCCAAATAAAATAAGCCGTGCAAATATAATGTTACAAAATAAAATAAAAATTTAATGGCTCCAATAATAAAAATATAATTGGTTTAAACTTTGAATAACAATATGATGGATATAAAGATTTGTGTTTCAAAGGAAATCGTAGGTATCTTAAAATAAAATGGATAAACGTCAATAATTATGCCAATTTTTATAAAAGGTAGGCTAATTTAATTAGTTTTTATGAGCAAAGCTGTCTTAGGTATTATTAGAGTCTAAACAAAATCAATCGTTTTATAAAATATTTTGACCTTTCGACCGAGGCTTGACGTCAAAATAAAACTATCTAATTATAGTAATTTCCTCAGTAATTGGTGTAATTAGGGAGAGCTATGTTTCTAATAAATACAAAATCTAAAGATATTTTGGTGTCCTTGAATCTGTTCTTTGTACATAAAGAATTTTAGATCTTATTATCTTGCCAGTATAGATTGTATTTGAATGTGGTTGATGCTGGGTTTGAAGGTTACATTGCGAATTAATCCTTGGGAACATTTCCCCGCCCAGTGGGAGGGAAGGCTTCGACGTCACGTGGCTGAATTACTAGGACTTCATATACGTTAATAGGTTGATCTTTAGAGGTTTTGGGCATTGTCGGGGCTTCAGACTGAACTCACGAACTTTGTAACGATTATTAGGCTGTTCAACATACCTAAAAATACACATGACAGTAAAAATAATAATAATATACATTTCAAATAGCGTTTTAGAACACCACAAAGTCATTTAAAAAAAAGAACTTATGATAAAAAATTTACTAAAAATTAACTTGAATAATAATTGAATAACGTTTAAAAAAATATAAGAAATGAAAAATGTTTTCTCTGAGGCGATTGATACAGGAATAAATAATAAGTTTACTGCCACACTCAGAGACGTCAAATAACGTTAATAAGTACTTAACGTCAAAAAATGACAATTCAAAACTAGTCGCTATTCTTGCCGGGTCTATGGTCTAGATTTCAATGAAAATTTCTGACATTAAATACTCATTAAAGTTAATTGACGTCTCTGGGTGCGGCAGTAAAAACACTTTCAATGGGAGGTTAATTAATTTCCGAGTTTTTTTTTTCCTATTCTAAAGCTGCCAGTGCTCCGCCCAATACCGCCCAGCGCCGCGACGTAGGGCGGCAACAATTTTCCACGGGCGTCTTTGCTACTAGGACATCATCGAAGAATAGATGTTAATATATCAACACGGTTTTTCCGATATAATGTGAGAGGGAGTTAGGGTAGTCCGTCATTACGCATGCGCACTATCGGTGGCGGTAAAACGCCGGCAGCGCTAGACCACAGATACTTACTGCCGGTGGGAACTCTTTGTGTTCAGTCACACATACATAAATACATTATCAACTTGGTTTTCCCGATTATTGCACAGAGAGTCACACACATATGACTTTGCTTAATTACGTTCCTATTAAATTAAATAAAAGTGGGCTTCCATTTCTAAGCAACAATAAGCAGGCTCGTCATAGAATGATGATCACAAAAATATATCTACTATAGCGTGTTTCTCGGTATTTCAAAAGTCGTAAGATACAATACCCACCAATCTGAAATGGGCCAACATCTAGAGATATCGCCAAGAAAAATACATGCATACATCACCCATGCATCCCCGAAGGAGCAGGCGGGAGCATATCAACACCCATGCCCCGTTATCTATGTTAGGTTCCTTGTTATTATACGGGGCTTATTGGTGGCGAGCTTACTGCTACATTGGTCACACTAAAAGTTTCCGGAACTGGCCACTATACATAAACAATATTTAAAAAGTAATTACAACATTTGAGAATTGAACTCTTTGGCTGTAGAATGCAGTTTGTTTCATCTGACTGTCAATTGTTTTTACATGTTGGCGCCATTTTTAAAATTGCGTGTCTAAATAACATCCTCATTAATGTCATCCTTGTATTTCAATTATCGTAATAAAATTAATGAGATGTCTAATCATCATAATACGTTTTAAATAATAACTACCTCTGACTTTCACCGTTAAGTACATTCAACAGCATATAGGGGTGTAAAGCTAGATCGTCTAAATCAATTTGGCACTTTCCGTATTTAAGGTAAGGTAGTAGGTATATATATATATATATATATATATATATATATATATATATATATATATATATAAGTTTTTTTTATATATGTTTATTTAATTAGTACACGCGACGACATCCACGTTTCTCAGCATGTTTCCTAGCACAGGTGAGTTGGAAGAGATTCTTTCAGAAATAACCCACACCTTTTGTACTTTTTATAAATTGTTATTTCTCCTATTTTGTAATACTCGTGTGTACAATAAATAATAAATAAATAAGGTTGACAATGGAATAGAGAGATTTGACAGCATTGCGAATATGGAGTATAAAAAAATTTCAACCATGTTCCAACGCTACCTTTGCTAGTAATGACGTCCCGTGCTGACGCAGGCCATGCCTACATATTTCACTTTACGTAACGTAAGTACGACGACATTTCACGAGAGGTTTTACGGAGCGCTTGGTAGGGTTACCCGTCTTTACATTTATTTTAAGCTCTTCCATATGATTCTTTCCCTGCCTAAACAAGTGGCCAATCTATTCGAACGAATAGAATAAAAAGTACATAAGTAACTGACATAAAACTGAAAAAACCAGATGGCGACCACTGGAAAAAACACTTTGACCACTACTCTTTCCTTTGACACGACGTCAAAGGAAAGAGTAGTTGTCAAAGTGTTTTTTAAATATAGAAATATTGTCTCGTTTGGCTCACTTGGCTAAGCATCCAGGAAAGGCAAAGCTAGCTAGACCCAAGTAACATAATATATAAGATTATTTTTCAGCAATTACACAGGGAGAGTATCTAAAGGTACCTAATTTTAAGCGGCCATATTTATTCACAAATCACACAGAAAAGTACCTACAATATTTTCATGATTTTCACGGTTTTTCGCGTGACTATTTAATTATGAAAGTATATTAATAATCTAGGCTGCATACAAGTTAACAACTGGACATACTGCGCCGACCCCAAATAAGATGGGATAAGGGCAGGGTGATGATGATGATACAAGTAAACAACTGTTGAACTGTAGATTCTGACGCGGGGTTAATAGACTATTCAAGCAAATCCAGTAAGATAGAGCGAGAGAGAGAGTAATATCCGAGCACCAACTGTGCTCGGATATATAGTAGATTTTCCATCAAGTGCACAAAACGAATCATTTTTATCCGAGACTTTTAGCAGCCCAAGCCGAAGGCGAGGGCTGGTAGTAATGTCGAGGATAAAAATCGTTTTGTGGACGAGTTAGAAACTCTGCTTTTCACTTCGATTGCGAGGAAATAAAACAGTAGTTTATCATAAAATTTCTTAAAATTCAAGCTAAAATTAGTACAGTTTTAATACTGAAGGAAATTGTTTTTCCCATTGATATTGGGCTTGGGCTACAGACCTATACAGCCGAGTATTAAATTAATTTTGTAATAATAATTTTCTTAAATTAATTTAATAACCTACCGTACCTATTTGAATTAAAACTTTAATTTCTTTTATGTCTTTAAAAACACATTGGGCAAATAAATGTAAGTAAATATTTTAAAAACAAATTCTATCTCAGAATTTCTTATTGTGTTTGGCTGCATGGCTCATTTTCTTTGCCTTAATATGGACACATTTATGAGTAGATACGTTAATGCTCTAGAGCACAAAATTCGATTTTGTGCAGCCTATATCCTGCACAAATAAGCACCTTCAGAGCATGAGAAGTGAAAATATTTTTTTTATCATCATCACAAGCCTTTCCATGGATGAATGTATCTACCTTTCCATGGATGAGGGACATAGGCTAAAACGCTGGCTTCGTGCACTCAGGACCTCGACTTAGGAACTCTAGACAATATATTTTTGCTCATCCACCCATCTATGACCGTTGAATGTTACTTATATCCGTAGTATACCTTCTATCCTCTTTGGTTTACGCAATCGCAAGCCGAGGACGCTAAGCCACTGCGCTATTGAGCTCCTCTACACTTACACTCTTATCATCTAGCCCAAAGTCAGTCATAAGTATTTGTGTCGTGAATACAAGATAATTATATAAACATCTCCAATTCTGTCCGCAGTTAGCCAATCAAATGACCATTTTGGAAACCATCTAGATCAGTAATCAATATTATTATTATGTGGGAAGAAAAGAAGAAGCAATAAAACAGTTGACTGCCAATTCGTCGTAGCGATCGATTGTTCGCTAAACAAACAGACGGCAGCCCTGCGAGCGGCGGCGTCGCGTCGTACACCACCGTAGGTCGTGACGCCGCCTCATGACGTCACCGCGAGGGAGGAGGGTGCGACAGCCGGGAGGGTAGCTTCCCCCCAGTGAAAGTCGCCGCGCCAGTCCGGCCTGCACCTCCGAGCGGGCTGCTCGGCTCCGCAGCACACCACCGGATAACCTAACCTCGTCGCCATGCATCGCGAACGGTTAATTGCTGCTACGTTTTTTTCCACGTGCTAAATGGCCAGTTCGAATATCCGTTTCGGACAGTGTACGCGGGAAGAGTTAGTATTTTTTTGGTTTTTGTTTTTTCGGTCAAATCCGTGAATTTAGGGATAGTGCATTTCTAATTAAATTCGTAACTCAGTGCACTTTTTTTTATTATTATCTGTAAGTCTTGTAAAATTTTCTTCTCTATATTCGCTATGTGGATAAACAAGCATCGATTATATTGTTACTTTGAATCACGCTATCGGAAAAACATAAAATATTTGGCTTAAACTATAAATTAATGAAATAAAATCAATGAAACAAACTGTTTCCTTCTAAAACAGCATGTTAAAACAGCACTAAGGAAAACTAGCATCAATTCATAATGCTAAACCATAATTCCACCAAGCCACAGAATCTTTAACAAAACTATTAATAAACTCTTAACCTACTTGAAACGGCCGCTGTCCATGTAGCAAAATACAACTTTCCGGAAAACTTCAAAGCGCCGAAAGAAACCTTTCACATTGCACGCCACAATACAACCTATCCGCGTACGGCACGCGTAAATCCTCGGCGAGACCGACCTACAACACGGATTAACCGGGCCTACGAATCTGGTTAAACTTTTTATTTACAATCTAATTTCAGCGGCGATATACGAAAGCGGCTATAAATAGCTGGAGTCCGCGCGCTCCGTCCCGCGGGCGTTGCGTTTTCAGTCGCCGCACTATTTCTGTCGGTCGGGAAGCAATAAGATATTCTACGAGGAAACGAAGGATTGCCGTGCTCCTGTGGACAATGACAAAAGTGAGAAAAAAGAAGCCGGCCCCAGGGAGACCGTGACTCGTGTCATAGCAGTGCCTGCTCATCGTTGTGGCCGCAGTTCTGCCGCGCTGCCTCTACCAAGTGAGTATCAGCGATAAATCCCCGCTTCGTTTATTTTAAAGTTTACAAAACATTGATAGCCAGTTATACACACAAAACAGAGCCAGCAAGACCACACGGTTTACTCGTATAGAAGCTCTAATAAAATCTTCGAACAAAAGAGGATCGCAATCTATGGAAAAACTTGAATTTGGAACGTTCTATTCAGCCCGGATTCGTGTGAATATTTTTACCTACTTCACTTCTTGTGTGTAACAATTCCGTGACGTTTCTATTTATGTTCATTTTGATAACATGTTATTTCCTGTATTGCACTTTGTTCTTCTATCATATAATAACAAATATAGGTAGTTCAATATTTTCCAACATGTCAAAATGAATAATTTAAAAAACGGAGCTAAATAAAAGGTAAATACAATTTTATTAACTTTTATCCTACCTGATGTCAATCAGCTCCTGAAAGCTCGTAACTGTTAAATGTGTGTTAAATACAGACATTCGCTCCATGTATGTCCACAAAAGAACTTGATGAACGAATAAGTACATTGGCATTTTACTTGGTTATCAATAATTATTATTTGTTTATCACAAAATAAAAGAGTTACATTCTAACTTAGGTAAGGTAAAAAAGAAACAATGTGCACTAAAATATGGCGAAAATTACGTTTTAACAGAGGTCCCCAAACTATCCTGAATCTTGGACGTCCAGATACCTACCTAGTTCTTACTTTACTTTAACAATGGTGCAACGCAATAAACAAGGATTGTGGAGTGTGTAGGTATTGAGTTTATTAATATTTTTTTCGTAATCGGTTCATATTTCGTTATACTTATAGTTACTTTGGCGTATTTTTTAAAATAAATAAATCATTCCATATTATGTCTCAAGATATTCATGTTCCTTATGTTCTAACTAAACTACATTTTTTTAATGCCTATAATTATTTATAAACCAAGACTTCATGTATAAGAATTATGAATTTATAAAAATTTTATTACTGTTATTTTTTTCAAACATTAAATAAATCTACGTAGTATTCCGGTGTACCTATAACAAAATATTTGAAATACGTATATATACGGCTCTTCAACAATCTGGGTGACTGGCTAATAACAACGGCCCAATTTTTTCATTTGAAAAATGTACTGCTTTCATTTTACAAACGTCAACGAACTAGTACCTGGCTATCCATATTCTTATCCACAAACATTAGACTGGTTAGGACATATTTGTAGTCACAGAAATTATTTACACTTTAGCTAGCAATTATTTAAAACTATGACTAGGTACTCCAATGACATTATGTCTGTGAAAGCAATTACTTTAATAAATAATTCTAGTCTTTAAGTTCCACTTATTGATTAGTCGATCAACGTCAGTGGTACCTAGCCACTAGGTATACGTTAGCTTAGTTATCGCTAATTTCTGACTAGGTACAGTCAACGTCACGCGAACACTAGCTGTTAAAGTTTCAAACTTTTTAGCACTCTACGTCCACGAATTAAGGTTGAAAACCGAAAACCGACAGATTATTTTAGCCGGCAGCAATCCTATAGGTACTTAAAGGTACCTACCGCAACGTGGCGTCGCGTGAAGTCGCGTCGCCGACCGAAGCCAATCTATTATAAATTGTGCATTGAAAGATTGAGAACTCATAGCTTTCTAGCAGGAAAATTTAAACTTAGGCGGGTTTTATTTTCCTCTTACCTTGACGACGTGTTCCGGGAATAAATAGTTAGGAACAGTTTTCTCTAATATAATGTGTTGGAGCAGGTAAATACAGCAAATTGTCATCGAAATCGTCTTGTCCTGTCCCCGTTTATCTGGGTTCGTCGCTGTATGTTTCTTCTTCCATTAATATCGGTCAGATGTCGTCATCGACTCATCCCTCACTTTTGATAGCATTCATCACACCGGAAAGGTGCTAGTGATGAATGAATATACTTAAAGAAAAGTGACTTCATTTTTCGATTAAATCCATGTTTTAATCGAAAAATGTTGTCATCTTTAGTAAAATAGGTATTTCACTGTTGATATATAGGTACCTATTTCGATATCGATAAGTGTGATATATTGATATTTCATGCCATTTAATCTCGATTGCTATGAGATAAGATAATGAAGTAGGTAAATGAACTTAATATAGGTAGGTTTGGGAATAAAAAGTCATGTAGAAATGGCTAGGTTGTTCAGACTCAGGTAGGTAGATATATCGTTTTCTTCTTTGGGTTGGCTCTACAGAACTTAATTACATTTGTAGATTACTATTGGCCGTTAGGCGACGGATGGCGGAGTCGAATAAATACAATTATCGCTACCCTACTCTGTCGCGAATGTCTTACAAGTAGACTCACTCCGATATAGGTAGGTACACTGTAATATTTTAATAGGATATATTATACTTCAAGGAGTGAATGCGGTCATCTATACCAACTTCTTTAACTATGGGACCAACATCACATTGAAATATGAAAATAAAATCAGCTGTTCCATATAAAATAGCATATTGGCGCAGTGGCTTAGCGCACTCAGCTTGGGATTCGTAAACCAAGAGTGATCTCTAAAGCTGGTAATTGAATGGGTGCCCAAAAATAATGATGTGTCCACTTATAGAGCATACACAAACAAGCGTTGTACAGCATGAGCATATAAAACTATTCTGTTAAACTAACTAGTTTCGCATTCTTGTTAAATTATGAATATGTACCTACCTACGAGTATTTTGTTTAAATCTGGAGAAATTCATAAACTTTTAGAAAGACCCAGAAACGAAAAATGAATTGTCAATGAATGAAAGTACCTACCTACATAATTGTGTTAAATAAAAGTAATATTTAACAAAGTGGGAAAATATTATTTTTGTCTATTTCGAATCTAAGTCAACTGTTTTGTAAATTAACGTATTGAATCTATATTTAACTGTAACTTCTGAAGCCAATCCACACAAAGGTCCTATTCTATTCAAAGAAACGCCTACGCGTTCAACTTGACTGCTTCAAATCCGTTAACGTTTTACCCTCAGAAGTACCTACTGATAAAATAGGGTTGTCACACGAGCTCTTAAGACTATTGTTGTGTAGGTATTTATTTATTTATTTAATCTAAAATAACTTTTTTTTAATAAACACAATGTCAAGTGGTGATGGTACTGGTGGTCAATCTCAGGCTATGGGGTCGGCGTTGTATGTTTCCTCTACCGTTCATGTCGAGTTCTTTTAAAAAATCAATTTTTCTAGCTAAGCCAGCATAGGCATAGGTGCTCTATGATTGTCTATACATATGTATTATCAAAGTAAGGGCCGGTTTTTTGATGCATAATTAACTCCACCAATTTTTAAAAATTGTTACTAATGGTTAAATATCAGACTGATATGATACAACCATTAGTAGGTTACATTTTTAACAATTGGATGAGTTAACTATGCATCTAAAAACCCGCCGACACCTAGAGCTTTTGTTATGAATTCTAGAATACCGGCAAATATAATTCTGCTAATAATACTCATAAACATATATAAATAGTGATCATGAAGAAAAAAATTCCCTACCAGGATCCAGGGGACCTCCAAGCCGATAAGCCAGCAAACTGACTAATATGTTAAATCCTGGCCAATAAATTACTATGCCCATGGTGGCTATTAAAACAAAACTATAACAAGAAACATTATTTATTTATAAATAAAAGAAATAACTTAAAAAGTAAATAATTATAATATAATTTTGAGCAACAATTACATGGCATGATTTGTGACAAAAAGTACAAATTTATTTTATCAATAATCATTTTTAATAAGGCACTAATAATACAATAAATGTATTAAATTAATATCTATGGTTATCATAAAAACCTTAGGATTAAGTACAATAGGAAGACTAAAATTTTTTTAAAACTACATTTCAATATGTTCTTTGGCATTTTAGTGGCTCAAAAATAGTCTCAATGCTTTCTAGAAAACAGTATATAACAATAAAAAAACTATTATAAATGGTTACAACAACTCTAAACCTAAAAAAATTGTAAATTACCTACTATGTACTTTCTGTAGTTTGTGCGATTACACAGAATATAATATTAATTAAATCAAACAAACATTATCCACTGTACTCTTAAAATAAAGTAAAGGTGTTCAAGTATTAACTATATACATTAGTTTTGCCTAACATTCTTATGCAATATAAAAATGTGTATATATAGCACCTAATTCCAATTACTTATTGATTGAAGCTCTACTCATTTCAATATTATAGGGTCTAAATAGGCTGTTACTTTAGGCCAAATTTCATCTGAAGTGCGACCATGAAACTCTTTAAGGATGCCTTTCTTTTTGTAGAATTCAATGACAGGCCTAGTTACACTCTCGTAAATTTCCAGCCTCTGTCTAACAGCCTCTGGTTTATCATCAGGCCTCTGTACCAAATCTTCCCCGGTTACATCATCTTTTCCCTCTACTTTTGGGGTATTGAAACCAATATTGTAAACTCTCCCTGATGGCAAGTGCACCCAACGACTCTTTACTCTGTCTATTATTACTTCAAAGGGTACATCTAAATTTAATACAAGGTCCACTGGTTGCACTTTCCACAATGCATCTGCTTGCCCGACTGTCCTTGGAAAGCCATCTAGTAACCAGGGCTTTTCTGAAACTTTGTTCAGCTCTGTTATCATAAATTTTATCATTACATTGTCCGGCACAAGTTTACCTTCATTCAAGTACTGTTTAACCTCTTTACCCAGATCGGTTTGCTTCTGAATGTGATCTCTAAGTTTATCTCCACTCGATACATGTTCTATGTTGTATTTTTTCACTATTCGAGAAGATATAGTGCCCTTCCCAGATGCTGGAGCTCCTAATATTAGGGCCTTCAATAAGCGAGACTTCACTGTCATCGTTGCGATAATAAACTGAACTTTGCCTCGATTGGACTTTGATACCAAACTGTATACATGTAACTGCCAACAACTAGATAACCTCAAAACCGTAGCAAAATAAATTAAAATTGTAACTTGATGGGATGGGAGCGGCTAAATAATTGTTTGATGACGTTTATATTGTGTGATGGATTTCCCTGGTTTTAAAGAAGTTATCACTGTTAAAACCTAAGGTTAAAACGGTGAATCATCTCATTCTTTCCCTTTTTTGTTATTAATCGAACAAACACTCATTACAAGCTCCGCGCAATACTGTTAATATAAAAGTTTTCTTTCAGGTTTATCTAAATCTTGTAGTTCGATTCAGAATTTGTTTTTGTTGTGAGAAATAAGATTTAAAAACGAAACTCTCAATGTCAAATTGTCAAAGTTTGTCAAATCAAATGTCAGTCAGATTCACTAATCAAATCGCGTTCACGACTATCGAAGCGTTCACACACGACTGAAGTCGGCTGAATGCCCAGTCAGACGTATACATATAAATAATGGCTATCTCTAGATTAACTAACCTTCCCGAAGCTTCTATTAACTTTGACTGAGCGACATATTGTGATAAAAATAAACGCTATACAATAAGAATAGTGAACTGTTATGATAATGGACCCATGTTATGCTGATTGATTAGATAACCGCAGAGTAGGCACAATTTAACCGGGTAACAAATAGTTTAATTGATTATAGATCTTAAACATTGATTATATTAAGGTCGATATTTTAAACTATGAATTAAAACGATAATAATTATTATTATAAAAAAAGGAAGTAAGTTACAAAGGAAAGTTTAGAACTTTACGTTAGTGTAAATCTACGGTAAAAAAAGTTACAAGTACCTACATTAAAACATTTTGCATGACCTATCCACTTCTAAGTTTCTTAAAATATTTAATCGGCTATTGAAATCAACAGGTGATCTATACAAAATATTTAAATACGGCAGGAAAATAAAAAACTATAGCTGAACCAGCAACCGCACTAGTAAGAAGCTCTTTAGAATATTGTTCTAGTATCTGGAATCCTATATACAAATGTCACATTGATAGACTGGAAAAGGTACAAAAAAAAATTCTATATTCTTTGACTGTACACCAGGGTAAAAAAAAATGTGAATTGTTAAATTACAAGGACAGGCTAGATTTTTTCAAATTTGTCTCACTAGAGAATCGTCGTTGGGTAAATGATCAGGTTCTCTTGTACAAAATTATTAGAGATCGTATTAATTCTCCTCAACTTTTGAGTAAAATCAAGTTAAGAATACCTCGAAAAAGTGCAAGGATCTCTAACTATATGCCTTTCTTTGTTAAGCGGTATAGGACAAATCTGGGAACACCTAATGTTGTTAATAGAATTTGTATTGAATATAACAAGTTTTATAAGGTCACTGCTGCTAATGAAAGTGATTTCTTACATCGCTCTCTGAAGCAGTATAAAGATAGCCTGTACTCCTTTCAGTTGTTGTGATGTTATTTTTTATTGTAGGTAGTAATTTAAACTGTTCATATTAGGTAGATAACTTAAATTTCATAATTTATATGTTATTTTATTTCACTCATTTTTCAATTGTTTTATGTACATTATCATGTTGTGTTTGCCTATAATTGTTGTTGCATTATAACCCTAGTGTAAATATTTTTTAAGTGTATGTACATGCTGTAATGTAACAATGTTGGCAGACCTAATAAATAAAATAAACCGTTATTTTGCCCTTGTCACCTAGGGGTTTAAAAAATAGCTTGCGACCTAATCTCAGACCTTCCTTCATAGCAATTGTTCTAGCCGTTTCGGAGGAGTTACTTAACAAACTCTGTGCCACGAGATTTTTATACATTAGGTACCTAAATAAATTAGATATTATAGGTATAACCGAATGCTGTAAATGATGGATGCCGTGTGGTGACGGCAGAGTAGAATACAATAATGTTACCACCCCAAATCTCTCCCGTGAGTGTCGTACAAGGCGACCAAGGATACAACACTTTTTGTGTATTCCAGCAATTTGCCATGGAATACCGAAAGCCATAACCGGATACAAGTTTCATATAACGTCATGTGCGTTAATAATAAATATTCCAGACACTCACACAATCATATTTATTATTGGGCTAGATTGGCTTAACTAGCTAAATATAAAAAGCATCTCCCGGGGGTGTCGTACAAGGCGACAAAGGGTTAATTAAGACAGCAATGAGTAATGGGCAGTAGCGTTACTCTTATACCAGCAAGCAATGCACTGCCGACTTTTTGTGCCCGATAAATATAGGCTCGCCACCTATTACATGGAACTTAACATAATTTGCGAAACGTGGGTGCTAGTTCATCGCTCTGTCTACCCCTTCGGGGAATAGGCGTGATATATGTATATTTGTATGTTAAAGTATGTACTAGATATACAAACAACGACCAAGCATACCCCGAGAACAAAAAGGTCTGTGTTCACCAAACAAACTCATGCCCTGCGCACCCAGAACTTGCAAAACCGCGCATTTGATCATTCTCTCAAGCCAGCCAAATAATTAAAGCTTTATTAGCGTCTTTCGATAGCGAAGTTTGTAAACAAATATATTATTTCCATAGGATGGCGTTGGTAATGCTGCCGTGTGACCTCCCGTGGTGGACATCAGTGCAGCGTCACCTGAAGCACCTCCTGTTGGCGTCGGCCCCCAACAAATTGACTGCCAATATGCTGAAAATACACGACATGTGCAAGTGAGCTAACGAAATTTATACTATTAGGTACAGATATTTGCAAAGAAATAGCTGAAAACCCCCTTTTAACTATGATTTATTTATTTACTATGGTTTGCATCCGGCTCGAAGGACCAAGTACCACTTATAGTCCGACTACTTCGACCTTCCTGCGGTATGATATGGTGACAGGGACGAGGCACTCTAGATGTTAGCGAGGGCGAGTGATGCGAGGAGGGAAAACTCGCTTCTCCCCTCATCACCCACCCGCCCCCGCTAACATCTAGAGTGCCCCGTCCCCGCTACCGTCTCAAACCGCAGGATGGTCACGCACGAACTTGTCGGACTATAATCAAAGAATTTTTTAAATCAGACTTATTTATTAACCACTTCTGTGGTCTAGGAAATAACCCACCGAAATGAAAATTCTGTGACCCGGGGTTCGATCCTCAGGGGAGTACATTAAATGTGTACTCGGTTTAGTTGGTTGTAGGTCTTTTTTCAAGTCTGCCTGGCTAACAACCATCATCTTGTCAAAATAATAATGTTAACATCATTATTGTGTTCCAACAATTTGTGATAAGATAGCCAGCCCCTTGTGGTTGTGGATACCAGGAGAAGCTCGATTTCATTTTCGGCCCTAATCGTCACTTACCATGAGATGAAGGCCAATAGTTTCCCTGTCTTGCATTTAAAAAAAAACTTATTCTTGTAGTACTTGGTTAGGTCGATTCCATCCTCGGCCCTTAATATCGCCACTTACCATCAGGCCAGAGCTTCCCTGTCTACTATAAAGAAATCATCAAAAACGTTTTCCTCCTTGCAGTATAGGCATAGATCCAGAGGACGACGTGAAGGACCCCGATCTGATGAAAGGCCTGGAACTGTTCCTCGGGGAAGAAATGACGGAGGAGGAACAGAGGAACTTCCTAGACAACACCGTCAGGATCATGGTGAACAGGGCTCTGCACTTGAAGCGGTGGCGCCCGCCCAAGGGACTCGTGTTCAGCTTGCAACAACAGAGTAAGTTTAAAATACACTTTGGTTGTGAACACGCAAAAATATTGTGTACCTATTCTGTGGTAGTGACTACTCATTGGTAGATTTACCCTATCCCACTTTGCAGACTTCGATAATGACAGCGGGAAATAAAATAAGTAACTTGACTTTTGTTTTGTCTTATAACTTAAAACACAAAAATGTGTAAGTAATAAAAGTACCTATTTTATCAAAGTCGGTAATCGGTTTGATTTTCTAAAATGTGTTACGGCTCAACTTTACCCCTACAAGCCCCGATTGTTAGCAAGTTAAAAATACTGCTATGTTTTCAAATATTTAATTTAGTAAACTATTTGATTTTAATTTTAACATTATATAAATGTTAGAAAAATTAGTACAAAGATTTTATTTAGTAATATTTTCTTAAAACTTCTATATGTAGTGTTTTCTGAGATTTAAAGGTGAAGATTAAAATAAAAGTGCTCACGGAATTAGGCTATTAAATAACTCTTTAGAAATACATAAAAATACATTGTACTGAGATTGCCCTGCACCCCGCCCAACTGACTAGGATTTGAATAATTGGCATAACCTTATCCTCTTTTTCCAGGCGATGTGACCGAGCTGGATTACAACTTCGTGTCGTCCCTTATTGCTCACGCGTTCTTCTCAACTTTCCCAAAGAGAACGCTCAAAACTCATCCAACGCTACAAGACTTCAATTTTACGCATTTTTTTAAGAATTTACATAGGTAGGGATTACATATTTTATTGAAATCTACCTATAATTAACTTTACAACTTACTTAACTTAACTTACTTTACTTTCATTTTTTTTTATTCTCCCTATGTTTTAGAGAAGGCAAAGGGTCTAGTCCGTACAGCCAAATCTTTAGTGTATATTTAATCTGTAGTCTTATGAAATAATGAGTGGGTGAAATGTATGAATGAAATGAATTTTACGTTAAAATATAGGTGCCACATATTTTAAAATGAATAATGAATTAGTGAAAATAAATCTGACTGACACGACAAAACGCGCCAAACAGTCCTTCTTACTTTACTTAAAATGGTGTACGTATACACCTAATTCACTGTATAAAAAGATGAAAGTACTGTGGCATTAATTTTTGTTTAATTGTCTCATTGTCATAAGCTTATTAATCAAATTCGGTTAATCTACCTACATTTCGTGCGGAAAATACTTTTGATTTATTTACTTATTTGTGTCAGTATTTTTTTGTTTTTATACTTCCAACACCAGAATTCGCCTTTATGTTAATACTTTATACTATCAATCTACGCAGATATGACAATGATGATTATATTCATAAATATCACGATTTTGTTTCAGGAAATCACAGAGGAACAAATTAAAAAGTTTATTACACTATTACGAATGGTTAGACAAGACTAACACAGAGGGTTCTATTAAAATAAGTCGTCAGGTGAGTAGTCGATTAGATGTTTGATAAAGTTTCCTTAAGACTAGGAAAGTTAGTGCAGCATATTTGTACTTTCTAACACACGATCAATAGTCGGTTAAAAATCGTTCATCGAGGACTTGACAAATAACTTCTTTAGGGTTTTTATGACATATTCTAGAATACTGCCTACATAATTGTTGACACGCAGTTCTCGTATGTTATACCTACTGATAAAACCCTTTGTGCATCTGCACCGCGCGGATTCACCGCAAACAACGGCATTAAATAATCTCAATATTGGACTTTCCCACTTGAGCGTTTAAATTGATAAACCCTTTTTTTCTTAAATATCCTCAGTAAGCAAAGGAAATTCCGTAACGAACGCGAATCAATTTGCTATGAACTAAACCACGGATGGTTTCTGGGATCGACTATAAAAGAAACCTTTGCGAACTGCAGTAAGTTTTAAGTTTTATTTTATACTTGGGTAAATATTTCTTCCATTTGGCTTCAGGTAATGACGTCAAAGCAATGGCTGACCATAGAAGACTGGCTAGAATGCACCTTGCCGCTGTGCAAGCTGTTGGTACGGCACGAGGGTCGCCCGGAGCGCTGTGAGAACGATGACGCGATCAGAGTGTGCTTCGCGTCCAGCAGGGTTGGCGGAGACGTGTTGATTGATGGAGAATCTCAGGTAATAAACTACTGAACCATAGAGTTATGATTTAAAGAGCTGGGTGGTGCCTAACGGCTGTTTTAAGCGCTTAAATAGAATCAAACGTAGAACAGCGGGCGGTTGTTTTAACTAAGCTATGTTAACTATGTTCGCCAAGTACGATCGTTGTCGTTGGTTGGGTGACCAAAAACATAATTTATCTCGAGTTCCTCCGTCTTTCGGAAGGCCCGTTTAACCCTTGGCTCTGGATGCTTTTGCACTCGTTAAAATTAATCCGCACTGGGCCCGCGCGATGGGTCGTGATGTTCCCTATACTCTTCCATTCATAGGGAAAGGCTGTGCCCCAGCAGTGGGTACATTAAAGGGATGTGATTATGATGAGATATCCAACATATCAATGAGAAACTCGACGGCACCTTTGTACTTCCGCAAGCGACAAACAATCTTCAAAAATGCTCTATCTTCGTACTTTTTCATCATCATACTCTTTCCCTTATCCCATTTAATTTCGAGTCGGCTCCAATAACCTTTTTCTTCCATTTTCACCTTACCGTGAAGGTTGTATAGTATTAGCCATACCAACTAATTTACTATTTTATTTTTTCAAGGAATCGTTAACGATGTTCATGATGCCAGAGCTTCTGCCAGCGATGCTTTCAGTGGAAGCGCTCGAAGACAACGAAATATTGAAAGTGGAGGGCGTTAGATTGTTCAGTAGGATTAGTGACAAAAAACAGAAGTCCAAAGTGGAATTACTGGAAGAACCTAAAACGGTATGTAGGTACACAAATACAGTGTATACAATACCGACCTTAATAATATAGACTAGTTACTCAGTGTTTTGTCTCTTTTCCTCGCATTTAAAATCATGTTTGTGAGACAAAGTCAAAACGCGGAATAGCTATACCATGTCTTATCTATCTTCGAGATAATATTTATAAATATGTATTTTAAATTTCCAAAGAGTGTAGCGGCTAGATCATGCGCTTCACAAGCAAAGTGTCGAGTAACCGAGAAACGGTTGATCAATAAAAAGTGTGACAGGTCACAATAAGAATGGAGTCAAACCAACTGTAGACCTAATGACTGTTGTGATAAGACATCAGATCGAGATAGAAACTCCTTAATCACGATTACAAAGTTTCTACAAGAAACGATTACAAAATTTCTAACCACCAAAATCTTTGTACTAATTTTTCTAACATTTATATAATGTTAAAATTAAAAATCGAATAGTTTATAAAGCAAACCCAAGCTTAACCGAACGCACGGTATTTGTAAAAATATCTGCTTTGGAATATTTGAAATTTATTTCTACATTGCGAGGGTACCCGTTGGCTTACAACGTGAAGTGTAAAGGTTAGAAGAATTTCGGCAAGTTAATTAGTGTCTTGGGTGGCCGAGCGGTCAGGCACTTGCCCGGATAGCAGCGGACGCGGGTTCGATTCCCGCCTCAAGATCATAATTTTTCGAAATTCTTTTTTAACCACCAAAATCTTTCTACAAGAACTCAGAATATTCAGAGTTCTTCCAGAAACTTTGAGACAAGACCTGACGAAGTACCTACAGTACTCGGAAGAATATCTTACCTTTTCGCTGATGATGCGGCGTACCTACCGCATACCAACAACAGCAACTTTTAATTGTCCCCATTTGTGACTCTTCTTCTCCCTGCCCTGTTCCCAGGCTATCTAGGGATCGCCACAGTATGTTTCCTTTTCCATTCATATCGGTCAGACGTCATTAAGCCATCCACTCCCTTTTGTTTATTATCATCCATCACACCGTAAAGGTGCTAATGATGAATGAATGGACCATGTCGAGAGACCGATGAACGGAGAGTTATTGGGGTGACAACATTCCAATCCATACAGCTCAAGGTTTTGGCTTAGGTTTTAAAGCCGGCCGCCTGCCTGACACCAACCCTCATTTTCCAAAGTGACCAACTCCCCAATGATAATTTTCAGGTGACAGTATGTCTAATGGACGCCGAAGATTACAGCAAAATGCCTTTAGGACAATGGGAAGAGGACAACGTGCTGCGCGAAATGAACAAATCGCTGTTGGCCTTCCAACAAACACCAATGAAAAGTCCGAGACATGAAAGGCGACTGTCGCCTATAGGTTAGTTAGTATACACGCTGAAACACTCTATATTACTCGAGACAATTCTCTGTTTAGTAGGCTAGTTTTGTACTGCGATTTACGAGCCCGATAAATGGCAACAATGATTCGTATTACGGACTTATCTGTGCTACTTCACATCTAAATAAATAAATAAATCTGCCTTCGAGGATGTACAGGGTTAATTTTAAGGTACCCTCAAACTAGATAGCTAACATCATAAACAATAACATTTGTCAAAACTCTTTAGTATTGGAGAGTCGTCCTTTCGTATATGAATGAAACATAGAGTTAGAAATGTCTCGACAGGACCTACAATAAAAATTTGTAAAATAATTTTTGCTCAATATTTATATTGAGTTATGTTAAAACTCGTCAAACAAACGTTGTTATTGGTGTTTAACTATCTAGTCCTTCGAGGTACCCTTAAAATTAACCCTGTATAGACGGTGATTTCTGTATGTTTCTGTATACAGGTTTGAGGTTCCCGATTGTTATACAATGTACACCCAGTAACATCCTGTACTCACAAATCACTTTCACGTTACACACGAGCAGGTGAATCATTCAGCCACACTCCGCCCGAGGTGGAAGCGACGGTCATGATTAAACAGGCCTCCTCGTGCAGCACGATCAACAGCTTCAACAGCCGGAGCCCTTCGCCCCAGAACTACTGCGCCGCAACACTCAACCTCAATGATCCAAGTACGTGAAGAATCTCTTATTGTTCAGACAGTTAGATAAGTGGCCAATGTATTCGAAAAAATAGAATACAAATGTTTTCTCTTTTAGGCCAACATGGAAGGTAAGTAAATTTTCAACAACTAGGTAGTAGGTACCTACTCTTACGTTTGACACGACGGCCGCCAGTTTCATACATTTGCATTCTATTCGTTCGAATAGATTGACCACATGTCGAATGGGCTGGGGGCTAGCACTAGTCTATTGAGTGAGATCGGCTGATGATAATCTTACTCCTGATGCTCAGAAAAAAGTAAATAATCAAATTCGTTCCCGAACTCTCCAAGCTCCGACTCGGGCGCTCTGTTAGGCTCTCCGCGGCTGTATATATCCCCCGAAAGATCCCGTCCCCCATGGTCGCCTGTTGTGGAGGAACCCTCACAGAGAGTGCTCGACTGCAAGGCTTGAGGACAAGGTCTTCGCCTTCCCCAAAAAACCCGGTGGATGCTGTAAAGGCCTCCCTGCCAATAGCTTAGGTCCTTCACTACCTATCACTTTGCAGGTGTCGAGCTGACAAAGAGAAAATGCTGGCTCTCCCCCGACGGCAGCACTTTGAACAACCGGCGCGGCAGATTCATCGTGCTAGGGTCCTCGGGGGAATGCTTGCCCGTCACCAGGAGTCCGGGCTTGCCCGAGGTGGAGACGCAGGAAGACAGCCTCTACTCCAGTTGCAATTCCAGCGATGATGAGTTTCACAGTGCGAACGATAGCTTCGACTATGGTGAGTTTTGGTTGGACAGACAGTGTCATAAGTAGATTGACAGTTAAGTTTTAGGTATTACAATAACAACTAACTCAATATTTTTTTTTCGATAGAATGAAATATTCCCTATATGAAACTGAGTCGATTCGCATCAAAAAATTTGTTTTTCAAAATTACTCATTTCTATGGACAACTCACGCCTAACAAAAAATGTAGTATGTCAATTTTTTTCACATAAAATAAATTAATGGGCAAGATTCCCTAAATCTTCTATGGTTTTGGATTTCCCCATACTGTCCCAGTTAAAAAAACACACTGTTTATTAGATGTCGTTTTCATTTAGAAAATCATGATTAAAATTCCGACCATACTAGGCAAGTCTTGCCTAAACAAACGTAAGCGTCAAATGACGTGAAAACTACAGATGAACAGCAAAAAAATGCTTTTCAAAATTGACAAAATGTCGTTTCTAAAATATTAAAAAATGTAATTTGATTCCAGGCGGCAGCGAAGACGAAGGCCGAGGGGAGAGCGCGCGTCCGAATTCCTTCCAATATTCCAAGGAGCTGTCCACCGAGGAGAGGCGGCTGAGCTTCGCGGACAGGCTGCGGGAGGCGCTGCGGAGAGAGGCCGAGGACTCGTGCTCGACCAGCACCACCACGGGCGACTGGTCGACGGACAGCTCTAGTTATGCCGTGGGCATCAGCATTTCTGGTGCCGGGGTCAACGACAGCGATATTAGGTGAGTTTTTGGAGTTTGAAGTCCGCGACAGCCATATTAGGGGAGTTTGTTCTCGGAGTTTGAAGTAATGGAACCGATAATGATAATGAGCCGATTTCAGTTGCTTTTGTCTACCCGTCTCTCTCACTTATTGAGAATATTATTAATAGCAAAGTGTGAGAGTGACCGATAGACCAAAGCAGCAGAAGTCGGCTTACATACGACAGACGCAACTCCTAAAACACTTCGAAACATTGTATATTCAAAATGTAATGACTCATTTTTGAAAGAAAGGCGTTTTGATTTTTGCCTCTTTCATATTCATGAAACGATATATGTAATATACCTATCTTGATTTTTATTTCAGAGTAAAACGGGGCGGCTCTGTGGGTTTTGTGTTAACTGAAAAAGAATCTATAAGCAACGGTGAGCCGTCGCCGAGGCACCCACCGCTGGGCAGGAAGGAGACGGGGAACAGTTCCAAATACAGTTTCAGTACAGAGTACACGTGAGTTTCGTTCATTTGACAGTTAATTTTGCATTCTGCTCTGCCGTCACCACACGGCAATTAGTAGATTATATACCAAGGGCGATAAAACAAAGAATGTCTCAGACCGCAAGTATGATCTGAGGCCTTCTTTTTTATCGCCCGAGGTAAGATCATAGTTTTGTGTCACCCCTGACCAGGAATTGAGATTTTCCGTACTCGTAGCGGGCGGAAAAGTCTACTTTATGGTCAGGTGTGACACAATAGTTATTTGTTGTACGTGAGTGCAAAGTTGTTTTTTAACCGCGTGCTCAATTTTGATGACCGAGCTAGCGAAGGATTCTAAAATTTGATTTTCTGTATGTTTTTGTTCCGTTGCTATCGTAAACAAATCAAACAAACCTAAAAAGCTTTTAAATGCTTGACTCAAGCATCAAGCAAGCATTGTAGACGATCAAAATGTTTAAAGCAAGATTGACGCCAAGCTGATTGACCGTCACGGAACTCCAAGGTTTTAACAAATTTATGACGTGAAAAGAAAATGGCGCGCGCTAAGCAAATTACAAAAAAAGTACACCAACAAGGTTCCGAGTCTGAGTTTTTAACAAATTAAAATAGGTTGCATGATAATTTCGGCACCATGGAGGTAGAAATAAATAGGTATAATGACGTTTTGAATTCACAAACTCATTGGACACGATGTTCTAAATTCAAATTTACTTTAACCTCTAGAGGATAAAAACGGCTTTTGCACTCAGATATCGAAGAGCAAAAACGCTTTTTCCGAGATGGTGGGATGAAATAGTAGATTTTCCATCAAGTGCACAAAACGAATCATTTTTGTCCGAGACTTTTAGCAGCCCGAGCCGAAGGCGAGGGCTGATAGTAATGTCGAGGATAAAAATGGTTTTGTGGACGAGGTAGAAACTCTGCTTTTCACTTCGATTGCGAGGAAATAATACAGTAGTTTATCATAACATTTCTTAAAATTCAAACTAAAATTAGTACAATTTTGAATACTGAAGGAAATTGTTTTTCCCATTGGTATTAGGCTTGGGCTGCAGACCTATACAGCCAAGTATTAAATTAATTATGAAATAATAATTTTCTTAAGTTAATTTAATAACCTACCGTACCTACTTAAATTAAAATTATGTCTTAAAAAACGCATTAGGCAAATAAATTTAAGTAAATAATAAAATAACAAATTCTATCTCTGAATTTCTTATTGTGTTTGGCTGCATTGCTCACTTTCTTTGCCTTAATAGAGACACATTTATGAGTAGATACGTTAATGCTCTAGAGCACAAAAATCGATTTTGTGCAGCCTATATCCTGCACAAATAAGCACTTTCAGAGCATGAGAAGTGAAATAGTAGATTTTCCATCAAGTGCACAAAACGAATCATTTTTGTCCGAGACTTTTAGCAGCCTGAGCCGAAGGCGAGGGCTGATAGTAATGTCGAGGATAAAAATGGTTTTGTGGACGAGGTAGAAACTCTGCTTTTCACTTCGATTGCGAGGAAATAAAACAGTAATTTATCTTAACATTTCTTAAAATTCAAACTAAAATTAGTACAGTTTTGAATACTAAAGGAAATTGTTTATCCCATTGATATTAGGCTTGGGCTGCAGACCTATACAGCCAAGTATTAAATTAATTTTGAAATAATAATTTTCTTAAATTAATTTAATACTTACCGTACCTACTTGAATTAAAATTTTAATATCTTTTATGTCTTAAAAAACACATTAGGCAAATAAATTTAAGTAAATATTAAAAAATAACAAATTCTATCTCTGAATTTCTCATAGTGTTTGGCTGCATGGCTCATTTTCTTTGCCTTAATATAGACACATTTATGAGTAGATACGTTAATGCTCTAGAGCACAAAATTCGATTTTGTGCAGCCTATATCCTGCACAAATGAGCACTTTCAGAGCATGAGAGGTGAAAAATATATTAAACATCTTGGAGACTATGCAAACGAAACGTTACCTACTTGCAGGTCCGAATTAGAAGAAGTTTACGAACAGTTCAACCAATGGCTGAACGACCCTATTGTGGAGTCTGGAACAGGCGAACACAAAGCGCGAGAGTTAGACTCTCGGGATTTGGCTGTGATAAGGTAAGAATCCGATCATATTAGGTATCTAACATATATTCTACGATAATCATAATTCCTGAATACAGGAACGCTACCTACTCACAGATTTAGCCCTGCTTACCTAACATTAAAGAATTGTCAAAATTTAAGTTTTTTAATTTGAATAATTCTGACAGGTATTTTTGTCCACTTAACTATATGTATAAGCAGTACTCAAAAATTGAGTAGCGTTTTTGTATTCGGCGCTAAATCTATCATACTTTGATTTTAATGTATAATACATCAGTTGATTGGCCATAGTTCCTAGTGTAGAGGGAGAGGGCCGCATTTGCCTCAATTGTTTTCTTTGATATATTACAGACCTGCTGTCGTGGTTAACTATTGTCGTTTTGTCAACCAGAGAGATTTCCTTATATAAACTATGAAATGGCTTCTTCGTTTATGCCAATTTCTGATGTGTAACGTTGTCATTTTGTCACTTGTCAAAGTCGTCAAAGTCAAAATTGACAAACTGACTGACAGTGACACTGACATTAGTTGTCATAATAATTTTGGGTTTGCAAAGAGAAATTGGCATAATTGGGGACTTATATAAAAAAAAAAAAAAAAAAAGGAAAAAGTTCAGATAAGAGTTGCTTGGTTTGGGTGGTAATATAACCCCCAAGTGTTATAAAAAATATTACTTCACTTTTTCCTTGGTTTCCAGACAATAATTTTGTATTTCGGCAGGTTAGGATTTTATTTAGTATTTATTCGGCGTTTAGGTTTCGTTAGGTCTTCAGTGGTCATATTTGTTGCCTAAAATTCCCTTAGAATCGATTTTTTAGAGATCGAAGAAATTGTCAATTTGTCAATGTTATCTTGGCTGTATGATACAGAATCGTTGCCCTAGTAGCCTTAAAGAATGTCAGGATTCGATTGTCAAACTACACGGCCAATGACGAGCGCTTATTTTGAAATTCGGAAGTGGATTTCATTCCGTTTTAAAATTCCTAGCGAGACGCTGTAAAATTTTGATGGTCTTCTTATCTTGGTGGAATTTTCCAAATTTCAGAAGAATTTTATAAATATTATATCGGAGCAAGAAAGTGATTCTCCGAATAACAGCTGTTATTAAAAGGAATACATACTGTGTCACTGACCCGAAAGGGTCCTTTGGTACGAGTAAAGAGACTCCAGTTAAAGCTGTCTTGATTGTGGACTGGACCTAGCGGGTAATCCTGTGAGGAATTGCTACTCCCTACTACACTTCTCTACAGTCAGGTACCTTACTAACCACCAGGCGGCTGAAGGCTCGGAGATAAAGATAGACTTCTATAGATATAGACAGATTAATATAATTTAGATTCATATACTCGTCCCACTCGTTATCGACCAGAACGACTCCACCCGAACTCCTTGGTCTTGGTTCCTTTTAAGTACTGCTTATGTAAATTTTAAATTATAAATTGTGTTAAATTTGTATTAAATTGAAATTATAAATTTACTACTGTCCAACTGGTTGTTTTTATTTTATTGTCACCATTAGGTATATTAGGTAGAAGGGGGGAAATCTAAATTATTATTATATAGGAACACATAAGCAGGAAATAATCAAGTATTACAGATGGAAGTTGAATTCAACTTGTGTCAATTGATATGCTGTGCACATCATTGTTTTTATAATATTCATCTGTATGCGGTATCGACGACGATCAGGATCAGGGCGAATATTTTTTGATTTCTTTGTTACACTTATTTGGCAATAAACATGCATAGTACCGAATTCGAACACTCACGTCACAGATTCGCAGGCACGCTCCTGAAGCGTACCCTTAGCGAGTCGATGGCGTGCGGGCTGGGCGGCGTGGGCGCGGAGAGCGCGGCGGAGGCGGCCGAGCTGTACGGGCGGGACGCGCGCGACCGCGTCGCGCCCAAACGCCTCGCTCTCGCCGCGCGATCGCTCTCGCTGGAACTAGCGCGCCACCGGCACAGGCTGGCCGCGCAACTGGTCAGTATTCACACTACTACGCGTACTGAATATATTTTGACGATGAGTTATCAATTCGATAACGCTAAAATCCATAGAGATTTTGACGTTTCAGAAGCCGGGCATTAATCAGTTAAATTCTTCCAAGCCCGGAAAACTTGTCGAAACAGCTTCAACTGATTTTTTTTTACAAACGCCACGGATGTAGAACTAAAATACAATACCAGACGTACCTACCTACATTAGTCGTCGCATTCTATGCGAGAGAGGAGATTACTTAATGGTATAAGCCATTATAAAGCCGGGTCCCCAGCGCCAATGTTGTAACAAAACATTTTGGCAAAACAGTGCTACCCATTCGTCGCGGAGAACATTTTTGTGTTAGGCCACGCCCCTAGCATTGTGATGGGATGTTTGGAAGTCTTACTGCCGCACTCACAGACATCAAATAACTTTAATGAGTACTTAATGTCAAAACATTTCATTTAAATCTAGACCAAAGACCCGACAAGAATAGAGACTAGTTTTGAATTGTCTTTTTTTGACATTAAGTACTCATCATCGCTAATTGACGTCTCTGAGTGCGGCAGTAAGACTTTTATAATAAAAGAGTAATAAAAAATATTAAACTGTTTACGTTGTTTGTCTCATAACGGCTGGAGTATAGTACATAGTGTATAGTGGTGATAATAAACAGGTTGAGAAGCAATAGGGGGGAAGCCTTTATAGTTATCGTCTCACTTGATGGAAACGTCTAGGCTAGGAACTTTACGAAAAGCAATGCCGGTCTTAGATTAACCTTAAGTCACTGCAGAAACACAGCACTACATATTACTAAAGTCTGTTCTCGGAGAGTTGACAAACAAAAATATCGGCTTCTAAACTCATTACATTACAAATTGCGGCGAATAATTGCGAAATACATATTCAATTTTCTTAAAAGACCTCCCATTCTAAACTATTCATATACTGATATGTTTTGACAGAAACGCAAAGTAAAAGAGTCTATACCAGAAGAACTGCTGGAAAGTACCATCACAGACCCAACACCAAAGGAGGAGCGGTCTGATGGTGACCACTCAGGGTTTAGCACCTCCACTGACACTTGTTCCACGCAGAAATCGAACCCTGCATTCAGGAAGAAAAAGTTGAATTGGATGATTAACATGATAGTGGAGACTATAGAAGAGACCGTCCATTGCGAGCCAGTCACGCTCAAGCTTAGGAAGCCCAAGGTCGGACGGTGTTGTCTGTCGCTAACTTTCCGATTCACTTGCAATGACATGACTAACAAGGCACAATCTATCATAGAGCAGCCATTTTTAATCGTTACTTTCGCTTTCTGTCGAAACATATACCTGCTGATGATTAATGTTTTTGTTGTATGTCAACACCAATTCTTTTTGTTTGAAACTTATGGCTCTGAAGATACAGGATATGTGAACAGAGTCTAGGATGAATTAGGTAGGTAGTGAACAAATAAATTGTCACCATGTTTAAAGAAGTAGTATTACCTATATTTAAAATAATGGACTGTTTGTGACACCTCATCACCACATCATACAATTTTATTTACTTAGTGAAATCCACAATAATAGTCCACAGATCCTGTACCATCAGTAACTTATCCCCCTTACCTATTAGAAAACTGGACTAAACTTAATCATAGTTTGAAACTTCTTCGCTGTCACTTTTACTTGGTGAATTAAAGACAGAGTTAGCATCGATATTAAACCCCGATACTCCATGTTTCTTAATAAGGGGATATATTTTTATTTTTAGTTTAAAACAGAAACCAGTGGTACACACAACTAAAACATTAATAAACACCTACCTTTTTGTGTTAGAGCGTGTTCTGCATCCTATTTGTCCAAAATTGGGAAAAACAATCTTAGTTGAATCGGATGCTATTTGTAACGTTCTCTGCCGCTAATCCTCACCAGTTAACATCGATCGATCAAGCAACATTTGTGGTAGTCAATATTTCCTTAAATAATAATGTACCTACCTACAAAAGATGATATTAAACTTGCATGTGCCGTTACTTCTAAATCGGTAGTTTAGAACATAATAATTTTATCTGCCTACCTATCTACACCTCACATAATAAAGACAACAACGACACAACAGAACTGATGTTATAATTATAAATTTCAAAACTTACTTTTGTAATAAAACGATTCGATGCGTTTTCGAGTTCTTTTGTATTTAAGAATTGATCTATATCGGGGGACTTTTTATTCCGAGAACTTGGTTCGATCCCCAGGGGAATGCAAATCTGTACTCGGTTTGGTTAGTGGCAGGTACTTAGGTATTTCAAGACCGCCTGGCTAGCTACCACAATTTTATCAAAATCTATCGCCATAACAATAATGTTATATAACAGCATTATTGTGTTCCGAAAATTTGGATAAGATAGCCTCAGTGGTTGATGGTTCCAGGTGAAGCTCGATTCCATCTTCGGCTTCCCTGTCTAGCATAAAAAAAAGGTATGGCATTGCGTCCGTTCCCAAATCTCTCGTACACCCGCGGAACAGTCCCATGTAATAGGTTCGCCACTTACACTTGGGACCACATGTGACCTAACATAATTGGCAAAACGTGGGTGTCAATTCACCTCTGCCTACCCTACCCCCTCGGATATTGTAAGCGTGATTTTATGTATATGTATGTATGTATTGCCCGTCCCAGCTGAGTCAGTTGGCCCACAAGATCGTCTCCGGCGGGTCGTGCCGGCCCGTCGCCACCGGCAACTGGGGCTGCGGCAGCCGGCAGCGCGGCCAGCCGCAGCTCAAGATGCTGCTGCAGTGGATGGCGGCGAGCGTCGCCGGGGTGCCCGCGCTGCTGTACTACACGTTCGGCAACGAAAAACTGTTCAAGGTAAGGCGGTTTCTGTTAGGGCCGGTGTTTTGATGCATAGTTAACTGTTAACCAAATGTTAAAATTTTATTTTTTATAATTTAGTTACTAATGTTTACTGATATAGACTGATAATTAGCAATTAGTGACAGTTGTTAAAAATTGTTACTTATCTTTAAATATCACTGATATTTAACAATTAATAACAATATCAGACTGATATTTATCCATTAGTAACATTCGTAACTAAAATTGTTACTAATGCTTACATATCAGACTGATATTAAGCAATTAGTAACAGTTTTTAACAATTGGTTGAGTTAACTATGCATCAAAAAACCGGCCCTTAGTCTGTGTATATTTGTTAGTCAGCCGTCTTACGCTTATGTACTACACGTTCGGCAACGAAAAACTGTTCAATGTAATACAAGTTTTCTGTCCTCATCGAATATAGGTCCGTATTTGCATGGCCAGCCTATTTGTATAATACATACAGCCACGCCTTTCTCCCACAGGGGTAGGCAGACATCACTTCTTTCCACTTGCTACAATCCTTACATACTTCTTTCGCTTCATCGAATGTCATCAATCTCTTCATGCATACCCGTCGGTTGCATGCAATTTGATTACGAAAGATCCGCCTAGGCCTTCCCCTTCCCATTTCTCCATTCACTTTCGCCATGTAAATCCTTTTTGTCATTCTCCTTTCATCCATTCTTTCGACGTGACCAAACCATGCGAGCATCTCTTTCTCAATCCTTGTCATTACATCTTCTTTCAAACCACACCTTTCTCGTGTAAACCACACCTATTTGAATCACGTATTATTAAAATTTTGTTAAGTAGTTAAATGCCACCCATCGGTTCGGTAACCATGATACCTCCGAAATTCTACTCAACAGTAAAAAGTCGTATTTCTAAATTGAAAGTGAATTTAAAAAGAGCCAATAGTCAAGGGTAGGAATGCCGACCCGAAACCGACGGGCATGCATGAAGGCAAGGTAGTAGTATTGAGATTGGCAGCGAAAGAATGTAATATATTTCAGGATCGTAAGGTAACAAGTGGAGGGAAGTGATTTCTGCCTACCGCTGTGGGAGAAAGGCATAATATAGGTTTTTTTTTTACAATCACTTATTATCTAGCCCAAAGTAAGTAGCCTAAGCACTTGTGTTATAGATACTAGATGACGGACATATTTTAAATATAATTATGTACATAAATTAGTACAAAGATTTTGGTGGTTAGAAAAAGAATTTCGAAAATATATGGTCTTGAGGCGGGAATCGAACCCGCGTCCGCTGCTATCCGGGCAGGTGCCTGACCGCTCGGCCACCCAAGACACCAATTAACTTGCCGAAATTCTTCTAACCTTTACACGTCACGTTGTAAGCCAAGGGGTACCCTCGCAATGTAGAAATAAATAATCTTTGTACTAATTTTTCTAACATTTATATAATGTTAAAATTAAAATTGAATGTACATAAATGTTGAAAATATACTAAATAAAAATATACACAACCATGACTCGGGAACAAACGTTTGTGGTCATCACAAAGTTTGCCCCTACCAGGATTCGAACTCGGGACCTCTTGGCCAATACCCAGCAATCTGAGCATTCGAACGAGACAACCGTCACGCATAGGTATCCACATATTAGTAAATTAGTACAGGTCTTCGATTCATAGCCACAATTCGCGGGAAGCCGCTGGATGCGAGCAGCGAAGGACCGATCGTTCTGGAGATCCTTGGGGGAGCCCTATGCTATACCCAATAGTGTGCGTCTCTAGACTGACTGACTGTAGCAAATTTACGTACCTACCTAAATTAGACAATTCTATGACTGTAGCTTAGAACGTGACTAAATTAGACAATTTTATCGAATTTTCAGCTGGACACACTAGTGCGAGTGATCGTTGACAGAAAATGGACGGTGGGCCAACTGGCGCGAGCTGTCCTCAAATTCGCACGACAAACGCTGCACGAGCCGCACGTCATACCGGACAGCCACTCGCTCTTCGACGAACTAATCGGCATCGAGAAGATTCCGGACGACACATAGCACTCGCAAGTGTATCAGACTCGCAAGAGTCAAAAGAAGCACGTCAGGCTTTGAGGGCTAGGGCGGATCCAGGGGGTGGGTCACGACCCCCCGGGCTGGGGGTCACGACCTAGGTGGACCACAAATTTAAATTGTTAAACAATGTTTTTACCTATATATTTTTTGTCACAATATATGTAGATTTTATTTAACGAAGTACTTTTAATATTGAATTAGTTTATTAAAATACCTACTTTTTACTTGTATCTATTATTATCAAAATAAAATGATTACTTCTTGTGACTTCTGCCTACCCCTTCGGGGATATAGGCGTGATTTATGTATGTATGTATGTTCTTGTGACTTGACCCCTCTATGTGACCCCCTATGGACCCGCCCTTGGTTGAGGGTGCTATCGGATTTAAAGCTCTAAAGCTCTCTTTAAAGCTCGGGTCATCGCGAAAGTGATTGTGATAGATTTGAAAATGTTTCTTTTAATTACCAAAACAGGAAAAAGTAATGTACTAATGTGACGTTTCATATCTCTATCTGTAAACGCTCAATGATAGCTTTATCTTTAATAGATGATCTTATGGGGCTGTTAGACTTTACCTTTGCTGCGACCAAGTCCCGTTAAAATAATAATCCTAGGCTGTCATCCATGTTGGAGTAACACAGTTAAATATACATACAGTAACACAGTTAAATATACATACAGTAACACAGTTAAATATATATAGTAAGAGCTTCTGTTAATAAATATACGTAATACTACAATGCAAATACCGAAAATATAGGTATTAGACTCTGATAAACTTTTAAGCAGTTCATCTCATAAGCATTTGCCCCTACCAGGATTCGAACCCAGAACTCTGGCCCTTTGGCCGATACGGCTATACACTGGCCAGCAAATAAACCAGGCCACCCACTGTGTATAGTTATTATATCGTTGCTTGGTAATTAGAAGGCATTTTAATGCAATACAGTCTTGGATTATGATTAAATAAGTAACAAAACTTTGTTTGTAGAGTGATGAGTTGTACCCTATATCGACCACTACTTCTATTGAATATTGCTTAATTTACATTAATCATGTGATACTTTTGGCCATGTATGCAGCATAAATATTACTGTGTTTATCACTACTATAAGAATAATTTAAGTTAAGACGTCTATAAAGTTACATTAATCATTGCATTTATCAGTTTTAAACACATATTAATGGATCACGTGTGTACATATTATATACCTCTTTTATATAGCTATGTTACGGTTTAGACAATGGTGTCTTATTTTTACAGAATTTTAGATACTATTTATAAAATAACTACAAAAAGCAATACTAGTGTTGAGGTTCAATTTAATAACTTATAAAAATATTTTTATACAAAGTTAACATTAATAAGTACAACTGAAATAATAATATACTTACTATTAAATAGTAAAGCAAAATTTGTTAGTAAAAATAAAAATTATACATACCATGTGATTTATAAAAATAATTTTACATAAAATTGTAGAGCAGTGGCAAGCTATGGCTGCCATCGTACTTGTATCATCTTCAAGAATTTGAGATTTTCTATAGCTTACCTTTGTAATAAAAAGTAAGGCCGTAGAAAGTTGGTACTCTTTGCCACAAACATAATGAAAAACCTAATTCGAACTTAAGGGCAGTAAACATTGCCACACTTTTTAAGAATAATTATTGTGACAAGGTTCTTAAGTGTTAATATTCTTAACGCTGTCAAGCTTGTTTGGAAAATCTAGGCAATCGTCAATATTTTCCATAACATAATGCATTATTTAGCATGCACGTCGATATATCGCTACCAAAATACAAAACAGATAAACCTCAAAATTGCATTACTGCAATAATAAAACTTCTTGCCATAAATTTAGGACACGCATCTTTTTGTGTTTGAGCGATATGCATAGGGTATCAGAAATCAAGGAATCAAATAAAGCCAAATAGGAATGACATTGTACTATCGGTCGATACAGAATATTTATTAGATCGACAAGTGGTTGCGATCGACAAATCAATAGTTATTTGTTGTACGTGAGTGCAAAGTTGTTTTTTAACCGCGTGCTCAATTTTGATGACCGAGCTAGCGAAGGATTCGAAAATTAGAATCCTGAGCGATAGCGAGGGAATCAAAAGAGCACAAGGTGAAAAATCTTTGCACTCGAGTGCAACACGTAACTTTTCATCCCCCCCAACGAGGAAATTGCAAAATACAAAAAGAAATACAATCACAACAGTTTCTGTTTTCACCCAGAAACTTCCACAACACCCTCCCATTAACCCAAACACACTCTCAACACCCACCCAAAAACACCCACAACATTCACACCCGCAATACACACCCATCCACTCAGACACACCCAAAAAACACCCATTCACCCAGAAACACCCACAAAACACCCATTCACCCAGAAAAACCCTCAAAACACCCATTCACCCAGAAACACCCATTTACCCAGAAACACCCAAAAAACACCCATTCACCCAGAAACACACACTAAACATCCATTCACCCAGAAACACCCATTCACTCAGAAACACCCACAAAACACCCATTCACCCAGAAACTCCCACAAAACACCCATTCACCCAGAAACACCCATTCACCCAGAAAAACCCACAAAACACCCATTTACCCAGAAACACCCAAAAAACACCCATTCACCCAGAAACACACACTAAACATCCATTCACCCAGAAACACCCATTCACTCAGAAACACCCACAAAACACCCATTCACCCAGAAACACCCACAAAACACCCATTCACCGAGAAACACCCACAAAACACCGATTAACCCAGAAACACCCAAAAAAACACCCATTCACCCAGAAACACCTACAAAACACCCAATCACACCCAAAAAACACTCATTCACCCAGAAACACCCAAAATTCTCACCCATCCATTCAGACACACCCACAAAAACCCATTCACCCAGACACACCCACAAAACCCATTCACCTAGACACACCCTCAAAACACCTATTCACTCAGACACACCTCCAACAACCACCCATCCACCCAGCCACACCCGCAACATTCATCCAGACACACCTGTAAGTACCTAATAAAAACTACTCCGAGACGGAATCTTGAGTCAAGCACGTTGATTTTCTGTATGTTTTTGTTCCGTTGCTAGCGTAAACAAATCAAACAGACCTAAAAAGCTTTTAAATGCTTGACTCAAGCATCAAGCAAGCGTTGTAGACGATCAAAATGTTTAAAGCAAGATTGACGCCAAGCTAATTGACCATCTCGGAACTCCTAGGTTTTAACAAATTTATGACGTGAAAAGAAAATGGCGCGCGGAAAGCAAATTACAAAAAAAGTACACCAAGAAGGTTCCGAGTCTGAGTTTTTAACAAATTAAAATAGGTTGCATGACAATTTCGGCACCATGGAGGTAGAAATAAATATGTATAATGATGTTTTGAATTCACAAACTCATTGCACACGATGTTCTAAATTCAAATTTACTTTAACCTCTAGAGGATAAAAACGGCTTTTGCACTCAGATATCGAAGAGCAAAAACGCCTTTTCCGAGATGGTGGGATGAAAAATGTATTTATAAGTGTATAGGAGTGGGATAAACAAACATTTTCTTTCTACGGCCTCACGTTTGTAAATAATGAATTAGGCGATTTTTTTTTTAGAATTACTTAAAGTTTAGATTAATACCTATATCTATGCAAAATAATTGAATACCAACTTACACCACTTTCCGTTCGGTTCTCAGTGCTGTCACGACACAACCATTACCACAATCTCCTGTAGGCCCAGTACGGGGCGAGGACAAAATCTCTCTCAAAATCTCTCACCACTTGACACCTTTGTCTCGGCATTTAGTGGGAGTTAGACCGAGAGGGAAATATTTTCCTTTCCCCGAGGAGATTTTCTCCTCATCCCGTGGGCTGTAGGTATCTTCACACAACACGCACCAGTGGACTTCGTTTCAAAAGGTCTTCCATAGTATGAATCTCGATGTGTCCAAAGTTTGTTAATTTTGTGTACGTACGAAATACTCAACCAGAATGATGCAAAATAAATTTATTGCGTCTCGTTGCGAGTTTTATTTTAATTGGAATTTCTGATAGTTCTTGAGGGCTCAAATTCACAAATCCCCTTACATAGTCCCCTGCCCAGACACCCTAGCCAAGTGGCAAACATATTCGAACGCATAGAATACAAACGTCATTTTTTGTGATTTATGTATGTTTTTTTTTTTTTTATAGAGATATTCTCTTACATTTGACACGACAGTCGCTAAGCTGTTTTATCTGTATGGCAAGGATTAGACGGTCAATAATTTATCGCCATCCAATATCGTGTTATATATTGAATCATAAAGCATCATAGAAAAATCCTAATTTTTTTAATCAATATCGTCAATAAAGTTGCAAATTCCGTTTACTAATCCTTGCCTAAGCGTCTACAAAATTAAATATCCTCAGTCAGCATTATCGCCAGGGGATTCTAAACTAAGGGTCAGCGCAGACAAAGAGGAACTCAGCAGACAGGATGTTATTAATACAATCGAAAATTAAAATTAAAATTATTAAAATAAAGTGCCCGCGTCGTACGCGTATTTTCAGTGTTGTCGCTGAGTTCAATGAGGTACTTTTTTTCTTCTTCCGTCAAAAGTGCAATAATAATCATATCCCATCAGTCCAACATCGTTGACGAACATTCGCGACAAACTGGCAATGTACGGTGTAATGGTAACCCAGCCGGGCTTAAGCATGACCACCGAAACACGATATGATAGTCATTTATTGCTTTGAACTGTAAAAAAAATTATTGAGTTCTTGACAGTTCACAGCGATTATCATATATCGTGTTTCGGTGGTAATGCTAACCGGGCAGAACTGTGTGTTCGCGCAAGCTCGAGCATGCGCGATCCGTAAGTAAATGCCCGAGATCGCGGGTGCATTGTTCCTGTCTGCGCTGACCCCATTAAAAGTCTACAAATCCCCTAGTGTCTAAATAAATACATGTCCAGAAAGACGCGTTTCAGTATACATCGCTCGGATGTGCACGCGACCAACTGTTGTTTTTATTGTTTCACTCTCAAGTGGTTGAATTGATTCTAGAGTTGAGCTTTCAGCTGTATGCTCTACGACTCTAACTGGAAGATGGTGGCGTTAAAATAAAACAAAGAGTTTCATTCATTTATATATTTACTAAATTACTTACAATAATAGATGACATTGCATGCTATGTCTTTAAAATTGAAACTGTGGATTCTTTTTTTTAAGATTCTCACAAGTAAATTTTTAATTTCTTTTTAATTATTTCAATTAAAAGATTTTATGTATAATGCCAGAATTATACCATACCATGACCAAAGATGTTAAATTTTATATAAAATAGCAAAATTATTTTTACTGGATATGGAATTAGATGTGGTTAAAGCACAACTGGCAAATACTAGAAATCTTACGCTTAATAGGCGAGCCGCCAAAGGACACACTGCCACATGTTCCTAATATACATTCTTGGATCTTAATAGCCATTATTACCACAGATCCATAGCAAAACTTTCACAATCAAAGGCATAACCAAAACGTTGACATTTTTACCAAGTGACAACAAAAATTGAGCTTTAGGTCTCTTGTACACACACGGTTTTTCAACCGTACGGCGTGTTAGCCGTACCATTAAACAACCGTGGGAGCTTGTACATGCCGTGTTATTGCGGGCGCCGTGCCGTGGCGCCGCCGTGCACGTCTACAAGCTTTCATAGTGACCCATACAACACTGACGACCGTGCCTACACACGGCGAATTAACCGTAGATTTTGACGGCGAAAAAACCGTGTGTGTACAAGAGGCCTTAGGCTACCTTAATGGTCAAATTTTCTCAATCAGTTTTGTGTTTTACGTCAAACTCTTAAGCACCTCCGAGACGGTCAAGCGGCTTCACGTCAATCACGTAGATTTTCTGTTGTGCTTGCTAAACAGTGTGATTGAAACGTCTGTCAAGAGGCTTGACCATGGATTATACATGTATTTAAAATCATATCAAGCGCGTATCAAGCTCATTGCCTATGGTCAAGCCTCTTTAACAGGCGTTTCAATCACACTGTTTAGCAAGCACAGCAGAAAATCTAGGTCTTGGACGCGAGCCCACTTGACCGTCTCGGATGCCCATTAGGATGTCGAATCGATTGCAAATTTTTGACAGTTTTACAGTTTTAAATAGTCTGTCGTGCTGTTGACTGTTCTTAATTCAAATTAGGATAATAGTGTAAAAAAATAACGATTAATCAGATAGTTCTCTTCTGCCCCTTCTACGAAATAGTCTACGAAGTATGAGTAAAATTCGTTCCAAGTCTAGCACTGTCCCACACTGCACCACAAGTCACGGGCGAGAATTTCCACAGTAGGTTATTTTGTACGACGCACACTTGGTTTTCGCGTGGCGACAAGGTTCAGCGCTCGCAGACTGTGGCTGTCTAGTGGCCCGTACTGGGCCACTACTGGCCGCGACAAGCTGCAGACGAGATTTTTTGTTTGTTTTAATTCTCCCTTTTCAGGGAAGGCTAAGGGATCCAGCCCATACAGCCATGTCTTTAGTTTTATTTTCCTTGAATTGTACATTAAATATGGGTGTTACACGTTTTAATGCATCTAGGGAATTCTTGGCGCGAATTGAATGGTGACAGACTAACTACATGATGGCGACCAATGAGGTGGTTAAAACCACTATAATCCAAATAACGCCACTTTTACTGCAAAACCCTCGATAAACAATTTTTGAATTATTGAAATAAAAATATGACTGCCGCCATTGAAAGGGCGCCAAACACTCCTTTTTTATTTATTTTTTCCCATTACAAAAGGCAAGGGCGAACAACTCATACAGCCAAGTCTTTAAATTTTTTTGTGGTTTAGCAGACACTTGGCTTTTCAGTGGCTGCCACAGTAGCAGTCGTGTATATTGAGCCACTAAGCAGTGTGCGACAGCACCTAACTTGACGCCACTCCACACACTTGTCGAGTCAAATCAAAATCCCACACTTTCTATATATAAAATCATATTATTCAACATCCGACATAACGCGATGCGCGTTGAAATAATGAAATCGTTACTTGCGCGGGACATCCAGCCTAGTCCCCCGTGGGGTACCATGTCAATTTTTTTTCACCTGTAGACCCTATGTATAATAATCTGCTTATTAAATAATATTTCATATTGCCCCGTATGGTACTACAACTCAAACCTCAAATAATTTATCAACGGTACACCAAGGGGACAATCCCTTGGATCCCAAGGGACAAATTAATTGGTCGTGGTACCCCACGGGGGGCTAAGCTGGGGGGTCCAAGCAAGTAGCGAAACAAATGCGCCAGCTGTAGTGGATATCCCACCTTACCAAGAGTCATAAATATAAAAGTATACTTTAAGTACAATATAGTCTAGAAAAAGAGACCTCTCATGCGGCGCCCCATGCCCTGCCTGTCATACAGCACGTTGAACCTGTTCACTAGCTGATTGATGGCGTTGCATCCCTTCGTAATAGTGCCCAGGTAGGTCATTAGGGCGACGTCGTTGCATTGCTGCAATAAAAATAATTGTTTAGTGAAAATGTAGTAGAGTTCGCAGCAAGATAGAGGTGCGATTCTGTAGTTAACCGAAACGGAGCTAATCGGATAAAAGTATACCTATAAATTAAAACCGAAAAAGTTATTAGTTCGCTGTTGCTTTGTCTAAACCTATTTAGTTTTATAAAAAAAACTATAGCTTGTCTCTTAATGTATTTAATATTGATTGTGTTCAATTAGGCAGTCTACAAAAATATGATTACCTATAAACAAAATGATTGCCAGATCAAATAAATAAAATTTAACATTCGATTGGACTTATTTGTGTAATCAAATGTGCTGTTGACTGTGCACAGCTAAAATCTGTTATGGATTGTTTTTGGCTAAATTATAGATAATACTTAATAATGAACACTTGTTGATAGGTTGATGTTTTAGCAATAATTGAAAAATCCCAGTATATTGTCCTTGAATGGACCAGTAGACAAAATAAATCTAGTTTACAGAATAGCACCTCAAATTGTCTGTCTATGTTCTCTCTGCTTACATCTACCTGCCACCACCCCAAAAACACCTTAACTACAACGTTCTTATATTAATTGACAATATTATTACAATTTCTTGTTTTTAAACTACGAAGTCATATAGATACAAAAGTATTATTCAAACATTTTTATAAAACTGTATGGATATTATTACAAAAAAAAAATTGGCATTGGTATAGTATAGGCCCCCCACAAGGTGGACTGACGATCTGGTAAAGGTCGCGGGAAGCCGCTGGATGCGGGCAGCGCAGGGTGGATCTCTAAATCGATTCTTGGCCTATGCTCAACAGTAAGCGTCTCTCGGCTGACAAGGTGAGCACGACACACAAGGTCTGGTTTTCACATTTACACATCCCAAGTAAACCAAAATACCCATGTTTTTCAACGTCACAAACTAGGAACGAGCGACATATAAAATAAATTAATTAACGACAATTCTAAAACTGACATATTATTTGTTTTTATTAAATAACGTCACAATTCATGCTACATATCGTAATAAAAAATAACATCTGTCTTACCTCTCTATATTGGAACCAATGAAAATTTTTAGGTCAACACACATTTTTACCTTATAATAGAGGTTAAAGTATGAAATCGCCGTTTTATTGTAATCGGTTTTTCGAATTGACATAGAATCTTCATGGTTTGAGGTTTTCTTTTTTTTTCATGAAACTTTTTTCACATGGTTACTATGTTCTTTTTTAAAAAATGTAAACCATTTGAATATCGACTTTCAATTGTTTTTGTTATTCAACTTAGACAAGAAAGATGGATACTCGTGCAAATATAAGAGAACATTAAGATGGATACTGCGAAAATTCGAGTGATTTTTTAATAAGAGTTCCTGCGCGGAATTAACGTGGCAGAAACAGCCAGCAATATCAATGTTGCGTTTGGTGAGGGGTCAGCTAATGAACGCACCGTGCGATTTTGGTTTAAACGCTTTCGTGATGGAATCTTCGACTTGAAGAACGAGCCACGAGGAAGACGCCCACACAGGTGAATAACGATGAATTAAGAGATCCTAGTCAAACTACCCAGGGATTAGTTGCGTGGTTTAACGTTACCTTACCCACAATATTGACTCATTTGCGTCATATCAATAAAATAAAAAAATACGAAAAATGGGTGCCTCATGATTTGACTGATCTGCAGAAAGAAACGCGTGTTGAAACTTGTGTTGTCTTGTTGAATCGGTACAGAAAGGAAGGAATATTGGATCGAATTGTGACATGTGATGAAAAGTGGATTCTTTATGATAACGTAAAATAAAAATGCAATGGCTGACCCCAGGTCAAACACCACATCAGTGTCCTAAAGCAAAACTTACCAATAAAAAGGTAATGGTAACTGTTTGGTGGTCTCAGCATGGTGTTATTCACTATAGTTTTCTTCGATCTGGTCAAGCAATAACGGCAGATGTCTATTGTGCCGAACTCCGAACAACGTTGGCAAAACTAGCAGTAAAACAGCCCCGACTTATGAATCGATCTTCACCATTATTGCTCCATGACAATGCGAGACCTCATACGGCACGAGAAACCGTTTTGACCCTTCAGAAACTGCAGTTAGAAACTATTGGTCATCATCCGTATTCGCCAGACCTTGATCCAACGGACTACTATTTTTTTTCGTGATTTGGACAATGATCTACGTGACAATAAGTTTTTTTTTCAGTAAAAACGGCAATTTCATACTTTAACCCCAATATTATCAACCAACCTTATGCATAATTCTATCCTATGATGATCATGAAAAGTTTATATGATATATAAGTTTGTGATTACAACAATTAAGCCCGAGTTCACCAACACGTAAAACAAGCGATTAAAAGATAACCGCCGGTTTTTCACAGTTCTTCCATACGATAAACTGTCAAAAACTGATGTTTAAATAATAATCACCTGTTTATATGTTGGTGAACTCCATCCAGCCTTAAAGAAATACAAATTAAATCAACAATGCTTTTGATACTGTTGCACTAAAACAAATATAAAGAATTTCCAGGTATGAAAGACTTGTCAGGAGATGTAGTACATGGATGAAAATTACGTATCAATGACAACACAGAAGAGACCTCGTTAGTGTTTGCATTATCACCAGTGCAACAGAAAAATCGGCGTTCCTTAGGGTAGCGTACTCGGACCGGTATTATCAATAATTTCTATACACGTTATTATTGCACTACTTGCACCTATGCTGTGTGAAGAAGAATGCAATAACTGTTGGTATACATTTCAAAACCACATTAATTTATTATGGTTTTTGGGCTGATAAGATATAAGAATGATAAATCACTCTATACTCTATACTATATGGCCACTCTATATAGACTTCCAGAGTATCCCCGGTAAAAATCCCGAGCATAGATTTGTAGTGTTGTGTATTTGTGCTTCATCATTTCACTGCCCCGTTTCCAGTTTATTTGGGGTGCAGTATATTTCTTCTTCCAATAATATCGGTCAGACGTCACCAAGCCATCCTATCCTTTTTGATTCATATTATCCATGCTAGTAATAATAAATCATCATAATCGCCCTGCCCTTATCCCATCCTATTTGGGGTCGGCGCAGTATGTCCTCTTTTTCCATTCTCTTCTGTCACTCGTCATCTCCTCATTCACATCCATCGCCTTCATATCACACCTCACACAATCCATCCATCTTTTCAGTGGTCTTCCTCTAGTTCGACATCCATCAACATCAAGCTAGTAATAATAAATGTAGGTATAAAAAATTAGAAAAGTGGTGGAAATAGCCATGTAGAGAGACTTATGAACAGAGAAAGTGATTGGGATGACAATGCCTTAGGTTTTACAGTCGGCCACTTGCCTAACACCTACCCTGTTTGGGTATGCTGTAGTTGGTGGTTTTACCAACCACTTGTAAACTAGGCAAGACCCTTAGTCGACTTTTACGACACCCTCGGGGTGAGTCGGGGCTGGCACATTCTACTTACGTTTTGGCTTGTACTAGCCCCTGGATAAGTGGCTAATCTATTCAAACGAATATAATACAAATGTAAATTTTTGACAGCTACTCTTAGATGTACCACAACGGTCACCGTGGGTAGATGGCATGGCAAGGTAGGGTAGGTGGCAAGCAAGCGGTGTTTTGTATTTTTACTTACATTGTAAAAATGCGTGCGGAACTGTTGTGACGTGAGGAGTGGCAGTCTATTGGAGAGAGCGCGCGCCTCACGCAGTAAGGCGGGTCGAGGCGGAAGCGAGCCATCCCTGATCGCTCGCACCGTCGCCAGTACTGCGCGAACGCGCGACACTAACATCTTGATTGCTGAACGCTGAGCGGTTAGGTGTTCCGCCACTGCAAGACAAAGTTTTTTTATTAAAAGGCTGAGCGATTGACCCCACTCTCACCTGAAGGAAAGCGATGATGAGGGCTAAGGGCTTGTGACTCAAAGTGTGACAGTGGCGAATCAGATGCTGCCACTGTCACACTATTGATAATAATGGGACAAAAACACTTTTTTTTGCATCTCAGTTTTGTGTACAAGCACTAAGATGATACACGCTCTCCTAAAATGAAATGATATGAGCACTTGATGAAATAATCTAAATGGGAAGACTATAGTCCGACAACGTCGTGCGCGACCTTCCTGAGGTATGAGGGGCGGGGGCGGGTGATGCGGGGACGAGGGAAAACTCGCTCCTAAGGACCTTATAAGGAACGATCATCAGATTAAACTCTTTAAGGACCATTAGTATCAAATATGGTAAAACAGGAAACACTTATGTTGTATGTTAATTTCTTTGTATTAATATTGTTCTCAATTTCTTAGTCATAATATAGTTTACCTAAGCTATTGAGAGCCGCTTCACCGGAAGACACCCTGGCAACGTGGTCCACTCCTATTCGTTCAGCCTCTTCCGCTGCTAGTGTATAAGTGAGTGGTGCCAACAACATGGTTGCTCGACCATTTACCACATCGATCACCGACTCGTATAATACAACGGGCAATTGCTGGAACAACAATGTGGATATATTTTATACATAAAACACACTTATTTATCTCCAAAGGGGGTAGGCAGATCTAAATGAACACCCCTGTTTCACCATTAATATTAGCTCCCATGAGTATAGGCCTATTGCCATTTATTAATTAGGCACATAAATAGCAGTATATTTCATTGGAGTTTGTGACAATTGTATTATGCTCAGCCGTCACTCCACAGCATGATTATATTTTAAATTTTATTTTAGTCAATATGTATGTGTTTATTAAGTGACATGCAATAAATAATTTGATAGATTATGACAGATAAAACACTCTCTTTGTTAATAAAATTTTAAATACTGTGATTGGACAATTTTAAATTATTACTTACTTCCCCATTTCTACCAGCTGGGTTTAGCATAAGCATAACTGGACACTCGTTGATATCGCAAATCTGTCGATGAACAGCTATATCTTTTTCTGTAGGAGTGTCTCCTGTTGTATACCAGCCAAGGAAATCCATGTCCGAAAACACTTGCTTGACTGAAACAAAATACAATAAAGTGATGAGCACAACATTTTCAAATTTATATTATAATAAATTTGAAAATGTGTGCTTTTCAAATAAGGATTTGTGATTGTCATATTTTGCTTGAAACTAGGTATGTTTCAAACACCTAGTGTCAAACATATTTATACCCCATTCACTTGGGCTTGAGACATTGGGTTGGCATTTCATAGATAATGAGACAGATCAAGATTGTTTACATTTTGTCTCAAGCCCAAGTGAATGGGATATAGGTAGTGAATGTTATTCAAGGCACTGATGATGATGAATAGTCAAATAGCTCTAATACATATAACCAAATAATAAATATAAATAGGAGTTACTTACATTGTTCTTCTTTCAAGTTGTAATAGTCCCTGTCAATTATGATATCACCATCAATAACACTAAAAACTAACTCAAAAGAGTTCATCACTTCAATATTTCTTCCTTTTTGTTTTCCTATCACAGCACCAATCACTGAAAAGATTTATAAAGAGTATAAGAATCTAATTATTATTGTTAATCCCATAATTTTAGTATTGAATTAAATGATTCATAAGTGTATTGTAATCATACCAGATAGGAATAAACGAATTTTGACTTACTGCTGCACTCAGAGACGTCAATTAACTTTAATGAGTATTTAATATCAAAGATTTTCATTAATATCTAGACCACAGACCCGGCAAGAAGCGACTAGTTTTGAATTATAATTTTTTTATGTTAAGTACTCATCAACATTATTTGATGTCTCTGAGTGTGACAGTAAGGGCCTGTTTCACAATCGACAAGTAAGTTCGAAGTAGCTTACTTTGCAGTTCAATTGACATATATTTCATGTTGCAACTGTCAAATGATCTGTGAAGTAAGCTACTTCGAACTTACTTATCGATTGTGAAACAGGCCGTAAGACTTTGAATTACCTTTGAAATAAGTCAGGCTAATACAAGACATTAGTTTTTTGCAAAAGTATGAATCTGCTGTGAAATCTAAATATATAAAATAAGATTGCTTTTATTTTCTTTTGATTGGTTTAATTTAATTAATTATATTTACCTGTCTGTGGAGAACCTTCTTGGGCCCTTAGTCTGGTCCAATGTTCGGATACATTCATTATAACTAAAGGATGTAAGGATACTGTAACTGAGCCGGCTGTCGCCGTAGTGACGACAACGCTTTTGGTGACTCCAGGGGGAGCGGGAGGAGCGGGAGAAGTTGGGTTAGGAGGGTCTACCGGTGGGCCTGAAGAAGCACTTTCGACCTCAACTTCCATCTCAAAATCAATTCTATCAGCACTCGCCATAGCTTGATACTAATACTGAAAACTAAACGACAACCTCTTTAATTCAACCAAAGAACCTAATAACAATAGTAACTGTAGGACTGAAGTAATAATTTACTCACCCAGAACAAAATCGACAGGTATTTTGAAAACTATTAGTAATTTTATTAAGCTATTTTAATTTATTTGCTCCTCAAGAAGAAAAGACGGTCCAAAAACATTTTCATGACATTGACATATGTGACATTGACATTTTTAATTCTCCCCTTTTTAAAGAAGCAAAGATCTAGTCCATAGAGCCATGTTTGTAGTTTTACATTTCTTGAATTTCATATTAAAATAGGGTTGTTTTTTTACCGCATCATTTACACACATTACTTATCTAATGCGCCTTGGAGATAGTTAAGCGGCTTCGCGTCAATCACGTAGATTTTTATAAACAGTGTGATTGAAACGCCTGTCAAGAGGCTTGACCATAAACTATAAATGTATGTATGTATAGTCTATGGTCAATCACACTGTTTATCAAGCACAACCTCGGGTTTACTCTGAGAGCACAACAGAAAATCTATGTGATCGACACGAAGCCGCTTGACCGTCTCCGAGGCGTGGAGTGCTTGGCGAAAATCGAATGGTAAATAAAAGAGTTCATGGTGGCGACAGGCGACTGATGAGATGGTGAAGATCACTACAAAAAAACACAGGCATGTTTTATTTTTCTTGAATTTTACATTAATAAAATGGCGGTTTCAATCGCGTCAGTCAGTGGTTAGTCACATTTTATTATCAATAATCAAAATTTTTTTTTTGTGCAGTGAAAGCAGTGTTATTTTGATGCTTAAGAATCCTTGTTGGTAATGAAACACTTACAATTTAATTAGAAGTTCAAGAAAAATAAATCTTAAGATGTGGCTGTATGGGCTAGATCCCTTAGCCTTTCTTAGAAAGAGAATTAAAACAAAAAAGCAGTAAAAAAAAATAGCATATAAATTTTTAATCTGTGTCGGTCGGTCGTTTCATTGAGTAATTGTTACTTTTGTTCTGCGCTGTTTGTTCAATACCTAATTGATGCCTTATTTAGTTAATTCAAGTTTATTTAGTTTTCATATTACACTGGCGACGTCTTTACATGGTCCGCGGAAAACATTTATTAACTAGACAAAACCATATTGTTGTCAGAAGATAACCGTAAAACAGGTCAGCAGTTCTCCTATTTTATTATAAAGATCTTGGCATGGCATCAACAGTGGCAAAAGCAGTTGGTGCAGCTAAAGATGTGTTACCACTATATTACAAAATATTGTCAAAATTTCCACAAAATATGGCATTTTGTTTTGCATATGGATCAGCAGTGAAACCTCAGATTGGTTATCAGAACAAGCAGAACATGATTGACCTCATCTACTGTGTTGAAAATTCATACAGATGGCACGCTGCTAATATTGAGATGAATCCATCTCACTATTCAGCAGCGCGGTACTTTGGCAAACATTTTGTTGCAAGATTCCAAGAGAATTGGGGTGCTAAAGTTTACTTCAATACTCTTGTTGAGATGAAAGAAGAGAATGTTACCATCAAATATGGTGTTGTGTCACAAAAAGATCTAGTGGCAGATCTCTTAGATTGGAACTATTTGTATTTGTCAGGTCGCCTCCACAAACCTGTAGAGATTATAAAACAAACCAACAACCCCCAGTTACAAAATGCTCTGCTATCTAATTTAAGATCAGCCATTCACACAGCTCTGTTATTATTACCCGAAACCTTTTCTGAGTATGAGTTTTACTTTGCTATTTCCAATCTGAGTTATGCTGGTGATTTTAGAATGACATTTGGGGAGAACAAAAATAAAGTACGCAATATTGTTCAGCCTCAACTGTTGAACTTCCGCGAGCTGTATAGGCCGATCTTGCAGCAATTTCATACATATGTGGATTTCAACTCTGGTGAGGGCCAGTGCCACCAAGATGTTAATCCTGAAACTAAACTACATCACCTACTACAACTACCACTGACACCACAGCAGAGAATTGTCAAGTTTTGGGACCATGGGGGAATTGAACAGGACATGGAAGATGTACTACGAGCTGTTGCCTATGACATAGACTGTTCTATCATATTAAGCCAAATTCTAAAGGATTTAGTATGGCAGTCAAGTGTGAGGCAATCATTAAAAGGGATACCAACTGCAGGATTCCTGAAATCAGTTCGATATAGTGCCAATAAAATAGCAAAAATGTTTAAATAATATATTGTTAATAACAGCTTAAATATTAAGTTATTTAGACTAATAAAGTTAGTATAGAAAGAAAGTATTCTTTTGATTACTAAAATACCTTTTCTTTGTTTCTAGGTACAAAAATGCTCTCAGATGAGTCTAGTAGTGATTCAGAGACTGGTAGATTTAAATGCAGAACAAAAAGTCAAGATGATCAACATAATAGTAAAAAAACAGAAGACCGGCCACCAATCAGAAGTAGACCTAATGAAAGTGAAAGATTTAATAGAGAATTAGGAAGAAGTAGAGATGATAGAAATAGGTTTGATAGATTTAGGGACAGAAATAGATTTAGCAGAAACTCTCCAAATAGAAGAAGATATTCAAGAGACAAAAGTCCTGGAAGGTCACATGATCGAAATAGACCAGATAGGCGATCTGACAGCAGATCAAAACCAAGAGAAAGAAGCAGCAGCAGGGATCGCAGACGAAACTCAAGACCTCGAACCCACCAGAACAGATCACCAGAGCATAAAAGAGATGTAAAGGAAGAATCTAGGCGTAATATAATAGCCAAAGAACCCAGTGTTGACAGATCCCAAACAAAATCAAAAGAAAAAGTTTCAGTATCCCCAGAGCACAGAGTCAAACGATCAGAAGTTTATAAACCACCTATTGAAGAAATAAAAAAAAAGGGTGACAGTCCTATACTGGTAGAAGAGCATAGTAGCGAATCCGAAGTAGTGCAACCAGGGTCTTACTATAGCATGATACCAGCAGTGATAAAAGAAAAGTCAGAGGAATCTAGTGAAATAGATTCTTCTGATGATGAAAAACTTAGGGCGAAGCTTTTAAACTTAGAAAGAGAGCTTCATAAAACCAAAAAGAAAAAACATAAAAAGAAGCACAGGAAGAAGCATTCCAAATCTACTGAGAGGGAACAGGATACTCCACCTGTTGTTGAGGTGAGTAGTACAACTGATATCCAAAATGACATTAAGTGTGATCAACCTATCAATTTAAGTGATACTGTTGAAGTATCTTCAACACAAAAGAGTGTGCAAAAGGAGAGTGAAGAGGGGGAGATATTGAGTGATGACGACTCACAGAATCAATACGAAATTGATGCAAATGATTTGAGACATAAACTGAAGCGCTCTATAAAAAGTGATCCTAAGAAAAATATATGCGGCCCTGCCTTACCTCCTCATTTGGAAACACAGCACAGGGAATCCGAGTGCCCTATCACAGAAGGTCCAGCCCTGCCACCTCACTTGGAGACGAATCCCCGTCGTAACTTAGGTAGAAAATTTTTGTTTTTTTTTTATAATTTAAATATGTTAATATCTGTTTGACAAAAATAGCATTTGTTAAGCATTTTTATTTACAGGACCTTCAATTCCCGAGGACATGAGGAAAGCTCTGGCGGAAAATGATCGTGAGGTCATTAAATTCGAGAGCTCTGATGAAGATGATGGAATCGGCCCACTGCCAGCGGGATCCAAAGAGAAACTCTCTGAAGCTCATCAGAAACTAGAAGAGAGAGTGCTTGAGATGAAAATTAGAAAATTAGATGGGCATTCGTTGCAGAACCAAGCAATGAAGTCTAGAGAGCAGTGGATGCTCGAGCTGCCTGAGGGCAAAGCTAAATATTTAGGCTTAGAAGCGCGCTCTTTTAGAGCGAAAGAAGGACCTGACATGTCAGATAGGTATGTAAAATTTGCTGTATGTGTATTGGATTAATTTAGGGCAACTTTTTCAATTTTCTAAAAATTTTATGTAATGTTCAAATAAAGGAGGAGCTCACTAGCCAATGGCATAGCGCGCTTGGCCTGCGATTGTGTAAACTAAGGCCAGTCATTGGATGGGTGACCAATAATTTATTATCTTGATATCCACCGTGCTTCTGAAGGCACGTTAAGCCGTTTGGTCCCGGATTTATCTGCAGTCGTTAATACCCACTAACCTGCACTCGGCCAGCGTTGTGGGTTATGGCCCAAACTCGCTATATTCTCTCATCCATAGGGAAAGCCCGTGCCCCAGCAGTGGGGACATTAAAAAGGGCTGGTGATGATGATGTATTGGATTAATTTAGGGCAATTTTATCAATTTTATAAGATTGTTAAGTAATATTCTAACAAAAATCTAATAATAAAACGAATTTGATGGAGTACAGGTCTAGTTGGACTGACACCCCTGAAGACAAAGCACGTAAAGCCGCGGGCATTCCTAAAGAAGAAGACGTAGACGCAACGTTCCGGAAAGAAGTCGCCGCTCACCACATCGCCACAAGGGACCAAGAGCAAGAAGAAGCTATCAAGTGAGTTAACACAAATGAAATTTTATTCAATCGATTGCCAACCTTCACATGTTTGCAGTAAAGCGCAAAGTTGATTGATATTTACATACATACATAAATCACGCCTATATCCCCGACGGGGTAGGCAGAGGTGAACTAGCACCCGCGTTTCGCCAATTATGTTAGGTCCCATGTAATAGGTGGCGAGCCTATTGCCATTTATCGGGCTCAGAAGTCCCAGTAGGTACATTGCTAGGTGGTATAAGAGGAACGCTGCTGCCCATTCCCCATCACTGATTTATCCTTAGTCGCCTTGTACGACACCCACGGCAGCGATTTGGGGGGTGACAATTGTATTCTACTCTGCAGTCACCACACGGCGGGGTATCAAAATGATTGATATTTGACACACACTTATGTCACACCCACAGATATATAAATTGATATATCTGTGGTCACACCTTTCTCCCGCAGAGGTAGGCAGAGATCACTTATCTTTCCATTTGCTACGATCCTTACCTACGACTTGCTTCATCCAATCTCCTTATTGTCCTCATGCATGCCCGTCGGCTTCTGGTACTCTTGACCAGGCCCTTTTTAACCGACGAAGAAACGGAGGAGTTTACTTAATTCGTACCCGTATGTTTTTTTTAATTAACTTTCAATTTGAGCGGAAGAATGAAAAACGGTAAGTATAAATCGTTTTGTCACTCTCCATTCGACCTACGTGGCCAAGCTATGCGAGAATCACTTTCTTTATTCTTGTGATTAAGCCTACTTTCACACCTACCAAGTCGACACCAGTTAAAACTGTATAAGGTAGGTACTGCTGTACCTACAGTCAGATTACCACATGTCTGATTTTCTGAATTTTGTGCTTTACGTCAAATATTTTAGGTTGAGAATCGATTGGCGGTTTTTGACAGTCCTGTATAGATCGGCATACTATTGAACTTAGATATTAGCGTATTGTTGTGCCAGATTATGATTATGACAGCAGCAGAATACAATATTTGTTAACGTGCATGTAAACGGACTATAATACAGGCGCACTCAGAGACGTCAAATAACGTTAATGAGTACTTAATGTCAAAAAATGACAATTCAAAACTAGTCTCTATTCTTGCCGGGTCTATGGTCTTGATTAGAATGAAAATTTTTGACATTAAATACTCATTAAAGTTAATTGACGTCTCTGAGTGCGGCATATAGTGTATTTTCTGACTTTCTTAATGCGAGTCTCTCCGAATAATTATACATAACACACGGTTAGCAAAGAAATTAAAGTCTTGTCTCATTCCACAGAAAACACAAGAAAAAGCACAAGAGAGACGAGAGCTTGCTCGATATGCACGAAAAGAAACTGAAAAAGAAGAAGAAGGTAAGCTAATTTTAAAAGGCCGGCTTTTAGTTAATTTAAGTCGTGCGTCAATTTTTGCTATGCGTCATTTGTCTTTTCAAAGAAGTCTCCTTTAACTCCACTAGTTGGGGTCTTCTTTAAAACTTTCAAATTATTTGACTTACGAAGCGTAACGTGTGATGCGCAAGTTTGTAGGAATTCGTAGTTAAAAATTGAATTTTAATAATAAAGGAAAAAAAATGTCGCGATACCTCGTGCACGTTGTTTCGGCATAGACAGAGAGAGAGATAGAGAAATGACTTCTCGGCGCGTGGAAAAAAGATAACAACAGAATGCGCGGGCGTAACGGAAACGATAAAGTGGAAATTATTTGTTTATTGAAATACTAAATTGTTTTAATAGATTTCATGTGGTACACCTACGTAGGTATGTACTTGATTTTTAAAAAAAAATCCCGTTCTTCGCCAGAAAGAGGAAAGGGACGACGGTAAAAAGGAGCGTCGCCCATTCAGCCGCGATGTGGATCTGCAGGTGAACCGCTTCGATGAGGCCCAGAAGCGAAACATCATCAAGAAAGCCCAGAACCTCGACTCGAGATTCTCACGGGGCGAAGCGAAGTACCTTTAAAGGTGTAGCTGTAATGATTTGTCGGTTAATCCTTTACAGGGCAGTGGTCAAGCAGTTGCCACCACAATTGCAACCTTATTGATATGTAATAAGGTCTCAAACCAATGAAGTACATTAATGCTTTGCCCCTTTGCTCTATAAAGGGTTAAGCGGGGAATTCCACTTCACGGACATGCCCGCGCGGACCTCGTTTGTATAGATCAGACTGATTGTGACGGTCCTACACTAGGCAAACATCGCACAGACCAAATAGAAGCGAGGTGCGGCGGGCATGCCCGCTTTAGTTTTGGTCACAGCACCTTTTTGTACAGTTGACAGCGAATCAGTACTCGCGTCAAAGTTTTACGCTCGTATCTTTTATCATCTTTTATGATATTTATCTTTTATCGTATCATTTTTATACAATATTCTTACTTTAGACAGATCTCGATTACTTCATTCAAATTCTTGTTTAATGTTTAAAAATGACAATTTAAGTAACGACTTTTACTCAAGTAATTTCTTTGACTTGACTATAGATACGAGTGTTAGTTATGTTTAGAATGTATTTTGCACATTAGGTTTAATTAGCTTAGATTGAAAATCAATTGCGGACATTTGTGTCTGTTCTGTGGCAGATTCGCTCTTGACTGTACTTACAGAAAATATAATAACAAATAACTTTTAATGAAGACTCGTGATTTTAACATTGTTTGGCCTATAACATGGGCTACCAGAACAAGCATTTTTGATTTCTACGACTTGGTGTAAAATAAAATGTTTAAATTGAACAATTCTTTTTGTGAACTGGCAACTTGTTTATAATGTCAATTTAATGCCAGAACATGTAAAGAATAAATCACAAACTGCAAACAACTAGTTTTGAGTAAATTCCATAATTTTTTTAGCCGAATATGCTTCAAAATTAATAGATACGCCTTTTTGTAGATGTAGAAAAATCGAATACATATTTAAAAGTTTCATGGCGCTCTACACGTGTTGCCATATTTTATGAACTGTGCTATTTGCTTTTTCCAAATTCTTTTCTATCTAAAATCATGTAGGTAATAATCTACATGATATTTTTAAACATTTTTTTTAATGTTTTATTATAATCAAAAGCTACGCACCAAGGCTTTTTACGTCATACATGTGAACACCATAATTCTTATGACATTTCGCCAATCGGTTTACAACCTAAATGCATGTGGTTAAAGTGCAAAATCCGTCCGCTTGGCACAGTTTTGGCTCTAACTATCGGAACTTCACATTCTCTTCGTTTCTAAATTATTGAAAATAAACTTTTGAATAGGTGGCATTTTCATAATTAAGGTCTGTAGCAATCAATTTCTACACTCTTATTGTGGCATTTTCATAAATCTGTAGTAATAAAATATGGTAAATCCCGAATTCTACAGAAATACGATATCTACCGAAGCTACCCTTTTAATGCCGCTAATAAGTGAAGTAAGGCATGTTTTTATAGTCCCCTAGAATTTAACGGCGACTTTTGCATGCATTACATATTATGTGTCATGATAATGAATTAGGTATATTTTAAGGTCTTAAATTAAATGTGTCAGTGATGACAACGAATTAAGTACATTTTCAATTTGATCTGATCACAGTACAATGATTGTATTGCTGTGCAAGTACTTAAGCCTATCAGGAGGCACCTACTTGTATTCTGTATAAATAAAATGACTTTCTATTTTTAAAACAACTGCTACATCTACTGTAAGGTTGTACATAGTTTAACGGTTTTTCTCGATGTATAAATAAACAGTTGTATTTATATTTTTTTGTTTTTATTTCTCTCCCGCAGAAAGATGAGCAAAAAATAACGTAGGTAGAATGTGCCAGCCTCAACTCATCCCAGGGGTGTCATAAAAGTCGACTAAGGGAAATTACTCTATGCAAGTATACCATTGTCCATTATGCACCATGGGCCACTCAAATGGTGGAGGGCATACCACTAACAACAGCATCATACCCAAAGAATTGTTATCGCCTGCTTGATATGACCTTAAGCAGTAGGTATGGATTGCAATGTTAAAATCCAAAACACTTTTCTTACATCGGTTTCTCGGCGTGTCCATTTATTCTAAACATTCATTAATCACACGTGTGATGGATGGTGATGTTGATAAGGTAAGTACAATAGGCAAGCATTAACAAAATCAACGGTAATTTCAAATAGTTTATTTGCCATGTAAGTAGTCAGTTTGACGAGGACACTACTTTGAAACGGAGTTCACTTGGCAGCTATTTGTTCCACGGCAGTTTGGCATTCTCCGCCGACGGGCAGGCCTTCGCTTTGCCCTCCTCGCAGCAAAGCGACGCGTCGGCAGTTATGTCCGCGTACTCCCACGGAGTTTGACAGATTTTGAAGAAAGCTGACAGCTGCAAGTTCAGATTCTGTTCAAAAGACTTGCCCAACCAATAGCCATTTGAATGGTATTGCCCTTTTTTCATTGGTTTTATAGATATTTCGTGCCAGATTGTAGAATTGATCACTTCATGATGTTGCCGACCATTAAATTTTCATAAAATTGTTGCATTTCATGAAATGGCCAGCTAAAACTGACCATATCGTTAAAACGTCAACATTTGATGATATGTCCATTCACGTTTGGCCATATCATTCATTTATTTAATGTTTGTTATTTTTACGTTGCCCTCGTTTTTTGAGTGATTTAAAACGTAAAATTCTAGTAATTTGAATCGAAATAAGCGCCTCTAACGGTGGTTAATGTAAATATTTTACGATATGATTATAAATTTTTGGCCATATTAATAATAGCCGTGCGTTTAGCCGTTCATATCGTTAAACGTTGTTTATTCATTGATCTGGCCTAACCATTATCATGATATGATCAATTTTAGCTGGCTATTTCATGAAATGGTCGGCCGCATCATGAAGTGATCAATTCTACGATGTAGCCACGACATATACATAAATATTCTAGTCTATTTATTCTCTAACTAATGGGTAGGCAGAGGTGAAACTTCCACGTTTCAGTCTTGCTATATGTATAGGGCACAACGCATAAAATCAAAGTCTAGGAGGGGATGGTCTCCTATCATAAATCTTCAAATAAGTGCTAAAACAGCAATGAGTAGGCAATTATATACCTTAATGTACTGCGATTTCTGTGCCCGATAAATAAATGGCAATAGGCTCGCCACCTATTACATAGGACCTAATAATTGTCGAGACGTGGGTGTTAATTCACCTCTGTCTATCCCTTCGGGGATATAGGCTAGGTACCTAGGCGTGATTTATGTAATACTTAAGTAAAAAAGTGCTCCTAATGCTTGCACCTACCCTCAATTCGTTGGCGTCTTTGAGCTTGTTACACAGGATCTCCGGCCCCTTCGCCTGTGTGGCAACGGCTAGAGCATGGCACAGTTTTTTACACCTGTCCGCGCCGTCTTCATCGCACTTTACTACAAGACCAGGCGCCTGGGATAAAAGAGGCTCCGTGTCCGAACCGGGAACAGTCGTCGGGAATCCCCCGCAGGAGCAATTGCCCTGGGACTCATCGTTCGTGCTCGCCGTGGAACTGAAAAATAAGTAGGTAGATGAGATGTAGACGCAAACAACTAACGCAACTGACGCAAAACAACTAATTTAACAAGTGATTGATGGTAAAGGTAAGTAAGACTAAGATTTTAGACGCCGTCGCCATTACTGTCACAAAATAAACAGATTTGGTTATTTTAACGACTCAAGGTTGGCCGCGCAAGAGGAGCTCGCTAGCGCTCAGTGGCATAGCGCGCTCGGCCTGCGATTGCGTAAACTAAGCAATGTTCGCTAAGGCCGGCCTTTGATTGGTGACCAAACATTTATTATCTCGAGTTCCTCCGTGCTTCGAAAGGCATGGCCGTTAGTCCCGGCTGCATCTGCAGTCGTGAATGCTCACCAACCCGCACTGGGCCAGCGTGGTGGGTTACCTAAGGCTCAGCCGTGGGGACATTGAAGGGCCGGTCATGATGAAGGTTGCGGATTGCTATTTATTTATAAATATGCAACTTGTTTATCGTTAGTTTAAATGTAAGTAAGTATAAAGATCCTTAATGGGCCCGCCAGCATGGTGGGTTATGGCCCAGTCTCCCTACATTCTTCCATCCATAGGTGCGCCAGCAGTAGGGGCATTAAAGGGCTAATCTGGTAATCAGTCTTTATAATCACCATTAATAATGACCTAATAACACTTTCCAGCTACATACCTGGGTACCTCATCCTGCTCACACACTGCGAATATTCCCATGGCTGCGATGAGGCAGAGATGGAAAAACGCCACATTTGCGGAAGACATGGTGACTGCTATTGTTCCAGAACTGGTGCTGCATAGAGGTTTACCGGAAGCTTATATTGGAGTATTGGCGCGTAGCGTGACCACAAATTTATGTTTTGCGCGTACAATTTTTGAAGACAATTTCTTTCAGTATGTCAATCGGTCTAGCTTCGGTCTAAATGAAAACGCACTGAAGCAAAGAAAAAGAGTTCAGAAATATTATTTTTCTAACATTTAGCAGATAAAGTGGTCAAATAAAACTCAAATAGCACTTGTTTCAAACAGTGCCCGTCAAATCAATGAATTACCTACGTCAGGGGATACGTAAAAGTCAACAAACGGATTACCCGGTGCATAGCACTGTAGGAGAGTAGCTACTCTCCTACATTTATTATAGATAAACTAAATAAATGTAGGAGAGTAGCCTACAGCACCTACGAGACCAGTAGGCCTATTCCCTAACTTTTTTTGACAGTTGAAAGTGATGATCACCGAACTATTTACTTATCCATTACTACTTTACTATAATGCTATTGTGACACTTGTCCTGTGATAACAGCAATGTATTAGTAAATAGTTCGGTGATCATCACTTTCAACTGTCAAAAAAAGTTAGGGAATAGGCCTACAGGGCCCGTAGCCAAGTGGCAATCGTTTCATAACGATAACGTGTCGAAGTTCGTCACGATCGGCCATATTACTTTGGCACTACAGCGTCTTAGCTGGCGCTACCAACATAACTAGGAACTTACGAAGATGATTTTGGTCACGTGATTGCACGATGACTTACGTCAAATCCCATACATTTTGCTTTATCGAACTTCGTTATCTTTGTCGGTGTGTTACTTTGTCTAGGCCCCCAGCACCCGAATTGTGGAGAATAAACCAGTAGTGTCGTCTCCACGGTAGTGGGACTCCCCCCGGATCCCTGCTGTAGTAAAACCCTATCAGGGAGAGCTAATAGCAAGGCATTCAAATTTTTAAAAAAGGTGAGTAATGCATCTACTGCAGCATTCTCTGGAAAGATAGGTTGGTGTCAAGCAGACGACCATTCATGAAAACATTGCTGAATCCTATAACGGCATTGACATGGTCAATAACATCTAGAATATTTAATTCAGATCAATTCAAATGATAAATAGTTTGATTTGATTAATCGTCTACTTTTAACCTTTAAACAGGTGCGCTGTTGTTTATTGTAGTTGTCATTTATTGCATTCTTAGTCATTTTCTTCAAATACCATACCTAATTGAACAAGTGTAAATGACAATTTTTATTTTTTTTCTTGTATGCACATACATAATGTGCCTTACTAGATAAGTAACATCTTATTTACCCACTTACAATATGACGTTCTTTTGACGTAAGTAATAATTAATACTTGATCATATGATATGATGACGTGTAGTAGGTATTTAAATATATATCCAACTATGAGCATATTGGAAAGGTAAGTAGGTATACACCTATCGCCTACTACCTACATTAATTAGTTCCCAAGTAATTAGAGGGCAAGCCTATTGCCATCTATCTAGCACGTAATATAGTAGTAGTAGTATTAAAAATAATGTTGCTTGCTGAGATGTACTACCTATACCTTGACTATTCATAAGTGTATTGTAATCATACCAGATATGAATAAATGAATTTTGACTTTGACTTTGACTATAATATATTTAATATTACATTTAAGTAGTCATAAGTATGGGATAGAACCAAAATCATGGTGACACTACAACACGGTTCTGTAACACTACTATACTGTTGTTATGATATGATGACTCCAATGTGTCGTCGATTCTTCATAAACAATAAGCTATTTCCTGCTGCTCGGGTATGTTTGGTTGGATTCACATTGCTTAGGGAAATGGACGAAGTTGGAATAACGGAAACTGGTGTTGTCATGGTAAGGTCAGCCTCTCTTAAAGATCTACTTAAGTTATTAACTGTCTTAAATAAGAATATTGTATAAAAATGAAAATTTTATTAACGACTTTTACTCAAGTACCTAATTTCTTTAACACTTTAGTATTTTGCTATCCTACTTACCTGCAGAATATACAACATACATAAATCAAGCCTATATATCCCCCCGAAGGGGTAGGCAGAGGTGAATTAACACCCACATTTCTCCAAATGTTTCGTCAAATGTAGGTAGCGAGCCTATTGCCATCTATCAGGCTCGTAAATCTCAGTATATTGCTAGGCAATAGAGGTACAAAAGAACCTAATGCTCCTGCCCATTACTCATCGCTATATCAACTCAACCCTTAATCCCCTTGTACGACTCCACACCAAGTAGGTACTTAATTGTCAACCTTAACACATTTGTGGTAAGGTACAAAGTCGATCGAGACAATATTTACTCTTTCTTGCGCATGTTAAATGCACAATGGCAGACTTAATGACTGTATCGCTCTCTACCAGTCAACCATTGGGTTTGTCAGATAATATTGAGAGCGGCGTCGTTTTAAAAGAGATCGAAAGATTTGTTCTTGAAAAAGAGGTTAGAAAAATTTCGGTCTTGACATGATCATTACTTCTTTTCATTTATTCATTCAGTCACGTTTTCGTTGTGTTGGATGTTACGAGTTATACGAAAGTGGATGGCTCGACGAACGACATCTAACAGATATGAATGGAAGAGGCAACATAGGTAGGCTACTGATAGTGTTATTGATAATTAAGTATGATAAACTACGCCACATTCGCAAAAGTAAGTCATGGTACATCACCACCAGCCCTTTAATATCCCCACTGCTGTCGCACGGGCCTTCCCTGTGGATGGAAGAATAAAGGCAGATTGGGCCTTAACAACACGCTGGCCCAGTGAGGGTATTAACGACTGTTTTAGATTCAGATTGCACAAGGTTGCTAATTCTTTTATGGGGAAATGTATACTTTTCTATACCAGGATCTTTGAATGAACTGCCTCAACACAAATTTAAGCCTTATGTAAAAAAAGTTCTAATGGCAAAAGGATACTATAAAATTCAGGACTATCTGACAGAGATGACAAGGATGTTTGGAATAAATAACTTTTATTTTTATTTATATAATCGATGATTAATATGCTGTTCTGTCTGTAATGAAGGATGTTGATAGTGTAGAATTGAAAGGTGATTCTACTATTTAGAGTATATACAGGAATATTGTTTACAATAACTAGTTATTCACAATTAAAAATCTCAAGCGTTGTTTTTCTATCGGCAAGAATTTAGATATGAATAAATTAATTTTGACTTTGACTTTGTAGATGCAGGCCCCGTGTGGTGACGGCAGAGTAGAATACAATTGTCACCACCCCAAATCTCTTCCGTGGGTACAAGGCGATTTAAGGATAAATCAGTGATGAGGAATGGGCAGCAGAGTTCCTCTTATACCACGTAGCAATACTACCTACTGCGACTTTTGTGCCCGATACATGGCAATAGGCTCACCACCATAATTGGTGAAACCTGGATGCTAGTTCACCATTCTGTCTACTTCTTCGGGGATATAGGCGTGATTTACGTTCGTATGTAGATGCAGCCGGGACCAACGGCTTAACGTGCCTTCCGAAGTGACTAAAATGTATTTCCTAGAGTTCCTACATGGTTCCGAAGATACGGCTACATCTGGAGTTGTGATGGGTTATGATTATGAATGTAGTTTAAGCTGTCTGGACAAATCTTCTAAATAGCTAACATTTAAGTAGGTCCATAGGGAATTTTATGTGACGGCTAAACACCCTTATTTCAGAATTTGTGACGCTACAGAATCTGGGATAATCGATCGAAAATGTGTCTAGCCACCCATGTGCTGGGCTATGGCCCGGGTGGTTGACTATAGCCTGTGTGGTGGGCTATCTATGGTTCATGTGTTGGGCTTTGATCCATTCTCCTTTATTTTCCATGCAGGGAACGAACAGTGGAAACATTGCTGCCTAGCTGTTCGCTACCTGCTATTGCTATGAAGACGACTAATTTACATGGAGGCCATAGAGCACAACTATTTAACCCCAAAGAATCAACAACTTATACTCGGTAATTGACAATAGCCAAGTATGCCATTAGCCATTCTTATAAGCCCATACAGATCCCAGTGGGGATCTATGATGTAAAGCCGGTTCCAGACGAGTGTAACAAGTGATGTAACACGAATTCTACGTTAGGACGGGAGTAACGTGTAACATTACATGTTAGATTACATTACTAGTTACACTCATCTGGATCCGGCTTAAGGAGTTTCATTAAAAACAGCAGAAAATTAAGAATTTATTGCTTTATTGCTTTGCTCACAAGTAAAAATACTGGCAGTCTTTAAAAATAAAGATCAATGTCAATATATACAACATCCAGAGAGGAACATGTGCATAGTTGGCCAAGCACGAGACCCAAGGCTGTAGGCACTGATCAATCAAATTATGAACTAATTTAATTGATATTCATACATAAACCCTAGACGCCTAATATTTAATTTATTGCATTAAATAATCTGTCAATAGTCTCACTAAAATATGATGCATATCACTACTTTCTAATTCACTTATTTAACCACACAATTTTATCAAACTGACCATTTTAATTTATCTGAATTTCCTTCTTTTAATACACACAAGTGGTTAATTATGATTTGATGTGTTCGACACCACTAGTATTTTACTAGGCGACTAGTACTTGTGTTGTTGATTAATCTACCATATATGTGTTGTACCTCATACAAGAATATCTTGACATTTTATTTTTACACTTAAGTTTTCAGACAATTCAATATTAAAATCTAATAACTTGAATTCATTAAATCTAAATACAGTAAATGTACATTATCAATATACAAAACCCTTAAAACTTTCTATAAAAATAATAATATCATTAATTTGATGGTCTCTCTTCAATATTCGAAGCATCTCTTTTATATATTTACATTCATAAATATAAGTCACAAATTATTTTTATCTTTGGGGAGCAGGTTTTGGTTTAGGCATTTTCGCCAGTAGTGCTTGTATCTCCTTTTTCTCATCATAGCTTTTCCACATTTCATATAGATTAATAATGGCTCTTACGATTTCTTGTATCTGAAAAAGATTAATCAATTTATGATTGATATGCATAAATATTATGGAGGAAAGTTACAATACTGTATTTTTTTGTAAATTAGAAACTGAAATAATTTAATTACTATTTCTTAGATCTTAAAAAAAATTGCCTTTGTACTTAATCAAAGTACTACTTTAATGTCACTTTAATAACCAAAATAATTCCGAACAAATACACATGCTCGGTCCCGACACCGGTCTGGTAGAGTTGTTGTCCAAGATTGGGATGACTTATTGCCATATATAAACGAAGAAGAACCAAAGTTTAACAAATATTTTTACTACAAAGGTAACAGCTGAGGAAATACAAACATCTCTCTCCACATACATACATTTCTAAGGTCTTTATAATTATTATAGTTACACGCCTGTTTCACAATCGAAAAGTAAGTTCGAAGTAGCTTACTTTGAAGTTCAATCGACATATATTTCATATTGCAACTGTCAAATGATCTGCGAAGTAGGCTACTTCGAACTTACTTTTCGATTGTGAAACAGGCCCTAAGACTAAGATCTTTATATTTGACTTGCATTCCACTTTACCTTGTCCAAGTCAACATTCAATTCAGCAAACCATCCTTTCTGGTTCTCTTTGCCAAGCATAACACATGCTATATGTAAAGAAGCTATTGCAATCTGAAAGTAAATGTTTCATAAATACAACAAATTTTAATTTAAATAAAAATTGACGTGTATTAAGGTGTTTGACATTATTATTTAGGCCAAGCAGTACCTGATAGGGAGGATACAGAAGACTGACATCGGTTCTGAGAGAATCATTTACTATTCTCCAGGCGTAGGTTAGTAGCTGATCATCTTGACCTATGTCTTGAACAAACAGCAACAAAGGCCTATATGGCTGATAAACTATAAGGCAACAGTCTAAATTTTCAAGCAAGTAAAATTCACATTCCAGAATGTGGTTAGTTCTGTATGGAAACTCTTGCTGTCCATAAGCATAACCGAATTTGTTTTTAATAACTGTTTGACAGGTAGTTATTAGTCTGGAATTGGAAATAACCCCAAACTCTTCTACTTTCGAGGCGAGGAAGACACACGTCGGCGCGAGTAATAGAGGGTCTATGCATTTCAGCGAGTTCCTTGCATAAAATCTTTTGAAGTACACTGTGGCTGTAGCAATCACTTGCTGCCGGAGCTTCAGCTGTTCGCCCAAAACTTGTATTATACTGGCGAAAAAATTAAATATCTTCTGGTATTCTTCATCGCTTAAAATATTTAGGTCATGTTGGCGATCCCTAATGAGGTCTGTTTTGTCTAATATCCACTGTTGGTGGTGGGAACTTTGCCAGAAATTACCAGCCATTGTAAGATCGCCAATTTATTTTTTAAATTAAAGGTAAATCTCAGCTTTTCATTTCAATTTTCAAATTACAAATACATACACGAAACGAATACGCACAGCCACAGATAATAGAAATGAACCACAGATCACACGACAACATGACAATGACAAGAGCAGTTTTTTCTATATTTTTAATAATTAATTTTAACGGCTCTGGTGCAAGACTTTTTAAACTTTTTTGTTTTGTTTTTTTGTTCTCTATGCCATAACTTTATTTTCGTCAATTACATTAAAATGGAGTTCTTGATAGCCCTTATTGATATCTGTTTGCTCTTTTGGAATATTTGTGAGAAGTGGTGTCTGTTAGGTTTGACTTATTAATGAAAAGGCAGTGGACTGTAAACACTGATGTAAGGTCTCAAGTTATAACAGTTAAGTGATAAAACTAGTAAAATTAGCTATCGTGCGTACGTTTCTCCCATTCCACACCGGTCCGCGTCGCGTCGGTCGTTCAACGTCCTTGAGCGTCCGCCACTGACGAAGGTGCCTTTACGGTATTTGACTTTGTATGTCCGTAATATTATTCGTTGTCCTCTCGCCTTAGTGAACTCCAACAACTCCAAATAAATGAACAGTATCGGTAGGTATAAACTTTGTTTATTGTTAAATTGCACAACACAGAAAATTATAGCTCTTCACATAAAATTGTAACAACATAGTTTAGGTCAGCCGTTGGAAATTAGAATCGAATTGTATCTACCAAACATTAACGTCAATTGTCAATGACAGAATTGTCAGGTGCAACAGCGCAGTGTTGCTACGGTGTTGCCACAGTGCCCAACCATGTCCATAAAACTCCCAATATAAATACACAGTTCTGGCGACAGACATTCTTCAACCATTTCATTTATCTGTCTACATCGAGCAGATACATACCTACAATGAATCACGACTTTATCCTTTTGTAGGCAGAGGTGACTAAACAACCACGTTTCGCCAATTGTTTAGGTCCCATAATGCATCGAGCATATACCCTCGATGTGATAAGTGGCCAGCCTTTAAGCATCTTTAGGTAGGTATAGGTAGGTAATAATAAAAAGAGCAGTACTTGTAATAAATTTTAAACTCCTATTTATCCTCTCCTAACTATCTGATTAAATATGACATAATACTAAACCTTGCCTGTATGTTACTAGCCGTGTGGTAGCAGAGCAGACTAATACAATTTGTCACCATTTCCATCTCTTCCGTGGGTGTTGTACAAGACGACTAAGGGTAAAAACAGGGTTGATCAATAGGCAGCAGCATTCCTCTTATACCACCTAACAATATACTGCGCTTAATGCGCCAGATGGATGGCAATAGGCTCGCCACCTATAACATGGGACCTAACTCAATTGGCGAAAAGTGGGTGTTAATTCACCCCTACCCCTTCGGCGGTATAGGCATGGTCTATGTATGTATGTGTATGTGTACTATAATTTTTTATGGCTAAAGTGCGTAATAAAATTATATTTTGGCGAAAAACAAATAGGAAGGAACATAAAGTATGATTTATTTCTCATTTCATCATCCCTAATATGGTGACAGATCTAACAGTGAAGAATGAATTAATAAAACAAAGTCTATTTATATTTATAGTTTTCTTTATTAACAATAAGCAGTATCTTCACTTTCCTTTTACATTGCAACTAAAGTTCTCTTATAATGGCGTCTATGGTGTCGAATAATATAACTGCAAGTTCCTTGCTTACATTATCGAGTTCGTTCTGTATCGTCTCTTGGGTGATCGACTGAATTTGGGAATTTATGAATGCATTTATTAGCGCGGAACCAGTCATTCCTTCGATGTTAATCTGAAATATTAAAAAAACAACATTTAAAACTGTGCCGTGTGGTGACGGCAGAGTAGAATACAATTGTCACCACCCCAAGTCTCTCCCGTGGGTGTCGTCTATGGCGACTATGGATAAATCAGCGATGAGGAATGGGCAGCAGCGTTCCTCTTATACCACCTAGCAATAGTACTGCGACTTTTGTGCCCGATTAATGGCAATAGGCTCGCCACCTATTACATGGGACCTAACATAATTGGCGAAACGTGGGTGCTAGTTCACCCTGCCTATCCCTTCGGGGATATAGGCGTGATTTATGTATGTATGTAATGTATGTACATTTAAAACTTATAGTACCTACAATAAATGAACGAATGGCCAATGTATCCTTCTATCCATCTATATAGGAAAGGCCGGAGCCCCAGCAGTGGGGACATTAAAGGGTTCATGACCATCATATGGATAGATGAATATATGGAGACGGGCCATCGTAACTCACCACGCAGGCCCCGTGCGGGTTGGTGGGTATTAACGATTGCAGATGCAGCCTGGACCTACGGCTGAACGTGCCTTCCGAAGCACGGAGGAGCTCGAGATAGTAAATTTTTGGTCACCCATCCAATGACCGGCCTTAGTGAAAATTGCTTGGTTTATGCAATCGCAGGCCAAGCGCGTTATGCAACTGCGCTAGCGAGCGTCGACCGTGTAACGGAATTCTCTGAATTCTGTCTTCAGCCCGCCTAGCTTGACTACCGAAACGCGATATTTCTGACTGTTCAAAGGGATAAATGGCTTTATCATATCGCGTCTCGGTGGTCAATGCTAGTCGGGCAGGGATACATAGGTGTGATTTATGTACGGGTGTGTATAAATTATACGTGTTTGCATATGCCCTTACTGAGTAATAATAGTAAGCACTTACAATTACTGATAGAGAATAATTATGTATATTATTAGGCAAATCTAATCAAAGTGTACGAATTATTTAATTTTTGGATTCTAATTGATTAGATTGTTTCTATCTATTGGAATTATTTATTAAATTATCAGCAAAATCGTTAAAGGCCATTTCATTCGACACGTTGTATAATTGATTGAATTTTAAAGTTGCTAATTATATACTCATCGGATTTTCTAGATAAAAACATAAATTACACTATACAATTATTTCAAATATCTTCAATCGACTTTCAGCCCTAAATATTTGGACATAAAAGTCTGACAACTTTTTCATTGGTATAATTTTTGTAACATTTATGTAATATTCAAATAATAAGAATAGTTATAAAATGTTGATCGAAGTAAATATGGGTTAGTTATCTGCAGTTGGTAACATCGACCACTTTGTTAATACCCGAATGGTACCTATAAAACTATTATAGATCGACCCATGTTGCATCCTCAAGTTAAGTGTGTATCCTAGAACATACACTAACGATGATTAATTACTGCCGCACTCAGAGACGTCAAATAACGTTAATGAGTACCTAACGTCAAAAAATGACAATTCAAAACTAGTCGCTATTCTTGCCAGGTCTATGGTCTAAATTTGAATGAAAATTTTTGACATTAAATACTCATTAAAGTTAATTGACGTCTCTGAGTGCGGCAGTAAATTTTTCTAAATTGACTGGCTTTCCTGCCAGGCTGTAAAACCTAAACCGAAGCCTTGAGCAGTATGGATTGTTTATTAAAAAAATTATTATCTCCAATTCCTCCGTGCTTCGGAAGGCACGTTAAGCCGTTGGTCCCGGCTGCATTTGAAGTCGCTAATACCTATCAACCCGCACTAGGGCAGCGTGGTGTGTTATGGTCCATTTTCCCTATAATCTTCCATCCATAGGGAAGGCCGTGCCCCAACAGTGGGGACATTAAAGGGCTGGTGATGATGAGGGCAGGAAGATCAAGATGAATTCGGCTGGCTTCAATTACAAGAGGCTTAGGGCCTGTATCACAATTTCACGTACCTAAGTTCTGAGTAGCTTACAATCGGCAGTCCAATTGACATATATTTTGATCTTACTATCAAATGATCTGCCAAGTAAGCTATTCAGAACTTACTCGTCGATTGTGAAACAGGCCCTTAGTAGAGTAAAAGTTGATTAGATATACTTACAAAAGTATCATGAATGTCGAGGTGAATTGTCAACTCCCTGAGATACAAGTATCCGCCAGAGAGTGAGGCACCCATTTTAATGTCAGTGCCGACAATAAGACGGTTCACGAACACCCTAAAAATAAATAAAAACAATTATGGATATGTATCCAATATATAAATATTAATAAACAAGATAGAAACATTTCTATCTTGTAGAGAATCTTTCTTCTTGTCTTGCAAGCTCCAGAGTCTAGATCTGCCTTAGATAACAGTTGCCTTAACATATCCGTGTTAATTAATATAAATTTATTTGTATTTCTTCCGGTTACCACTGGTTTATTGATGTAGGTACTGTCGCGATACATCAGTGCGGAAAAGATTATCAAGTTTGCAGTTGTGAGGGTGGTTCAGGTTGTGTATGGGTATGCCTCGTGTGTTATCAATTTCGAGAACTTATTATGTTTATTTTAGCTGAAGAACACACAGAACCAGAAACATAAATCATTAAGAAACTTCCTTTCCTCTACTCATAGAACGATTCCTTTATAATACTTGTCTGCCATTCTATATTATATTGTTGCCATTGATAACTGACTTCAGTACCTGCGGGTCCCAATATTCTATTTACAGTTGAAGATAGACGTACCTACTATATGTATACAGCTTAGTTGCTTAGCAACTACTGTTATTTATATCGTAATAACAAAAAATGCCAGGCAACTAAACTTTAGATAGCTTACTTATAACTGTGGATAGAATATTGGTACCCGCTGTAAGAGCGGTTACGCACTACATCCGATCTGTATCTATGAAAATATGGTCTGTTGTAGCCGTTGAACTATTTCTATGGTATCTTACACACTACATCCGATCTCCGTCCGAGTTTTCTAGACCAATAGTTTTTCACGGATTCGGATCGGTCCGATTGTGCCTAACCGCTCTAGTCTGTTAGGCGTATTACTCAAAATCAGCTTAGATGCATATAGAACCCACCTGAAGTTACCGCCAGCTTCGTGGTTAATCAGGGCAATTCTTGCCTTAGCGTCGTAACTACCTGTAAAGAAATAAGTTGATTGTTAAGCCTATCTATATATAATTATATAATTAATATTATAAAGCTGAAGAGTTTGTTCGTTTGTTTGGTTGGTTGAACGCACTAATCTCAGGAACTACTGAATCAAATTGAGTAAATATTTTTGTGTTGGATGGTCCAGTTATCTAGGAAGGCTATAGACTATTTAGTAACCAAAATTAACGCGAGCGAAGCCGCGGGCGACCACAAGTTGTGGTATATAAAGTGGGTAAGCGTAAGAGCTGACCCAACGGGCATTGGTAAGCACGACGGATACTAATTAACGTACGCAGGATTTTATAATTTGGACCGTGCTTTTTGACATTCAAAATGTATCGCGAAATCTTCAAGCAATCAGAATGGCTGTTTTTCGAGAACACGATATCCCGAAATATAAATATGAATTTATTTTATGCTCAGAAAAAAATTAATAGTTATTTGTTGTACGTGAGTGCAAAGTTGATTTTTAACCGCGTGCTCAATTTTGATGACCGAGCTAGCGAAGGATTAAAATTTAATCTATAAAATTAGAATCCTGAGCGATAGCGAGGAAATCAAAAGAGCACAAGGTGAAAAATCTTTGCACTCGAGTGCAACACGTAACTTTTCATCCCCCCCAACGAGGAAATTTGAAAATACGAAAAAAAAACAATCATAAAAACAACAGTTTCTGTTTTCACCCAGAAACTTCCACAACACCCTCCCATCAACCCAAACACACTCTCAACACCCACCCAGAAACACCCAGAACATTCATACCCGCAATACACACTCATCCACTCAGACACACCCAAAAAACACCCATTCACCCAGAAACACCCACAAAACACCCATTCACCCAGAAACACCCACAAAACACCCATTCACCCAGAAACACCCACAAACCACCCATTTACCCAGAAACACCCATTCACCCAGAAACACACACAATACACCCATTCACCCAGAAACACCCACAAAACAGCCATTCACCCAGAAACACCCAAAAAACACCCATTGACCCAGAAACACCCATAAAACACCCATTCACCCAGAAACACCCACAACATCCATTCAGACACCCACAACTTCCACCCAGTCACACCCACAATACTCACCCATCCATTCAGACACACCCACAAAACACCCATTCATCCAGACACACCCACAAAACACCCATTCACCTAGACACACCCACAAAACACCCATTCACCCAGACACACCTCCAACACCCACCCATCCACCCAGCCACACCCGCAAAATTTATCCAGACACACCTGTAAGTACCTAATAAAAATTACCGTCCCTAATGGAGTTCCGAGACGGTCAATCAGCTTGAGTCAAGCACGTTGATTTTCTGTATGTTTTTGTTCCGTTGCTAGCGTAAACAAATCAAACAAACCTATAAAGCTTTTAAATGCTTGACTCAAGCATCAAGCAATCGTTGTAGACGATCAAAATGTTTAAACCAAGATTGACGGCAAACTGATTGACCGTCACGGAACTACTAGGTTTTAACAAATTTATGACGTGAAAAGAAAATGGCGCGCGCAAAGCAAATTACAAAAAAAGTACACCAAGAAGGTTCCGAGTCTGAGTTTTTAACAAATTAAAATAGGTTGCATGATAATTTCGGCATCATGGAGGTAGAAATAAATAGGTTTATTGATGTTTTGAATTCACAAACTCATTGCACACGATGTTCTAAATTCAAATTTACTTTATCCTCTAGAGGATAAAAACGGCTTTTGCACTCAGATTTCAGATTTTTTCCGAGATGGTGGGATGAAAAATAGATTTTTTCTCGATTAGAGTCCAGTCTTTATTGTCTTTAGCCTCCTATTTAGTCTACAATAACTGTAGGTAGGTTTAGGGGTGCTTTTCTACCAGAGCTGTGTGAGGAATGTGTTTGAGTGGTTCACCCGCCGGAATGAAGATCCAGAGGTCCCGGATTCGATCTCCAGGGGGTACAAATTTGTGCTAGGTTTAGTTGGTGGTAGGACTTCTTTGAAGTCCTCCTGGCAAGCTACCACCATCTTATCAAAATCTGGCGCAATAATAATAATGTTAACATCATAATTGTGTTGACTTTAGCCGTGTGGTGACGGCAGAGTAGAATACAATTGTCACGACCCCAAATCTCTCCCGTGGGTGTCGTACAAGGCGACTAAGGATAAATCAGTGATAACGATGAGGAATGGGCAGCAGCGTTCCTCTTAAACCACCTAGCAATGTACTTACTGCGACTTTTGTGCCCGATAAATGGCAATAGGCTCGCCACCTATTACATGGGACCTAACATAATTGGCGAAACACGGGTGCTAGTTCACCTCTGCCTACCCCTTCGGGGATATAGGCGTGATTTATGTATGTATGTAATACATACATACTATGTATGTATTATTGTGTTCCGACAATGTGTGATAAGCAGTCTGTACTGTGGTTGAGGGTTCCAGGTGAAGCTCGATTCCATCCTCAGCCCTTATCGCCAGTTACCATCAGGTGAGATGAAGGGCAAGAGCTCCCTGCCTAACATAAAAAAAACATTCCTCGCAACGCATCCTCGCACAGCTCTGATAAAAGAGCACCCTAAGGGCCTGTTTCACATTCGACAAGTAAGTTCTAAGAAGCTTACTTCGGAGATCATTTGACAGTTGTAATATGAAATAAATGTCAATAGAACTGCAAATTAAGCTACTTCGAACTTACTTGTCGATTGTGAAACAGGCCCTAAGTATTATAATTTTAAACCGTTTTCTTACCCGTGATTGTTAGCCTGGGCACAGTGATCTGAACACCCAAGGTGAGGCGAATCGAATTGAACGTCACCTTGTCCACAAGGTACCACATAAGACCTTCCATCCTCAAGTTGTTGATGTTTGCTACACCATTTACCCTGCAAGAAAAGAAAACTTGTTAATGAAGATCAGCCGGGTTATTATGTAGGCCTCTTTCAATCGCTGTCGTCTATCTGTCACTCTCACTCATTGACAATAATCGCAAAGTGTAAGAGTGACAGGTAGACGAAAGGGATTGAAAGAGTCTAATTGCCGCACTCACCCCCGAATACAGAAACGCTACTCAAATTTAGGGGACTGCTTAAAAAGTTAAGTGGACACTACCTGTCAGAATTTGTATGGAAAAACGTCAATTTTGACAATACTTAAATGTTAAGCGGGACTCAAACTTTGAATAGCGTTTCTGTATTCGGGGTCAGAGACGTCAATTAACTTTAATGAGTATTTAATGTCAAAATTTTCATTCAAATCTAGACCATAGACCCGGCAAGAATAGCAACTAGTTTTGAATTGTCATTTTTTGACGTTAAGTACTCATTAACGTTATTTGACGTCTCTGAGTGCGGCAGTAAGGTACATAATTGGGGTACAGTTATCAGTCAGTACCACAAATATATCAATATAAATCTGTGGTCAATACCTATCCATTTTGTCGGCTATGCCCTTTGTAAATGATTTACGGCGGGACCCAATATTCTATCTACAGCAGTTGAAAATAAGCTTACTAAAGTTTGGTTGCCTGGTATTTTTTGTTATATTACGATAAATTTATAACTGAAGTTGCTAAGCAACTAAGCTGTAGTACATGCAGGTCAATAACGGTCAATAACGTTAATGAGTACTTAACGTCAAAAAATGACAATTTAAAACTAGTCGCTATTCTTGCCGGGTCTATGGTCTAGATTTAATTGAAATTTTTTGACATTAGGTACTCATTAAAGTTATTTGACGTCTCTGAGTACGGCAATGGTTTAAGAGGCACGCTGCTGCTACCCGTTACTGGTCGCTATCCTAAGCCCTTACCCTAGTCATCTCGTACGACACCCGCGGCAGAGATTGGGGAAGGTGACAATTGTATTCTACTCTGCCATCGTCGCCATAGGTACGCGAAAAAATATAACTCACAAAGAAAATTGTAGTTAGACAATGTTCGAAAAATTATACTTAGGGCCGATTTCACCGTCTCTCATAGAAACTGAGTTTAATAAAACTTGGTTTTGATTAATGCAAACTATGTAGCGGAACTCAGTTTAGAGCATAAACCGAGTTCAACTTCAACTGATTGCGTTTAATTCTGCGGTGAAATCGGCCCTTAGTCTTGTTGCGAGAATCGAACCCGCGTCCTCTGCAATACGGGCCGCTGCCTATTTAGCACTCGGCCACGTGACGTGGGTTAAATTGCCGAAATTTCTTTAGCCATAACATAAGTTACTTACATACATACCATACATAAATCACGCCTAATATACCCGAAGGGGTACGCAAAGGTGAACCAGCCGCCAATAAGTTACTTAAATTCAAAAATAATATTAACTGTAGGTACTTATTTATACTTTATTCTCACCCAGAAGTGGCAATCTCAAATGGTCCAAGATGGTCTACGGTGTAGGGGTCAAGGGGAGGCAGTTCTCCGTTGCCGTTGATGACCACATCCCTGAGGTCTTCCAGCATCCCCTGGATAACATCCGCGATCATGTTGCGTTCGAACACATCGAGGCTGTTGAACTCTTCGACCACATAGTCCTGTACCTTCCTCGGCGATGCTGCCATTTGCAACTCATAATGGCCCAAATGACGCTCGATGGCATCTGGAGAAATATACAATTTTTAATGACCAATCGAATTGACTTCATTAGACAAGTAGACTTGTTAGTAGTTTATTTCAAATGTATTAAATATGTAAATACTGTGAGTGATGGCGGTAAATAAACCCTTTTTGTAGTGGTTTAGCTGTTGAAGATAAATAATTGTAAAAAAATACTATGTTTACTATATTTTTAAATGGCACTCAAGAAAGAAACTCGGCTTTTGTTTCTATTTAACGTTGGAAATTTTTAATTCAATACTTAATGCATTATTTTATTTTATTCAAATAATTTTGTTCAATGTTAGAAATGGAACTTCTAGATCAAAGATAGGTACCCACCTCCGGTCACATCAATCGGCACGTTTGCAGTATGAGCCAATGCGCAAATAGCTAGCAAAATTAACACCTTCATGATCTGCGAAATAATTAATAAATTATTTTAAAAGCTAGAAAAATTTGTACAAAGAAAATTGTGTGGTTAGAAAAAAGTTCAAAAAATTAGAGTCTTGTTGCGGAAATCGAACCCGCATCCTATGCAATCCGGGCAGATGCATTTCGGGCACGAAACGAATTTTTGTAACTACAATTTTCTATGTAATTAAACTAATTTTAATTTTTTTGACTTTCCAATTAAACTAAAGCATGTTGGAATCTTTAGAGTAAGCTGACTGCAGCTATTTCCCATTATTTAACTGTTATTTAAATTGGCCGCGTGGTGACGGCAGAGTAGAATACAATTGTCACCACCCCAATACCCCAAACCTCTCCCGTGGGTGTCGTAGAAGGCGACTAAGGATAAATCAGTGATGAGGAATGGGCAGCAGCATTCCTCTTATACCTACCACCTAGCAAAGTACTGCGACTTTTGTGCCCGATAAATGGCAATAGGCTCGCCACCTATTACATGGGACCTAGCCTAATTGCCGAAGCGTGGGTGCTAGCTTCACCTCTGCTTACCCCTTCGGGGATATTGGCGTGAATTATATATGTATGTATGTATTTAAATTAAATGAATTACATTAGGAAAAAAAAATCAGAAAAAAATTGTAATTATATTTTTTCGCGTTATTATATCTAAAATTAATATTAATGATATGTCCCGTCACCTGTTATTTCTTACGCACTTAAAATTACTTACTATGGAGGTCGCACTAATTTTTATACAATCACTTGGTTCCAACGTTTGGAGAAATATGAAGCCTTTTCTATAACAAGTAACTTATATTACATACACAAAACAAAATAATAATCAATCATACCCTAATCTATAAAGTAGCAATTTAAATCAAAGCCAATTACTGATGATATGTAAATAGCATGATAAAATCAAGATAGTTCTACAATAAGGCATTGCGTCAAACGAGTGTGAACGATAATTAATATAAAATAGGGGTTTGAGTAACTTTGTATGACCTAGTGGCGTCATTTTTTTCTTAAGCGGCCACCAATATTTTTCATGTCTCATTATTTTCCCCTGTTAAGTATACCTACATATATGATTAATTATTTTCGTCCTTAGTTATATCGAAGTCGAGATATTCGCATTTAAAGATCGCAATAATACACGAGAAATAGTGGGCCCAAATACCATCTAGCCCTTGTGTAGCTGTTTCTACTACTTTACTAGATAATTGCCTGGATTGGATTCTGCCTCTAAGAAGCCACGGATCATTCCAATTTAAGGTTTCCAGCTAGGTATTAGGTTCTCTGCATACTTCAATCACATACGAGCCATATTTTTTTTACATGTTCCCCGTAGTAGCTGCGAGCTTGTTGTACTTGATATTCTAACCCCCGAATACAGAAACGCTTCTCAAATTTAGGGGACTGCTTAATAAGTTAAGTGGACACTACCTGTCAGAATTTGTATGGAACAACGTCAATTTTGACAATACTTAAATGTTAAGCGGGACTCAAACTTTGAATAGCGTTTCTGTATTCGGGGGTAAGTGCATATCATCGGCACTTAAAATAGGAAAGTCATCCAGTCCAGAAACTTGAGCATTCATGTATTCAAAATCAGCCCTTCTTCTTTTCATATTATTCGGAATTACATACTCGCTTTGTTGATTCGAGGGCTATAGTGAGATATACGAGGGAACACTATCGGCCCATATTATAACAGATATCGCGCATTCGTTTAAAAAATGCGTTACAATCCTTAAAGAGTGCAGTAGATTAAAATAACTTCTTCGATTTTAATGGTTAAAACTAAGACAAATATTTCCTTCTCGATACGATTTAGAGAAATTAGTTTATAATCGTTTTTGCGGTTATAACGATCTGTTATTTGAAAATATCCAAGTTTCATTACTGGCCGCTCAACTTCAAAACAACGCCAACATTACCCTAACCTCTTTATGTAATGCCATTGTCAATGCTAATAATCATATTGTCATTGTTGTGTTTTTAATAATATTAAAAATAATCTGTAGGTACGATATATCACTTCTTTGCGATGATAACGCGTAGGTATTTGAAAAACCATGTTTTCACAGATTCATAGATCATTTTAACCTAAAAACAATGATTTTTTAAGTTTAGGTTTACAACTCATTTGTTGAGCTAACTATACTTAGATTTTCATGATTTTAAACCAAAAAATAACATCCGGGTTATTAAAAATAATAAAGAGAAATGTCAAGGATAATTATAAAAAATACTTTTAGCATAATTTAGCTTATCACATTGAAGATGTTAATTTTTGCGTAAAAGTAGAGAGTGATAAGTAAAATAAAATATGTATCTACATTCTTAAATAAATCTTAATCTCATTAGATAGAATACGGTAAAACATCATAATATTATATTATCCTCAAAAGGGAGAGAAGATTTTGGATAGGTTTGCTATCAACATTTAATGATATGCCTTTGAGTTAGCCGGAACTGTCATGGTCATCTCTATTTTTCGTATAAACTCATTGAACATTTTTTTCGGTAGGACTTCTTTTAAGTCCGCCTGGCTAGCTACCACCATGTTATCAAAATTTGTCGCCATAATAATAATGTTAACATTGTGTTAGGACATTTGTGATAAGAGAGCTAGCCCCTCTGTGATTGAGGGTTCCATCTTCGGCCCTTATCGGCACTCACCACCAGGTGAGATAAATGGCAAGAGCTTCCTTGTTCAGAAAAAAAAAACCACCAACAACAGCATATCCAAACAGGGTTGGTGTCAAATACGGCCAGCAGAAAAACCTAAGCCAAATCTTGACCTTTCATCCGCTCCGTTCCATTCATCGTTTCCTGAGAACCATCATTCTCCACTAGCACACCTCTTTGATAAGATTTAAGAATCAAAGGGAGTCGATAGCTTTATGACGTCTGATCATTGTGAATGGCGAAAGGAAAGATAAATATACTGCACCGACAGTTACCATTCTAATCAATAAATACGTATTTTAATACATATTTCTTGATTATATGTACAGTCAACACTGGCATATTTGAAAAGGAAACAGGCGAGTAAATCCTTATATTACAAATGTTAAAATTTCGCGAGGTATAGCGCCTTAAAACATGAAAGTTATGGGAATTAAACCAAAACAAAAGACGCTGTTATTAATTAATTTGTGTATTATTATTTATAAAATCCAGTTCACTTCTTCCTACGTACAGACAACAGCGCGTCATCAAGTAACCACCATTGTGCTTTATACCAAACTATGTAGTTAGGTTGACATTGGTTGGAGATATTTCCTGACGTACTATTGACTTTACATACTTAATCTCTACTTAAACATTAGAATTGATTACAATCTAGTCAATGATAAAAAACGGTACAAAACACAATAACAACAATCTTATTATTACGATGCGATAAAATAATAACAATGCTTTTGTTTACTATTAATTATCCTTTCCATAAACATGATATTAAGTAAAATCGCTACAATAAATTACATTCATTAGTCGTTAGGGTGAGTGACAGAGGTGGAAATTAACACATTTGAGCAATACATATTAGGAAAAGAATTGTTACACGTTGTTATATAAAAGTATACGTATCTACTATATATACATACTTATTTTGGATTTTTTTTATTTTTACAGTTAACAGCACGTCACTTTATAATTATGACAAATTTTCTAAATGGACTGTGTTTTACATTTTACGTTAAAGGGCCAGCAGAGGTGTATCAAGAACATTTCGCCAAATATGTAAAGTCCGATGGGGTCGAGCCCAATATATAACATTATATTGCTAGTAAGTGGTACATCAAGAACGCTGCTCACCATTCCTCATCACTGTTTTAGCCTTAGTTAAAATACGACATCCGTAGAGGAAATTGGGGGTATTAACAAATTGTATTATGAACAATTGATTGCAGATATTTGATAGTTTTGTATGCTCTGGCGTGCCGTTGACTATACCACCTATATAAACATTTGACAACTGCGACGTTTTGAATTCGATCTAAATAAACGCTTTTACTAAAACTTAATGATCTCTTACTTACTAAAATAAATTAATCATCTATTCTCTCAACAGCAAACACAGTCTTGAACTAAACGTCTCTGAAATTGTCCTCCACATCAAACTTGAATAGCTTGCACTTCTTGGGCCAGTTGAAACAGTTGTGTGGTTGTCGTGATGTTGTTTCCAGCCAGGAAATTGTCAATGGCGGGCATCGCCAGACCTCTGACAGTCTTCACGATGTCATCGTGGTAACTCTGTATGATGGCGGCTCCTGAAGTGTTGAGAAGAACGACCACGCTGCTGGGACCACCATCCAAGTTTGCCTGGAATTACACATACATACATAAATACACAAATACATACACAAATCACGCCTATATCCCCTAAGGGGTAGGCAGAGTTGAATTTACACCCACTTTTCGCCAATTAAGTTAGCCTATTGCCATAATATACCTATCGGGAACGTTAATCGCATAAAATTACTAGGTGCCAGGATTTTGGGGGTGGTGAGCATTGAGTTATAAAGTAAACAGTTATAGTAGTTCAATGGTGGTGAGTGACAAATATATTAAGCTCTGTACGCTAGTAATAGTAGTTCAATGGTGGTGAGTGACAAATATATTAAGCTCTGCCATGCTATTGTTATAGCCAGTTTAGCCAGTTATAACCCCCAGTTAACCCAGTTATAGCCCCGATTTGCCTTTGGCGGATTTTGTGCCCCTACGCGACTAATTTGAAGACACCGAGGACGTCGGGTGTGCCGTATGGTGGGTGAGAACGTCTGTGGCATGGAAAATTATTATCATAAAACATTTCGGTAATCTGCAAGAAGTTTTTTAACTTTTACAAGTTCGTTGGATGACTATGTAGGATACGTACGACGAGACTGCTGAGTCTGAACGACATCCGAAAGTCATCCACCCACATCCGAGTGGCGGTGGCACGCAGCTGTATGGACACATTCAGCTGTATCTGGCGTAGGTTGATCCTGCAACCATTGAGTTATAAAGTAAATATACTTAGAAGTTCAATGCCTGCAATGAAGTTTTGACTTTTTATCGGAAAGTTATTGATCCATCGAATAGTACCTACCTATTTTGTTTTAATTGCTAAAGGTTTGTTGGCCTATTCGCATAGACAATTAGACACGTCCCTTATCAGATAGCCCTACGGAAAAAAGTCAGGAGCTCTTTAAGCCTTCAGCAATTAAAACGAAATATTCGAGACGCAGCAGTCACTACTGAGATGACGCTGATGGAAATGTATGAAAACGCAATAAAAAAGGTTCGCATCTGCCATGCCGCTAGAGGTGGACCAGTAGTCTGATATTATTTTCCGCGTGTAATTGCCGACCCTTTAATATATTTTAATTAACAAGTAATACTTTTTTATGCTTTACAGAATAAAATTTCAAAAAATATTATCTTATTCGGCCACCCGTTACAAAAAAACACCACACAATAAATAAACCACTTACTTCATTGCACCAGATCCGCTTATAGGTATGAATAAAGCTCTGCCATTGATTTTGTACTTATCTGAAATAAATAACGATAGATAGGTACATAAATAAAATTATTGGTTTGATGCAGGGCGAAGTCGATGAGATAATTTAAATTTATTTCATTGGGGTTTTAATTAGTTTGATCTCTTTTATGGTATTCATTATTTCAGTTATGTGCACCATAACTGCCATAATATTATAGTTAGAACACTATGCCCACCCTAAGGTTGTCTGGGAGAGAGCGCTTTTAGCGATAAAACCGCCTCTTGTGCACCGTTGTTCATGTATATGTCCTGTATTTAGGTGTCCAATAAAGTTTAATGTATCTATATGATCTATGTATAGCGTCACCATCAAGCACATAGGTACCCATTGTTATGATATATTATAGTAAGTATTATGATAACTATGTTTAAGATAAGAAATATCTTAAAGTAAACCCATCAGTAGTAACATCATAAACTGACAACGACCACTCCTCTAAAATACGCGGAAAAATCCCTATTTAAAAGCAAATCTGCGTCCATTAACTTAATTACGAAAAGAAGGTTAAATTAAATTATGATAATAACTATTCTAGGTTAATCGGTTAGCAGGTGCAATTCTTTTCATTCGACTTTGATCTATTTGTTGTATGATGTCAACGTTTCGATTTTAATTTAAACATTATATAAATGTTAGAAAAATTAGTACCAAGATTATTTAGTTAGAAAAAGGTTTCGAAAAATTATGATCTTGAGGCGGGAATCGAACCCGCGTCCGCTGCTATCCGGGCAGGTGCCTGACCGCTCGGCTACCCAAGACACTAATTAACTTGCCGAAACGTTTGAGAAAAAAGTGTTAGGCTAAGTACAAACTTGGAAGAGCTCGATGAAACTGTGGCTCATCGGGCTCGGTCTGCGATTGCGTAGACTAAACAACGCTCGCTAAGGTCGATGATTGGATGGGTGACCAAAATTATATTATCTCGAGCTACCCACACCCCCCTTTATTCATTCTTTTATAAGAAAGGGCTGTGTCCTAACAGTTGAGACGTTAAGGAGCTGTGATGATGATGTCAAATAGATGTACAGTTAAATAAAGGGCTATATTTAATTGATGGTTTGCCGTTTACCCTCTACCCTCTATTGCACCCGAATGAGTGCCCTAAAGTTCTTATTGGTATTGGTCTACACAGGGCAATCTCCCAATCTACTTTTAAGACACCTGTGGGTTGAGGCTGCGCTGGGACATTCTACGTTATTTTTCAAGACTAGAAGAATGGAAGACGGTTAAAAAATAATACAATAGTTACCATACCCGAAGACACTTGTACCACTGGCACCGTCAGGAGTGCGGAGGCATTTATGTTAGATTCCCCAATTTCCAGCTGCTCCACGGAGAATTTGTGGAGCCCGGTGATAACCAGATTGCTCGTAGAGTATGTAATTCTGAAAACAACCGTTGAAAGGAAATAAAAATCAAACATTTAATGAAAGGGGCGAAAATTATTAGCATTACATGGATTCACCGTGCGTGTGCCTGATGGTCCATAGATTAGAGAGAAAGTCAGGTGCAGCGCTTGGGATATGTGACGTTGGGACCCAAGTGGTAGATTCACGGCGCCCCTTCACAACATTATGTTGTGAACAACACTCACACTCGCCACCCCGATTTCTCTGTGCCCACCATTTTGGTAAGACTCAACAACAGTACAAGGTACGTATGTACAAGGTATACGTACTAACATTTAATTAAAAGTACTTAAATATAATACAAAATAATATAGTCCGTTTAACGAAAGAAGGCTTAAACCTTAACTCTTTGCAATAAGAGCGAAAATAATGTTATTGAAGGGACTTCTTTTGTGGAACGAACTCTACTTCTATATTTTCTTTATAACAATTTTAAAACTTAATTTTAAGCGTAATTTACGACTAAATACAAGAAAGGTATTGCTTATACTTTGAACTGGGTTCATTTTTTATCCCTTTTTTACTTCTATTTATTCTTAATTTAAACTGCATTTATCCGTGTAGTTAAATAAGAATTAGCCGTATGATAACTCTTATAACCCACTTTAAACCGAGGCGTATAAGCGTCGATAAGATAAGTACTGTCTAATCTGCTGGAATAAAAAGTAATAAACACGTAGAGACATAATGTAGCTCTAATCCACGTAACAAGTGATATTTTTATAATTTAGCATAGGTGGTGACGGCAGAGTAGAATACCATTGTCACCATCCCAAATCTCTCCCGTGGGTGTCGTATAGACGTGATATGGGCGTGATTTATGTATGTATGTATGTAGCATAGGTAATCGAAAAAGGAGATAAGTTATTTTTTCAAATTAGGAACAAAATCGAACCTTTTACAAAACAAGAGACAATCGGGTCTAAAAGCCATTTTTTCATAGATAAGGGTAATTATAGGCATATATATTATACATATTAGTGTATAATTATCTCAGATAGCAGATCTGCAAGAAACTAGCTACACTGGCCTAACAAATACGAATGATTACAACTTTAATTGCTTATGCAATATTATTCATCATCGCAGCGACAAAAACGTTGTCCGTATATGTATGTATGTCGCCGCGGTGAAGGAAGCGTGGTACAGATAGACGAGGGCGGAAGGGGAGTACCCACAGATATTTAAATTGATATATCTATGGGAGTACCTATGGGGGTACCAAGGAGTAAGGCACTGGAAGTCAAGCGGGAAGGCGGAGAACCAGGGGTGTGGTTAGTGGGTAGACCCCCGCCGCTCCTTAAAACGCCGGGGAGTCCCACATACCCCTGTAGGCCTTGTCCCGGGACCCGAAGGAGATGGGTAAACGCATTTGGCGCAAGCGGCGTCGAGCGACATCGCGCGAGACACTGATAATCGTGTCAGGCGACAAGAAACTAGAAAGAGGAGCTCGCTAGCGCAGTGGCATAGCGCGCTTGGCCTGCTAATGTTCGCTAAGGCCGGCCAATGGATGGGTGACCGAAAATGTATTATCTCGAGGTCCTCCGTGCTTCGGAAGACAAGCCGTTGGTCCCGGATGCATCTGCAGTCGTTAATACCCACCAACCCGCACTGGGCCAGCGTGGTGGGTTATGGCCCAATCTCCCTATATTCTCCCATCCATAGGGAAGGCCCGTGCCCCAGCAGGACAAATATCGAAAAAAACATGGCTAGAGGGTTTTGCTTCATCTGCATTGCATATCTTCTTGTTTTATTTTTTTTTTATCTCCATCGCATACCTACCTTGCACCGAATCCTTCGTAGCTGCCGTTGACTGGCGCCATCTTGATTTTATCCAACGGCGGCAGTGGGAACGTGAAAGACTCCGTGTCGCCATTCCTCCACTTCGTGAGCAGAGACAGCACGTTCTCTTCTATTGAATTTTTTGCTGGCAACAAATGAAAAAATCGTTTATATGTTACACTTGCCTGACCAGAAAGTGACACTTCCTGGTGAGAGTGTGACATATACTTTTGTGTTTACCTCGGGCTTGTTTTACCGCCATTGGTAATAAAATTGTAATTAGGTACCTACTATATTGAATTGCCCAAGAGATTCGAAAAAATCACGGAATATCTAAATCCTCTAAATCCTCACCACATCACCAGGAGGAGGAGGTTGTAAAATGTTACTAAAAACATGCGATTAATGGAAGATCCCTAAACAAATCATCCGTGTGATTTATGTATTTATGTATGTATGTATTTTTTTTTGTATAATTTTATGCAACATAATGTCTTCATATTGTATTTGGTAGTTGAATAAGTAAATACTTTCCCAACTTTGATGATGAAATTAAAATAAGTCAGACAACGTTCATGGGAATCGAACCCGCGTCTTCCGCAATTCGGACGGCGACCTATTAGTCCCACTCGGCCAACCAAGGCAAATTTTTCGGACCAATTTTTTTTTTGTAATAATTTTTCTAACATTTTTAACTAAATCTTCTTCTCCCTGCCCTTATCATACTCGTAGGTCAGCACATTAACAAAATATAAAAAAAAAATTGAAAATTTCTTAAATAGTCCAACTAGTTAAGTCAAAAAGTACGAAAAAGATATCTTCAACTCTAATTTAGCAAAATCTTAGTATATAATTTATTACCTTAAAATCAATAATTAATAATTATAATCATTATCATCTCCATACTTACGTTTAGCATCTTGCCCAAAGATTCCAATCGAACAAAACGAAACGAGAACAATAAACCAAACGGACTTCATCTTGCAAAATTGCTATCGATTATGAATGTAAACTCGATTTACCTTATTATTTATACGGCTATTACAGTGCCAGTTAATATATTTGTAAAAAATTCGCTGTACTCGGGAAAGATAGATAGGCACTAGCTATGCTCTATGTTTTAATGGCATGGTATTTGTATGTTTGCACTGATAGCAAAAGGCGGTCCCAGATATTATACTTTATCTTTGGCAAAAAGTGACAATGAGTAAGGTGTTCGGTTAATTCTTACACTTGCAGTCGTAATTATGAGTCCCTTCGTGATTACGCCGATACCGTTCTCCCGGTCAAGGTTATAGTAAACAATCGAAGTGGCCTTTCTACTTATTCTTTTAAAACATTAACTTTTTATTGCCTATCTGTGTTCTTTTAAGAATATGTACTTACAACATGTAATCATCACCACCCCTTTTAATGTCCCAACTGCTGGGGCACGGGCCTTCCATATGGATGGAAGAATATAGAAAGATTGGGCCATAACCACTGATATATTAAATTGATATATCTGTGGCCATAACCCACCACGCCCACGGCCCAGTGCGGGTTGGTGGGTATTAACGACTGCAGATGCATCCGGGACCAACAGCTTGACTTGCCTTCCGAAGCACGGAGGAGCTCGAGATAATAAATTTTTGGTCACCCATCCAATGGCCGGCCTTAGCAAACGTAAACTAAACAATTTAGTTTACGCAATCGCAGGCATACAAATTGTTCGGTCAGTACCTGCCTGCCTAAAGCAAAATGTATGGAAGATTCAACAATTAATTTTACAATTCAAAATTTTTGATATTAGCATAGTTTTTAAATGATTAAACAAGGGATTGTGTGCGTTATTTCTGTTACATGTTGTAATATGGTATATCCAGATGTGTATTTCACCACCAAAGTCTATGTAAGACAACACATATTCGTGCTATGAAAACCGATGTGATATTCAGACAAAAAAGCAATTTTATTGCGCTAATGACGAATTCAGTAATTTGAATCCCCTAGATAGGCAGATGTGAACTAACACCCACGCTTCGCCAACCTTAGGTCCCATGTTTTGCCCTTATCACCTAGGGCCCTTAGTCTAGGGGTATAAAAATATCTATTCTTTGACCTACCAAAAAAAATGACAATTCAAAACTAGTCGCTATTCTTGCCGGGTCAATGGTCTAGATTTGAATGAAAAATTTTGACATTAAATACGCATTAAAGTTAATTGACGTCTCTGAGTGCGGCAGGAATTTGACTGTAACATACATAGATATTTCTGCGTTTTCGTATGTCTGTCACCGACTATGGAAACAGATCATGAATTAATATAATTATTTATATCCAATGTTTAGGCAGAGATATCATTCAGGTTAAATAGCATACCTAGTTAACCTGAATGACACACATTCTTAACCCAATTCATTAAATGTCATTAATAATAAACACAGAATTAAATGATTGGTATTTCATTGCTGCTAATATAAAACTAGGTACCTTTTTAGAGTTCCGTACCCAAAGGGTAAAACGCAACCCTATTTCTAACAGCCGTACCTACTCAGATACATGACTTTGATTTAAACGATTCGTTAACATTCTTTTTGTTAATTCAAAACTTGTCGCTTTACATCTAGATTTAATTGAAGATTTTATTTGTATTAAATACTCATTAACGTTAATTGACATCTCTGGGTGCGGCTGTATTCGCTCTCTGTGAAAGATGTTCAAGGAGATAGATCCGCAGGCTGATTACCTACGTCAATCTCTTACCTAAGTACTAATATAGTACCTACTTTTACTCAATCAAAATTAACGAAATTGTTATTTTCAAATTTCTCTAACCGCACTCTGTTAGCAATTGAAACAGGGAAATCGCATCCATAATTTACCGCACTGGGCTGGCCCAGTGCGGTAAACGCTACGCTGGCGTAGTGGGTTATGGCCCAATCTCCTTAACATTCTTCCATCCATAGGGAAGGCCCGTGCCCATGCAAGCAGTGGGGAAATTAAAGGGCTGCAGATGATGATGATGGTGATGCAAGGAGTAAAGTATTGATTGCATATCATGCGAAAATACAGCGTTCTTTTCCTCACTAGATTAGCGTGGTGGGTTAGGCTCATACGCCATTTTCTCTAATAATAGGGAAGGCCCCCTGCGCCCGTAGCACGGGACGTGGACACATCTCCTTCGGGAGAAAGAAAATCTTTTCCTCTCGCTCTAACTCCCGCTAAATACTGAGAAAAAACACTGTCAAGTGGTGGAGAGAGACTTGTCCACGTCCCCGTGCTAGGCCTGCAGCAGTAAATAAAGGAATGTTACAGGGCTGGTGATGACAATTATGAAGGTGCTTGTTTGTATGTATCTGTTAATTATCCAAATAATGCTTTGCTGATAAATATTGAAATAAAACATTTATTTTTGTTTAAAGTTCGAGTCTGCAACATATTTTATTTTCACTAATTTGACCAAAGAGAATACAATACTACGTAAGAAGAGACGGGACTCCATAGAGCAAAATTAATCCGACCAAATGTCAAAATTAAGTACCTCAACGTAGCCAACCTAAAAACTGATAAACAAAGAGTTCTGCCAACCTAAAGGGCAAAATAGAGATGTGCCACCTGCTATTCAAAATTTTATCGATATCGATGAACGCATCGACCTGCACTTTATTAAAAACAATAATTTTAAAATTTCTTCTCAGACACTATACCTCGTTTTTTAACTTTAAAGTACTGAATCAAACAAGTAGATGTTATAAATAAATTATCAAGGCTAACCATAATCTACGGGCAGTACTTTTATTAAAAAACGAAGTATGTGTTCACTTTGATATTTGAAATAAAAAAACTTTCTGTTGTACTGTTTATAATCTATGTTTGTATTTTATTAATTTTCAAATAACTTTCTTCTTTCAAGGAGTTAACTGCATGTTAGAAGTTTCAGAATTTGACTTAGGTCGTCGCTTTCTTAAAACTGAAATTAAATAAATATAAATGATTATAGAACTATATTTAATACCAATAATTAATAAATATTATATTTAAGATTTTAACTGACCATGCAACACCTTACTCTCTTTTCATATCTCAATTTTTTCGATTCATCTCGAACTTCAGAAACCAAAAAAATGCACGAAACATCTGTAATTAAACAAATTATTTATTTATTTAAATCAAATTGTATTAAGTTTAGCTTTGATGACGTAAAATGAATATATTATTATGTATTATTATTGTTACCAAGACTTTGTTCTAGTTAACAACTTTAATTAAAAGCATCGATATTGATTTTTAACCATGTGATCATAACATCACTATTATTGCACAGGTTAATGTTTTGAATAAAATTATTAATATTACATCCAATTGTATTATAAAAAATACAAAATAATGTAAAATTGTTAATGAACTACTCACCGAAGCTCATCCAGAGTAAATTGGGCCTTAAAAACCGTTGTGTTGTTTTTTGTACAGATTTCAAACCACAAATTTCACACTTTTTATACTTCATGCTGAAGAAGATTTACCAATATTTATGTTTATATAACACGCTTTCAGAAGCTGCTTAAGAATTTGCAATTACATTTAACTGCCGATCAACACAGACTTTGATATAATATAATTGTTTTTTATTTAAACTATACGACTAAACGACCGTTGCGCTGACAGATGAATGACTTTTCACCCGAGAAAGGTTGAGGAATAGAGTGAGACAGATATAGTCGCCATTAAAATTCACTTAAGTTTCATAGAACGTTTTTTCTGTATGAAGTTGCGACAGACTGAATTTGACAACATCATTTTATATCTTTTTTATTATGTACAAAACTCCATAGAGTCACCAAAGAGGTTTAAACAGGTATATTTACTTATTTTATTTATATATATCTATTTATTCTATTGAATAATTAGACAGTATCCGTAGTATTATTGTCCTCTATGTTTGTATGACACATTTGCCATGTGTTACTGCCTTATTTGACTCTTTAAAGATCTAAGTTTGATGGAATATAGGTTATCGGTCCAGAGGGCTTTTATAGTCAAGTGGCCTATATATTCGGACGAATAGAATACAAATTAATTAAAAATGTTTAACTTTATTTGTATTCTATTCGTTCGAATAGATTAGCCATCTGCTACAGGGGCAGAGTATTAAAAAAACATTTCCTTGTATTTATACCTAATAAATTCATTTATCACCTGTTCTCATCCCCCGAGATCACGATGGGTTTCACCACCTCATCAGTCGCAGTGATGAAATGTTACCATTTGATTCGCGCCAAGCACTCGCTAGATCAACAAACATAAAGTAAAATTCAAGAAAAGTAAAACTACTAACATGGCGGTATGAGCTAGTTCCCTTTGCCTGCTCTGAAAAGAGGGGAAATTAGAAACACGTTAAAACAACTGAGTCAATTGTCAAATTTTAATTTTTTTTGTCATTTTATTTGACATGATTTTCAATGACCGGCGACCGCAAAGCGAGGTGACCTAAAATCTTAAAATAGAAGTTTGCTAGAGCTTCTTTTGAAAAATATGTAACACCCGGTTTCAATAACATACAAGTGTTGGTCGAGTGCTGTTTTATAGACAAAAACATGAGTGGTCGAAATAAAGTACATGAAATGTTTCATCATATCAAAAAAATGTTTACGTGGTCTTATTTTAAGGGTTTAATTATAAATCCAGGACAACTACCATTTGTGGCCTGTCTGATATTATTAGCCGAGCTTTTAATTAATATTTTAGTTGTGGAACGGGTACCTTATACTGAAATTGATTGGAAAGCATACATGCAAGAATGCGAAGGATTCCTGAATGGTACCCTTGACTACAATAAGCTTCGTGGCGACACAGGCCCTCTTGTGTACCCTGCAGGCTTCGTCTACGTATATTCAATTTTATATTTCCTGACAAATCAAGGAGAAAACATAAGACTTGCTCAATATGTATTTATAGTTATTTATTTGTTGCAATTATCTCTTGTGCTTAGGATTTATATAAAATCAAGGAAGGTGCCGCCGTATGTGCTAGTAATTACAATTCTCACCTCATATAGAATACATTCTATTTACATTTTACGGTTGTTTAATGATCCAATTGCTGTACTGTTGTTATATGTGTCGTTGAATTTATTCATAGATTCTAAATGGTACCTGGCAAGTATATTTTATAGTTTAGCTGTGTCAGTAAAAATGAACATACTTCTGTATGCACCAGCATTACTATTCTTTTATCTCGTTAATTTGGGTCTTAGGAAAACAGCTGTACAACTATTTGTATGTGGCATAATTCAAATAATATTAGGCCTACCATTCCTGGTAACTGAACCTTTAGCTTATTTGAAGGGAAGTTTTGATCTGGGAAGAGTATTCAATCACACTTGGACAGTAAACTATAGATTCCTTGATGTTGAAACATTTGAAAATAAATGTTTTCATTTGACACTATTGGCGATACATGCAATGTTGTTAATTATTTTTATGCCTATGTTTATTAAATATTTTAAAAGTTACTGTAGGTTAAAGTATGTGCAAAAGCAAGTGCAACCACAAATAGATGCTAAAAATCTAGAAAATCTGCAGAAATCTAAAATGGCCAAAAGGAAGCCAGCAAAGAAAAATGAAGAAGAAAAGTTGTCCAAAGAACAGGAAGATTTCTTGAACTCTTTTGAAGCAGTTCTGCAGAAATCTTCACAAAAAGGTCCAAAGAAAGCCCCAAAGAAATCACTAGAGCTGGATACCGAAACGAAACACAGTATTAATTTTGATATTTTGTCACAGCTGTTCATACTGCCAATGTTTATAGTCAACTTTATTGGTATTGTTTGTGCCAGAAGTCTGCATTATCAATTTTACACTTGGTATTTCCATAGTTTGCCATACCTTTTGTGGTCAACAAATTATTCTGTGATAGTCAGATTTTTGATTTTAGCTCTCATTGAATTTTGTTGGAATACTTATCCAAGTACAAACTTAACTAGCGTATTACTTCATGTCTGTCATGTTAGCTTGCTTTATGGAGTGTATAAAAAATTGTCCACTGAATTAAAAATGGTCTCTAAGGTTGAATGATTTGTTCATAATGTTTAATTGCGGCTAAAGTACCAATGTCATTAAATACTTATTTTAAATGAAAGTTTTGACTAGGAAATTAAGTATAAAATTATGTATAATAGAACAAAGTACATATCCTTTGATTTACCATAATTATAAGACTATAAAATAATTGTTATATTTGTTTTAAATCAATATTTTGTAATAAAACAATTGTGAAAAATAATGTTTTGTTTATTTGATTTTTATTTGTATGTGAAAAATTATTAGATAAAAAGAGATTAAATTCCTGATATGGGACTCAAACACCAAAACTTGTATTTCTAGGTTTTTTGTTATTTTCTAACAATCATCAAGAAATGAGAATGTACAAGACTAATGTTATTTGCCTTGGATGTTTTTAAAGTTGCATCAAAATTATTTCCCTAACATTACTAAAGATATGCCGCGTGGCAACTGCCTGATCAGCCCAAGTAGTAGTATGTAGCAAGGGATGTAGAGAAAATCTCAGGGAAATAAATATTTTCCTCTTGCAACTCCCACTAAATCTCGAGACAAAACTCAAGTGGTGAAGAGATTTTGTCCACGTCCCGTCCCACGGATAGAGGAAGTCATGTGCCCATGGATAGAGGAAGGTTTTATTATTATATCGCATAATTTTTGAGAAAATCGTCTTTCAGAAAAGATTTATTTTCAACCCTATATGGTATAACATAAAATAACACTGTTCAAGATGTATTAATTTCTGACTTTTATGTATTATGTCCAATTATAAACAAGGTCTCAAGCGGTGAAATGTATAAATCGGTGGTGAATTTGCAAGGTGCGAATCTAAACATTAGTTAACTGTTAAGCCTAGCCCACTCTCCCACATTTTCTTTCTTGACACAAAAAGTGCACTTCGAAATATTGCATAAGTGTATTTTTATTTAGTTTTTACTTTAGTTGTATAAAATAAAACACCAAATAAGCATTTTGAGATTGTTTATTATGAACCATATTAATACAACTAATCAAAGGAAAAATCTAATTATAAACTTAATTTTAGAGGTTGAGGCGCATAAATACTTCCTCTGATATCACAAAACCACCTTAGCTCGGATCTGACGCCTCTCTGTCCGAGCTCGCCTATGAGTAGCAACATACCCATCATATCCTATCATCTTATATAATTTTTACTATTTAACAAGCTATAAACAGTTAATATTCACGAGTCACGCTGCCTTCATCTCCCTCAAGCAAAGTGCTAATAAATAACAAAGGGATGCATTCAGATGCTCAGTTGAATTAGGCCATTACAAAACAAGAGATAAATCATAAAATAATTTAGATTTTAATGATTAATAATTACAATCAACTTTACATTTATCTGCAGATTCTATGTATTGCGATCTAATCAAGTGAAATTTTCCAGAGGCAATTAAATACTTATGGTTAAAAATTACATGTACTTGTGCAGACCTTCTAGGGGAGTCGTGTTCTTTGTAAAATGTTTCTGCATATTACTATTCAGTCAAATATACCCAGTCATGTCAATCGAAGAGATTTTTGTCAAAAAATACAAAACATACAGATGTGTAAGTTTCAAATACATAGTAAGTACTGTGTATAAAGTAATAATTACTAGGAAAAACATTCTCGCAGCCGAGGCACTCCGTGAAGGTATAACAGTCTTACACAACTGGGCTTAAAACTAAAGGAAATACACAACGATGGCAGCAAAGTTTAAACAAAACCGAAGTTTTTAGTTTTGATAGCGAGCAACAGCTTGTGCTTGAGGACGTGCCGCGATGAGTAGAGGGGGATGTAGAGCCGCGAGATGCACGTGTTGGCGGTGGGCAGGTGCGCGTCGTCCGCGGGCCGGATCGTCACCGACGGCATGGGCTGGAAGCCCTCCTCCGACGCGGGCAGGGCCGGTGAGCCCGTCCAGAAATATACCTGTGGCAATAACAAAATACATAGTACATTATATACCAAGGTCGATATAACAAAGAATGTCTCGGATCGCAAGTAGTTGACAAATATGCGATCTGATGTTTTCTTTTTTATAGCCAGAGATAAGATTATAGTTTTATGTCACCTGGCCAGGAAATGGAATTTTCCGTACACGTTGCGGGCAGAAAAGTTCACTTTATGGTCAGGTGTGACATAAAGTATGTTTAACACCTATTGATTGTTCAAAAACAATAAGTCGGAATGCAATCCACTTCTAAAAGGAATATCAACAGTTCATTAATAGTTTTTGCTTGATCGGATTGGCTGAATGGTCAAAGCAGCCACCCGGATAGTTTTATTTTTGTTGCTGACTTAATTTTTGGTTTCTGGATGCGGATTGGTTACCACAAGGTTGTCTTATTATTTACCAAAGGGTGGTGATTTAACTGGGCATAACATAATATGTGAAATTATGAACCTAGCTAACATACCAAAATAACTGATTGATTGGCTAATAATTGAGAAATAAGCGGTTATTTAAATTTTTTCGTCATTGATTTACTAGTTTGATTTAATATTATATTTTTCGAATCGTGGATTAACAAGAATTTACACATGAATTATACTGACCAAGTCCTGACGTTCCAGGTGAGTCATCTTGTCGACAATGGCCCAGAGCCAACGTTTGAAGCGCGCCAGCCTCTCGGGGGGGCCGCCGCTCTCGTCGATGAAGCTAGTGTAGGAGACGAGCGCCGTCACGTTGATGTCGCCGACGCCATTCAGCAACAGACGTAGGTCTTCCGCCGTCAGGCCCTCCAGCGCAGACTCGGGCAAGACGTCGAGCACTCCCAAACGCATCGCCTGTTAAAATATAACAATTATCAAAAGCTCAATTTTTAACCTTTTATCCACCGTGTCCTGAGGGCAGAACAGAATACAATTGTCACCACCCCAAATCTCTCCCGTGGGTGTCGTACAAGATAAATGACAATAGGCTCGGCACCTAGTTCATAAGACCTAACCTAATTGGCGAAACGTGGGTGTAATTCACCTTTACCTACCCCCTCAGGGATATAGGCGTGATTTACTAAACAATTATGTACTAAATTAACTGATAGTTACACACATCGATAGTTTCGATATCGACGCCATAACAAACCTTATTGGCTACTACACTAAGGATAAATTGGAGACTCAATAATTCGTGATAATTTCTCACCAATATGATGATGACGAGTGACATAAGAGAATGGAAAAAGAGGACATACTGCGCCGAAACCAAATAGGATGGGATAAGGGCAGGGCGATGATGATTTCTCACCGCAATATGTGAGTATTAATCTCAGAGTAAATAGGACTGGAGTAGCCATTAGTCAATTTCTCGTACATATTTTTCTGCCATTTTTTGCGGGGGGTGAGGTTACTACTACACTGAATGCCAGCACACAGAAACAAAAACTTTTTGCGTATTTACAAACGCACACATGCATAATACGACACACATTTTTAAAATTCACGCAAACATACTTAAAATAGTGTGTTAACGTTCTATTCAAACACACGAACGTCATTGTGTGAGTAGTGACATGACATAGCACGAGAATATCAATATCGATAAATCAGTTTCGTTCAATGAATGAATGCATTAATTTTGCGTTAGTATTCTTAAAGACTGGGAATTGGGGAATCAAAAATCAAAATATGTGGAACTTAATAGATAATAGTAAGGAAGCTAAGCGTGTAATTACCAGTTCCATACGACGTTTTTCAACACAATTGTGAGGAAAAACAAACTTGTATTCTATAAAATCTTCTTCTATTGTTAGATAATTTCTGAAACTGAGACGGCTCAAAATTTACAGAACATATAGTACTTGTTCTTGTAAATGCCCAAGAGACGCGCATATCACAAGCATCAACCCATTTTTTTCGTATGCTGCATTCTTTAGGAAAACTAAAAATAAAAATTATAAATTAGATGTTTCGGGAATGTGAAAGCTTACAGTATAAATACCAGCAATTAGGATACCGGCTAGGGGCAGAGGTGTTTTTGCTTGAACTACACATACCGATCATTTCTGATTTTAATACTACAATAATATTTTCCAAAAGCTTCATTTATGTACGGAAGACTTTGGTGCCACATACCTAACTCCTAGTAAATCGAAGTATTGCACTTGGACCACCGGGTTTTTTAAAGGAGCTTTTAAATATTAATAAAAAATCAATTTAACTAAAATGTTGACAATGACATTTAGCTATCATCATACCAAATGTCATCAAAATCCGTCGCGTAGTTTATGCATGATGCGTGCACAAACATACATACAGACAGACAAAATGTAAAAAAAATTGGAGATTTCACTTCCTCTTCTCTCATATACATATATGCATAAATAAGTCACGCCTATATCCCCGAAGAAGTAGGCAGAGGTGAACTAACACTCACGTTTTGCCAATTATGTTAGGTCCCATGTAAAATGTGGCGAGCCTATTGCCATTTATCGGGCACAAAAGTCGCAGTACATTGCTAGGTGGTATAAGAGGAACGCTGCTTCCTATTCCTCATCACTGATTTATCCGTAGTCGCCTTGTACGACACCCACGGGAGAGATTTGAGGTGGTGACAATTATATTCTGCTCTGCCGTGACCACACGGCAATTACTAACATCATATATGCCATTTGGCTTAAGGTGGACTTGACCTGTTTTATTCTATATCTCTATAGTTTTATTCTAGGATTTTAAAATTAAAGGAACTTCAATTCATAAAAGTATCATAAATTTAATCCATATTAAAAAATGATCAATTTAATAGTCTGAATAAAATGCCGAAGTTCATGTATAACCTCAGGAACACAGTGTATAGATTTAAATCATAATACATATTTTAAATTTAATGTTACTTTCATTCATTCATTCATTCATTACTCCATCGTAAAATCTCACTATATATGACGTTGACATCACTATTAATGAAGTGCAATTCCATTAGGGTTGCTGATTACAACAAAAAAAACAATTTGTACTGTGGCTCGAAAAAAAAAATAGGTTTTTCAGAAATAATCGGTTGTACTGGTACCATTTTACCCTTGCTTATTTTATAAAGTCAGGGACGCTGTAAGCATATACAGCATAGGTACTCTTAATGTTTATGAGCGCCGCCTAGCATGAATAAAGGGCAAAATAGTCTTAGTATTGTTTTATTTTATTAATTCACTTATGATTTTATATTTCCATGTAGTGTGGCAAAAAATAGGCTTCAAGCGGCCGCAAAAGTGTAGGTAGGTATGTACTTAATACTAAACTAAATATAAACACGCAACGTATATTGTAAAAACGAAATTATTATTGGTAATTAATTAATACAAAATGACAAAATTACACTTATTTATTAACAACAAACTTTTTTTAATTATTGTCTAATCAATTGAAATGTGATAATGTTCAACCCTAGGTAGTCTCGTGGGGAGTGCGCTGGAAGATCGTTTGATGACGTCACGGCCGACTCCCCACGAGACTATAGCTCGAAATTTGAAATTGTAGTATGCTAAAACATGAAATTATGAGGTAAATAAATATCAAATCTTAAAAATAATACTTAAAAATGAAATGTGACGCCATCTTTTTGAATACTAGATGTTTTCTACTTTTTTTTACGGTAAAAAACAGCACAGGCAGGCATTTTAGTGGGAGCTCTGCACGGCAAGACGTTCTGATTATTGTGGTTTTAAAATGGCGGCTCAACTAGTTTTATATAACGCACAGGCATCCGATGCTTGTGCGTTTGGCAGAGGGGAATGTTAGGCAAAGGCTACTCCAGTTCTATTTACTCCGAGGTATTAATTAATATTAACTACCCTTTTTTCCTTGTGGGAATAAATACAGTTAATTATTATATGTCTATGCTTACCTCTAGCGCCTTCTCCTGGGCGAGCATCATGCGGTGGTGAGCGTACTTGCGCACGTAGTCGTACACGTTGAGCGCGGTCACTTCTAGCTCACGCCCTCCTGGCACCAATTCGACGCAACCGCCGCCTTCCTCTTCGCACATTTCCAAACTAAAATAATTAATCTTAATATGAATCTCATACTCGCAAAGGGGCTAATAATGGCTTGAACTATATAGTCTGTACCATCTAACTTGTCTTCTTATTTGGTAAACAATTTTGGCACAACTTTATAAAAAATCATCCATCTAACTCTTAGAAAGATTTATGCACGAACCGGTGTTTAGATTTACTGCCGGCAAACGAGTACGAGACGCGAGCACCCCCGGGTGTACATAAGAAACACGCTCGCATTGGCTATTCTATCTTATATCTTTCTATATTTTTCAGCTCAAAACAATCTGTGTTCTTAAGGACTGATTTGCGTCTGTGTGAATCATTACGGTATATATGATGACTACCGATTTAAACATGAGAGAAACAAAAATTCAGCTCAGCTTTACCTAAAGTTGAGATCTAGGGCCGCGAAGAGCGAGTGGGAGTCTCCAGTCTCCGCGTCGACTATGACCTGCCGCAGACTCTCGTAGACGACAGGATCGAAAAAGGCGAGGTCGTGGAAGCGTGTCGGCCGACCCAGCAGGTACTTGAGCACGTGCCGGTTCAGGAACATTGGGCACAGCTCATTTTGCAACAGGCACAGGCCTATGATTCTGTTTGGGAGAGAGAAACCTCATATAGTTGTAAGTATAGGCATATCTGCCCAGATTACGGAGGACGTTTTTTCGGTTCCCGTATCAAGACTGTACATTTTTATATATAATTCTACGAAAATATTATATTTTATATAAATATTAGAAAAATGTTGTTGAAAAATAGGCTAGAAAAAGTTGGAAGAATTATAGTCTACAATTTTCATATATAGTATAGGCATATCTGCCCAGATTCTTGGACACGGGTTTTTGGTATTAGCGTCTTGACGATACATAAGTGTATTGTAATCATACCAGATATGAATAAATTAATTTTGACTTTTGATTACGGAGGACGCCGCTTGTTCGGTTCCCACATCAAGACTATACACTTTGGTACTTTTTCTTTCTAACCCCTTTTTCTTTGCAATATCTATTATTCAACTAAAATAAGCTGTCTGAAAACTCTACCATATACTCTTAATAACTCACTCTCATAACTCTACCATACCTATATCTGAGGACATGACATAAAAGACAATCTAGGACTAAAAATTTCATAAAAACTTTAACGGCCCATTCCTAAAAAACAGGTTTTTCGTTTATAGTCCGACAACTTCGTTCGCGACCTTCCTGCGGTATGGGAGACGGAAAACTCGCTCCTCCCCGCATCACCTACCCCCGGCAACATCCAGAGCCCCCGTCCCCGCCACTGTCCGCAAGAGGGTCGCGCACGGACTTGTCGGACTATAGTGACGGTACGGTTATCAAGGTGCGATGTGTCCGCAAAAAGCACCCACCTGCCCACGTTGCGGAAGGCATTAATCCTCTCGGGCGTGGCGCGGCCCTGTCGCGGCGAGTAGTAGCCGCGTTTGCCCGGCGAG